>CM054057.1:571881259-573081259 GCA_028641055.1 Alopecurus myosuroides
TTTAGTAGTGTAAAGTGAGTAATCTCGTGTTTTCTTGTTGTAGCATTTATAGAGTTTTTGTTAAAGCATGTTTTTTATGGTGCTTGTTGGGAAAAGAAATTGTTGCTTGAGGTATAATTTATAACGGTGCAAGTAGAAGCTTGTATAGACTGTGGCTAGACTTTTTCATATCATGATAGATGTTATTTTAATTCTAAAGCCTAGTGGTTATTTAGTATCATGATTAGCCTCAAATAGCTGAGAGTGTTTAATGTGCCATTGAAAGAATCATGAGTTGTTCTTGTCATATTGAAGCATACATTTGTGGTGTTCTCCTTTGAATGTTTTATTTGGTTGACTTGGCGCATGCTCACACCATGTTTATGACTATGAACCATTCACTTATAGCCTCCATGATCATTTAGTTTTTGAACTTATGGTACCACTTATGCTTTGATTAATGATGTTTATGTCGCTATTCATGATTATGGCTCTTATGCTCTCTTGATTTATCTCTCCCAGTGTTTTGCTAGCCTCCACATGTACTGAGTATGAGACCTACTCATGCATCCAACTCCCGAAAACCAAAGTTTTCCCATTGTGTGCACCATACCTACCTACATGTGGTATTTAACCGCCACTCCAAAGTAAATTGCTCATGTGTTACCTTTAAAACTTTCAAAATTACTCCTGTTTTGTGCTCCTATTTTAGCTCATGAGAACGTAAATAGAGAATATTTATCTCACTTGTTGATTGGAATTTCACACCCTGGACTAGTGGCTTCATCCGCTTATCCAATGATAGAAGAGCTGGCAGCAGGGTGCCCAGCCCCAAATTAATAGCACAAATTCTCTTCACTATTTTTGCCCCTGATTTATCAGTCAAAGCATAATTGTGTAAACAAAAGAGAAAGATGATGACCTTCTACCCAGATGCGTCCTTCTATGGGAGCCGCTCTTGTGAAGTCTAGTTGGCCTGCGACTTACTGTATTTTCTGTTTACCATTCGTTGACATAAGAATACACCTCTCTTAAAAATGTTTTCAATACCTCTGTTTAATAAAATAAAAGCTCTAGCACATGCGTTGATCCATGCTTCCCTCTGCGAAGGGCCTTTCTTTTACTTTTATGTTGAGTATCCATCTTCTAACTTGATGCATAGTTGAGAGAACATATTTGCCATTCTGAGTTTTATGTGCATTTGTCCCAGAAACATTATTAATTGATTCATGATATGTTATTGCCTGTTCTGTAATTATTTGTTCTAGTCTTCCTCATGAACTTTGAAGGTATCCTAGCATTTATGTTTTGCCCCACTCTTAAGGACTAGCGAAATATCACTTTGACATGTTCTCTCTATACTTGAAACAAACGTATATCTTTTGTTGCATTGTTATTCATGATCTTTTTTATTTGAGTTACTTCTCATGATGCAAGGTGATTGCTATGCTTTATTATTAAAGTTGTATTTATCATGCTTGTGTTAAAGTTCTCTGATCTCAACTTATTTATGCTTTTTACATTATTGATGATCAAGTTTATGTTGGTAGCATGTCACCTCAGAAATTATTGTGTTTTTATCATTTACCACTTGAGGACGAGTAGGAACTAAGCTTGGGGATGTTGATACGTCATAAAAGTATCCTTAATTTCTGATGTTCCATGTTGTTTTGTTATTTTTTCCCACATGTTTTCTATACACTTTATGTAATTTTTATCGATTTTCTGGGACTAACCTATTGACAAGATGCCACAGAGTCAGTTTCTGTTTTCTGCTGTTTTTAGTTTTAGAAAAGTTGTTCTGGAAATATTTTCGGAATCTGAAAATTCGAAGCCCAGAAGTCTTAGAATTCCCGGAGGGTCCACGGAGTCCCGAAGAGACCCGGAGGGGTGCCCCGGAGCCACCACACCATAGGGGGGCGCGCTTCCCCCTCTGGCCGCACCAAGGGGTGGTGTGGGCCCCCTGGCCACCCCTCGGCATCGCCCTTTCGCCTATATATGCCCCCCGATGCATCAACCCTAGATCAATCGGCCTTTTCCACCAAAAACATCCGTAGCTCCGCCGCCGCCGCCGACAAGTTTCGGGGGACAGAAATCTCTGTTCTGGCACCCTACCGGGACGGGGAAGTGCCCCCGGAGCCATCTCCATCGACTCCACCGCCATCTTCATCGTTATTGCTATCTCCTATGATGAGGAGAGAGTAGTTCTCCCCGGGGGCTGAGGGCTCTACCGGTAGCTATGTGTCTCATCTCTCTCTCCCATGGTGTGATCTTTATGTGATCATGAGCTTTGTATCTAGTTGAATTAGTAGATGTTTCTCCTCATGTATTATGCTACTCAAGTGGTTTTGTTATGATATCTCCGTAAACACTTTGATCACGGTGTAAAGGTGAAAGTGTGTGCACCATGTGGTTTAGCATGATATTTATATCTTGTGTTGGATGGCCCTATGAAATTGTGGTGTTTGTCTAGTACCTTCTAGGGCGCTCATAGTGACAGCGTGGGGTTAACTAGACATGGTAATACGACTTTGAGGAGTGCTTTTTGCAGCCCTACGCAATGAATTGGTGTTTTTTATTCAACCGGAGAGTGGTTCAAAGTAGTGTAGTGAAGAGAGATATTTATGCATTCAATTATGTTATCATTGTTGAGAGTGTCCACTAGTGAAAGTAGGATCCCTAGGCCTTGTTTCTAAGCATTGAAACATTGTTTACAATCAGTTCTGGTACATGTTTTCTTGCTGCCATTTTTATTTTAGATTGCTATTATCACTTATAGACATCCATATTACTTGTATTTCACTCTCTCTTCGCCTAACTAGTGCACCTATACAAATGAAAATTGTATTAGGCGTGTTGGGGACACAAGAGACTTCTTGTATCGTAATTGCAGGGTTGCTTGAGAGGGATACCTTCGACCTCTTCCTCCCTGAGTTCGATAAACCTTGGGTAATCAACTTAAGGGAAACTTGCTGCTATTCTACAAACCGCTGCACTTGGAGGCCCAACACTGTCTACAGGAATAGAAGCGTGTGTAGACATCATGGGGATATTGAGAGTGTGTTTGACGGTGACAGAGTAGTCTTTCCCCCACATATATGTCATTGAAGACATGCTCTTGGTCCTTTGTGAAGAAATGGGGGTTATCAAAATAATCCCTCTCATGCTCATAGGGATTCTCTTGCCTATACTCTTGATAAGCTTTAGGCTTACATTTGTTGAACGACTTACGGGAAGTCTTTCGAACCACTGTATTGCGCTGCGAGGAACCACCACCACCACCACGAGTCCTTGCGGTAGTAGGGGCGGGCATGATCTCAACCTCTTCTTCAAAATCAGCCATAATATCATCATCATCTCACTCATCAACCACAGACTTGTCCCCTGTGGCCTTGCACTTGGATCCATCATAAGTGACCGTTCCTTCCCCAAAGTTCCCAAACCACCACCACGAGAACCTGTGAAATATAGAGAGATGGGGATAGGAAACAAGATAAGGGAACACACTCAAGGAAAATGGATAATAAAATAGTTTACTCAAGTTTAGACAAGTTGATATGTACTAAACTTACACAGGCGGTAGTACCGGACGTGCAAGTTTTTGGATTCCTGCTCCAAATCCAAGCACGGAATCGAAAGAAGTTCAACGAGTGAAACAAGAGTAGACTAAAACATTTCAATTCCCAACCAATAGGTAATCATCCAACCAATTTTAACCGATGGAATCGGTGCTACAAGTATATATCCTCAAAGCTCATCTAGGGTTCATCAAAATTCATCAATGGAGACCCGAAAAGGATCAAGGAGAGGAGAAATACCGGAGGCCATGGAGGAGATCGGTGCGGGAGGGATTCCCATGGTGAAGATCCAGCTGGAAACGACGGATTCCGGCGAGGAGTAGCCTGGCCGAACGAGGGAGAGGAAGGGGGCGACCGTGGAGGAGCAGTTCGTGTGGGTGGGGAATTACCCCCAACCCGCACAACCTGGGAATATATGTCGAAACTGCCTGGGTCGATAGTACCGGACCTATCCGGTAGTACCGACTGTGGAAATTTCTGCAGAATTTGTCTACTTCTTTTTGCACAGGCGGTAGTACCGTGTTGGCTCGGTAATACCTGCTGTACAGATTCCCACAGAATAAATTTGTTTCGATCTCCACAGACGGTAGTACCGGGCGCGTCCGGTAGTACCAGATGTACAAGTTTCAGCAGAAAAACTGCTTTGAACCATGCACATGCGGTAGTACCGGTCGCCGGTCGGTAGTACGGGGCACCCTTCCTCTTCCTCTAGAGACAAATTTTGAGTATGTTCAAGAATAGAAAATTTTGGTATCTAAGATGAGATAGGCTTAGGATGGAGATCCAAACTGGTGAATGGTACCATATGCTCTAATTTGCAAGAGACAAATGAAAATGGCAAAATTGGAGCATATTTCCCATAAAGACTGTACTAGAGAAAGATAAAAAAGATAGGCAAACAAGAACCAAATGAACACCAACGAGAGCCAACTCTTCATCAAAAAGAGGTTGGTGGCCGAAGCCACCATGTAAGAGATTATGGTATGACACCGCAAAGATATATCTTGGGTGCATTGTCATTTCTCGACATTGAAGCTGACAATTCAACATTAGAAATAGAGAGATAACAATGGATTTTTTTATTTGGGCACAATAGGGAGAGGGAGAACTCAATGTGTGAGGATAACACTCCCCCTATGTCCATGCCTACACCTAAACCCAAACACATAGTCAACTATAGGGGTGTGTGCAAGATCCTCAAGTCAAACTCCTTGAATATATGATATTTAGCTCATTTCTCAAAAACATGAATCAAGAATCATCGAGAGGCTTCGTGAAGATGTCCGCGAGATTATCCTTGGTTGAGACATATTCTAGCTCAATATCACCTCTTGCCACATGATCCCGGATGAAATGATGACGAATCTCAATATGCTTCGTCCTTCTGTGTTTCACGGAGTTATAGGCGATCTTGATGGCACTCTCATTGTCACACAAGAGTGGCACCTTATCCAAATGAACATCATACTCTTTGAGGGTTTGCTTCATCCATAGCAATTGGGTGCAAGCACTAGAGGCCGCCACATACTCGGCTTCTGTGATGGAGATCTATATGCAATTTTGCTTCTTAGAAGACTAACTCACCAAAGACCTACCAAGAAATTGGAAAGCCCTAGAAGTTGATTTCCTATCATCTTTCACTGGCCCAATCCGAGTCCGTGTACCCTTGGAGAGAAAATTGTGCCCCCTTTGGGTACCACAAACCAAATCTTGAGGTATGAACCAAATATCAAAAGATTCTATGGATCGCCACTATATGACTTTCCTTAGGAGCTGCTTGATACCTTGCACACACACCTACACTTAACAAATATCGGGACTAGATGCACAAAGGTAGAGCAAAGAACCAATCATAGAACGATACAACATTTGGTGCACATCTTTACCGTCCGGATTGCGCTTGAGGTGGCATTTGACTTGCATTGGAAATGGCTTCTCTTTTGCACCTTGGAAGTTAAAATTATTGAGAATGTCTTGGGTCTACTTGGCTTGAGATATGAAAATCCCACGAGCCAATTTCTTGATTTAGAAGCCAAGAAAGAATCTCAACTTTCCCATCATAGGCATTGCAAACCTGTCAGTCATAAGCTTCGAGAACTCATTGTTAAAAGCTTGGTTAATTGAGCCAAAGATAATATCATCCATGTAGAGTTGTCATATGAAAAGCTCGCCTTTTACCCTCTTTGTGAAAAGGGTGGGGGTCCATCTTCCCAAATTCAAACCCACGGTCTTCCAACAACTCTCTAAGGTGCTCATACCACGCACGTGGTGCTTGTTTAAGTCCATAGAGCGCCTTATAAAGCTTGCAAACATGGTTAGGGAAGTTGGGGTTCTCGAACCTCAGAGGTTGCTTAACATATACCTCCCCTTTCAATGGACCATTTAGAAAAGCACTTTTTTCATCCATTTGTTGCAATTTGAAATTATGTGAAGATGCATATGTAAGAAGGATACAAATGGAATCAAGGCGAGCCGCGGGAGCATATATTTCATCAAAGTCAATGCCTTCCACTTGAGTGTGTACTGGAGACACCAATCTTGCTTTGTTTCTTATGAAAATACCATGCTCATCTTGCTTATTCTTTAACATCCACTTAGTGCCAATAACATTGTGGCAATTCTTTTGCTTCTCAACTAGCTTCCAAACTTTATTGCGCTCAAAGTTATTGAGCTCATCATGCATAGCTTCCAACCAATCCGAGTCATCAAGAGCTTGAAATACTTTCCTTGGTTCCACCATGGATATGTGAGCTTGATGCTCACAAAAGTGTGCCAATTGCATTCTTGTGGATTTTCTCGTTTGAAAATCATTCAACACCTTGTAATCGGATTCAAGGATATTCTAATCTTTCTTACACGACGGGCTTCGATCTCCTCATTATTGCAAGGAGGAATCACTTGATCATTTGGGTCTCCGTCTTGACCGGTTTGTTGGCCTTAATCATGATCTTCAACACTTTCTTCACCTTGAGGAGAAGAAGACGAAGGAGGTTGATATTGGCCTTGACCTTGACTAGCTTAAATGGTAGGAGTGGTTGGTTCTTGCATAACAACTTGGTCAACAAGAGGAGGGTCTTGAGCTTGTTCTTGGTTAGGTGCTTCACTTGACTTCTTGGCTTGTTCTTCTATTGTAGATGAGGGCTCCACTTGAGTAGAGCATAGTTCTTCTCGATCCGCCACAAGGTGTCCCACGATGGGGCGAAAAAATCCCAAACCCATCCTTCATATGGCTTCTTGAGGCATTTCAACGTCTACATTAGAAACATGAAAGTGCGCCACTTGGGAGCCATCGTTTTCCTCGAAAACCAGACTACAAGATTCTATGACAATCCATGAGGTCTTATCAAAGACTCTATAGGTGTGGGATTCGGCACCGTAACCAACAAATATACCATTATAGCTTTAGATTGAAATTTAGACAACCAAACACCCTTTATAAAATAGAAACACTTAGACCCCAAAACACGAAAGTAGGAGATGTTGGGTTTGTTTCCGGTAGGATTTCATATGGAGTCTTCACTAAGCCCTTGAGAATTTAGATCCGGTTGGAGGAGTGGCATTTCGTAGATATGGCTTCGGCCCATAGATATTGGGGAGAAGAATACTCCGCCAACGTGGTCCTTGCCATATCCAATAGAGTTCGATTCTTCCTTTCGGCTACAACATTTTGTTGAGGGGTATATGCAGCGGAATATTGATGACGAATACCCTCTTCACTAAGAAATTGATTTAGAGTGTAGTTCTTGAACTCGGTGCCATTGTCACTCCTAATGGCCATGATCGGAACATTGTTTTGACGTTGCACTTGGTTGGAGAAGTCGATGATGGTTTATTGGGTCTCACTCTTCAACTTGAAGAAATAAATCCAAGTATATATTGAGTAGTCATCGACAATCACCAAACAATACTTCTTGCCTCCAAGACTTTCCTCGGGCACGACACCAAAGAGATCAACATGGAGAAGCTCCAAGATCCTCTTTGATGAAATGATGGTCTTGCACTTATGGTAGGCATCATGCATCTTCCCTTCAACACAAGCCTGATACGTCTCCAACGTATCTATAATTTCTGATGCTACATGATCATATTATGTTAATTGCTACTTGTTTTCTCCCTTATTTATAGCATTTTTATACGTTTTCCGGGACTAACCTATTAACAAGATGCCAAGTGCCAGTTCCCTGTTTTCTACTGTTTTTTGTTTCAAAAAAATTGTTCTAGAAACATTCTCAGAATTGGACCCCACAAAACCCGAGGTTCCTATTTTCCCCGGAAACATTCAGAACACCGAAGAGGAGTCGAAGACGGGCAACAGGGGGCCCCACCACCTATAGGTGTGGGGCCCCTGGATCCAGAGGCGGATCCAGGGGCGAGCGGTGGCCCGGCCCCCCCCATGCTTCGCCCCCCCAAACAAATGTTACGGTGGCCAGTATGCATATACACAGGAGTATATATCAATATATGTGGTCAAAGGCCTGCACGTGGTAGCTTAATCAAATTGCCTAATTAATTTGCTAACCCAGCCTAGCACCATGCTAATTCATGTGGGCCAAAGGCCAAAGCCCAAAGCTACGTTTGCAAATGCATCGAGGTACGTACGTAGCCACACAAGGGCACCTGGGCACGCAACGCAACACACCTGACCCTGACACACGATCGCATCTAAATTAGAAACGCTGCCGCCGCCGCGTTGTGGTTGTGGACGACTACAGCTTGCCGCCGGCCGGACTCGTCGACAACAACGACTACGACTCTTGCCGCCGCCGGCGGCCGGACAAGGACGACTACGACCAAGCCAAGGTATCACCGTCCGCTGACCGCTGTCCGCTGGCCACTGGTTTATGTAGTTGATCGATCTAAAGAAATACTTCTTGTCACCTGTCGGTTGCTTAGCTAGCTATTATTGTTTGTTAATTATAGTACAACCTTTAGTATCATGAAGAGGAAGACACCAACACCATCAATTCGTACTTTTTTCAAAAAGGTTGATTCAAGCTCCAACTCCGCGACTGAAAATGCGAATCCTCCTGAGGAAAGACCGATTACAACAGAAGCTAACATACATAATGATTCTAATTCTGGCCCAGTTGACGTGCAACCTTCCGATCAAAATATTGAGCCATCTGTTGCAGACATGGAACAAGATAGAGTCGGAAGCACAACATTTGAGCGAGACCCCGGAAAGCGCCAACAAATTTATGATCTGCCTATTGATAAGCAAGTGGAAGCACGACAATTCTATGTTTCCGAGGGGCCATACCAGCCATCATGAGGGACTATCCATATAATGTCGATGCACCAAAACATCGTCGCCGGTTTCAGTTTGGTTGGTTCAAGCAATTTCCCTGGCTAGAATATTCACCTTCGGAAAATCGCGCATATTGCTTGCCATGTTTCCTCTTTTCAAGAAAACCAATTGGAAAATGCGGCTTGGATACATTCACTGTTGTGAGTTTTGATAAGTGGAAAAAAGTAAATAGTGGAAAATATTGCGCTTTTTTAACTCATGTGGGAAAAGATGCTAGTTCAGCCCATAACTACTCAACACGTTGTTTTGAGCTTTTTAAAGATAGCATGACTCATATTGACAAGGCGATTGAGAAATCATCCGCAAAAACAATTGCAGATGCAAGGCTAAGACTCAAGGTTACAATTGATTCCATCCGGTAAGAAATACATTATTCATCTTCTATTACAATAATTATAATTTTTATATGTTGTACAACTTGACAATGTTTTTTTACATGATGCAGTTGGTTAACATTTCAGGCCTGCGCTTTCCGAGGCCATGACGAATCTCCAGGATCCATAAACCAAGGCAATTTTCTTGAATTGGTCAAGCTTTTGGCTTCTTATAATAAGGAATTGAATGATGTTGTGTTGGATAATGCTCCTGGGAATGCAAAGTACATCGCTCATTCAGTTCAACAGGAAATTCTCAGTTTACTTTCTCGGAAGGTACAGACAACAATTAGAGAAGAAATTGGTAACAACAAATTTTGTATAATGGTTGATGAAGCCCGTGATGAATCTAAAAAGGAGCAGATGGCATTGGTACTTCGATTTGTCAACAATGAAGGACTTATAAAGGAGCGTTTTCTTGATGTTGTTCATGTAAATGACACTGCTGCATTAACTCTCAAGGAGTCAATTTGTTCTATTCTAAAATTTAATAATTTAAGTGTGCAAGATATTAGAGGCCAAGGCTATGACGGCGCAAGTAACATGCGAGGAGAGTGGAATGGACTGAAGGCTTTGAAGGAGTGTCCTTATGCATATTATGTTCAATGGCATCAACTACAATTGGCTCTTGTTGCAGCATCAAGAGAGGTACAAGAAGTGCACAATTTTTTTCAGCATGCAATTTTCATTATAAATGTTGTTAGTGCATCGCCTAAGCGGAATGATGAGCTACTAGCAAATCAAGCCGCGGAAATTGCACGTGAGATTGAATTGGGAGAGCTTGATACCGGAAAAGGAGCAAATCAGATTGGCTCCTTACAGAGGCCAGGAGACACTAGATGGAGTTCCCACTTCAAGTCAATTCAGAGCTTGAAGAAGATGTTTGGCGCTACAATTTCTGTCCTCCGAAGTATAGCAAATGATCGTACGGTCTCAAAATATTCCCGAGGAGATGCCGGAGGTGCCCTAAGGATAATTATCTCTTTTGATTTTGTGTTCATTCTACACCTCACGGAGAAAATTATGAAAATCACGGATGTTCTGTGCCAGACACTCCAGAAGAAATCTTTGGATATTTTAAATGCATTGGAATCACTTTCAAACACAAAGCTATTGTTGGCTAATCTTAGAGAAGATGGCTGGGAACCTCTTTTAGAAGAGGTTATCTCTTTCTGTGTGAAACATGAAATTGACATCCCCGATATGAGCTTCAAGTAAGTCCACTTTCTCACTACATCTAGAGTAGAATAATAATTAATCACAACTACCGTAATCTAACATACGTTCTATTTTCTAATTTTCAGGTATGTTGATGTCACTAAGTCTCGGAATAAACATGATAACACCACAGTGAAACATCACTACAAGGTAGATGTGTTCAATGTGGCGATTGATCAACAAGTACTTGAGCTAAATGAGCGATTTAGTGTTGAAACTACAGAACTTCTCACTCTTTGTGCTTCATTGGATCCAAGACACGAGTCATTTGACATGTCAAAGATTTGCACGCTTGCTGAAAAGTTCTACCCTGCAGATTTTTCAAGTCAAGAGATGGCTCAGTTAGAGTCACAACTTCCACATTTTCAGTTAGATGTTTGCAACCATCCAGACCTGAATATGTTGCCATCACTTGCGGATTTGACAGTTGGACTGGTTAAAACAGGTAAATCTTCTATGTATTCAATGGTTGATAGATTGTTACGTCTAGTCATTACTCTCCCAGTGTCTACTGCAACCACGGAGCGGGCTTTTTCGGCAATGAAGCTAATCAAGACACGTCTTCGAAATAAAATGGGTGATGACTTTCTTCGGCATTATATGGTTGTATACATTGGGAAGGACATAGCTGCAAAGATCAATATTGAGGAGATTATTGACTTGTTTGATAAACACAGACGTCGATGTAAATTCAGAATAGTAGAAATGTAATTGGGTTGATTAACCACCTAGATTTATTTTGCAAACTCTTCTGATGTAACTATTGGTTGAACTCAAAGCGGCAAGTTTTTTACGCACTCTTTTCCTTACCAGGGTACCTAAGGAGGCTGGAAGGTTTTTAATGAGGCGGCTTGCTAGCTTAATATAGTGATTTTAAACTAAAAAAACATATACAGTTTTAATTTGATGTCCTATGTATATTTGTAAGACTTGATTTTTTTCATGGTGTACAGATGTCCTACCCGGCCCCCCATGCTCAAATCCTGGATCCGCCCCTGCCTGGAGCTCCACCGCCTTTGCCCTTTCGCCTGTTTAATCCCCCCGGATGGAATACCCTAAGCACCTGATAAAAAATCCCCGAAAAGTTCCACAACTGCCGTCACGGTCAACCCTAGACCAGGGGGGTTCTGAAGCTATTTCCGGCACCCTGCCGGAGAGGAGATCATCACCGGAGGCTTCTCCATCACCATGCCTGCCTCCGGAGTGATGCGTCAGTAGTTCATCCTTGGACTACGTGTTCGTAGCTGTAGCTAGATGGTTGTCTTGTCCTCATATGCCTCCATGTTTAGATCTCGTGAGCTATCTATCATGATCGAGATTGATCTTATGTAACTCTTTGTGTTGTGTTTGCTGGGATCCACTAGTAGGAAAACCCCTACCAGTGACGAACAAAATTGGCCTACCGCCGGCGAAGGGATGTTCGCCAGTGCTAGCTCGCCAGTGGTAGCGGGTTACCGCTGGCGAACAGCGCTTCGCCAACGGTAGTACATGTTACCGCTGGCAAACCAGGTCGTGTTCGCCAGCGCTGTATTCGCTAGCGGTAGCAACTGAGGTTCGCCAGCGGTAAGTTCGCCAGCGGTAGGTATTTTGTTCGCCAGCGCTATTGCTCCCAGTTTTTTATTTTTTTTTGTTATTTTTGTATAACAGTTTGTATTTTCCTGGTATTATACTATACAGGTCCAAATACATGTAATTTCTATAGTTCACACATATAAATCACTCTTAGATATATGTATATGCAATACACAAACCGAGATCCAATATCGATAACGAAAATAATAACACATCGATCTCAATAACATCCTTCTCATAAATATTAATACACATCGATCTCTCGAACCATTACAAAAGTATGCCACGTCGATCTCAATAACATCCTTTTCATAAATAGCCATCTAATTAGTTTAACGATTACAAAAGTATGACATCGATACAACGCGCGATATAGATCAATCGCAAACAAGACATATATATATGCGGTCCGCCTCCGCTTTAGCTTGATCCGCCTCCGATTGCGATCTTTCGCTAGGGCCAGCGCGTCGTCCACTTCTTCATCTCTCTGTAGACCAAGATAAAAGAATTAGACCGGCAAAGGAAATCACAAGTTCTTATTAGGAGCAATTCGTAACGAATCGAATACATACCGTCGATCATTTCTTCCTCGATGTTGTGATCTTCTGTTTCTTCTCCGGCGGGAACGGAAGAGCACCTTCTAACGAGTTAAATGGTCTCTCATCAGTCTGCTCTAGCACACATTGTCGCAACTCATTGTTAGATGGTGGGGAATTCCAGTGGAAGACCGAGTCTTTAGTTACTACATCCTTATAGATGATTGTGTAGAGCTTGCGCTGGATGCGACCAAAGTTTTGTCTGAATTCAGCATCAGACCATTCTACGATGCTGCGAGACCATTTGTCCACAGCAGACATGTATTGTAGACTCTGTTGGTCCTTCACGATCTCCTTCATGTGTTGGATGAGGTACCATGCCTCCATATGGCCGCCTGGCGCCTGCTTGGGGCTGGGAAACTCTGTTTTGTGTCTGAACCCATATTTGCCTTTAATTTGTTTCTTCCTGTCGCAGAATCCTTCCCCCCTGATGTAGCCGTCCATAGCATCATTGAGAACAGACTTGATGAGAGAGTAGTTCTTCTCCTTCATCCTACTCCCGGAGTTGAGATATACTGCGTGCGCGTCTCTCAGGTAGAGCATGATGAGGGTGCCGTATTTGTTTCTGCGCAAAACAGGAGTCCATATATATAATCCTCAAAAATTGTATATGCGCAAACTTATGTAAAGATGGGAAATATAACTTACTCGGGAAAGTAAGGCACGAGGGTGATCCTCTTGTGCATATGATTATTGAGCAACACTTGTTCGAGGTACTTTGCCGCTTTTGCCCTACCCTCTGGGTTGTTCAAGTACATGCCGTGCATGTAGTAGGGGTCTGCTAGCCCGATGCTTTTGACATTCTCTATGGATAGTTGATGCGCCAAACTGAGCGTAAACAGACGGACGATTGACAAGTGGAGGGATTTCATGTGGAACATCCGAAAAATATCGTCAAATCTCACGATGATCTTGTTTGCGTTGCCTTCAGTGACAAATCCCACCGTAGATGGCACCTTTGCGATCAAAACCGGCAGCATTGGATTTTTCTCTTTGAGAAGCATCGTCTCCATAAATTGAACACCGTCATGGACGCTAAGCATATCACCTGTCAGCAAGGAGGCCAACCTGGGCGGAAGCATCGGTTTGCCCAACTCATGGATGTGATGCCAGTCATGTATGGGTATCCTGTCCAATACCCATTCTGCCTGCGGCTTAGACTTGGTCCCCTCCACCGGTTGGCTCATCGATGCAACGGCAGGACCCTTCTTAGTTCTTTTCCATGCATACTTGATCTTAGGCTGATTCTGATGAAATACATCTGCTACCGCCTCTTTGAGGGCGTCCTGGCTGATGGCTTCTTGCTCGGGGGCTGCCGGTTCTTGAGAAGAGAAAAGACGCTTTGTGCATCGATATTTATCCGCTTCCTCCGCTGGCAAGAGAAGTTTATCAAGATCATCCAGGCCGGGCGCCCCCTCATAAGGATCATCCAGGCCGGGCGCCCCCTCGTAAGGATCGTCGACGAGGTAGTCATTGGGGTTCTCATCTTCAGCATCGTCGCCGTCGTGTTGCACGGACTTTGCAGGTGAGAAATCCTTGTGTTGGCTCAGGTGCCCCGACCCCTGGACCGGTGTTGGAGTGTTGACAGGAGTACTTTCCAAATGAATTAGTGATTTCGGCCAGGTCAATGGCCAAACCAAGCACTGCTCCAGGTTCAACTCGCTGTCGGCTGCGGGGGGTTGCTTCGGAGGATCGAGAGCACCGCAACCAGGGAGCACCCGACTTAATGTCACTCTGAACACGTCCTCGGGCATACGGACGCCGTGGGATACGCGGTTGAGAGTTGTTATGATTTTTTCCTTTGGCCACGTCCTTTAACTCGCCGTTCACACGAAGGAGCAATGTGCATCCCGTCTCGTCGGCCTGCGAAACGTCGCGCGATCGTCGTTAGAGACTGAGGCCGTCACGAATCAAGTCATAATATATAATTAAGCAGTGGACGTTGAATTACCGTGAGGGCATTGAGCTCGGACAAGGGCGATGGACCGCTAAGTGTCGGCAGCGGCGTTGCAGAGACGTGGCGAGCCGACGGATCTTTGCGACCTTGCGGCTCAGGGTTGGGGGCCGCCTTGTTCTGCGCAGCAGGTGCCACAATGGGGGCCACATTCTGCGCAGCAGGCGCCATGACGGGGGCCACGTTCTGCGCAGCAGGCGGCACCATTTGGGCTATGTTGATCTCGGGGAGCGGCCCTTGTCCTCCACCTGCAAAGTACATCTCAAGCTCGCATAGTATCACGACAATCTCTTCCTGCAGCCTTGAGATCTGCTTCCCCGTGATCGACTTTCGAGATATCACGTCGAAGAAGTTACAGAGGCCAAACAGGGTTTCCTGGACGTGCTTGTCCATTATTCCGCGGATCGCAACCGGAAGTATCTGCGTCATCATCACGTAACATTCATGAGACTTCATCCCCCTAAACTTTTGTTTCTGCGCGTCGAGGAATCTGCTTATTAGCCCTGAGTAACCGCTAGGGACTTTGACTCCGAGAAGTCACATCATCAATTTTGTGATCTCGTCCGGACTAAGAGTGAAGAAGGAGGGGGGGCAGTAATAGTCATTCCACTTAACCCTTTTGGCCTTGCGACCCTCCGTCTCCTCATCACACGATTGATCGCCGTCGTCATCATCCAGGCGTCCCCCTGAAGATCTACCCTAATACCAAAATATTTTAGGTCGTTTCTTGCTTTCACCCCGTCTTTGGTCCTCTCCGGCATGTTGATCAGCGTGCCAAACAAACTTTCAAACACATTCTTCGTGATATGCATCAGATCAAGGCAGTGAGGCGTATCGAGAATGGGCCAGTATGGCAAGTCCCAAAACACCGACCTCGTCTTCCATACATCCAGAAGCGGTTTTGGCGCCTTTTGCTTCTTTCCCGGCTCTGGGCATTCCTTCCAATCATTCAACAACTTGTAGATTTCTTCGCCGCACCTCTTACGTGGAGGTCCACGGATCTCATCCTCACCGTTAAAAAGGTCCCCTCGCCTTCTCCACGGGTCTTTGTTGGGTAGCCACCTTCGATGGCCAACGAAAACTGTTTTCGAAGACCCAGGATCTTTCGGAAGTTGCATAAACGTGGGGTCATCCATGCACCTCACGCAACCGTTATGTCCGTGGCACACCTGGCCCGCCACATATCCGTAGCCGAGTAGGTCGTGAACCGTACAGAGTAAGACATCTCTCATTGGGAAATATTGTTCACCGAAGGCGTCCCATGTGTTCACCCCTTCCTCGGCCCATAGCATGTCTAGCTCATCTTTAAGCAGCTTCAGGTATAGATTGATGTCGTTGCCTGGTTGTTTCGGCCCTTGAATTAGCATACTCATGTGAATATACTTCCTCTTCATGCACAACCAGGGGGGATGTTGTACATCCATACAAACACGGGCTAGGTGCTATGGGTGCTGCTCTGGTTGCCAAACGGATTGAGTCCGTCGGTGCTCACACCCAACCTGATGTTCCTTGCCTCCGCCCCAAACGTTGCATATTCACAGTCAATTGCTTTCCATTGACTTGCATAATTTTTCACTTCGATTTGGATCTTTCAAAACTTTATTCCTCCTTTTCGCGTGCCAGCGCATGAGCTCTGCTTCCTTGCGGTCCGCAAAATACCGTTGCAGACGGGGAATGAGCGGAAAGTACCACACAACTTTTCGAGGAGCTTTCTTCTTCCCTTTCTTGTATCGAGCGGCGTTGCAAACTGGACAAATGGTTTTGTTCGCGTCCTCTTTCCGATAAATGTAGCAATCGTTGATGCACACATGGTATTTTTCGTGAGGTAAATCAAAGGGGCACACGACTTTCTTGGCCTCGTCGCAACTTTTAGGACAGGTGTTGCCCTCTGGAAGGACATCGTGCCAGTATTGCAGGCTTGCATCGACGCTTATGTCGCTCCATTTGTATCTCGCCTTCATCTGCAGAACATCGAGCGCGACTCTCAGGCGGGACTCTCCCGGACCGCGGCCTCCATACAACGGTGTCTTCGAGTCTACCTCTAGTGGCGCCAGCTTTGATTGCTCTCTAGCAGCATATATCGAGTTAGTCGTCTTTCTCAAAAGCAGTTCTTTCAGATGAGGGTCACGCACAACTTCCGTTAGGGGTGTCCACGTGTCCTCGTCTTCTTCCACCTCTTGTTCAGCATCTTCTCCATGATCATGTGCGGGGTCATGAGGCTGATCTTGGTCCTGTTGTAGTTCTTGTCGATCGTTGTTATTCTCCTGTTGCACATCATTTCCTACCACCGCTGCCCCATGGACTTCATCATCTTCATCATCACTTACCCACTGAATGTTATACCCATCCATGAAACCATACCTGAGGAGGTGACTGAGCAAGTCTCCGGTAAAGGGATTGAGCAAGCCCCCTAGTTTGCACTTTCGACATGGACATCGTATCTCCCTGCGGCCATTTTGTAACATGTCTTCTGTCGCGTGTCTCAAGTAACTATTCACGACACGTTCACTCTTAACGACCACCATTATTTGTCGCCTGTACGAGAGCGCGCCAATATAATATTAGAACCAAACATAATATATATATATATATCGATATTCACGAAAAAAATCGGCATGACCTTCCTACAAATTGGAGGTTAGAGGAGTGCCAAACTTTGCCGAGACGGAAATGAATCAACATTCCGGCAAAGTGGCAACTCATTTTCATATCCAAAATTTCACTTCATGTCGTATTCACGAAAAAATTCGGAATGACCTTCCTACAAATAGGAGGTTATCAGGGAGTGCCAAACTATGCCGAGACGGAAATGAATCAACATTCCGGCAATAGTTGGCTACT
Organism: Alopecurus myosuroides; assembly: GCA_028641055.1. Classification (NCBI taxonomy): domain Eukaryota; kingdom Viridiplantae; phylum Streptophyta; class Magnoliopsida; order Poales; family Poaceae; genus Alopecurus; species Alopecurus myosuroides. Next base: position 571,898,680 of record CM054057.1, read on the forward strand.
CAATTTTAATCCACAACAAATTGCACACATTTAACGTCTCCATCACACGACCATATTTGAATCCGGTGAAATCTCACACATATTGCATATCGCGTGTATATCCAGACAAAATTTATATACAAACTCATTTAATTATATATTAGCATTCATCCCATGCACCTCAAATGAATAGATGGCTATGGATTGATAACCTTTGTTTTTAACTGAGGGAAATTCTTGCCGCTTACTCATCCCACCCTCCTCTTGGGGTTTCGAACACGCCATCAAAGAACATCAACCACCCTTGTGGAGACTTTGCAAAGTTCTCATGTTGACATGGGATAAGAGATGATGCCACAACCACCGCACATTGGCCTTACCGAAGAGACATCGTTTGAGAGTTGGTGGACTTCGAAAAGTTCACCACATACAACTCATTTTTGACATGCCCAACGTAAGAAACATCAAGAGACTTTCTCCACAAGATGATCACCTTGTCAGGATCAAAGAAGACGGAGAATCCCATTTTCCCTAAAGCACGAGTTGAAATCAAATTGAAGCCAAGGGATTCGACAAGCATGACATTTTCAAGGGTGATATTAGGATCAACAACCACCTTGCCAAACCCCATTACCTCAGAATTGGACTTATCTCCATAAGTGATGGTTGCTTGATTTAGATTTGGCTTCAACTCCGTCACAATTTCTTTGCTTCCGGTCATATGACTTGTACACCCATTATCAAGTATCCATTTTGCACCACCGGAATCATATCCCTACAAGGAATCGTTGACTTGAATTAGGACCATAGGAGGGTCCTCTCTAGTTAGCAACAAGGGTCTTTGGAACCCAAATATAGTAATAAATATAACCCTCAATAGGACCAACATATTTAGCTTGCACAATACAATAATAATCAACAAATAAGAAATGGTGTGGATTGTTAGTTCCCGCGGAGTTGCTACGAGTAGTGTTGTCCCTAATGACAATACCACTCGCACCAACATTCTTCTTAGCTTGTGCGGGCTTGTCCTTGTTCTTGTTCTTATTCTTCTCGTTCTTGCTCTTGGCTACATAGCCAAGATCTTGCTTGCCAACTTATGGTCTAGGAGCAACCACTTGTGGCTTGGAAGACACTTTTGGTTTAGAAGCCACAACCTTCTCAACACTAGGGCCCTTGCCCTTGATTCTTGCTAGCTCTTCCTTCAACCTAGCATTCTCCTCAATAATATTTGCATGATCACAAGAAGAACTAGAAGTACTATGCACATTGAATTGATCAAGTAGAGTTTGAAGTTTTTCACGAGACTTGTTGAGGGTAGAGAGTTCACTCTCCAAAGCCTTGTGAGCCTCGGTGAGCATCTTTAGCTCCTAGGTTATTTTTTCATGACCAACACCAAACTTAACCTTCTTATTTTTACTTCTCTTATATTTACAATTGCATGTTCATGTTATTTAGTGAGCTTAGAAATTGACTCATTATGTGACTCTTCAATAGATTCAAGTCTCTCCTCAAGAAATACTTGAAGATCATGTTCCTCCTCAGGAGCATTAGAGAGGGAACCCTTCTCAAAGCAATCATTCCTCTATGTCTCACATTTCTTCTCAAGAGCCTCTTGGGACTCTCCTAATTGACTCATGAGAAGGCTGAAATACTTTCTGTTCTCCCCTTGCAAGTTAGTCATATATATGTTCAAGGAGGAAATTTTATCTTCGACACTAGAACTAGCAAGTTTAGTAGTGGAAGAAGAAGATATCTCTGTGGCCTTAGCCATGAAGCACTTGGCGAAGGGTTGAGGAAGATTCTCATTGGGGGATTCAAAGAGCGACGGAGATGATGAAGATGCAATAGCAATAGCGTCCACTTCACTTGTGGTTTCTTCTTCTTCATCACCGGTGTCATACTCTTTTTGAGTCACAAGCACATATCTAGGCGATGGCTTCTTGTTGAAAGGCTTCTTCTTGAATTGAGGTTTATTGTTGGGAGCCTTTGACTTGTCCTTGGGGACTATCTTTCCTCCATGGTGCTCTCTATTCTCGAAGAGGCATTCGGCAACAAAGTGATACTTGTCTTGACAATTGAAACAAGCTCTCACTTTTTGAGTCCCTTCTTTTCCATAGCTTGACCTAGTCTTCTCCTCAACATATGCCTTGGCCTTGGGAGGATTCTTCCAAAACTTTTTCACTGCAAAAGCAATGCAATCCTTAAGGACGGGATCATATTCTTGATCTTTGAGCGGGGGACAAATGTTTCTCCAAGGCAACCTCTTCATGTTGATCCACTGTCTTGCTCACCACCTTGGCCTTCAAAGCTACAAATACTCATTTGTGCATCGCAATAGCACAAGCACGTGTGTCATGGGCTATCTTTGATTGCACCTTGAAGGATGCCATCTCTTGCATCACCTCGGTTGAGGTCATGGTGGCAAAATTGTGCTTTCCTTGAAGACTCTTCACATCCATTGGCTCAAATGGCAAGAGGGCATTGATGTACTTCCTCTTGATCCAAGCATCATCAACATACTTAGCACCAAGATCACTAAAGGAATTAGCTAGGGTCTTGATTCTTTGGTACATCTCCTCATGGCTCTCACCATCGAACATATAGAACCCCTCGAACTCATTGCACAAGGTATCATACCTGTTCCTTTGCATGCTCTCATTGCCCACAAACATGGTGAAAAGGGAATCCCAAGTTTCCTTGGCAGTGGAATATTCTTGAAGATGAGGCATGAGGGTTGGACCCACGGCTTGTTGAATAATCAACAAGGCGGTGTAGTTGAGTTGGCAATCTACCACTTCTCTTCTTCTCAAGTTCTTGGGGTCATCAGGCTTGTATACATTTTGAGTGATCCTCCAAAGCTCAATACAAGAAGATTTCAAGTGAGTTTTCATAAGATATTGCCAATGATCAAAAGGATGTGCATCAATTTTAGGAGGTTCGCCTCTAGGGTTAATATGAGGATGTGGGAAGGGAGGATCGGGGGAGTACCGTCTATCGACATTGTGGTACTCTACTTTATCATCCGACCCCTTAGAAGTTTTATTCTTAGAGTGGGTTTCATTTTTAGATTGTTCACCATCCTCCTCCTCACCTTCCTTATTCTTTGGAATTTCTTCCGAAGGGATAGATGATGAGGATTCCGTGCCCTTGGCTTTCAAGAGTTTCAATAACATATCTCGTAACTCCGACATTTTGACATCCATGGATGAGGTCAAGGAATCTTTCAATTCCTTGATATCATCCATAGTTACACTATCCGCAGGCACGGCGGCTTCCGCTTCGTCGACCATACTAAAACTCTTAGGCGGTTAAGCCCAATATAAGAGTCGAGGCTCTGATACCAATTGAACGTCTAGTATGGGCACCTAGAGGGGGTGGGGTGAATAGGTGCTATGAACAATTTTAGTTTTTCTTCAAATTAAGGCTTGACATAAAGCTAAATTCTCTAGATATGCAACTATATTGAATTTACCTATGTGACAACAACAAAATATACAAGATACAAACACAAAGTAAAGGATAGGGAACATGGTAACCGATAACGGAAGCACGCGGAGACAAGGATGTAATTCCGAGTTCCTCCCTTTGAGGGTGGTACGCCTCGTTGGAGGGGTGTGAGCTCGCCACAAAGGCCTACTCAATGCCACAAAGGCCTCACCCTATTCTCCAATGAACCTCGCCACAAAGGCCTAGTTCACCTTCCACTATTGATCCCCTTTTAGGCAGGAATCGAGTCCATTACAACAAGCTTGGGGCACACACCCACAACCAAATTGGGGGCTCCCGAGAATCACCAAGATTAGCTAGGAGGTCTAGGTTTTCCACACAAGGAAACCCTAGACTTGGTTCTCTCAGGTGAATGAGGGGGAAATGGAAATCCGGTTGGTGAAGATGTAGATCCGGGCCTTCTCCTTCAATCCTACAGGTTTCAACAAGTTTGGGTGGAGGAAATGGGAGATCTAGCTTGGTAGGTGAGCTCAATCAATGGAGCAATGAATTCTGGACGAGCTAACCCTTTGGAGAAGAAGGGGTCTTCTATTTATAGGTCCACTAAAAAACTAGCCGTTTTTCTGCTGTCGACGTGCAATCCAGAATGAATCCGGACGCCTGGAATATTTCGGAGAAATCCACATGCTAACAGAGGTTTTCACGTTCATGTCGGAATGAATCCAACAGCTCGGAATTGCCCAGAATGATTCCGAACTGCAACAGAGGTTTTCGCAACAAAGTCGGAATGAATCTGAAATGGATCCGACTCCCGGAATCACCCGGAATGAGTCCGGATCCTAACAAAAGTTTTTGCGACCAATGCGGAATCATTACGTATGGTCACAGAAAACCTCTACTTTGCCAGAAAAACACCTCGAGATATTTTTCTTCTTCACCATAATTTTGACACCACTTTGTGCTAGTAATATTTGTACCTTAAACACTTAGCACATGGTTAGATATCATTTATGTTGTTATCAAACACATAAAACACAAAGGATTATGAAATGCGCTTTCAGACGCGAAGAGTCGTTGCCATCGCCTCGGGGAGATCGTGGGGTGTCGACCAAAGTGCCACGTGCACACGACTGGCCTCGTAGCAGTTGGCCCCGCCTCGTCGTGTATCCTTCAGACATGTGTCTACTGCAGGCCCGGGTGCTACAGTCGGTCCTATGGATACCAGGGTATCCTGGGCCGACTGCTACGGCCTAGTTCCGCGGGCGCTTACGGCTTTCCAGGCGCAACCCATGCCGGCAAAGTGCCTCGCCGAGTCATTCCCAGATAGGCTCAGTCAGCAGGAGGCTGGCCCTTCTGGAAGGACTGCTACCCTAGTCTTTGGAGAGGAGCTCTACTTCGCCCCCGCTCCTCTCAAAAGGTATTCCCTCTTGAGAGGGGATACACCATGTGCGGATGACATCCACTCCTCTGCGCTGACGAAGGGGGTGCAAAGCCGCAAAGCCCCCTTTTGCCGCAGTTGCCATTCTCGTGTATAAAGTGTGGGCGATAGATGATCGTGCCAAAGCGTCTCCCCATGACTTCCTCTTTGGTGCAAGGAGACCAGGAGGCGCTACAAGACAGTGGAAACGCCACCGGACGCCCCACTATCCTTTCATGGACGATAACGCTGTCCTCGACGACCAAGACCAAAGAGATAACGCAAAGCTCGGTTGGTCTTCACTTTGGCACTTTGTGGTAACCCTTTCCCACTAGATGAGCGAGAAGGAGGTCCAAACGCCGGTATAAGAGGAGCCCCTTGGCCCTCGTAGAAGGAGAGCACAATTCACTCAGAGCCCACCTTAGTCTGCCCCGAGCACAAACTCGCATCTTGTACTGTAGCTACAACAGTGCAATCCATCACACAAGAAGGAGTAGGGTTTTACACCGCAAGGTGGCCTGAATCTAGGTAAACTTCCCGTGTCACCATTGTCACCGTTCACAAGCTTTCCTCGTGAAGCATCCTCGAGAGGTGTAGGTAGTCCGGTTAGCCCTCAGTGTTCGAACCTCTAGAGAGAACCTGTTACTTGAGAGACCACTCTCCGACAACTATTAATAGTAAAACCACAAAGCTTGGTGGTATAATTGGTAGCCATGCTTGCAAGATAAAACAAAATAAACTAACAACGCAAATAAAAGACTAGAAACTAGAGATTTTTTTTTTGGTTTTTTGATAAAGAGAAAAAAAGACTAAACAAAAGTAAAGTAAGCAAGAACTAAACAAAAGAAAGAAAGTGGAAGTGTGATACTCCCCTTGATGCAAGCTTTAAGTCCCCGGAAACAACGCCAGAAATTCTTTGATTGCTCAGACATGATCACACGCTCGTTGGGTTACCCCAAGAGGAAGGTATGATGTAGTCTAGTAGAAATTTCCACCAATTTTGGAACCAGGGTTTATCGACCAGTAGGACTTCGAAGACTTGGAGAAGGCTGGTTGTTGTCTGGCGCGTCAACAAGCGTGGAACCTGCACACAATACATAAACTCTCTCTTGTCCCCAACTTTCCGAGAAGGTTGTCAGTCTTCTCGTCTTGCTGAAAACTAGAGAATTAAACGCACAGAGTAATGAAAAGTAAAAACGGTACAACAAGGAAACAATGATGAAAGTGCTTGACTGAAGGTTTCAATAATAAGTTAAATAGGACCGGGGGCCATAGTTTCACTAGTGATGTCTCTCCAAAGAAAACAAACATGTTGGGTGAACAAATTACAGATGGACAATTGACAAATCATGAATGTATAACAATACTATTATGAAGAGATATAGTTCACGGGTTCTAACATCGTAGGCATTATGTCAAGGCATATGAAACGATATCCATCATGCATCCATATATAAAAGTCCACCTCAAGAAAGCTATCCAGCAAATCTATCTGGTATTAAGTTGCAACAACAAAGTGATTGCTTTGTGTAAAACAAACAATTGCATTAAGTAAAGTACGTCATGTAAGCAATGTTTCTCGTCCGTAGACAAGAGCAACAATGTTTTCTCCCTAGTGGCAACAACACATCCCCCATCCGTCACGTTTCTCTCACTCGAGCACAGATGTAAGGGATGCATGAACCCACTATCTAGCATATAAACCCTCTCTTGGAGATGAAAACAACTACGTGGCCAAGGTAATCATAAACACTGGAGAGCATTACAAGACAACATTGAAACTCTATAAAGATATAAGTGAAGCAACCCAGATTGACATAAACAAAATACTCATAATCTCATGGTTCATGAGATGCCAGAAAACACTACCTGCACAATTACATAACGGTGATCTCGATCATGTGAGGCAGCTCACGTGACTCTAAACATGTAGGCATAACAGAGAGAACTACCAACTAGCTACTGCTATGGACTCGTAGTCTCGAGATGAACTACTCACGCATCATCGTGGAGGCAACCATGGCGATAAAGAAGCCTCCGGTGACGATCCCCCCCCCCCATCGGCAGGGTGGCGGAACATTGCTGCAAGAGCCCTAGATTGGACTTTCGAGGTGACGACACCTCTCTGTATGTTTCGTGGAAAATAACTCCGTCCCCGAACTTTGTACGGTTAAGGGCAATTTATAGGCGAAGAGGCGACGAGAGGTGGTGGCCAGGGCGCCTAGGGGCCCACCAGGCGTGCCCTAGGGTGGGGCCGTGCCTGGCACCCCATGGGGGCCACCTGGCTCCCTCCGGCTCTTCTTTGGACTCCGTTTTCGTTCTGGGTAAAAATGATCTTCGTGGATTTTCAGCACTTTCCGAGAATATTTCTTTAAGATTTTTTCTAAAATAGAAAACAGCCAAAAAAACATCAACTTCCCTAGGGTAAAAATTATAGATACGCTTGCAACGTATCAACGTTGTCCCGAATCGCCCAAGAAAAAGAACTCGATTCTAATTCATGCACAATAGGAGTTCCAGGAGAAATTCAACCTGCAGAGCACGGACAGATGTCATGATCTAATGTTGTGGGCGAACTTGAGCCTATGGAGACATATGAGGGGAAAGTGTGTGTCCCGGCGCATGTCCCACGATTCCCGGATCCTTGCCGTTATCCAGTATCACCAACGGTGGTGGCGGCGATCCCTTGACAAGTTTCATGCGCGATGAGCCCAAGGTTTGCAGTTGCGTCCGCTCCAACTGCATAGCCTGCTCCAGTGGCACGGACCGCTTCTCGTGCCGAGTGTGTCCAGTGATAGATCCACTTTGACCTGCATCTGCGCCAGCTGCACCTATTTCTCATCGAGCAGTGCTTGGAGCTCAGCGAACTTGGTGGTGAGATTCTCCGAGTGTCCTCCCAAATGCGATGTGAAGGCCTCCACCAACCGCACCTCCACCCCGTCCATCGATTCCACGACATGTCAAACTGCGAGTGAGGGCTTCTTTAGTCCCGCGTCGACTACCTCCGCCTAGACAATCGACCACGGATCAGTATTACGCTGGCAGAACGAATCCATCAGCAACCTCTCGTTGGAATTACGATCAAATGATGCTCGTGGGCTGCTCCTTCCCGCTCGTCCTCTATAATCATGTTTGTGAAAATGTGGTTTTCGAAAGGGCTCCATGGAGTCTGAGAGTCAATTGGACTTTTCCTACCACCAATGGACATTTACCCTCCCATCCAGCCTTCTATTTTGTTCTTTAGCTTTTCCTCCAAGAAACTCATCTCCGCAACAAAGATTCTTGTAGCACAAACCGGAGTGCCTAACTACATGATAGGTCATTTTCCTTTTTGGCAATAGGACATATCAATATGGATATGACTTTAGCCCTCATCTTCCAGAATCAACAAAACTTCGGTTTTGTCAAAATTGGTTTTTTAGGCCGACTCATGCTACTTTGGCGAGTGCTTCGAGGCGGTGATTGGTAATAGGAAGTCGACCTATCGACATTTTTTTTGAGAGGCGAATGAAGATGCACACTATTTTCCCGATATAATTTTTTTTTGTTATGCTTGACTCTATCTCTCCACTTTCTGTAAACAAGCGGCTATTATATACTATTTTTTAGCACAAAAAATGCTGCTATTATCTGATAAGAAAAAGTCGTTTACCTTTTTAAAAAAAGGAAAATGCTTATATTAGGCCCCCTAAAGTTGCTTATCTTAGGTCTCTTGCGCTCCCGCGCGCAGCAAGCAGTGTTTGGGCTTTTTCGGCCCAATATGTTAGGTAGGCCCAGTTTTCGCATTGGAACACTCTTTTCAGCAACCCAACACAGTAGCTACATGCAGTCATATATTGGCTAAGTGTCTTCGCTATTTTTTTCTAACGTTGCGTACGTATAAAAAATTTGTTACAATTTCGCACGTATTTTGTTGAGAAACCACAAATAAGATGTTGCAATGTTTTCTGGACGATTTCCCAAAAAATGGTTATATGTTTATTAGAATTCATTTGGAATGACATGTTTATGGTCTCCTTTACATGTTGTAAACATGTAATTTTTTTGTTGCTATCGATTTACCTTTTTGTTGAAATAGGTGATGATTTTTGTTGTAACTAAAACAGTGACAAATTATTTTGTTGTTTACCAATTTTTAATTGATGCAAATTTTTTTTTTGTTCCAATAGGTTATGATTTTTGTTGAATTGTTTAAATATTTTTGTTGCAACGCAATAATATTTTGTTTAACTATTATTTGTAACATTACTTATTTTACGAAAAAGATTTGGAACAATTTGTTGCAATCCCTTTTTTTTTACGCGGGGCAATAATTTTTGTTGCGATACTAGTGAATTTGTTGCAGCGGCAGTTTTGCTGTAATTACCGAGATGACCAGGGGCAACACAATATACCCCTTCGCTTAAGTGGGACAGTTGTGGAGTGCGGGTTCTATATATGAAAAACGGAGGGGCTAAAGTGTAAAAGTGTATGTGCTGATTTCTGCGCGTTGGATGATGATCAAACGGCTCACGAGGGGACCTAGATTTGCCCAATCTCTGCGTAGGTCGCCCTACGATTTGCTAATCCTAAGTCCCCTCGCGAGCCATCGGATCTGCATCTAACGGCCAAAAATCCGCAAAACGTGTTTTTGCATTTGAGCCCCTCACTTTTTTGGATATAGAACCCGCAGTCCACAACAGTCCCACTTAAGCGAAGGGGTATATCGCGTTGCCCCCGGCTATCTCGATAATTACAGCAAAACTGCCATTGCAACAAATTCACTGGTATTGCAACAAAAATTATCGCCCATGTGTACAAAAAAAAGTATTGCAACAATTTTTTCTAAATCTTTTTCGAAAATAAAGTAATGTTACAATTAACAATTAAACAATATGTTATTGCGTTGCAACAAAAAAAAATAAACAATTCAACAAAAATCACAACCTATTGCAACAAAAAAGAAATATTTACATCAATTAAAAAGTTGGTAAGCAACAAAAATATTTGTCACTGTTCAGTTACAACAAAAATCATCACCTATTTCAACAAAAAGGTAAATCGATAGTAACAAAAAAATTACATGTTTACAACATGTAAAGGAGCCCATAAACATGTTATTCCAAATGAATTCTAATAAACATATAAACATTTTCTAGAAAAATCATACAGAAAACATTGCAACATTTCATTTGTGGTTTCACAACAAAATAAGTGCGAAATTGTAACAAATATTAAAGACGTATGCAACGTTGCTGAAATTACGAAGAAGACTTGGCATATAATAGTTGCACATAGTCTGACGCGAGAATTAGGCTAAAAGACAAATTATTACTTGTTGGGCCTGTATAAGGTATAACGGGCCGGCCCAAAGTATGCAGAACAGGAGCGAGCGAGCCAAAGAGCAGGGGACCTACGTTTGGCATCGTTAGGTGCCCCTAAAACAAGCGTTTTGCTTTAAAAAAAGCTGTAGGCGACGTTGTGCGGGCCGTGCAACAGGCCCAGCTACACTCGTCCAGGACCAGAGAGCTGGGCTTAAACGCGTGGCCCACCATCGCAGTCCCACGTTATCCACGCACCAGAAGAGTGAAAAAATTGGAGGGTAGAATCGGAAGAAGAAAACCAGTGAGCTGTTCCTCTCGGTCTCTGTCTCTCCCCACCACTCCCGACTTCCTTCCTCCCCGAGTCGTCGCCTCGCAGCGCAGGGCAGCGAGAACCCCCACACGCCAATCCCCGCCCCCGGATTCTCCACCGCCCAATCGCCTCCGCCGCCGGCCTCCCTCCCCGCCGCTCCCGGTAGTTCCCGTCTGAGGTACGTGTCCCCGCGCCCAGTCCGCCCCAGCTCGGGTGGCCCGCTAGGGTTGCGCTTGAATGTTTCCCTTGCCGTCGGTCGTCGTTCCGTTAGCTGCCCGCGGGCTGTGGAGAGACAGAGTATCGCGCCTTGTATCGCCTGGTCGCTGAATTTTGGAGTTGATTGAGGGGCCAGTGATCCTCCGCAGGGGTTGTGTAGCCGGCGAATTTGCATGTTCCTACGAAGCCGTGTTGTATCTTAACTTCGATGGCTAGGTTTGTTTTCGGGAGGAAATGCGTAGGCAGGAAAGCTTCGGCTCTAGGTTTTGTATCACTTCGCGAAAGGAAAGTTTAATTTTGCCGTCGGATGGAAATTTGGGGCCTTAGTCCCCACATCTCGCTGTAGAAGTGCGCACATACATACCTTAAATTCGTTTGTGTGTGTGTGTGTGTGTGTGAAGCTTTGGATTGTTTCAAGAAAGTTCAATTTTTTCTGCTGGATAAATTTTTTAGGTCCTGCAGTACTCACCCCTCAGCTATAAGGCAGTGGCAAAATTACATGAAGTTATGCTGGCTATGTGTTGTGCATTTTAGTAGATAGCATTTCTAACATACTGTGGCTTGGTTATACATGCAGGGAACAGTAGGGGCGCTGAGGTGGACACTGTTCTGGCTGGAAGAGGGATATTTTTCAGAAGCTCTGCTAATAGTGTTGGATCTTTGGAAATGATCGAGGGGGCAAGGTTTCACAATATGCTAGGAGGTGCTGGTATGGGTGGTGGCGGTGGCAGAGGGAAGCTGGAAAACGAGAGCAACGGCTTCTATGATATGCCGTATTACCATAAGGTTGGGGAGAGCTCCCACATGTCGGTGGATCGCGCGGACAACATGAACTCGATGAACTTTGTTGGCGGCTCGGTTGGCATGTCGGTGGATAACAGCAGCATTGCCTCGAATGAGTCCCGCACCGTCATGCTCAACCACCCAGGCCTCCGTGATGTTCCAACACCAAATTATTCAGTCTGCAACAGCGTTATCTACCCCAGCCGGGCTGCAGCATCTGTTCTGAAGGAGGATGCGCTGGCTCGGGTTTTGATGGACCCGACTCATCCAACGGAGATACTTACTAATTACGAGGAGTGGACCATTGATCTGGGAAAGCTGGACATGGGAGCTCCTTTTGCTCAAGGGGCCTTTGGAAAGCTATATCGGGGGACATACAATGGGGAGGATGTTGCCATTAAGCTACTGGAGAAGCCTGAGAATGATCTAGAGAGAGCTCAATTGATGGAACAGCAATTTGTGCAAGAAGTTATGATGCTGTCGACATTGAGGCACCCGAATATTGTAAGATTCATTGGGGCATGCAGGAAGTCGATTGTTTGGTGTATCATTACAGAGTATGCAAAAGGTGGCTCTGTCAGGCAGTTTCTTGCCCGAAGGCAGACCAAGTCCGTGCCCCTGAGATTGGCAGTGAAACAGGCACTTGATGTTGCCCGGGGAATGGCATATGTGCATGCCCTGGGATCTATTCACAGAGACCTGAAGTCAGACAACCTTCTAATTTCAGCAGACAAATCAATCAAGATTGCTGACTTTGGAGTTGCTCGAATCGAGGTAAAAACAGAGGGAATGACTCCAGAGACAGGCACCTACCGCTGGATGGCACCGTAAGTCAACTGCAACTGCTACGGATATTTTACTTGTGCAACTGCGTATCATATAATATGCTTATGTATTTTTTGTTCTGCAGGGAGATGATCCAGCACCGGCCTTACGATCATAAAGTCGATGTGTACAGCTTTGGAATTGTCCTGTGGGAGCTTATGACTGGCATGCTCCCCTTCACAAACATGACCGCTGTTCAGGCAGCTTTCGCTGTCGTAAACAAGAATGCTCGTCCTCCCATCCCGCAAGATTGTCTGCCTTCTCTAAGCCACATCATGACTCGATGCTGGGACGCAAATCCTGAAGTCCGCCCGTCGTTTAACGAGGTTGTCACCATGCTTGAGAGTGCCGAGATGGACGTCCTTAGCAACGTCCGTAAAGCACGGTTCCGTTGCTGCATCTCGGAGCCCATGACCACCGACTGAGATTAGTGCAGGATATATATAGTACCAGAATGGAAAAGGGGGGAAAAACCAAGTGAGAAAGGAGACGGTGCAAACTCAGATTTATTGGCCATGCAGCCGAGCTTTGCGTTCCGATCCAAAGGTCTGATCCCTGCTCTAAGGTTCTACTACACTGCTGCTTTCTATCCTGTCTTAGTTGCATGGGTTGCGGTGACTGTTTGTCAAATATGGATGCTACCTTGTACTTTTTTTTGGGGGGAAGGATGCTATCTGGTATTGTTAGTGAGGAGCTATCGTGTGTATTGTTGAAAACAAAGAGCTGTCTTCTTATGTTAATAACAGCTGCATGTTCGAGTTGCCTTCTTTCTAGCTGTTTTGTAATTGTGTGTCCATTTTCTGAAGCTTCGGCCTACTTGTGGCCATCATCTCCTGGTTTGTTGATTTGAGATGACTGTATTTAGAGATCTCCTGTATTTATCGCCATTCGTTGTACCTCAAAATGCAGTTCATGTGTTTCTCATCTGATTGTTCCTCTCCCTGGATCATTTATTATGTCAAAAGTTCAAAGCCAAAAAGGTCGGCTGGGTCGAAATTTTTGTTGTCTAGCTGTTCAGTGTTTGCTGGCTGACACCAGACCTGACTGATGGACGGCGATCTTCATAGGTACTTATTTTGCCTTCTAGTTGTTGTGTGATTGTGTGTCCAGTTGTCTGAAGCCTCGACTTACTTGTGACCATTATCTTCCGGTTTTGTTGATTTGAGATGACTGTATGCATGTATTGCCATTCTTTGTGTACCTGGGAATCCAGTTCATGTTATTCTCATCTGATTATTTGTCTTTCTGGACCATTTGTTGTCTAGTACGAGTATGTCACAACAGGAAAGCCAAAATGTACTGCTGGGTCGAGATTTATGTTGTCTGCATGTGCTTCAGTTCAGAGTTTGCTGGGCTGACACCAGATGGACGGTGATCTCCCTAGTCCGTAGTTAACCTTTCGGATTTGAAGGTGTTTGCATTATGGTCAAGCCCTAGTAGGTTTCTCACTTTGCATCAAAATAAACCTTATCTACATCTCAGAATTAAAAACCGTATGCTCCATCACCGGTGGACATCAAGTCACAGTAGACAAGGCGATGACTTGTAGGGGAGTAAACCTAGGAATCACTGGAGCTTATGATCAGAATATAGTAAAACCCAAGAAAAAATATTAAAGATCTAAGTGAATCTTACCACTTTGAAGAGCTTGATGAAATAAAAATTTCAATCCAAGTTCATTAAAAAAAAATCCAACACAAGCAACCACATTTTGTCTGCGATGACAATTCTGTTTGAGTCAGCTGACTGCGTAGTTCACAAAAGCTAGCTTGTGAACTATGGTTGGAATATAAGGGATTACATCAAAGCCATCGAAATCTAACCTTGAGTATTCAACATGCTACACTCTGTCCATTTTGCTGCCAAGTTCTTCAGTCCTGGTATGGACATGCTCGTTGTCGAGTTTGAACGCCACTACTTCTTGCGCTTCCACGTTTTCTATTATGGTCTTCGACTTCCCCATATGGATCCGCGGTGAGCTCTGGAATTTTACCAGGAAACGAGTCCCTGAAGCCTGAACCCTTGCTTGCGTGTGGATCCCTGCCGCCACTAGCGCCCCTTGCCTCCTAAGTGACGCACGGATTGAGTACGATGCGGGGATTTTACCACCGAAGAGATGTTCCTTGGCAACCGTGGCGGACACCCGTTGACTCTGTCGAAGAGGAAGTCACCACCGCCTGCTCCACCGTAGACCGACGCCCCCAACCCCACCGCGAAGAGGATAAATAGGGTGACGTTTTACTAGATAAGAGCATCTCTAGCAGACTCTCCATCCCGCGCGGCCCTTAAAAATAACCGTTTTTTAGGTTTTGGGGCAAAAAACTGGCCAGAACATACGCAACAAACCCCGCCGGCCCATAATTTTTTTTAAAGGGCTCCAGAAATCCCCTCGCGAAACCTTTATCAAAGAGGGGTGGGAGGCCGACCCGAGCGCGCCCTCTATCCCTAGTTTTTGTTGGCGGGACGGAAAAATCAGCGCGCCAGTTTCCGTTCCCTTTCTCCGCGGCCGGTGCCGATCTTTCTTCCCCGACCCCGGCCGTTCCCCTTCGCCGCCGCCGCCGCCGATCTCTCTTCCCTGACGCTGCCATGGACACCTCCGACCCCGCCTTGTTCACCGTCGCCGTCGAGATTGCGCCGCCAACGCACCCAACCGGCACGGCCGCCGCGGTTGACGCCGTCGCCTCAGTGGTTTCCCGGAAGAGGCAAGGGAATGTCGTCGTGCAAAGCAACCGTCCTGCAGTCGCAACTGCGTCGGCGGCGGGGCCTGCGCCGCCACCGCCGATCTCTCTTCCACTCCCGTTGATCTGGACCCAAACAGCGGCATGCAACGCGGAAGAAGGTATTGGCATCGAAGGAGAATCGGGCCAAGATGGCACCATCGGCCTCGACCTCGACAGCACCAGCGACGGATGTTCTCTCTCCTACCCCCGCAGCCCCTCAAGTGTTCGACGGAATGAGTGTGAGGTATGTCGTCCATCTTCTAGTGCCAACTTCGTTGTTCTATAGCACCGCGGATAATTTAGTTCCAAATTTTTAGTTCGTACGAGAAGGCCCTCGACGAGAACAGCGCGTTGATCTCGATGAGTTGGACGACGGTGTGGACGGTGGAGGCGAGGAAGACGACTTGGAGGAGATTGACGCGGAGGTGTACGCAGTATGTACTTCGGTCCGGAAGAGGTCGAAGAGCTACACCGATTTGGAGGATGAGATTTTGATCAAAGCGTGGGAGAGTGGGACCCTTGACGCCTCCAGCGGCACGGACCAAACCGGCAAAAGGTATTGGCAACGAACTAAAGACAAATTCTCCAAGTTGATGGATAAGATAGATGGGGTGGAGAAGACTCCCCGCACATATAGGTCCCTCCAAGGACGATGGAATACTGTCAAGCCGGCGTGCAACCGTTGGGCTGGATGTTTGGAGCAAATGTACAACGCGCCTCCAAGTGGAACCAATGAGGGCGACTATGTGAGTTTAATTGTTCATTTCAATCGGTAGCCAATTGTTTTATGTGATGTACATTGACATGTTTTGTTGTTTGTAGGAAAGAATTGCTATGTTGAGGTACAAGGACATGCCGGCCTCCAAAAGCAAGGCATTTCCATATATGCATTGTTGGAACTATTCAAGAATAGTGAGAAGTGGAAGTTGAGAGACAATGAAGCTCCACCGAAGAGAGGTGCCTTCTCGAAGATGGAGGATGATGATGAAGATGATGAGGCCGGAGGAGGAAGAAACAAGAACAAACCGGATGGGACCAAGAAGGTGAAGGAGAGGATGAAGAGGGAGGCTGAGTCCACAAGTTTGAAGAATGAAGGAGAGGATTGACAACATGGTCAAGTCCAATGGGATTTGTGTGGCCAAAATCTTGGAGCAAAAGAAATAATTGGAGGAGAAGAAGGCGCAAGAGAAGCTTGCGAAATGGCAACACGCGAAGGAGGAAAGCTTGCGCAAGGCCGCCATTGAAGAGAAGAAAGCCATAGCCGAGGAGAAGAGAGCCCTTGCCGAGGAGACCAAGGCCATGGCCAAGCTACTCGCGGAGGAGAATAGGATCATGTCGATGAACCACAATGAAATGGATGAAGTGACCCTCGAGTGACACAACTTGGCAAGAGTAGAGATCTTGGAGCGAAGGAGGAAATCGGCGACGGGAAGAGGCCATGTTGTGACAAGAGTGGATGGCCATGGTGGTGCAGAGTGATGGGATGCGTACTTTGGTCTATTTGGGTTTAATTTGGATGTACTATGTTTAATTTTGTCAAAAACATGAACTTTGTTTTTTCGGTTTGAGGGTTTGGTCTAGGAGCCGCGGAATAGACACCGCATACTGAACCTGCAAATCTGAAATCCCCACCGATTTGGGGTGTCTGTTCCGCCCCGGCCTTTTTCGGCCCGTAAAACCACGTTTCTTGCGCCCCTTATCCGCGTTTACGGAGCCACGGGATAAGGGGTCTGCTAAAGATGCTCTAACACAACCACCCCTGTCACTCCGATTCGATTTGCCTCCCGAGATTGGAATTCTCCTAGAACCGCATTTTTCTAGATTAGAAAAAAATCGGTTTTGCTAAATTTTATTCGCCTAAGAATTAGCTAAATCTCAGTCGCCTTAATCACCGTTAGATTTATATGCCAGGATTCCTGTAGTTTTTCCTTTTAGCGAAGCCTGACCTATTATATCGGAGGGAACAGGACAGGGCTTATCCTTTCCTCTGATTCTCCCCCAGCTACAGTACTTGAGCGTAGAGAGTGAGATCCCGGCGAGCTCTTGCTCGTTTTCCGGCGGCGCGGCCGGCTGGAATCGAGGAAGATGCTTTGTGCGGGCTGTACAGAGTAGTAGTAGGTTTCCTTTTTGGTTGGTTTGCTGTTTTTTCAGCGTTGTCGGCGTTATGTCGTCGAAGCTGTGCTTGCTCCATCGTCCGCGCCGTACGAGTGAGCCGTCGGCTGTGTTTCTTCCTCAAGCTAAGCTCCGGTGGTTGGAGGTGCTTGATAGGATCCGCGGCGCATTTTCTTTCTCTCATAAGCACGGTGATTGGCTCCTGGTTCTGGGAGCTGGTTGTTACCTTTCTGCATCGTTTTCAAGTTTGATGTGGCCTCTGCACCTGTCTGGCCATGGAGGCGAGAGGTGGAAGAGGATCGATGTTTCCTCTGTTTCTGATGCAGGATGGTGTTATCTCTTCAAGCTGCACCCACGCGCGCATCACGCTGAGTCCGCTGGAGACTTGGCGACTTTTGGCCGGCATGGTGGCCCTATTTCTTCCTCCGTGTTGGAGGTCCTGCGAGCTAGGCGTCGGAGCTCGGCGATCCAGCAACCAAGTGGTGCGTCCCCGGTTGGTTTGTGGTTGCCGGCGTCTATGGCTCATCGCCGGAGGATTCTGTCCGAGAGAGACACCGGGTACTCCCCTCTCTGTCCTTGGCGCATCGGGCGCTTCGAGGACACCGGCGAGCGGTGGCGGAGGCACAGAGGGACCTGATTGCTTTTTATCCTTTAGTCCCATGGTGTTTTCTGTAATAGCTGAGGTCCTTATTTCGAATTTTAGGTCTTCTTGTGCAAGGGAAGTCAAAGGACCTCTTTGTATAATTTGCCTGCTACCTGATCAATGAAACTGCAGCATCGGGGCTGAGCCCCACATTTTGTTAAAAAAAAAGACCTATTCTATCTGTGCATTGTACGAAGCCATGGGGCTCTTCACGTCTGGGCCGCTGCTGCCACGCGAGCGTAGGCTGCGGCTGCCGTGAATTGTCTTTGGGCTTTAATATTTGTTTTTTTTCCAAGGGACAGTGGAACTTGTCTCTTTGTCTTCAGTGAATGCTGGTTCCGTGAATTCAAAATAAGGCACGATAACTATGTTCTTATTTTTCTTGTCTTGTCTATTTTATTTGGACACGTCTAGTGGGCAAACGTTTGCTCAAATACCTTTCCGTGGCAATCACCCAGAAAAGGAAAGCCCCACACCGCATTGTCCAAAAAGGCAGGTTGCCTAATCGAAACTAAACACGTGGTCCCCCTACAGCACATGCGGACAGGATCCCCCGCCAGCAAACGTGGTCCCCCGCCAGCTACCAACTCCCTCACGTGGTCCGGCCTCACCATCCCCTCCCGCAAGAAAGGACCAAGAAATCACGTAAAACACACGGAGGAGGACAGGACCGCGCCATCGCTGCCCAGTTGATCGTCCTTCTCTTCTCTCCCCTTCTATCCTCCTCTACCCTTGAAGAAACAGATCTGGTACCTGAAGGTACCTGAAGAAACAGATCTGGTACCTGAAGGAAAAACACCAATGGTAAGAGAACCTGCAAATACGCTGTCACCTATCTTCTCCTCTGTCATGCTTGGTTGTCTCAGCATCTAGATCTGCACAGTGAATTTGGTTCCCATGTTTGCAACTTTTTGTACATATGTAGGCCGCTAGATCTGCCCAGTGAGTTTGTTTCCATTGTGACTGCAAGTTTGTGAATGATGGTTGCAACTTCGTTGATTGGACAAGCAACTTTGTTGACTGGACAAGCAACTTTGGTAGTATGTGCAACTTCTAACTCGCATGACACATGGTGTCTGGTATTATGTTGCAATTTGTTACCCCATTGTTGCAGATTCATGTAAGGACATTGCTGGGAAAGGAATTTTATACCCTCAATGTAGATTAGTGAACTTCTAAGTCAAGGAAAAGCAACTTATATAATTGTGTGTGTAAGTTTGATACCGAAGTTAGCCAGTTAGGCTGCAATCTGTTGCAACTTTTTGTGGATTCAGTGTAAACAGTGTCTAACCTGAAAAATTGGACTACTTCTGTTTGCCAGCAAGTATTAGAACATCAGTGTACAACTATGGACTGTATCTATTGAAACTATTTAGGCAGAAAATACATGATTTAGCAGCACAGGTTCATAGATAGTGTGAAACTTTCATAGGTAGAGCAAAGAAAAGTTTGGACAGGTATAGTTGCATAGAATGGTAAAAAAAATTAGAAACTATGTAAACACCAATTTGCAAGTATGCAATGTATTGATTGTAACTTTCCTGGAGAAAAGTTGCATCGTTTTCTTACTTGTGTACATGGTTGGTGGAACTTGCAGTTCTCATGCAAAGAAAACTAAATAAAAAATAAGTTGCAAGTACATGAATTGATTATGAAAAATGTACCAAGCAGGAACACGATAAAAAGTGATGCCCTGTACATACCTGAAGAATTTGGTAGTAAGTTTGTAGATATACAATGATAAAGAGAGAATTTTGAACATAATAGTTTGAACATTTATACACAAAATACAGTACTGCATGTCCTCAAACATTCTTATACAACTATATAGTGATAATGAGATTATGTTTACAATACATCCTTATGTGCCCCTCTGAACTTTCTGTTGGACTGGTTCTTGTAATTTGTAACACAATGACTTGATACCCCTGCCTGTTTTTCATATAAAACAATCTTTAATTAGTGAACTTGTACCAAAATTGTTGGAAAACAAAGTAAAAACAGAGATGTTTGTCATGCTCTAACTATAAGTTGTTTCCTTTTTAGGATTGGATATTGGACCTAAACGAAGAGCCGCCTGACAACGACGCAGGCTCAACATATGCAGATGGGTTTCATGCACCTGGTGAACCTTTATTACAGACCCAGAACGCGAATGCAAGTGCTAATCAGTATTTGGAAGATGTGGGCGAGTCTCCTGATCCATTGCAAAACAACCCCCTTGTTCCTTATGGTCCAGAAGCTAACGTCATGCAAAGTGGGACGATGGAGCAAACTAGTACACTTCCAATGGCTGGTGATAGCAATGCAGCTACAGATGAAGGTGTGATTGGTGTTGGTCCTGCAGATTACCAAACCATTTATGGGGAAGAAGCTTTGTCTCAGCCACAAGAGCCATTTGTAGGCATGAGGTTTGATAGTCTACTTGATGCAAGGAACCATTACAATGCATATGCAGAGA
The DNA here is from genome assembly GCA_028641055.1 of Alopecurus myosuroides. Lineage (NCBI taxonomy): Eukaryota > Viridiplantae > Streptophyta > Magnoliopsida > Poales > Poaceae > Alopecurus > Alopecurus myosuroides. The sequence goes on from CM054057.1 coordinate 571,918,899, forward strand.
AGAAAGGGTTCTCCATCAAGAGTAACACGACAAGGACTTCAGTTATCACCGGGAAGCTTGAAAAGCAGCAATTTGTTTGTAATAAATTCAAGAAGCCAGTAGTTGACGATGGTTCAGAGAAAGTTACTGCAGTGCCAAAAGTTAACCTTGATGTTGTTGAGGAGATCTATGATGAAGAAGAAGATGTGTGCATAATAGAGGATCCAAAGAAGAAGAAACCGAAGAAGCGCAAGAGGGAGAAAATAAAACAAACGAAATGCAATGCCAAGATGACAGTGAAGGAAAAAGAAGGGAGGTGGGAAGTTATCTACTACATCGCTGAGCACAATCATCCTTTAGTTACCAAACCATCTCTCAGGAAGTACTTGCGATCACACCAGGGGATACCAGAAAATGAAAAGGAATTCCTGACGACACTACACAACTGTAATTTAACTACAGGTACTTTTTCTAACAATTTGTATCTGCAACTGACATGTTGCTGTTACTAGCAACTTTTGTGCTAACAGTAGGAACTTTGGTCAGTAATTATTGCAACTTTCAAAACTGTAAACAAAAAAAAATTGGTACTATATACAGAAAAAGATGATTGTACTAGTAACCTATATACTACCACTAGCAACTATGGCCCATGGTTCTGCAGCTTTTGGTTCCTAAAAAAAAGTAGAAATTTGCTATATTTAACCGCTCAATTTTAATTTCATTGTTGCACTAAGACAGATAACTTCTTAGGTAGCAAAATTTTCTTACTTTATGAAAAGTTTGTATATGCATCTGAACAAAAAAATTGTAATTAGCAACTTTTATGGTTACAGTAACAACTTCGGTACATTATTGTTGCAACTATAAAACACAATTTGTTGAATGTTACTCATGTCTGAAACATTGATTGTTTTCAAAAAACAGGTCGAATGTTCAGCATCATGTCAGAGTTCTATGGGAAAGCCGCAGCTGTGCCCTACAATCCTAGAACTTTGACCAACTTCCGTGCAACTTTAACTGGACCAAGTAGGGAGGTTGATTTGGCCGAGACACAGGAGTACTTCCATGCCCGTCAACAGGAAGATCCAGAATTCTATTTCAAAATGAAATTGGATATTGAAGGAAAAGTTCAGAACATGTTTTGGGTGGATGGTGCAGCACGGAAAGCATATGCTGAATCCTACTGGGATTGCATCTCTTTTGATGCAACTTACCTAACAAATATGTACAACATGCCGTTTGCTCCTTTCATCGGGATAAATCGGCATGGACAATATTTCATGTTAGGTTGTGGATTCGTAAGGCAAGAGCTAGCATCGAGCTATGATTGGCTGAACTCAACGTTCTTGGAAGCAATGAAGGGCAAACAACCAGGCTGCATAATCACAGATCAAGACATAGCAATGAAGGTGTCTATTGAAAAGATATTCCCCTCGACGGTGCATAGAAATTGCCGATGGCACATTATGGGTAAATCAACTCAGAAAATGGGCTCGTTTTTGGGAAGACACCCGGAATTGGTGGCAGAGTTCAATGATATAGTGGACTTTAGCATGTCAAGTGATGACTTTGAGACAAGATGGGTCCTGTTTGCTGAGAAATGGCAAGCAACTTGGCATTCGCATCTTGACACACTTTATGGAATGAGGAAAATGTGGGTTCCATGCTACTTTAGGCATTGCTTTTTCCCATTCCTTCAGTCCACTCAGCGCAGCGAGGGATTTAACGCTGTTCTAAAGCGTTATGTGAACCCCCACAACTCCATTCTCAATTTTGTCAAGCAATGTGAGAAAATACAACAGATGGTCCTACTGAAGCAAGGAGGCAATGATTTCAGAACAGAGATGCTAGTAGCTGATACTTGGTCTCCTTTCCCAATTGAGGAGCAAGCTTTGAAAGTGTATACTAGGGACATCTTCACCAGGTTCCGCGCTGAATTTGAGCTTATTGGAAGGTACAATGTACGTCCACAACCAAATGGATTGTATCAGTTGGTGCCAAATAGGACATTTGTCGCTAAGTATGGTTCCAGGGATTATTTGGTTTCAGCTAATGTTGAACAGTCTGCTTACAGTTGCGAGTGTTGCAAGATGCAGAGAGATGGCCTTCTATGCTGTCACATTTTGAAAGTGTTTACGCATCTAGGTGTTGACGAAATACCCCAGCAATACATACTAAAGCGTTGGACACAAGATGGGGTAGAGGGGGAAGGCGGAGTAGGGGAACAAGATTATGCAGTCATGCCTGAGCAGTCGAAGAAAGATATTCGGTATGCAAATTTGTCTACTAAGTTCCAAAGGGCTGCAAAGAAATGTTGTGTGTCTGATGCGGCAGAAGCCGTAGCTAACAAGTATCTACGAGCTCTAGAGACTGAGGTTAACCAGCTAAACATGACAAGGAGAAAAGCTCGCACTGTTGCTGGTCCAAATGGACGGAGGACTAACAATGTGCCCTCTGCACAACCGGGAGGTGACCCACCAGAAACTCCACCACAAGGTAGTGCACCACCAGGAGGTCCATCTGATGCACCACCAGTGAGCTCTGTGCATACAACTTCTCGAACTACAAGACGGGGGAACAATACGACGCACCGAAGACAATCTCCACCACAGGGTAGTGCTCCAGGAGGTCCAACGGATGCACCAGCAGGGAGCTCTGTGCCTACCGCTTCTCGAACTGCAAGACGGGCGAACAATGCTACACAGCCACCACAAAGGCGTACTGCTGCGACAAATGCACGACGGGAAAACGATGCAGAAACTACAGCGCCACCAGGTGAACCAAGGGGTGATGCAGGAGATGATAGTGACCATTGGGGACCACCTGATGGATCACAATATGCAATGCCAGAAAGCTCTGGACCTAAAAATCCAGACAAGGTTATTACCAGAGGTAGGAAGAAGGCATCAAGACTGGTTTCGGCTCTAGAATTACAACCCAAGAGAGTGGTCAAGTGTAGTTTATGTGGTTCAACCGACCATAATGCGGCCACGTGCCTCGCCAGGTTGTTATAGGTTGTATTCATAATATTATGTGTTGCAGGCCAGTTTTGTTAATTTGAAATGAATTTGTAAAATTGGTAATGACTAGTCCTGGGATTGTAATAGTTGCATTTACTCCTTAAAGAGTTGCTACTGTAATATTTGAAGTTGCAAAATTCCCTTAATTGCTAGGAAGTGCACGAAATTAAAATGACTGTGTTAAGTGAATTGTTCCCCCTCTGTCTTTCAAAAAAAGAAAACTCTTTTTAGAATATTAAGTTCTCTTAATTTATTTGTTGCCAGGAAATTATTAGTGCCTTATTGTAATTTGGTCTTGATGTATGGAGAGTTTGAATCACGGTGACAAAAAAAAAACACTGGAATTGACAACTAACAAAAGAATACACCATAATTGCAAATATATAAAGCAAAAATCACTAACACGACCATTGTTGTTGCAAACAAAATTGAGTGCATAGAGCAAAGAACTACAAAGAAAAGATGCAAGTCTATAAAACTTGCCCAACCATGAATTTGAAATCATAGCAGTACAAAAAAGAAAATGTTGCAACTCCCCACACTATTTACCTAATTAATCTTGAGAATGCTTCTCCAAGCGATATCATTGTGAGTAGATTTAATCCAACATGCGGTGAGAATCTTCATCATGTTGGGTATGTTTGCTGGTCCATAATTTGGGATTTTGCTTCCAAACCACAATTGGGCGTTCATTAGAGTGAAGATACCACAGTCATCTCTGTTTAAAAAAAAGAAAACAAGTAACTCATGTGATCAACCATAAAAAAAGTACAAGAAAATGCAACTTTGACATCCCCCATTGAGTAATTTTAGGAGTATGATGTAGGAACTTTAATCAAAAGTGCAACTTTAATCACTAAAATAGCAACTCATTTGTATTGTGGTGCAACTTCTAGGTAACTACAAAAAGCTGAAGTAAGCTAGTACTGATCATTTTGTAAAAAGATTCAGAGCTAAAAAGTGAAGCAAAAAAATTGTACATTTTGTAGACATGCTTGTAAGCACTTAAGCACCATATGGGGTTGCGAAACTAAAAACAAAAGAGAGCAAAAAACATAGAATGATATTCGTCTCTTACGAGTTGTTTTGCTTCGGTGGCTCCACATCAACGAGTCGAAAGCGGTCAAGGTTAACATCAGAGCTTGCATAATTCTCATCCCAAAGTAGTCTGATTGCAGTATTCAATGTGAGAGCAGTTTTCTTAAGAGCTGGGTCGGCAATCGACCTCATCGAATCAAAAACTTCAAATCTCTTGTCCGGTATGTTCATTGTGAAAAGCTAGTAATGGTTAACTTGCACATCTCCTTGTGGATTAAGATCTTCTAAAACTGGAAACATGATCTGAATTGAAAATGAAAAAGTGTTGAGACTTAAAATAAGGAAACATGTTTTTGCTAAAGCACTAAGATAATCTGATTGTGAAAAGACATCACTATGATTAAAGTTACTTGCATATCCTATGTATAATTGTTGCAATAAAGATGTGTGGAAATTGCAAAAAAGAACTGGTAAACTGGGTATGAAGGTTGCAGCATTTTAGCACATATAGAAGAATTGGTAACTTATAAATGCATAAGTTATAGGTAAAAATAAAGACAAAAATGTATAGAGTTTTACCAGATCTTTCTTGTCGAGCTTGTTGCGCTTGTGAAACTTGGCAGCTGTTTTAGCGCAGTTTGTTACAATCATTTGTAGACGTGACTTGAAAAAAATTGAAAAAACATGTTTAGAACAGGAAATCATCGAAAATTTACATGAAAAAGGTAGGAACATGTTTAAAAAGTTGCATGCTTACAGCAATTCTCAAAGGCATTATAATTTTCTTCGCAGACTTTGGCATACTCATATTCAAAGCTTCGATGCCAACTTCAACAACTGTGTTCTTGAGCCAGCCTCCAGGTTTCATTGAATTTGCAAGTTCAACCAACGATATGAAATAATTGTTGTAGTTAACAATGTGTGGGCTGTTTGTAGCAAAAAGAAAAACAGTCAGCATGATTGACTTCAAAATGAGTGCAGCACAAAAAAAGGAAGGAAAAGAACAACTCAAATGTAGCCAGTTGAGTTGCATTGCAAAAATTTATAACCTGGTGTCTTTCTTGGCTCCTTGATGTTCTTCTTCCAAGCCTCATTACAGCTGCATATATCTTGTTTACTTCAGCGGTGCAAGCAAAAGTCCTCCTAGTTTCATAGTCCACATAAGGTGATTTTCCATATGCAGTTGGTTTACTTATTTGCCTCTCACGAGGAGGTGGAGCGCCAGGACCTGAACTGCTACTTGCATTGCCGCTTGAACCAGCCGTTGCTGTCTCTGTTCTCACAGGAGTTTTGAAGTTGCTCGGGGACACTTCTGGAGTTGCTATAGGAGACTTTCTAGTTGCTTCGATCCTATCAACAAGAGCGCAAGCTTCAGCATCCATTTCCGCATTCCAACCATCTACAAACTCATCAAATTTCCCAACAAAAACAGAATTATTTTTATTTGTCACTTGTGGCAGATCATCTAATTCCAATTCCAAGTCAAAAGGTGGTGGATCACACGCAGCGTACAGGGTGCGTGAATCAGAACTGGTCCTTTGGATTTGGTCGGTAACCCCTTTCCCCTTCTCATCAGTGCACACAAAAGTGTCAGATTTGCTTCGAAGTAACGTTGATCCTGGAGTTGGCTTAAGACACTTGGAGATTATTTTTGAAACAACAGGACTTGTGAGAGCAATGCATGTGTGTGCCTCATAGTTTGGAGGAGGACATGTTGCTAAGGTCGCAGCTGTTGGACTAGTTGTGACTTTTGGAGGCTGATTGCTTAAAACATGTGGGTTTGCAGGTGGAGTTGCTGATGGACATAGAGGATTTGCAACAATATTAACATGACTTGCTACACTAGATGGTGAAGTTGCAGTTGCAACAGAATTTGTCGAATATCCTGGGGAACTTGTTGGAGATAATGCTGAGCCTGATGATATTGTTGGTGAGTTTGGAGCATAAGATGTTGGACTCTGTGCAGATGGGTGTGCATGTGGTGAAGCCACTGGTGAATTTGCTGGAGGCCTTGGGGAAGTTGCAGGAAACCTAGGGGAAGTTAATGTAACCCTCGGAGAAGTTGATGGTACCCTTGGTGAAAAAGCTGGAACCCTTTGTGGTAATCCTTGAACCCTTGGTGATGTTGCTGGACTGTGAGCTGATGTTGGTGACTTTGTTGCAGTTATTGTAGCAGTATGTGAAGGCACTGATGAACTTGCTGTAACCCCTGGTAAAGTTGCAGCATTTTGTTCCAAAGTTACTCCATAGACTGTTGGAATAGATGTTGTTGGATCAGCAGTTACAGAATGCATCGGTGAAATTGTCGCAACCGATGGAAAAGTTGTTGAACTTACTGCACCTGGTTGTAAACATGGTGCAGATGAGAACCCTTGAGATTTTCCTTCAACAACTATGTTTGTTTGAGTGCCAAGCTTAAGTGATGGTCTAGGAATTTTAATGGTCAACTTTGTACATAGAGTTGCAAGATCATCAGCAGAAGTTGCAGATTTGCAGACTACAGTTGCACCCTTAGTCAAGTCAGATGCTATTGTTTTACTTGCTACTGTACCCTGATTTGGCACTGGCTGAAGTAGCTATGAATAGTCTTGAGGTGGCATGGTTGTGCATTGGTTACTTGCAGCAACATCCAACGTTACCGAACATGTTGCAGATACTGAATCAGATGTTACAACTGTCTGCGTGCTAGTTGCAGGTTTACACTGAGGGTCTGCTAGTCTGAGGTTTTTCCTGAAAGGCAAAGTCCCCTGAATCTTCTTTGTAATAGCACCTTTATCTGACATTTTGGTTTTAGAAGCCACATCTTGTCGCGCCATGACTTTTCCCTCAATATCATTCTTGAAAATAACCGATAAGCTTGTTGGCGGGGCATCTCCAATCATGGGAGGGCCTTGAATCTGCAAATCATTTGCCTTTACTAGCTCACTGCTAACAATGTCCTTGAAAACGAAAGAGTCTGTTTGTTCAAAAATTTCACAAACTTCGAGCAGAGGGATAGTGTTGGGCGCCTTCTTTGGTTCCATTCGCACCATATCAAGCAATGAGGGTGCACCTTGCTCTATGATTGTCTTGCTACCTTCGTGTAACCATGTGTCAAGAGTAGGAGTTTCCTCGGAAACAGGGTTGTTTCCCCTTGCACAAGCTTCATCGCTTCCTCTATCATCATCCCCTTTACCACTGCCATTGTTGTTGTCATCAGAATCACCGTCATTGTTGTCATCAGAATCAGATCCACTGTCCTCGCCGTCATCACTGTTTTTTTCCTCTGATCCTATATTGTCGTCTCCATCCTGCTCTCTATCAGATTCACTACCATCTGCATCAATCTCTTGATTCCCACCGTCATTGTTGTTGTCATCAGAATCATCGTCGTTGGAATCCTCTTCGTCATCGCCTTCATCATCGTCATTCTCGTCACTTCCATCAATCTCATCCCCCTCTGTTGTGTCATCATCCTCGCTGACATCAGCCTCGCTTTCTTCATTTTCCTCATCTTCACTTTCTGCATGCTCTTCGGACTCACTTTCACTAACTTCAACATGGCGTCTCTTTTGTTTTCGCTGTGCAGCTATTTTGCTTGTTTCAGGTTCTTCAAAATCAAGCTTGCCAACACCTTCGACAAATTTACCCACTTCGCAAGTGATGTTTGCACATAGTACTTGCACCAATTCATTCAACTTCCTTTTTTTCTATACAGAAAAAGAATGTACAAAGTTACAAGTGAGCATGGAAAAACTTCCGTATTACAAAGACAATTGACTAGTAGTCTGCAGGGGAAAAAATTGCGGAACTTACACTAGCACTGTAAGTAGCTGGCAGTTTTGAGGAAACAAACTCTTCAAGCTGATCAACATTGCCAAAAATATTCTTCACCGGGTTATCAGCACTTGAAATTCTGTACTGTTCTTTCAACTATTTTGAAAGGTGCAGAAAAAAAAGCATGATCAGATGGTGTGCAAATATCTTTGGATTTGCATTTAGTACATAATAGAAAAGTTGCATGAATTCATAGCAAGAAAGTTACATATTTATCTTTGCATTATCATTTAGTACATGATGTTGCATCATGTAGTATCAGAAGTTGCATGTATTACAGAATTGGTTACAAATAGTTGCATCGTAAAAACCTAAGGGTTTTGCATCATGAAACACAAAAAAATGGCATAAAAACTTCATGTTTCAGAAGTTGCATATAAAATTGATATGACATAATAACAATCATGAGTAACATGTAAATGAAAACAAAAACAAGTAGGTTTTTGCTGATTATGATTCATCTTACTTGTAGTTCACCAAAAACACCCGGCGATTTCATGTCCATTTTGATGATCTTATTGATGAGTTTATTGTCCCATGCACTGACTCGTACTGGGCATTTGCTTATACGCACATTATGTTCTAGTGAGTCAAGGTATAGAATCTGCAGAAGTTAAACAAAAGAGTAATCGCAAAAGTTGTTTTCCTGCAAAATTGCAAGCCACACGTACTGTGCAACAAATGAAATGAACAGTAATCAGAAAAAAAAATGCCGAAAAAAGGAACTTACCACCAGGTGGTATACACAACAGCAAACGGAGAGCCTCTTATCACCCATCTTCAAGAAAGCTTCAACAATTTGATCCACAATAAATTGACAAATGTTTGTATTTTCCAGTAAATCAATATCCATGAAGCATGGATAGCACCTTGGGCTGATATTGACACTTGTTGTTGGACAAAGGAATGTTCCAAGAGCAACAATATAATAAGCACGAATAAACTTCTCATCACAGGCACCTCCCATCCTCTTGATAATATCACACCATTCAGTGAAGTCAGGAGCAGTACCCTTGGCAATGTGATACTCTTTGTTTATCCACTCGATAGTGACCTTGTCCAATACGTATGGTACCTTGCGCCCAGAGTTTGGTAAACCAAAATTACGGTGTACACTGGCAGCGTTGACAGGAATCCTGCCTCTTTCTGGAATTACAAGCTCACACGTTTGAGGGTCAAAGCAGTGAATCAGCCACATACTGAGATCCATAGGCATAGATTCATTTACATCTAGCAAGCCTGCACCATGGTGACCGTACAAATATCGTTTCTGGCCTGATGTTATTGCTTTGTTCAACTTGAAAAGCCTAGCAGGGGACGCCCTATTCCTCCCAATCTAAGGAACAATAAATGAAGAAACCAACCGTTTATACACAAAATTGTACAAAAATGAATAAAAAGATAACCAACTAGTTAAAGAATGTATGTGGGCATACCACAGAAGCATTTGATGTACCACGGCGTCCAGCAAGATTTGATGGCCCGGTTGCTTGTTTTGTAGCAGCTGTTTTACCATGCTATGATTTCAACAGGAAAACAACAAGAAAAAAAATGTAAAACCTTGACGAAACTTGGGGATTTGAAAAATGCAAGATATGTGAAAACTTCCAATTGTGCTGGAAGTTCCAAATTGCTATAAATAAGTTCCAAATCAGTATTACTAAGTTGCATAGATATCTTACCTCGGGGGCTTTCCTTTGGGCACGACGTTGAACTGGTTTTTTTGGCTCCGGGTCATGGTCCTCAACCTGTGGTATATGCCTTTTATGAGCACCCAACTGAAAACTAAAAATCACTAAAAAATGGTAGTGGAAAATTGAAACAAAAGAAAGTTGCAACATAATCCCCAATAAAAATTGCAGCAGTTAGCCTGAATTAAAAATTTAAACATACCGTAGAAGGGTCTCCTGTTTCACGGTGCCCGACAATTGTTGATGACTCAGGTTCCTTGCCTCGTTCCGCTAGCGTATCCTGCGGGTATTGTTGTTTCACAAAACAATGATTATTTAGCATGCAACTTTTTTAATTTTGTACAAAGTTGCAACCTGACAAGTAGATAATTGCATGTATAAACATAAGAAATTGTCTGACACCTAATATGCATTAGATGATATATCAGACAGACGTGTTCAAAAACAAAAAGAAAATAGCCGATGAAAAACAGATCTTCACCTCCTCATTCTCATTGTTTTGGGTAACGTGGCGGGCCTTTTTAGATCTCCCAACATACACAACTTTTTTATTCATCCCTCTTGTAGAACCCTGAAAAGTGTCAAATAAATAAAGACATAAATTGAAATGATGTGTCAAAAATTAAACCCTCTGGGAGGTATATATGATAAAAATGTATAGCCATGAAATGTACATGGCTAAATGAAAAAAGGAGACACCTCTTGTTGATTGCCTTCAACATTTGAATGCTCTAGTTGATCACCAACCATTGTATTTTTGTTTTTATTATAGAAAACCCTATAACAAAAAGTTTCAGTCAATTAACAAGAAAGAAAGGATAAAGGTATCTGCACCTACACTTATACAGACTGTGACATTAACTATTTATGATTGTATATGTAACAAAGGAGATATGTGCTTGCAACATCACCAAACTATGGATAAAAACCTACAGTTGCAGAAAAATGTAAAAAATACACATCCAATCAGATGCAACAATGCACCTGTACAATTGGAAGTTTGTTAATGAAATTTGCAACAAATATATCACACAATAACACAAGCTCACATAAAAAAATTAAAGTAACTATACATGCTGTTAACAGAGCATAAAGTCATCACTGCTTAAAATTGAAGTAACAAAAATATCACACAAAACACAAGCTCACATAAACCAACATTGATGTCATGTTGTCGCAACTTCATCGAATTGTGACAAAAATAGAGCATAAACTCATCACTACTAAAAGATTCCACTAAAAATTGGTTCAAGCTTGCAAACAATCAGTACATAACATGGAGATAAGACTAACCAGAAGGAACTGAAGAAACGCCAAGTTTGTTTGCTATTGAGAAAGGGGATACTTCACATCTGCAACTAGTAGTGGCCAATCTGCAACAAGTAGGCGCCAATCTGCAACAATTCACCCCCAAAAAACAATGGATGAGTATCAACCTAGGAATGAACCGCCTATTCGCCAAGCACAACGTCGTCAGCAAGCATTGTACGAACATGCCCAACTACATGGATCTACGAATCTTCTACAACACGGACCTGCAAAAATCCCCCTAGCAATTTGGCGCAGACTAACACGGTGAATACGATGATGATGGAAATCTGTAGTAAGCACCTCGTCAAACCCCGCAGCAACCGCGCCGCGCCCGAATCACAACCCCCGTCACCCTCCCAGCAACTAACCGGACCTGCAAATCCCCTGCTAGCCTCAAAATCCCCGGGGAACTCTACCAAATGCTTCGAAAACAATGGCGAAACTACAATTCAGTACCTCGTCGAAGCTCGCAGCAGCCGTGCCGCGCCCGAATCAACCCCGCGTTAAGCTCCCAGCAACCGCGGCGCGCCCGAATCACCACCGCTCGCAGCCGCGGAGCATCGCCATCGAGGCCCCCGTCCACCGCTGACCGTCAATACACCACACGCAGTAGACAGCGAGGATTTCCGGCGGGGGAATCAGTCGGAGAAGCAGCCTTGCCGGGGAAATCGCCGCCAAACCCTAGAGCTCGCTCTCTCTCTGCGTCGGGGACGAAAATGGAAGCAAGAGGAACGAACGGCAAAATGCCTGGCGCACAATCCGAGGTTCGAAAGCGCCCCCCCAATCTGTTACAATGACAACTGGGCCCCACGAGACATATACGGACAAAATCGGTTCCACGTCGCCCCGACGTGCGACGCGCGGTGCGGTCATGGAACCGTTTAGCGAGCAAAGAATCTGGGCCGTTGGCCACTACATCGACGGCGCGCGACGCTGATTGCCAGAAGTTGAAGAAAAGAGGACGCCCTCTCTCTATCATTTAGGATTTTATTTTGTAGCCGTGTTATAGCAAGTCAGTTTGACATGATAATTATTTCCCAACTGCACACGGATTGTAACTATAATTTGTGCAGTTGCACAATGGCTGGAACTATATTTTCCAGTTGCATGGTGGTTGGAACTCTAATTATTCTAGTTACATGGTTGCAATTATAATTTTCCTAGTTGGGCTCCCGTTCGCGACCACCACCTCCTATGCTACAGGCCACTCCGACCCTTGCGACCAACTCCCTCGCCGTCTCCCGCTTCGTCAACGGTGATCACCCATGGCAGCATCGCCTTCTCCTCACCCCCCTCACCTCACCCCTTCGCGCGGCGATGATTCCAGTCCGAGGGGCATGATGATTGATAGCATTTGAGTTATAGGTGTGGTGTAACTTAGTTCTTCAAGTTGCAAGTCGGTCGTAACTGAGTTTTCTTTTTACCAGTTACAAGTGATGTAACTAAAGTTTTCCGGTTACAAGTAATTTTTTTTCCATTTGTAGTCCACTTGCAAGTGGGGTGGTAACTGAATATTTTCCAGTAGCAACTAAGATTTTGTTTTTCAAAATCGTGTTTTTTTCTGATTGCAAGTGAATTGCAACTGAGGTTTTTCGAATTGCAGGTGGGTTGCAATTCAGTGTTTTTTTTTGCACTTGCAAGTGTGATTGCAACTTCGACTAGGTTTCTTCACTTACAAATACGGTTATAACTGAGTATCCAATTGATTTTTTTTCAGTTGCAAGTTAGTTGCAATTGAGGTTTTCGAGTTGCAAGTGGGTCGCAACCGTGGTTATTTTCCAGTTGCAACAAATATTTTCTAGTTGCAACTGTGTTGCAACTGAAATATTTTTGCTATTTGCGAGTGAGCTGCAACTAAGTTTTTCGAGTTACAAATGGGTTGCAGCTAGGATATTGTTAAATGCAAGTAGGTTACAATTGAGAATTTTCATTAGTTACAAGCGGAATGCAACTGGGCTGCAACTCATGTATAACTCTATACACATGCAAATATGAGATTAACACTAATCAAAACAACAGTCTAATGGTAAGAACTTTTTTTTGACTTGTAACGGTTAAGAACTTTATTGTGCTCTAATTTTTCAGTCCCTAAAAAATCAATATGAGGCAAGACACATGTAAAATAACACATGTCGTTTGGTTTTATTTGATAATTAAATGACACGTACATTCTTTTCTAGGAATGACACACGTACAACCTTTAGGATCCATCGAACTGGAGGGATGTGCTAGTTTACGGGTTACTGTTCCCCCGGTTAATATTTCGACGGGTCACTATGTCAGGACGCCTCTGAATGTTGCATGCCTGGCAGCAGAGCGAGTGCGCGTGACGGGGCAGACCGTGGCCAAGGTATCCGGCCAGTGAGAGGCCTAAAAGTAACGCATATGTACCTAATCTAAGGTAGCCTTCGACGTAAGGATCGATTGAGATTCAATTAAATCCAAGTCGACTGAGAACTAGTTGGTCCCAAAAAAATGGCCAAAAATCGCCTTGCTCTAATATCAAATTGTCAGATCCCATTGATGGATCCAACTAATAAGCTCCCGGTATAGAGATCCCTCTATGAATTGGGGGAATTTCTACCTTAACTTGAACAGTAATTGCAGAAAGTAAAGAACACGTAAAGATAGCTTGTGGGAACGACGGGGCTGGCTTATAACGAGCCAGCTCAATTATTACAAAGCTGGTAAAGTTATAGCGAGTTAAGAAACAATAAAAACGACAACGGTAAGAAAAGTGAGCATACGAATGAACTCATAGTCTTGAGCTTGACCGATGCTTCTCTTGGTTCATCTGGACCATCAATTCAACATCTCTTTCGACCAGTAATATTGTTATGTCTTAAAAGACACAAAGTAGCTGTGATCTGACAGCTGCGCCTTGAGTTCGTCCGTCCTCTTATGGAGAATCTTCCCCAAGTGGTGTTGTCCTAGTGGAGGTAGGGGTGGCCATGCCTCGAGGATGTTCTTCATCGACGGGATGCATGGACCGGATCGCGTTTATGCAGTCTCATTCAGGGTATTCTGTGTAAAAGTTAGAGACCTGGTTGTATTTCTTTATTTATGTGAGGCCCTTTATGTAAGGCCAGTGTTGAGGGTCCTCCGGAGGATTTGGGCGAATAATCCTCCGGGTCCAACATTCGACATGTGCTCCACCATTTTTGTTAGGGGCCACTCATGGTACCAGCACACGAGTCTCGTGCAAAACCAAGAAAAAAATCCCCCACGTGGACGACGCCTCGCCTAGAAAATCCATCACACTGCACCACCGCCCCGTCGTCTGAGTTAGCCGGAGCCACGTGTTGGGAATATGCCCTAGAGACAATCACGTATGTATTCATAAAGTTATTAAGTCGTGTTTGTTTTGAACATCTGATATATGTCATTGAATATGTGATTCGATTGTGGGACTATGTATTCATGTTGTTCATGCTAAATTGTACTGGTCATTAAAGTTGTGCTGGACACAAACCCTAGACTAATGTGAGTGTTGGTTGATGACTCGATTCCACTTGTCATGGGCATGGCGATGTCATTCCAACGTTCACAGATTTGGCTAAAGAGTTTAGCAAGTCGGACTGACCCATATTGAGATGCAACGAGTACGTCGTCATTTCCATGTCTCAATCAATGTAATCCTTAGACCTGAGGTTGTCGCACAATCCGAGTTGTGGATCACCGACTTAGGTTCTGTCAAACGCTGTTCCGTGACAAGACAATTATAAAGGCAGAGTTCGGGTCGAATGAGAAGCAAGTTGCGTGATGTGGATAATCAAGATGGGATTTTCCCCTCCGAATGGAGAGATATTCTCTGGGCCCTCTCGAGTGATATGATTTCGGAAGCATGGCCATGTGTGACTTGGTTAAGTATTAACTAGGTATATTGACTAAGAGTTAGTTAGATGAATCATATATCACGGACCGAGAAGAGAGTTGAGCTATTTAAGGGATGACGATAATTCGCCTATAGTTCGACAAGGTATATCGTGAGGCAAAAGGGACTTAGATGAAAGTCACACTCGAAGGTATGTCGTCATGACTCTATGGCACTTGGGAGTCGGCACGTTCTGCTTGAAGCCGCTACCGATTGATTGATTGTGGGTCGGACTTCAATCGTGTCCAAGTCGCTATGAGCTTGCAGAGTCGCACACTTAAGAGCGGGAGCAATAATATTGGTCGGGTTGGACCTGAACCGAAAATGGACTGAATTTGTGAGTTGGACTCACAGAGGGAATGAGCAACAAGCGTTGTGAAGCCCACTCCCACTCGCTATATAAAGAGGTGTGCAGGTTGCCCAACGTACATAAGTTTCCACTCCCATGCGTTGGGAACCCTAGCCCCACTCAATCCAGCCGCCGCACCGGACTTAGCAGTCCGCCGTCGGAGCTCCTCCTCGTACGTGTGGATACCGGCAGAGGTGCTGTACGATCAGCACTTCGACGTTCGCGAGATTGGATCGGCTGGATCCGATCGTGGGACTACACTGCATTGACGTGCTTCATCGATAATCCGCACCTGCGCGTCTAGTGACCTTCTACCTCGGCTAGATTTTGGAAGTACAGCGTAGAAAAGTTTTTGTTTATCTCTACACGTTCCAACAGTGGTATCAGAGCGGTAGCTTCTGTTTTAGGCCCGTGATCTGCACATATGTGATATGTAGTTAGCGTTAGATTGGATCTAATTGCTGTTTTGGTGGTCGTTCTATGAGATAGATCGGTTTTGTACAAGGTCTATTGGATCAATCGTACTCGGGGTTAATGGATGATCTGGTTTCCATGATCATACTGCTAAGGTCGTGGAACAAGTTATCCCTATCGGTCGTTTTCCGCCATCGGGGTATACCGTGACACATAAATCCAGTTGCGGTGATCAAAGATCAAAGAGATTGGTCGAATCGGAATACGGATTAGATTTGGGTAAAATTGTTTTATCCGATAAAGAAATCCATGTTCGGAATACAGATGAGGACCGCCGGCTTCGCCCTGTCGTAGCGCCTTAGATGTCGTTACGAGTTTCACGACGCCGGTAGATATCGTTTCTATGCATAACTTGTTTTTGCAGGATGTTGTGAATGGTATGGCTTATATGCATGTGATGTGTAATCCATACGTGATCCGCTATCATGTTTTTGTCAGCCGGCTGGAGTCTAGGTACTGTCATTTTATTGTATAACGGCACGCGTGTCAGATTCTCTATGTAATTTTTCATTACTAGCTAGTTTAGCTTTTTGGAGAACCCAGATGACATGCAAGTCGATGTACAAGTCGGCTACATGGAGTAAGATAGCACGTGACAAGAGTTGGCACGAGTCGACTTACAAGCTTTGTGGAGCCATGAAGAGAGCCATACCATTTCACATTATAATTGCTTTATTTGTGTTATTGTTATGTTTTTTTTTACCTCTATTTAGATAGTTGGTAGATTTTAATCCATCAAAGAAGGTCTAGTCGGTCGCCCCGCCAGTGCTGCACCATCACAAGTAGGACATTCTTGGTAGTGGGCTCATAAAATTGAGGTGCTACCAATTCTTTCCGATTAGGTGGGTTTGAGTCAGAATCTTAGAACGGAAGCACTTGGTAAGCTAGACGAGTCCATCACAACGGTTGTGGGGCTCGGGGCGAGGTAGGTTGGGAGCCAAGGCATGTGATGCCACCCAATGAACATGAGTCGTATTGGATTCGATTGGCAAGGTGTTGCCTACCTAAATCACTTGACGGCTAGCGGTGATGCTAAACCACACTAGTCGACTTACTTATTTAGGATCTTGAATCACTTAGCAACCATCGGAGGGGTGTTGGTTCTAGTGGGAGCATAAGTATTAAAGCGTTTAATATGACTGCTCTTTTATGAATACATGTCTTAAGTGTTTTGCATATTTTCTGTTGTAGATCAATGGCACCTAGCAACCTTCCTCAGTTGTCCACTTTTGTGTTGAGGTCAATCCTAGAGAAAGATAAGCTTAATGGAACTAATTTCACCAACTGGTACCGTAATCTGAGGATAGTCCTCAAGCATGCCAAGAAAGACAATGTTCTAGACACTCCACTTCCAGATGAGCATGATGATGATGCGACTGTCGCTGTCATGAATGCCTACCGTAAGACTAGAGATTAGTCTACGGAAATTAGCTGTCTTATGCTTGCACACATGGAACCGGACTTGCAGCAGCAGTTCGAGAATGTTGAGGCCCATGATATGATCGAAAGACTCAAAAGTATATTCCAGGCTCAGGCAAAGACCGAGAGGTATCAAGTATCTCAAGATTTGCTGGGCTGTAAGCTCAAAGACGGCGATCCACCGAGTCCGCATGTAATCAAGATGACTGGTTTCGTGCAGTCTCTGGATAGGCTGAGCTTCCCAATTAACAAAGAGTTCACTACTGATATAATTCTGAACTCTCTTCCTAGTGCGTATGGTCCGTTCATTTCGAACTACCACATGCATGGTATGGATAAGAAGCTCACTGAATTACATAGGATGCTCAAAACGGCAGAGGCTGATCTCAAGAAAGGCTCCAGTCAAGTGTTGATGGTGCAAAATAAGGCTAAGTTCAAGAAGAGTTCTTGGACCAAGAAGAAGAAGGATAAGTCAGGAGGCAACGCCCATGGCCCTGTCCAGGGCGCTTCCTCAAGGACTAAGCCACCTCCTACAGCCGAAGCCAATTGCTTCTATTGCAAGCAGGATGGCCACTAGAAGAGGAACTGCACCAAGTATTTGGCTGACAGAGCCAAGAGTGGAGGCGTGACTTCCAACTCAGGTACGCTTGTATGAAATGTTATAGACATTTATCTTGCTGATGCACCTAACAGTTCTTGGGTATATGATACCGGATCAGTTATTCACATTTTCAAGTCGTTGTAGGGACTGGTAAGAACTAGGAGCGTGGCGAGAGGAGAGGTTGATATTCGGGTCGGCAATAAGGCGAGAGTCGCTGCGTTGGAAGTCGGCACGATGCAACTTCATTTACCTTCAGGATTTTTAATGGAGTTGAATAATTGTTATTATGTTATAGTGCTTAGTCAAAACATTATTTCCGCCTCATGTTTTATGAGACAAGGTTATGAGTCGAATATTAAGAATAATAGTTGTTCTTTATATTTGAAAGATATGTTTCATGGCTTTGCACCCGTTCAGGACGGGTTATTGATAGTGAATCGGTCTATAACATAAATGTGAAAAGGTTGAAACCAAATGATCTAAATATGACTTACTTTTGGCACTGTCGACTTGGTCATATAAGTTGGAAGCGCATGAAGAAGCTCCATGATGATGGACTTCTAACTTCGTTCGACTTAGAGTCATTCAAGACTTGCAAATCATGCCTACTCGGCAAAATGACCAAGACACCTTTGGCAAAGAGTTGTGAAAGGGCGTCCGACTTGTTGGAACTAATACATAGTGATGTATGTGGTCCAATAAGCACGCCAGGAAGAGGTGGTTATGAGTACTCCATTACCTTCACTGATGATTTGAGTAGGTATGGATATATCTATTTAATGAAACACAAGTAGGAAGCCTTTGAGAAATTCAAGGAATTCCAGAGTGAGGTACAAAATCAACTCGGCAAGAAAATAAAGTTTCTACGGTCCGACCGTGGAGGCGAGTATGAGCCATGAGTTTGATGACCATCTAAAGAGTTGTGGAATAGTTTCTCAACTCACCCCGCCGGGTACAACGCACAGGAGCGGTGTATCGGAACGGAGAAATCGAACCTTGTTGGACATGGTACGATCAATGATGAGTCGGACAGATCTACCTTTATAATTTTGGGGTTATTGTCTAGAAACTGCAGCGTCCACACTAAACAGAGTACCATCAAAATCAGTAGAGAAGACACCGCATGAGATGTGGAATGGCAAAAGGCCAAGTTTGTCTTTACTTAAGATTTGGGGTTGTGAAGCATTTGTCAAGCGACTTCAGTCGGACAAGCTAACGCCCAAATCGGATAAGTGTATTTTCGTGGGGTATCCGAGGAAAACCTTGGGGTACTACTTCTACAACCGAGAAGAGGGCAAAGTGTTTGTTGCTCAGAACGGTGTCTTCCTTGACAAAGAGTTTCTCAGTCGGGGAGTCAGTGGGAGCACAATGTAACTCGAAGAAATTCGAGAGGAACCGGCTAGGGGCGAGTCGCCGAGGGCCTTGGAGGCTGAGCCAGTCATGGTACCTACGCCGGTAACAGCACCTGGACCACGGAGATCTGCCAGATTACAAAATGCTCGTGATGTTTTACTATTAGACAGTAATGAGCCGACAACTTATTTCGGAAGCGATGGTGGGATCTGATTCCGAGTCATGGCTTGGAGCCATGAGATCCGAGTTAAAGTCCATGGATGAAAACCAAGTTTGGAATTTGGTTGATCTGCCTGACGGTGTAAGACCCGTCGAGTGCAAATGGGTCTTTAAAAAGAAAACTGATATGGATGGAAATATTTCCGTCTGTAAAGCACAACTTGTCGCGAAGGATTTCCAACAGGTTCAAGAAGTTGACTACGACGAGACATTCTCGCCTTTAGCGATGCTTAAGTTAGTTCGGATCATGTTAGCCATAGCAGCCTATTTCGACTATGAGATATGGCAGATGGATGTCAAGCCGGCTTTCCTTAATGGAAATTTACCTCAGGACGTGTATATGATACAGCCCGAAGGTTTTGTCGATCCGGCTAACGCTGACAAGGTATGCAAACTTCAGAAATCCATTTATAGGTTGAAGCAAACATCTCGGAGTTGGAACATTCACTTTGATGAGGTAGTCAAATCGTTTGACTTCATGAAGAACGATCATGATTCTTGTTTATACAAGAAGTTTAGTGGGAGCAAAGTAAATTTTCTAATCTTATATGTGGACGACATATTACTGATGGAAAATGATGTCATGATGTTGCAAGAAACCAAAGAATCATTGGAAAGGAGTTTCTCAATGAAGGATTTGGGTGAGGCGACTTACATACTACGAATCAGGATCTATAGAGATAGATCAAGGCGGCTCATTGGATTGAGTCAGAGTACATATCTGGACAAAGTATTGAAGAAATTCAATATGGAAGAGTCTAAGAAGGGGTTCTTACCGATGTCCCATGGTGTAAAACTTAACAAGACTCAGTGTCCTTCGACGACTGTTGAGCGAAGTCGGATGAGTGTGATCACGTATGCTTCGGCAATCGGATCCATCATGTATGCTATGATTTGTACTAGGCCGGATGTTTCCTATGCTCTAAGTGTAACGAGAAGATACCAGGCTGACCCTGGCAAAACCCACTGGGCAGTGGTTAAAACCATCCTTAAGTACTTGAGAAGTACTAAGGACATCTTCCTAGTTTATGGAGGTGATGAGAAATTCAGTGTAAAGGGTTACACGGATGCGAGTTATCTCACCGACTCAGATGATTCTCGTTCGCAATCTGGATACATGTTCGTAATGAACGGAAGGGCTGTGAGCTGGAAGAGTTCTAAGCAAGATACCGTGTCTGCATCTACGACAGAGGCTGAGTATATTGCTGCCTCGGAGGCTGCAAAGGAAGCTGTTTGGATCAGGAACCTCCTGATGGATCTTGGTGTGGTTCAGGGCGCGTCCAATCCATTGGACGTATATTGTGACAAAAATGGTGCTATCGCACAAGCCAAGAAACCTAGACAACACCAGAAGAACAAACATATACACATGCGTTACCACCTCATTCGCCAGTAAGTCGAACAAGGTGATATCAAGTTATGCAAACATTGCAGATCCGTTGACAAAGGTGCTACCACAGCCAAAGCATGAGGCGCACATGAGAGGTATGGGCATTCGATGCCTAGGCATATGATGTCGAGATGATTGACTCTAGTGCAAGTGGAAGACTGTTGGGAATATGCCCTAGAGGCAATCACGTATGATGTAATTCCCAATGTATTCATAAAGTTATTAAGTCGTTCTTGTTTTGAACATCTGATATATGTCATTGAATATGTGATTCGATTGTGGAACTATGTATTCATGTTGTTCATACTAAATTGTCCTTGGTCATTAAGGTTGTGCTGGACACACACGCTAGACTAATGTGAGTGTTGGCTGATGACTCGGTTCCACTTTCCATGGGCATGGCGATGCCATTCCAACGTTCACAGACTTGGCTAAAGAGTTTAACAAGTCGAACTGACCCATATAGAGATGCACCGAATAAGTCGTCATTTGCATGTCTCAATCAATGTAATCCTTAGACCTGAGGTTGTCGCACAGTCCGAGTTGTGGATCACCGACTTAGGTTCTGTCAAACGTTGTTCCGTGATAAGACAGTTATAATAAAGGCAGAGTTCGGGTCGAATGAGAAGCAAGCTGCGTGATGTGGATAATCAAGATGGGATTTTGCCCCTCCGAATGGAGAGATATTCTCTGGGCCCTCTCGAGTGATATGATTCCGGAAGCATGGCCATGCGTGACTCGGTTAAGTGTTAACTGGGTATATTGACTAAGAGTTAGTCAGATGAATCATATATCACGGACCGAGAAGAGAGTTGAGCTATTTAAGGGATGACAATAATTCGCCTATAGTTCGACAAGGTATATCGTGGGGCAAAAGGGACTCAGATGAAAGTCACATTGGAAGGTATGTCGTCATGACTCTATGGCACTTGGGAGTCGGCACGTTCTGCTAGGAGCCGCTACCGATTGATCGATTGGGGGTCGGACTCAAATCGTGTCCAAGTCCCCATGAGGCTGCAGGGTCGTACACTTAAAAGCGGGAGCAAGAATATTGGTCGGGTTGGACCTGAACCGAAATTGACTGAATTTGTGAGTTGGACTCACACAGGGAATAGGCCGCAAGCGTCGTGAAGCCCACTCCCACTTGCTATATAAAGAGGGGCGCAGGTTGCCCAACGTACATAAGTTTTCACTCCCATGCGTTGGGAACCCTAGCCCCACTCAGTCCAGCCGCCGCACCGGACCTAGCAGTCCACCGTCGGAGCTCCTCCTCGTACGTGTGGATACCGGCAGAGGTGCTGTACGATCAGCACTTCGACGTTCGCGGGATTGGATCGGCTGGATCGGATCGTGGGACTACACTGCATCGACGTGCTTCATCGATAATCCGCACCCTGCGCGTCTAGTGGTAATCCTTGTGGCCTTCTACCTCGGCTAGATCTTGGAAGTACCGCGTAGAAAAGTTTTTCTTTATCTCTACGCGTTCCAACACCACGGCTATCGCCAGAGAACCTCGTTGTTCCGTTGTCGGTGAAGCAACACGATGGTAGCCGCTTGTAGAAACGTCGATGGTCTGTCATAGCATCATTCTTTGTCTATGGTAACATTGTCGTTCACCCATGGTAGCATTGTAGTACGCCCATGGGAGCATTGCCATACGCCCACGGGAGCATCTCCGTATAGTCGTGGGAACAACTCCCGTGCGCCCATCGAAGCATTGTCGTACACCCTAGGTAGCATCACTGCCTTCTCCTTGGAGCACTCCATGAGAACATTCCCATGGGAGTAATACCATACACCCATGAGAGTGTCGGCGTCCGCCCTTGGGAGCATCACCTCCATCTCTATGCAGCAACACTGCCCGGTGCTGGCAACACCATGGCATGTCGCGGGTATCCTCTCTGGATGCCGCTAGTAGCAGTGGCGAGATCCCTTTGTAGTGCTGCCGGCCATGGCGTGTAACATCGCCGCCAGCGCCTCAGGTTGAAAAGTCGCCACCACGCTCACGTTAGAACCATATATATGCTCCTCACATAGGCAGGGCGGAGAGAGGAGGGCAAGGGAGACGCCAGGTGGGATCGTGGGTATGCTGGCCACCGCATATCTTTTTTACCGTTGCCAGAGAAGAAGGGTGCAACATCCGAACACACGTGTTGTGCCCGAGCTGATGTGACGATCCTGGGAGGAGTATGTGCTGGGTGAAACCTGATGGAGGAGGGGATGATAGAGGGGGCAATGGAGGAGAAGTGAATCGGGAGGAGGAGAGAAATGACTGGATGGGAGGAGATAACATTCTGACAGGGTAGACCACAAGGCTACAGAAGATGATAGACAAAAGAGCTGGACTACCAGGGTGGCCTGCAAGGTAATGGGCTTAGGTCTATTAGGCGGCCCAGTAGTCCGACGCGTAGAAGCCGGATTCTAGAAGAACCCGGATCACGGCCCGCGTGATCTGGCTTGGAGGAGAAGACGGATTCCTTACTTTCCAAGTTACAAGTTAAACGTAGTCTTCTAGGTTTCTGGTTCTGTAAGCCCTAATCCGGCTATTATATAAAGCCGGACGGGAGATAAGTTCAATAAGTTCCTTTAGTCCAAGGTTCTAGGTTCTAGCTTAAGCCCTGCGCAACTCGCCGGGAAGTTCATCCTCGTCGAGTAGCTAGATCTATTCCCTTACATTGTAACCTTATTATACGGGCTTTAGTCCCTCATAGTGAGAAGTGCAGGAGTAGGTACGCCGTACTGTCGCGACGTACCGAACCTGGGTAAATCCCGTGTTCTGTGTTTACTACGCTATCCCGTTACCCACGTCTCTACCGTAGTCTCATGGCACCCAGTCTATGAAAACTACTACGATGTCTCGACAGTTGGCGCCCACCGTGGGGCCGACGTCAGGCGTGAAGTTCCGATCTGGGATATTAGGCGGAATCGGAAGATCGATCACTGTCGGAAGCTTGGAATTCGACAACGACGTCGGGCGCTTCCTCGACAACGGATCCTACATCCCGGCGCAAAACCATCTGGTAAGTGCCTGCGTTTTACCGATTGGATCTGCAAATATCTTTATCGGATTAACCGCGGAAGCAATGGGGTTTTGCGGTGAAAGCAATTATCTCCCACCCGCCCTATACCCAGTCGAAGACGACTATGATGCCGGATTTTGCTCAGATCGCCGACAAAACAGTGATACCCACTTTATCGGCATGGTGCAATCCGAGATCGCCGAAAACACGGATGACGGAAATCCCGTGCAAGAGGCAGACAACAATACACCCGTCCCAGAGACGGAAGAACCAATACCCGTCACAGAGACGGAAGATCCGACATCTGTCAACCAGACGATGAACTCGGAAACAGAGTCCGTGCTTGCCGCCATTGAGGCGAGATTGGAGTCGGAAACCGGATCGGATAACTTCTCCGAAGACGAAGATGACGATGCCTTCGTACGAAAAGTTAAATCCTTTCAAGAGGGATTCCATGAAGTGCTAATGGCAAAACCAGCCGATACAAAGGGTGCCGATAGCCAGGAAAGCCCTAAAACCCCTCCGCCAGCTGAGGAGAGGGAAGACGGAGAAACTTCTCCGATATTTCCTAATGTAAGGAGATGACAGAGGATGAACCTGTCAAAAAACCTCCCTCTTCCAAGAAAAAGCACCGTGCCTCTAAAAAACTCCAGTACAAACTCCGGAAGAAAGTCAGCTGATCTCGCTGATGAAACCTGGAAGTTGGAGATATTAGTGGCACAAAGCCTACGGAAAAGAAATCTAAGGAAATCACTGCTCCACCAATGACAGAACTGGAAGAGCAAGAACTATTACAAACTCCAGTGGGACCCAATGAACCCCTGAGATGCTGGAAGCCAGGAGACAAGCTTTCCAACGGCAACAGCAACAACTGCTTAGATCTCGGCAACACCTCCAACAAACCCATAATGACATCAAAATTATGAAGGAAGAAATTGAGGAGTACGAGAGAAAGCACAGATCTGTCTTAAAACCTACAAGGTTACCCGGAATTACAAAACCGGAAGAACTGCCGCCGAAAGAAAGGTTCTATAACCCATCTTGGCAAAAGCAGTTAAAACGGCAAAGATGCCAAGGCGAACCAATATACAAAACCGCAGCTGAAAACGCGGAAGCAGCGTTCGCCATCCTGAACAATGATCTGTACTCCAACGGGGAAAAACTCCAAGGGGGTATGCCTTCCTAGGAAAAGCATTACAGCAGCAACAGCGAGGACAAGAGCGATCCGGGAGGCTGCATGATAATTCTGCCCTCTGCAAAACTGTTACTTGCGCTGCTGGAGCACCTGGACCGGAAGAACCCGGAGATTCGGATAAAAAAGAGGATCCGAGAAAAGACAAGAAAAACCCGACAACCGGGACGCAGCGTCTAGAACCGGACCTCATCTCCCGAAAGATGGATATAAACCACACGATCGGGAAGACAAACACCGGAACGACGGCAAAATAATGCCACCTCCGAGAAACCCAGCTGAAAAAGCTGGAAGATACGATACACCTCACAGGCGTGAAAGATCTCGGACACCGCCCAAAGATAAGGAAAGGTACAGGAGCAGGACTCCACCTAATCCCAGAGGGCGTGACAACGGAAGAGATAGAGATAACCTCGGAAAAACGCGTCCGCGTAACAATGGGAAAGAAAGGAGTAGATCCCCTTCTGTCCATTCAGCCGGGATATTCTGCGCATATTGACAGAGCAGAAAAGGATGATCTATACTTTGGTCCTAAGTGTTTCACTGACAGGATCCGAAGGATAACCCTGCATTCTGGCTTTGCCAAAGTTGGTCCAACCTACCAAAATATACCGGCAGTACAAACCCGGATACCTGGCTTTCAGATTATTACACAGCCGTCCAGATCAACAACGGGACAGACTTGGAAGCTGTCAAGTTTCTTCCCCTAATGTTGCTAGACGGAGCCAGAGATTGGATTAATGGTTTACCATCAAGAACTGTCGACAGTTGGGGATATGGCGAGAGTATTTACTCAGCATTTTCGAGGAACATACAAACGCCCAAATAGCATCAATCAGCTGAACCGTTGCACCCAATTTGAAGACGAACCATACGTGGATTTCATCTCCAGATGGACTGCAATGAAGAATAGTTGCTCTGGGGTAACTGACGTACAAGCAATGCATGCTTTCGTCAATGGCCTAAAACCCGGACTTGTACCGTTCATGGTTGGCTCCAAAAAGCACAAAGATCTCGGATCTATGCTTACAACCGCTAATGAGCATGCTGCAGCCGAAGACGATATCAGAGCAAGAGGAGGCAATATTGAGTCACTGATACTGGCCAAGAAAACACCTCGTTCTGATAAAAAAGGAACCCCGGAGTCAACAACAAGCCCAAGGAGGTTAACTTAGCCTTTGGAGGAGAACAAGGGAACAAGTGGAAAGGCCGCAGTCCGGATCCCATCAATTACACTCCTGAAGAATGGGAGAGAATTAAGTCGGAACCCTGCGTCCACCACTCTCAGTTTGGGAAACCAACCCACACGAACGCGCAATGCCGGCTAAACAAGCATATGAAAGGCAATGCAGGATCCGGAAATAAAGGGAAGGGTTCCAAGAGGAAACCTGCCAAACAAAAGCCAGAAGCTGAAAAAGAAGACAGTGAATCGGACACTGATGACAAATCCCAACAACAGCGAAAAGGCGAACCTAAATTTCCGAGGGTTGACGGAGAAGCAATGCTAATTTCTTCGAGAAATAAACGCGGTTATTCCCAAAGAAATAAACGCGGTTATTCCTGCAACCCCAAAATTCTTGAAGTATTCCAACACACCGATAATCTGGGATCAGTCTGATCATCCCGGAAATATCCCTGAACCCGGCACACAAGCTCTTGTTGTAAGCCCTATTGTTCAAAACACTAGGCTAAGAAGAGTGCTGATGGACGGAGGATCCAGCATCAATATAATGTACCTGGATACACTGAAGCACTTGAAGATATCCGAGTCCCAGCTCAATTACAGCAATATACGCTTCCATGGCATTGTTCCTGGCAGGCAAGCACGATCCCTAGGAGAAATTTCCCTAGATGTCACCTTCGGAGATAAAGATCACTTCCGGCAGGAAAAAGTATCCTTCGAAGTTGTGCCGTTCGAGAGCGTGTATCACGCAATACTCGGACGTCCGGCTTTCGCCAAGTTTATGGCAAGATCTTGCTATATCTACAACAAGCTGAAGATGCCAGGACCCAAAGGAGGAGTAATCACCATTGCCGGTGATTTCAAGCTGGCAAACGAGTTGGAGAAGCAAAACGCCCTTTGCGCTCAAAGAGTTATAGCTCAGGAAGAATTAAAGGAGTTAGCCAAGGAGGTATCGCCGAAAGAAATGCCGGCAGGAAAAGAAACTCGGAAGCCAACAGATAGCTTCAAGGCATCCGAGAATACAAGACAGGTAATCCTAGACCCCAAAGATCCGACAAAATTCGTCGTTGTAGGGACTGGGATGACCGACAAATAGGAAGGCGAGCTCATCAAGTTCCTCCGTGAGAACTGGGACATTTTTCCTTGGTGTCCAGCTGACATGCCAGGCGTACCCAGGGAACTTGCTGAGCACCAACTCAAGGTTATTCCCGGATCAAAACCCGTCAAACAAGGTCTCCGTCGATTTGACGGAAGAAGACGGAAGGCTATTGGCAAGGAAATTATCCGGCTTTTAGCAGCGGATTTCATCAAGGAGGTAATCCATACTGACCGGTCCGCAAATCCGGTATTAGTACCGAAGAAAGACACAACTGCACTCAGAATGTGTATAGATTACACAGGATTGAACAAATTATGTCCGAAAGATAGGTTTGCGCTGCCGCGAATCGATCAAATAATAGATGCCACTGCAGGCTCTGAGCTTTTATGATTTTTGGATGCATACTCCGGGTACCACCAAATACGCATGAAAAAGGAAGATCAAATCAAGACTTCTTTTATAACCCCGTACGGGACGTATTACTACGTAACCATGCCTTTTGGCCTGAAGAACGCAGGTGCAACCTACCAGCGTTGCATGCAACGTTGTTTGCATAGTCAGATTGGAAAAAACGTCCATGTTTACGTGGACGATATTGCTGTCGTAACCAAGGAAAAGGATACACTCCTTGAGGACTTGCGAGAAACCTTCGAAAACTTGCGCACTTACAAGATGAAGTTGAATCCATCTAAGTGCGTATTCGGGGTTCCCTCAGGAAAACTTCTCGGTTTCATCGTTTCTCACAGAGGAATAGAAATTAACCCGGAAGAGATAAAGGCAATCTCGAGCATCTCAGAACTTACGTGTGAAAAAGATGTCCCAGAATTGCCGAGTTCCGCCACAGCCATAAAAATTTCTTAGTTGGCTGGGGCTAAGAACCTATCATGCTTCACGCTGCTGAAAAGTTTCGACAAGGTCAAGTGGATCGCGGAAGCTTGGGAACACCTAGCAAGTTATGTCCCCTTCTGTACTTAGTTCAAATCTATGTAAACATCTTTTGAGATCATGAAATAAAGTTGTCGGAATGCTGTCATCCATGTTTCTTATAAATGCAAAGTGTTTCCGCCTCATCTATTTCCCAATGATCTTACAAATTTCTCAATGTTAACCCGAATTGTGCTTGCGTACTCGGCGTTACATAACTGAATGATTTTTCAGCCTTTTAACGGCTAAAGGAAACTTGAATTGCCTGCGTGCCCAAGTTTCACTTAAAACTTTCCTTGTTTCTCTAAGTCTTATCTGATCGTGCGTATGCTGGGTTACTGGAACTAGTTAGTAAAAATGCCTTTAGCATGATTCATGTTTTCGAGTTTCAAAACTGTTTGGTTCGTCCCCATTACTCGCATAACGAGTCATAATGCTATTTGAGCCATTTCAAACACTAAGGACAGTTAAAGCATATACACCAGAGAACTTAGAAGATAAAGGAATGGTAAAATTCAAACAACTTGCAAAGTAATTTCATAGTTTAAACTGCAAAAGGCGGAATTTTCATTAATACATAAGAAGCATTACATTTTGGATTACAAATGAAAGAACAGTAATGCTCCTATTGTCTAAATTTTCTATCCAGGTTCCAGGTAACCCTTCAAGAATCCGACTCCTCCTCGCTGCTTTCTTCATCGGGAATCGGAGGAGCTTCTTCTTCTGGATAGTGGACGCCGACATTTACCATGGCGGCAATCTGGTGGCGTGGCCCTTAACTTCACCAAAGATGGTGGATCGTTGCGCATCCGTGTATCCCTGAGGGACACCGGTGCCACACGCCAGCGGTGGGGGCGGCAAACGGGGCCTGCATGCGCATAAGCCTAAGGCACCACCACCCCGTGCAGCGGAGCGGAGACGGACTCCTTGGATTCCGCCACCTCCATGATGATACCCGAAGTTTTTCAACTTCCGAGCACTCCCCAGATTTTTCGGGAAGAAACTTGCCTACCAACTGCGTTGCAGCAGCCTTCACCAAGTTCCATGTTTCCCCCGAAAGCTCGGA
Source organism: Alopecurus myosuroides (assembly GCA_028641055.1). Classification (NCBI taxonomy): domain Eukaryota; kingdom Viridiplantae; phylum Streptophyta; class Magnoliopsida; order Poales; family Poaceae; genus Alopecurus; species Alopecurus myosuroides. The sequence goes on from CM054057.1 coordinate 571,947,920, forward strand.
TGCCCGCAGCCCGAGCGCCATCCGGGGTGTCTCCTGTTTGATCCGATAAAGCATACAAAAGGGTTAAGGAGACAAACAGAGACGGCAAAACATGGAAAGATGAAGACAAGGGTAAAAATTTACCGATGAGTTTGTCAATTTCCGAAACTTCCTCCAGCGAAGGTTCAGAGCTTCAGTCAAATCCTGATAGCGATTTTGTCTTTCTCCGCCTGCTCGGAAGCCTTGGAGTTAGCCACTCCAAGGGCCAGATTGCTGGCTTCCAGGTCTTTTTGAGCCTTCACAAGATTCTTGTGAAGCTCAATATTCTCATTGCGGAGAATCTCGGCGTTGCCGGAATCTTCCGCTGCTTGTTTAGCCTCGGCTAAAGCAGCTGAAAAGCAAGTGAAAATCCGAGTTGATCAATTTCCTCGGGAAAAAACTTAGACAAAGTCTTAAACCGGAAATTTCAAAACGAAAAAGCCTACCTTTCGTTTCCGTCAAAGCGAGCTGAGATGATTCCAGCTCCGCCTCTCCCTCCTCAAGAATAGAAAGAAGACTTCGAACTTCTTATTCTTGATAGTGAGCTTCCTGAAAACTTCAAGGTTTATGGCCTCGGAGGTTTGCTGAAACACAGCAAGGAAAAGTATGGTTAATAAAAACATCAAAGCAAAAAGCACGCATTTGTTTAATGCTTGGGGGCTAGAGTTACATACCTGGCTCAAACGCTGCAAACCTGCCAAGTTTTCTTGGAATCCTTTTGCGTATTCTGCAAAATGGTTCCCGCTGCGTCCAAGCCTTCATTGATCGCCTTGAAATCCTTGTCGAAGGTGGGGATTTCCTCGTCAAAAGTCCGAGAAGATTCCCCCACTTTCGGGGCCGCCCTTTCCCTCGTTCCGACTCGGACACAACGGGCTGGCTGGGCTCTGGGGCTTGGTGGTGGTGGCTGCAGTAGGCTCTTCCGCCATTGTCTGCGGCGTGTCCGGGCAACGGCGGGGGAAGGTTGGCTGCCTCGGCCGGAAGAAACCTTGTGTTTCTTCAGCTTCCTAGGCTTTAGGTTGGAAGGCGGCAGGCTAAAAACAGGAAATCCGGGTAAAGTCAAAACACCGAAGATGGACGAAAAAATCTCCCATAAAAAGGAAAACCCAGAAAAACTAACCTGGACGTGGACGGGGACGCCGTCAAGGTCGATAATTTCATCCGAAGAAATTATCTTCTTGCGCTTGCGACCTCCGCAGCAGCGGAGCGCAGCGCGTCCACTCAGCTTCGGAGGCTAACTCCGAGTCTGAAAGTTTCCGCAAGCTGTCGAGAAAACTAATCAAAACCAAAAGGTAGATTATCCAAGAATTGAAGTTGTACCCAAATGACGGAAATTTACCTTGGGAGCGGTTGTTGGCCGTGTACATTGGCCGACTCTCCGCGTACTGGTCGCGAGATGCGACCAATTGATTGACGCGCCCTTAAGCTCTTTCGGGGCCCAATCCTTGTCGGTTGTCCGCATAGGATCTTTGGCCCCCGAGTAATCGCACAAAAGGCGGCCTTCATGTTCGCCAACGGCTGAATTCGCCTATTCAGCCAGCAGATGACCGTGTCCATACCGGTCAAAGGTGGCGTTGAGGAGTGAGCTTGGCGATGCGCTTCTTGATCCTTAGCAGATCAGGCGGCAGATTTTGGACAGCTTCTGTTCCCCAGTTATCCTGGGAACGGCGGCGGAGTTTACAAAAGGTGGAACCCCGACGGCCTTTTTAGGAAAGGGCACGTCGGGGTGATAGAAGAAAGAGCCCGTCCAAAATTTGACGGACTCGGAAGTTTTAATCTTGGGGAACCAATCCTCTCGGAATCTCCGAAAGTAAAGGAAATGGTCCCGCAAGTGGGGAGAGCACCTCCACAGAGTTGCGTTTTACCCCAAAACAATACATCCAGAAATCTAACCTAGGCTCTATTCCTAGGTAACCCTCAAACAAGGCCTGAAAGCCGGCCATGTACAGAATAGAGTTGGGAGGGAGATTATGTGGTTGGATGTTATAGTGGGATAAAACCTGGAAAAAAGGAAGAGGGTGAAGCCCCATACCTCGCAGAAGGTGGGAGGTAAGGAGCACTCTTTCGTTCTCCTGGGGTAGGCTCGGTCTCCTCTCTGGCACCCGCCACTTCTTCTTCAGCACCAGGCCCTCCTTCTCCAAGTTAGGAAGAAGAGCCGGAGGAATACTGCAGGCACTCCAGTTGCCTGCAGTTTCCTCTTCTTCGTCTCCACCGGCGGCGGTAGCGGACGCGGCCCTCGCGGCGGCGAGCTGCTCGTCAAGGAGCTCTACTTTCTCCTCCACCGTTTCGGAGCGAACGGTGGAGTCGATTGGTGCTGGACCCCGCAACATCTGCGGCGGCGGAAGCATTTCCTCCGCCCGCCGCGGACGCCACGTTCTTCTCTGGCTCGCCGCCGGCGTGCTTGGGCGACCCAACTTGGGGATCTAGATCGCCCAGGAGTTCGTCGATGGAGGCGCGGGCCGGTGATGATTTCGGGGACGCCATCGTACTTGATGGTGCTGGTGCGCTCCGGCGTAGCAAGGGCTCGTCGGGGCAGGAACTGGCTTTTGCTCTCGAGCTTGCGTTCGTACCAATGGTGAAGGCAGTGAGGGAAGTGAAGAAGATTGCCGATGGGCTCGAGGACGGCTATTTATAGCCGGAAATCGTTTAGATACGTGCCAACGGCTCTTTTGACCGTTGGGTGTTTGACGCGTGTCGCTCGCCGGAAAATCCGGGAAACGGAACGACAGAGGAATGATGGCTATCTCCTCGTTTCTCGTGAGAATCTGTCAGAGATACGTTGCAGGGTTTCCCGCGTGAAACCAAGCGGCGCTTGCGTCAGCATGATTAAAGCGCTGATGTCACGTGTTCCTTTTCCGCGAAGGATCGCGAGAAGAAAAGCCGGATTTTCATAGTTCCGAGTTTTATGTTACCATCCTTTGAAAGGAAAGAAGAAAGAATCAAGACTGCTGAATCAAGTTTCCCGGACAAAATGTATTTGACGAAAGGCGGAGTTTCAGAGTTTTGATCCTTCCTGGGGGCTACTGTCGGATATATACCGAATAGGGGTATAGAAGATGATAGACAAAAGAGCTGGACTACCAGGGTGGCCTGCAAGGTAATGGGCTTAGGTCTATTAGGCGGCCCAGTAGTCCGACGCGTAGAAGCCGGATTCTAGAAGAACCCGGATCACGGCCCGCGTGATCTGGCTTGGAGGAGAAGACGGATTCCTTACTTTCCAAGTTACAAGTTAAACGTAGTCTTCTAGGTTTCTGGTTCTGTAAGCCCTAATCCGGCTATTATATAAAGCCGGACGGGAGATAAGTTCAATAAGTTCCTTTAGTCCAAGGTTCTAGGTTCTAGCTTAAGCCCTGCGCAACTCGCCGGGAAGTTCATCCTCGTCGAGTAGCTAGATCTATTCCCTTACATTGTAACCTTATTATACGGGCTTTAGTCCCTCATAGTGAGAAGTGCAGGAGTAGGTACGCCGTACTGTCGCGACGTACCGAACCTGGGTAAATCCCGTGTTCTGTGTTTACTACGCTATCCCGTTACCCCACGTCTCTACCGTAGTCTCATGGCACCCCAGTCTATGAAAACTACTACGATGTCTCGACACGTATCGTGTGTGGTATGTTTCCCTCTAGATGCGTTGTCACGCACGAGTCGATGTGTCGATCCGGAGGATGGATCCTCCGGAGGATTCAAACCTAACCCCCTACCCCTATTTCGTCCGATTAGGTCCTTACGGACCAGTTTAGGTAAACAATCCATCCCAACGCCCTCCCCCCAAACGGACCAAGGGGGGACAGGCCGAGTTTCCCCCAAACATGGCCCAACTTTGGACCGCGTTTGGGGTGGTCCGCGGACGCGCTACGTGTCCTCACTGGCCCATGTGGCAGCGACGGTTGGCATGCCTCTCCACGTCCTTTTTAATGGGACCGCCCCCTCGACCCCATCTGCATCTGTCCACACTCCACTCGCCCCCAAACCCTAGCAGTCAAACCGCCGTTGCTCCCTCGCCGACGACCATGGGCCCCTCTCACCGTCGCACGCCGACGTTCCAGGTTTCCATCGACGTCGCCATGACCTTCTGGCGCGATCGCGTGCCGCTCCCGTGGCTTGTGGCGCACCTCCCCGTAGGCTGACACCTCAGTAGGAGCCGGGTGCCCCTGCCGCCAAAGTGTCGGACTTCATCGACATTGCCGACTCCGAGACCGATAGCGACAACGACGACGGGCTTGGTGAGTACTTCGACGAGCTCGACGCCAAGGAAGCGGAGGAGGAAGGAGTGGACAACAAGGAGGAGTACGTCAACGAGCTGCCGCAGAAGGAGGACCAAGTGGAGGATCAGGAGGTCGTGGCCCTCCGCTGCGCCATCGAGGCCTGCGAGGCAGCTGAGGCGGAGATGTGGCCAGATCTGGCCGCCACAGTCAAAGTCTCGGCCAACGAGGCTCGCCAAGCACCATGGTCACCATGGCATGCCCGCGAGGCGGGGCGGGCATGAGAGCCTGCTCCAGCATGGCCACGGGCGCCTCCCACGCCATAGACTACGCCTCATAAGGAGGCGCATGCCTACATCGACATCGACGATGACAAGTAGGCGTAGAGACGGCGGGCGACATGACACGGTGGCAGGCCCGCATCAGCTGGCACAACGGAGAACCCTAGCTACTAGCTAGGTTTTTTATTATATATTTTGCTTTTATGTAGTATCTGTAATTCTGTATGCATTGCCCTTCGGAGTCTATATGAATGCAACTTGAATTTCCAGTAAAATTTAGCTAAAATTGAATTTGTGTGTGTGTGGCGGGGGGAGGGAGGGAGGGTTCATCCTAACTGGGTGGTCCGGCTCAGCTTCCGTCCGCGGACCACCCCTAAACGGACCAAAACTGGACCAATTTTTATCCGATTTACGGGGCCGTGATTTTCCCTTAATGTAAATGTACGCCCAAAGCATATTCCATGTCCCTCGTGTCCTTTTCCCATTAAAAAAGTGCAAGGTCATGCCTGTTTTGTTCCTTACTGATGGGTCCTACGATGAGATGTCACTATAATTCAAACATTTAATCCTCAGCGGCGTCGCACATCGCTAATTTGTGAGCTTTTCCAAACTTCACGGGATTATGAAACCCGATTGTGGGCCTCACGGGGTTCTGTTGTTGAATGATGAAACTTGTGGGGGTATGTGAACTTTTCTCTAGCACGATTCAAACGTTTCGTTTGTTTATTGGGGTCTCCACGGAAGCACCTATCTACTACGCGTTTACCAATACCAAGTCGCTTATTCTCTCTCACGCCCAAACTTTATCTTCTTCACGCCCGTATCTCCACTTAAGCTCGATCGATCTGGGAGCCCAGAATCCTCAGAACAAGCAGCACCACAGGCCTTCAGCTCACCAGGTTAGTACCACGATTTTCTGTGGTATTGCTCCTCTCGGCTTTCCTGTGTGCTTCAGGATAGAGAAGCTTATTCCGGTTATTTCATCATCGTGTTGCCCTCTGTGCTTCCATTAGGAATTAAACCTGAGCCTGATTGACTTCTATTAAGACTCAAAAATTGCATAGATAGTTGAAAGTCCACGGAGAGCTGCTGCTAGAAATGGCTAATCCAATTGATATATGGGAGAAGAAGCTACAAGATTCAAGTGAGACACCAATATTTCTGCCATTAGCATTTCTGAAAGTTATCACCTGTGATTTTTCCGCTGAGGAAGTACTCGGCAGAGGTGGGTACGGAGTGGTTTACAAGGTATGACAAGTCCTTTCACTCCACGTATGCATTGCCAGTTAGCAATAATGGTCATTGACCCAAGACACAACTGCATACTATGAACAGAGTTTTTAACTTTAAATCACAGGGAGTTCTTAGTAGCGGAAAATTTATCGCAGTCAAGAAGATACATGACATACATCTGATCGATAATACTAAATTCCACAATGAGATCAGTTCACTTATGGGCATCAAGCACCAAAATATAGTGCAGTGTGTAGGTTACTGTGCTGAATCAACTTTTGAAATGATGAGGTCGGAAGGAAGTGGGAATTATATATTGGCTGAAATACCGAAAAGACTTCTCTGCTTTGAGTATGTATGTAATGCAAGCCTTGACCAGCATATCTCTGGTATAATTACGAAAATCTCTACTACTTTATTTCTTTTTATTTTTACTTTTGTTCAAAGTTAAGTTTGCACTCCCTCCGTTTCAAAAAAACATGAATTTCATTATCAAAATATGGATGTACGTAGACGTATTATAGTGTATACATACATGTATATTTGGACAAATCGAAGTCATGTATTGTGGAACGGAGAGAGTAGAACATATCTCATCTTCAAAGGGTTGATATATACAAACTATATATATCATTTGACCTACCTTATGGTACTATATATATCTCATCGTCTCGGTTTATAATTTTTATTCTATATCAATTTAACCGATGAATCTTCAGGCTTAGAGTGGAACATGAGATATGAAATTATCAAGGGGATTTGCGGTGGCCTGCATTACCTTCATGAGCAATGTCGTATTATTCATCTGGACCTAAAACCTCAAAATATATTGCTCGATTCTACAATGGTTCCCAAAATCGCGGATTTTGGTTTATCAAGGATCTTTGGTGAAAAGGAGTCCCGAATCATCATTGAGAATCATGCCGGGTCACAGTAAATTTTGCCTTATTTTAAAGCATGTCCTGTTCATTCTTCACATGCCTTAAACTTTCGATTTTCAAACTGAGCTGCAGGGGATATATGGCACCAGAGTACTTAATTCATGGAGTAGGCTCCACCAAAGCAGATATATTCAGTTTGGGAGTTATAATCTTTGAGATTGTCACTGGCCATAGAGACTATCCTCTGAGTGTTCAATATTTTCAGCACTTCAATGAGAAAGATTTTCCCCAGAGTACTGATACATCTAACCAGCACTCCATAGATGAAGTAAGAAGTAATCAAAGATTTTGCATGTATTAATCAAACAACCTTTTTGCCAAATATATGTATGTACCAGTAAACCTTGCGAAGAAAAAAAAAAGGGATGTTACAGTCATATAAGTTACTCTCTGTTAGAAACATTTACCATCGATCTCATGATATGTACATGTTTGATAAAACATGAGAAATGCAATTTACATGGTGTTATATCTTGCTGAAAACTATTGTTTCCTTCTTTTAGATTTTTATTCTTAGTCTGATGTCTGAATTAAATTTTTATGATTTAATCTGACTCATAGGGTTTGTATGCATTTTAAAAGTATGTTAAGCATATTCATAGCCCTAACTCACAATTTCAATTCTGCAGATACTCCATATTTGGAGAAATAGGTTACAGAAATCAGAGGTAGACACGGTAAAATTGGAACAAATACGGGTATGCGCCGAGTTAGGAATACAATGCACTGGATTTTACCCCGGTAACAGACCATCTATGCAACATATAATTGATCGGCTTGATGAAGTGAATATTATGTATGGAACCGTCGAAACAGGCATGGGTAGTACTTCGACAGCAGCGCAGATATTTTCAGTCATGTCACAGAAGATGGTCCAGGATCAAGTGCCTGTGGTCAGCATTCCAGCAAGTAAAACAGAGAACTTCTCCAAAGACAACTCGGCATCTCCTGTTATCCCAGATGCTTATCGTTGCCCAATATCACTCGCCTTAATGGAAGACCCGGTTATGCTCACCACTGGGCAGGTCTCTGCTTAGTTAGCCTACTCTCTGTTTGTTATCAGTCCGTATAGCTTCAATTTGCATTTCATCTCACTTTAACGATTCCCTGAAAATGCATGTACAGACTTAAGATCGACACAACATCATGATATGGCTGAACGCTGGGCATGACACCTGTCCGAAGACGAAGCAGAGGCTTGTCAACAAATCCATGACTCCAAATCATGTCCTTCACGAGCTGATCTCCCAGTGGTGTGAAGCAAACGGTTTGGAGCGGCCAAAACACTCTGCTCAACTTGGTAGTGATGCATCGGCGGCACCATGCACCGCTTCAGAGCATGATATAGTCTCTGAGCTTCTTGAGAAACTATCATCCCAAAATGTGTTTGACCAGCGTGGAGCTGCAGGTACGCTCCGTGAGCTTGCCAGGCGTAACAATAAAAATCGTGTGCGTATAGGAGACTCTGGCGGCATTCCTATTCTCGTGAGCCTGTTGTCAACAACTGATGTTAGTATTGGAAGTAGGAGAACGATGCGTACCCGCTAGGGCCATCGGTTGCATGTTTATATGGGTAGGGAATAACCCCCTACGTGGTGTACAAGGTACGGACGTATACGGTGGAGTACTACTCCAATACGTATACCTCCAAGTTACATTGAGTTTAACAGCCCCCCTTAATCTAAACTTTGCAAAAGGTTTAGATTACGACGAAACTCTTGAAGCGCATCAACTAGAAGTGGTTTTGTGAAGCCATCAGCAACCTGATCTCTGCTAGAAATAAATTTGATCTCCAAGTGTTTGCTTGCCACTCTTTCACGAACAAAGTGAAAGTCTATCTCAATGTGTTTTGTGCGAGCATGAAAGACAGGGTTTGCAGATAAATACGTGGCTCCCAAGTTATCACACCATAAGCATGGTTTTTCTACCAGTTTAACTCCAAGTTCCTTCAACAGAGCTTCAACCCAGATTAACTCAGTGGTAGCATTTGCAAGTGTTTTATATTCAGCTTCAGTACTAGAACGTGACACTGTACGCTGTTTACGAGCAGTCCAAGAGACTAAATTGGGGCCAACAAATACAGCAAATCCACCTGTAGATCGCCGATCATCAGGGCAACCAGCCCAATCTGCATCTGAGAAGGCACTCAACAAAAGAGAGGAGGACTTTTGGAAAGTAATACCAAGTTTCAATGTACCACTGATATATCTCAAAATACGTTTAACTGCTGTCCAATGAGTTGTAGTAGGTGCATGAAGATACTGACAAACCTTGTTGACCGAAAAGGATAAATCTGGACGAGTTAACGTAAGATATTGAAGAGCACCAACTATACTGCGATATTTAGTACTATCATCTGGATCAAGTAGCTCCCCTTTGTTCAAAGAGAGTTTGTCAGTGGAAGACAATGGTGTAGGAACAACTTTGTAATTTGTAAGACCAACTTTTGACAATAAATCCGAAGCATACTTCTCTTGTGTGAGAATCAATCCATCAGAAAATTGCTTGACTTCAATCCCTAGAAAGAAGTGCAAATCTCCAAGGTCCTTAATAGCAAAGTGAGCATTAAGACTCTGAACTAAAATTGTAATAGCTGCATCAGATGAACTGGCCACTATAATATCATCAACATAAATAAGCGGATATATAGTAACATCAGGAGTGTGATAGAGAAATAAAGATGTGTCAGCCTGAGAGGAAATAAATCCAAGATCATGAAGTTCAGAGCTCAATCGAGAAAACCATGCTCTGGGGGCCTGTTTCAATCCATATAATGCCTTGTCAAGTCTGCAAATATGATGAGGGGTGTGTGGATCTTCAAAACCAGGTGGTTGTTTCATATAGACCTCTTCCTCAAGAACACCATGTAAAAACGCGTTCTTAACATCAAGCTGCCTTAAGTGCCATCCACGGGAGACTGAAATTGCCAGAACAGTCCTGATGGTGGCTGCTTTGACTACGGGACTAAAAGTATCTTCATAGTCAATTCCATACCTTTGCTTGAAACCCTTGGCAACAAGACGAGCTTTGTAGCGATCAATGCTTCCATCAAATTTGCGCTTGATACAATAAACCCATTTACAATCAATTACATTTTTCTTGGAATTAGGTGGTACTAGATGCCAAGTGTGATTATGCATAAGAGCATCATGTTCCTCTTGCATTGCTTGTCTCCATTCAGAATGATCCAGGGCTTCGGCAAGTGATTGGGGTTCACCTGTAGAAGTAAGAAGACCATACCGAATACGGCCACGTTTGACCTCATAGCGAAAAGTCCCATCAGTAATTTTTTTCTTGTTAACTATACCTTGTTGGAGTCGAGTGCGAGGTCCAACAGGAGCGCCATCTGCAGAGTCATCGGATGCAGAGGATCCGGAATTTTCATTTTCTGGTGAAGAAGGCACAGGAGAGGGCACGGGAGAGGATGGCGCAGAAGATCCCCCCCCTGTGCGTCCAGCAGTGGGCGACGTGTCGGCATCAGATTCGTCACGCGGGTGGAGAAAACGCGTCCTGCCACGCGCAGCAGGTGTGCCGTCAGGCGCACGCGGGGCGCTGTCGGGGACGCTGTCGGCCTGCAGGTGGTTGTCGGGGGCGCGGTCAGAAGGCGACGCGGGGCGGGACGACTGCGAAGACCGAGGCGAATCTGCCTGGGAGTTGGCAGAGGGCGAATCTGCATGGGGATCGGGGTGTGCGTGATCCCAGGCGGATAGGGAATCAGCTCCAGATTCCGTGCCCTGGCTGTCACGTAGTGGTGATTCTTGTACTTGCTCTTCTGAGTCTGTTTCTGCACCGATTTGACTCGAATTTTCAGCACTGTTTTCAGAATTCGAGGTAGTATCTTCCTGTGTTGCTTGGTCCATGACTTCCTGAGCATGATTAGTGACAATAGGAATAATAGGCAGATGCATGCAATCATCAGTTTGTACATCCCTACTAGTTGGAGACAATGAAGAGGAATTTTGTGGTAGGAGTAGAATTTCCGCACGAAGACGCTTCCTGCATTAGGATGCAAGGAAGCAAAGGGAAAAACATTTTCATCGAAGACTACATCCCTAGAGATATAGACACGACCAGTTGAGGGATCTAAACATTTTACGCCTTTATGAAGTGGACTATAGCCAAGAAAAACACATCGAGTGGAGCGGAAAGCAGGTTTTCGTGTGTTATAAGGACAAAGGTTTGGACAACAAGCACACCCAAAAATATGAAGAGATTCATAATTGGGTTTTGTATGGAGAAGACGTTCAACTCGTGTGTCAAAATTAATAACTTTACTAGGGAGTAGATTAATTAGAAAAGTGGCTGTGAGGAATGCTTCATCCCAAAATTTTAGTGGCATAGAAGCATTAGCAAGTAAAGACAAGCCAACTTCAACAATATGACGGTGTTTGCGTTCAGCAGAACCGTTTTGTTGATGAGCATGAGGACATGATACATGATGAGAGATGCCAACCTTTTGAAAGAAACTGTGGAGTTTTTCATATTCACCTCCCCAATCAGTTTGCATTGTTTTAATCTTTTTATCAAATTTGCGTTCAACAAGTTGCTGAAAATTAAGAAAGACTTGATAAACTTCACCACGATTTTTCAACAAATATATCCAAGTGAATTTACTGAAATCATCTATAAAACTCACATAATAACAATGTTTGCCAACTGAAACAGGTGCTGGACCTCATACATCAGAGAATACTTGTTCTAGAGGAACAGTAGAGACACTAGTGGAAATAGGGTATGGCAACTGGTGACTTTTGCCAAGTTGACAAGCATCACACACATAGGGATTTATTTCTGGAGAGTATGGAAGATCATGTTTCCTAAGAATTTGTTTTACCACAAACGAAGAAGGATGTCCTAGACGACGATGCCATGTGGAAGACGACGGCTTTATTGTAAGAAAGGCTTGCTTGGAGGATCCAGTAGACAAGGGCATGAGAGGATAAAGTCCATCACGACATGGACCTTGAAACAGAGTCTCCCTGGTGGCCTGATCCTTAATCAAAAAGAAGAAAGGATGAAATTCAACAAACACATCATTGTCTAGTGTGAGTTTATGAACAGATAACAGATTTTTAGAGGAACTTGGAACATGCAAAACATTATTTAGATGAAGAGAACTATTTGGGATGTGCAAGACTGAATGACCAACATGAGAGATTTGCATACCATGACCATTTGCAGTGTGGACGTTTTCATGCCCTCTGTACTTCTCATGTGTGGATAATTTGCTCAATTGCCCTGTGATGTGATCAGTAGCGCCAGTATCCGGATACCAGTTGGTATCAACACCATAGGAGGCTATATTTGCAGTTCTTTCCTTGCGATCATGGTGACGATCATCATCATCGGAATCATCCCTGCGACGATCACGCCACCAACAATTTCCTGCAAAGTGCCCATGAATCTTGCATATCTGACATGTGATATCCTCATAAGGGGTGGGTACACGATGTATGCGGCGACGACCACTGTCACGGTCATCACGGCGGCTATCGCGCTGGTCCTCACGGCGCTTTGGCCCATCATCGCCACGGCGATAGCCACGTGCATCACCACGGGAATCATCACGGCGTGTGTATCCACGATCTCCAGCTCGATCATCATCCCCTCGGCGTGTGTAGCCACGGTCTCCACCGCGGTCATCGTCACGGCGAGAATAGCCGCGGTCATCATCACGGCGAGAGTAGCCGCGATCGTCTTGCCTGCCGCGGTCACCGCGGTCACCGCGGTCACCACCACGGTTGTTGCCACGTCTTGCAAGATTTGCCGAGGAAGTGAAAGCATCACCAGATTCTTGGAGCATATTCTGACGGAGATCATGGGCACAGATTTGATCGTAGAGTTCGTCTAGGGTTGTCAGCGGATTGCCGTGCACCGCGGCAACGACATTGTTGTAAGAGCCATCGAGGCCGTTCAGTATATAGCCCACCAATTCACTGTCATCAATTTGTTTCCCGAGCGCTAACAGTTCAGAACCGTAGCTCTTCATCTTGGAGAAATACTGAGCTGCGGTGAGAGCTCCTTTCTTGGTGCTGGTGAGGGAAGTGCGGAGGTGATTCACGTTAGACAGAGATTGGGTGGAGAACATAGCCACAATCACGGACCAGACCGATTCAGTCGTTTCGAGCCCAACGACATGTGCCAGAATTTCAGGGGACAGCGAATTGAGCAGATAACTCAACACGGCTTGATCGCAAGCAATCCACGCAGAATACTCCGGGTTGACAGACGTGGTCTTCCTCTTTTCTGCATCTTCCTTCTCAATTGTTGCAGCAGGGCACCGATCGGAACCATCCAGGAGCCCAGTAACTTGAGCACCACGAAGCGCAGGGAAGACAAGCGTCTTCCAGAAGAGGAAGTTGGCGCGAGTCAGCTTTTGCGAGGGTGGAGAACCAAGTGCAGATGCGACAGACGACATGGTAACTCCAGAGCTCGACATGGCGGCAGAGGAAGCGAACCTCGGCGGCGTTTGTGGGTTTGGTTTGTAGGCGGCGGCCGGAAGGAGCAGATCACGGCGGCGGCAGATGTATTTGTAGGTTGTGGTGTGGTTTTGTGCGGCCGGAAGAAGAGATCACGGCGGCAGGATGTAGTTGTAGGTTTTGGTTGTAGATTGTGGGCGGCGGCCGGAGATGAGGTCACGGCGGCGGCTGGTTTTCGGGTGTAGGTTGTGTGTGTGTGGGCGGCGGCCAGAGATGAGATCACGGCGGCGGCTAGGGTTTTCGGCAGTTAGGTTGTCGAGGAAGGTTTTAGCTCTGATACCATATTGGAAGTAGGAGAACGATGCGTACCCGCTAGGGCCATCGGTTGCATGTTTATATGGGTAGGGAATAACCCCCTACGTGGTGTACAAGGTACGGACGTATACGGTGGAGTACTACTCCGATACGTATACCTCCAAGTTACATTGAGTTTAACAGTTAGCACCCAGGTGCATGCTGTTACTGCTCTCCTGAATGTCTCTATTCATGACGAGAACAAGGCACGGTTGGTTCTCTCCGGAGCTGTTCCTGGACTTGTGCGAGTGGTAGCGAGTGGCAGCCTGGAGGCGCAGGAGAATGCTGCTGCCACGTTGTTCAGCCTATCAGTTGTCGACGAGTACAAGGAGACGATTGGGGCTTCTGGATCAATTCCGCCTCTCCTAGTGCTGTTGAGTACTGGGAGTCAGCGGGGTAGAAAGGATGCTGCAGCAGCATTGTTCAATCTGTGTACCTATCAGGGCAACAGGAGTAAAGCTGTTAGAGCTGGGTTGGTCCCTATACTGCTAAAGTTTCTAACGGGAAGTGGAAACGGAATAATGGATGAGGCTATTGCTATATTGGCACTTATTTCGAGCCATCCCGAGGGGAAGGCAGCTATTAGTGGTGCCGCGGCCATACCAAGCCTGGTTGGGCTTATCAGAAATGAATCCCCAAGGATCAAGGAGAATGCAGCTGCAGTTCTCCTGCATCTCTGTAATGGTGAAGGGGAACGGCAGCAGCAGCATCTTGCTGAAACACAGGAGCTGGGCATCGTATCCTTGCTGGTGAAGCTAGCAGAATGTGGCACGGAAAGGGGGGAAAGAATGGCGACCAGGCTGTTCCAACTAATGAATGACAATCCAAGCACATAGGTGCGACCGCGCTACCAACTTACCAAGCAGATGAATCACAAGCCCAACCAAACGCGATGGCACTGGCAGAAGCCGCATGTTCAAGCTCAAGCAGAGAACTAACATAATACTCTAGACCTTCACGAGACAATCCACAAACTCCATACCCTCGATTAAAAAGGCATACGAGGGTATGGAGTTCACAGCACATTGGTACGACGGGATTGCAAAATGTCTTGACGGTGCTAGACTATATCACTGCGATAGGGGGCCTCATGTCAGCAATCATTTTTAACTTAGTTGCAATGCTCAAAATTGTAATTTCTAGGGAAAATGAGGATAACCAGGTTGATGGTCTTATCCCACACCTGGTGGATGGTTGCATATCCAATACTCGAGTATGCGGACGATACCAACATTTTCATGGAGCATTGAACACGAAAAACATTTTGTGTCAATTTGAGAGCAACTTTCTGCCTAAAGATATTTTTTTCGTAAAGAAGAACTTTCTCCTTTCCCAATGGGTAAACTATATCAGTACTATTAGCAACTAGTTATCTGCTCCATTGCTAGATCGTGTACGAGGATTCAAGTAATAACATATGTGGTATGATGGTAAAATATAACTTTTACAACTGGCTGGGTAACGGCCTAACGGGGGAGGACGGAGAAAAAATGAGGCCGTGCAAACTCTAAAGCGAAGAAAAGAAGACGCAACAAAATTAAAATTGTCCAGACACATCAATACTTTATACAGTATTATATTAAACATAATCACTTGGTACAATGCTAACAACAACATACTTGAATCAAAATAGAACCAACAAACACACTCGTCACTCTCATTGCCTAGCTCACAAAGCACGATTTCAAAACTTAAACCAATTCACCACAAATCTAAGAATTATACATCCCCCTTCGCAGCAGCATGTATTTTGCACTTCCTGTCCATCTTTACAATGAAACCGCCGCCGGGAAGGTGATTACTATATCGATACTATGGATAACCTCCAGAACACAACGATGAGTAATTACTACCTACATCACTTCCGTGGCGTGGTACCCGAAACTTCAAAGTTGGTTAGTATAGCAACGTTATGATGGCAAGTGGTACTAATACCCTAAATAACGGGTAACTCGATTAGTGCTGTCATGGTAAAGAGCAACTTGGATCGGTACTAACAACATTCATATCATGGTGATAACTATAACATGAATGACTAGGTAAGTTGCTTAAATACATTAGTGTCACGGTGATAACTACAACATGGAAGTTGGTTACCTATAAGTGTTATTGTAGATTGATAGCTCGTGTTAACTATAATCTGAACAACTGAATAAATGCATACGTGTACCATAGTAATTTAGTATATTTCATTATCATGGTGATAATTTTAACCTTAGAAGATATGTAGCCCATTAGTGTAATGGTGTTAATTGTACCTTATGCATGCTAACACCAAAATAACTACCCAATTGCTATGGTGGCAACTAATTGCAAAGGACTTAATCAATAAAGTTGGACACATGAAAACCATAAACTAGTGCACACAAGAAAGCTATTCTAGATGATCCAATTACAATTGTACTACAATATTTGTGCAGAGAATTAACAGACTATTAATAGGTTAGTAGATGACAACTACCTCGCTCGAGACCCATTTATCATATAAGAGAATTCGCAATGGAGACCTTGAATCCCTCCCAACTTATTTTATCAAATAGTATGAAGAACCTCCTCTTCACCGCCGACATGTCCTTTTTGATGCTGTGTTGTAGGACCAAAGGTTGTAATCCTCAACTTTGGCTTCAAACTAAATGCAAACCCACTTTCGACCATCGACTCCTCTTCGAATTAATAAATGAGGCACTCCCTAATGTCCTCCATGGTGTTGAGAAAGTGCTATTGAAAGTGCATTAGGGGCGACAACACGGTTAAAAGAGTAACAAATTCGTCTAGTGTAGACTCGAAAACAATGTTGATTTGTTTAACTACAACCATGTTGGATCAATCAAAGACTGAAGCAGTACAACTCAAGGATTGTAGACGAACAATACTCAACGGTGGAGCATGAGCTTCCTTGAGGAATAAATGGAACTAGACGGACAAGCGCGCTTCGCCGCGCCGCCTTCCTGACGTTGTCACACAGCTTGACATATGTGGTGCGTATGTGGGCGCTAAGATTAGGGACTTAATATAATTGTTTACAAAATATATTGCAAATCAAAATATCACTACTAGGAAAATGGCTATAGGAGTGATGATACCCGTGACGCACATAACATTTGGCGCGTCACGCCTATTACCCGCGGCGCACCACGTTCTGCGCGTCGCGCCTAAAGGCATAGCCGCGGCGCACCGAATAAAGGCCCGTCGCGCGTATGTGTGGGGCCGGGGTGGCGAGCCTCCGAGGCATACCCGTGACGCACCCATCTAGCGGTGCGTCACGGCTATGTTGGGTAGCCGCGGCGCACATGCCAGTGGTGCGTCACGGCTTTCCACGGGGCATCTATAGCCGTGACGCACCGCTGTTACGTGCGCCGCGGGTACCAAACACCGTGACGTGCCAAAATCTGATGTGCGTCACGGGTATACCTGGAACGAATTTAAGTGGTTGGGATCACCCCCACCTCCCATCCCCCCATATCTCCACCCCATTTTAGATCTGGTCGCCCCCCACCTCCTCACCACCCAATTTCCCCCATTTTCCCACCATTTAAAACTTATTTAACCTATTTTATTTGATATATATGTGTGGGGAATCTAGTAAACATTTGCCTCCACCCTCATCTCTCACTTTATTACCACTTTCCCTTCCATCTTTTCACTTTCTATAGCCACATACAAACGTACTCTCTCGATCGGTCTCGTGTCGGCAAGATCTATAGTTGGTGAGTTGTTGGAGGGACGATATGTATATGTGTTGTATGTATGTGTGTCGGCGCCGTGCGTCATCACAAAAGATTCATATATATGGTTGCATATATACATATATGCGAAATTGTGTTGCGTATTTTTGATGAAATTTGTGGATGTCTTAAAAATGAGTTGACATGTGTTGCCAAAATGTTGATTCATTTCCATTTCGGCGACCACGCACTCCGAGAATGTCCTATTTTTAGCATAGGTCATGCCGAATTTTTCCGTCGACGACCATGTAGTGCATGCATCATATATCCATATATTACGTAATTTGATTCTAATTAATTTTTCATTTGATCTTTTTTTACTATGTAGGCAACCATGCATATAAGCACAGACACCGTGGCTAGATTTATGAAACATGCGACGGACGAAATGTTTCGAAATAGCATGACGGAGATAAGATGTCCTTGTCGAAGATGCAAACTGAAACACTTGATCAGATACGATTCTGGTGACTTGGAGTCGCACCTTATCCGTCGTGGTTTTATGGATGGCTACACTCTTTACCCGACAAGTGATGAAGATGAAGAGTCGCCCGGACATGATGAAGGACATAATGATCAAGATGAAGGACATGATCATAATCAAGACGAAGGACATCGTGATGAAGATGTCGGACATGATGATCATAATCAAGACGAAGGACATCATGATGAAGATGTCGTGCCATCGTCGTCGGACTGGGTGCGGGACCCTCATGTCCAAGATCTGCTTCTCAAGGAGACTAGCAACACCAGAGCTGCTGCTAGAGAGAAATCGAAGTTGTCGCAACTGGAGATAGACGCCGTTACTCCATTGTATGAAGGATGCGTGAGCGAGGATACCCGTCTGAACGTAACGTTAAGGACCCTCGAGATGAAGACAAAACACCGATGGACCGATGCGAGCTACGATGAGAACATGGCATTCTGGCACGACCGTCTTCCCACGGGGAACAAGTGTCCAACGAGCATCGAGGAGGCGAAAAAAGTCGTGTGCCCTCTGGATTTACCTCACGTGAAATACCATGCTTGCATTAATGACTGCATCATCTATCGGGGCGCACGCGGAGAGAACCATATGCCCGGTGTGCGACGCAACTCGATACAAGACAGGGAAGAAGGCCTCTCCTCGAAAAGTGGTGTGGTACTTTCCGATAACTTCCCGTCTGCAGCGGTATTTCGCAGACCCCACACAGGCGAAGCTCATGCGATGGCACGCGGAAAGGAAGAAGCCAGAAGAGCATGATGGAACCGATCCGGAAATGATGACACGATGCTGACACACCCCTCAGATGCTAGCCAGTGGAAGGCTCTAGACATCGAATACCCCGAATTCGGCGACGATCCAAGGAACATCAGGTTGTGCATGAGTACGGATGGATTAATCCTTTTGGCAACCAGAGCAGCACCCATAGCACCTGGCCCGTGTTTATATGTATATACAACCTACCCCCCTGGTTGTGCTTGAAGAGGAAGTACATACAGATGAGTATGCTTATTCAAGGGCCGAAACAACCAGGTAACGACATCAATCGTATGTCCAGTTGTTGGAAGAGGAGCTAGCCACGTTATGGGACGAGCCAGCCAATACGTGGGACGCCTATGGAGAAACGTTTCCCATTGAGAGCCGCGCTCCTCACGACGGTGCATGACTACCTCGGTTACGGATATGTCGCGGGGCAGGTGACACACGGATTCTGTGCATGCGTTTAGGTGCATGGATGACACTACGTATCTCCAGCTAGAGAGAAACCCCGGGTCATCGAAAACCGTGTTCTTGGGGCATCGAAGGTGGCTTCGCAAGGATGACCCATGGAGAAAACGCAAAGATCTTTCAACAATGAAGTTGAGATGCGAAGAGCCCCACGTCAAAGGAGCGGCGAGGAAATCGACGAGCTGTTGAAGAACTGGAAAGAGTGCCCTGCGCCGGGAAAGAAGCGAAGGCGCCGGCGCCGTTGGAGGGTGTATGGAAAACAAGGTCTGTTCTCTGGGACCTGAGGTACTGGAAGATTCTCCGCACACCCCATTGCCTTGACCTCATGCATATCACGAAAAACGTGTGCGAGAGTCTGCTTGGCACCCTGCTAAACATGCCGGAGAGGACCAAAGATGGGCCGAAAGCAAGGAACGACTTGAGATTTTTGAATATCAGGGGAGCTCCACGGAGGAAAACCGGATGATGATGACGATGACGATGTTTAGATGGGACGGAAGGTCGCCGCAAGGGCAAAAAGGCCAAGAAGACGGAATATTACTGTCCCCCTTCGTGCTTCACGCTATGCGAGAAGGAGATCGACCAATTCTTCAAGTGCCTCCTTGGAGTCAAATTTCCTTACGGTTATGCGGGGAAGATAAGCAGATACCTAGACGTACCAAAGCAGAAGTTCAGCGGAATGAAGTCTCACGACTGTCACGTGATGAGACGCAGATACTTCCAGTTGCAATTCGAGGGATAATGGACGAGCACGTCCGCGAAACGCTGTTTGGACTCTGCAACTTTTTTGACGTCATCTCTCGAAAGTCGATTGGCGTGAAGAAACTCGCAAGGCTACAGGAAGAGATCGTGGTGATACTATGCGAGCTTGAGATATACTTCCCGCCAGCATTCTTCGACATTATGGTGCATCTCCTTGTCCATGTCGTGGATGATATCATCCCAGCTCGGGCCGCCGTTTTTACACTCTATGATGGCGTTCGAAAGGATGAATGGTTCCATCAAAGGATACGTCCGCAACAGGGCCCGTCCAGACGCAAGCATTGCCAAGGGCTTTCTGACAGAGGAGTGCATCTCTTTCTGCACGAATTTTCTAGACAAAGATGAGAACCCTGGTCTGCCCGTAAACAGGCACTTTGGCAGGCTCGGATGGGGACACCGCGAGGGCCAGCGCGAAATGAATGTCGACTTTCAGGGCCGACGCAACGACTTTGACAGAGCAAACCTAGTCGCGCTACAACATCTAACAGTGGTCGATCCTTGGTTGGAAAAGCACAAATTGCTAATCGCGAAGTATTACAGTGACCGGGGACAACACAGGACCGAAGCAGAAATAATCAGAGAGCACAACATCCATTTCACACAGTGATTCAGGGAGAAGATTATGACCGATCAACCGGAGACGCCTTATTCTGAAGAAGAAAAACTCGTACTCACATTGTCACAAGGCCCCGCACATAACCTCATGACATCAGGCATACGATATCAATGGTTACACATTCTACACGGCAAATAAGGACCGGAACTGCGAATACCAGAACTCGGGGTAACGATGGAATCATTAACAGGTGACGTCAAAGAAAGATACTATGGTAGGATCGACGAGATATGGGAACTCGACTGCGGAGAGAAGGTGCCAATATTCCGTGTCACATGGGCAAAGAGCGTCAGGAAAGAAGGACAATATTTCACCACCATGGTGATACCTGAAGCCAAATCCGGCACGAATGTCACCGCAAAAAATGAGCCATGGGTCTTGGCTAACAAAGTGGACCAATGCTTCTTCATTACTGACCCGACAAGGCCTAGCCGTGTTGTCGTGCGGAGAGGCAAAAGAAACATCATCGGAATGGATGGAGTAGCCAACGAGCAAGACTTTGACCAGTACGGCGACCCAAAAATGGAAGATGACAATGACGATGGAACGAAATACACAACAAGAAGAAGCAGGACAACGCTACCTACAGGTCGCCCATTCCACCGAAGAAGTCATGGTGTTCCAGGACTGAATTACTCAACCGCGACAAAGAAGGGAAAGAAAATTGTAAAACGCTAGCTAGAGATACAAGAATCATTATGTTGTCATGTGTGTGCGTGAATTCGACAAAATTATGATGATGTAATAAGAATATTTGAGATTTATGATTTCTAAATTAGTCAACACTTTATTTGAGATTTGCATTTATATTAAAATACTATATTTTATTTGGTGAGAAAAAATTAATTGAAAAAGGTAAGAAAAATTAAGTAAAAGGGGGGGGGGGGGGGCAGGACTCGAACCTGGGTGGACAGCAGAAAACAGGGGGCAACAACCACTGGGCTAAGTCACAAGTTTTGATACAGTACCGCGCGCACCTGTTTTGAATAGATGCTACCAATAGGCGTGGCGCACCTCGGCGTGGCGCCGCCGCTAAGCTATGCGTGACGCATCCAAGCGCGGTGCGCCTTGGCTAAGCTATGCGTGACGCACCCGTGCACGGTGCGCCACGGCTAAGCTATGCGTTCCCCTTTCTTCTCCGCACTCTTCTTCTAGCTCCCGATCTAATCGCGTCGTCGTTCTCCCCGTTCCCAATTGCCGTCGCCGTGCCCAATCGACGACGAAGAGCCACCGCCCAACGCCCTAGCCTCTACCCTCCCTCTCATCGCGCCGCCCACCACCACCAAGCCCTAGCCTCTGCATCGATCGCGAGGACGCAGCCACCACCACCGCGCCGTCCAGGAAGGAGGGAGTCACCACCACCGCGCCGTCTTCGTCACACGCCATCCAGGAGAAGGAGGAGCCACCACCGCGCCGTCCAGGAGAAGGAGGAGCCACCACCGCGCCGTCCAGGAGAAGGAGGGAGCCACCACCGCGAGGAGTCACCACCACCGCGCCGTCTTCGTCGCGCGCCATCCAGGAGAAGGAGGGAGCCACCACCGCAAGGAGCATCGCGTGCCGGCTTCCTCGACGCCCTCCACCTCCACCTACTTCCTCGACGCCATCCACCTACAGGGTAAGCTAGCACTGCTTGTACTTGGAAATTTGTTCATCATCATCACAGTTCACTTTACCAGTGGAGTTAAACTGTTGCTAGGCTGCTGTTTAATTGACCCAAGGCACTGCTTGTGTTGACAAATTTGTTCAAGCCACTGCTTGTACTTGGAAATACACTTTAGGAATGAATGTTGCATAATCTTGCTGCAATTGTATGTTTAAGCTCCACTGCTTATTACCATGTAGCATCCACCAATTAGAAGTATGTTTAAAGCTTGCTGCAATTTAAAGCACTGCTTTTTACCATGTAGCATCCACCAATGAGAAGTATCCACCAATGATGTTGCTTGTTCAAAAATGCTGCTGCTTTTGTTTGCTGCTTGTTCCTGAGAATTTGCTACTGATGTTACTTATCATATCCAATCTATATAGAAGTGTCTACTTAGAGATCATATTGGTTGTTGTTGCTGCTAAGTTGTTTCCATGTTGTTCATGAGAAATTGCTGCTGCTAGGCTATGTTTTGTTTGGCAGGTACTGGTGTTGGTACTGGTAATAGTTTTGATGGATAAAAATGATCTTCTAGGACTGGTGCTGGTGTTGTAGGACTGGTGCTGGTACTGGTGTTGGATAAAATTTTGCAGATAATAAAAATTGTGCTGGTGTTGGCCTAAAGAATCTGTCCGGCCATCGAGCCGTTTAAAACTTTGCAGGGAATTCAAATGAGTTGCCCATTTTCGCCGAAATGTTGATTAATTTCCGTTTCGGCGAGAATCGGGCACTCTAGTGTTAGAAAATTAGCAAAGGTCATGCCGAAATTTTCCCGTGAATTTAGGACTTAGCCGTTTTCCCGTGATCGAGTAGTATGTCGATTTTTTGTTTCCTTAAGATTAACCAATAATTTCCCCCTTCAGAACATGGCACACGACGACGAGGCCGGCGGTTCTAAGCCGTTCTGGCAAATCACCGACGAAGAAGATGAGCAATACGACCCGACGGCGGATGCCTGGGCTGACGCGGACACTAGCGGTGGCGAGGAGGATGACGCCACGACTAGTGGCGCCGCCGGTGATACCACTAGTGGCGCCGCCGGCGGAAATGACACCACTGATGCCGGCGGAAATGACACCACTGATGCCGGCGGTCAGACAGATGGTGGTAGCAAAGCCAACAAGAAGAGGAAACGGAAATGTAACACTCTCCGCACCTACCGTGAAGAGATCACGGAAATTGATA
The DNA here is from genome assembly GCA_028641055.1 of Alopecurus myosuroides. NCBI lineage: Eukaryota > Viridiplantae > Streptophyta > Magnoliopsida > Poales > Poaceae > Alopecurus > Alopecurus myosuroides. Next base: position 571,971,009 of record CM054057.1, read on the forward strand.
GCTCTGGGTATCCAATCGCGCCCGAGAAGGTGGTCAAAGGATTCGGCAACCAGATTGGTTGCATTGTCCGGACACTGTCAGGATCTTAACCAATGATCTAAGGAAAAAGAGAATGCCCATTATCGGGTTATTCTCTTTAGAAAGCTGCACGGACGATACTTGTACCCGCATCCGCCAGACGAGCCGTTTAAGTACAATAACGACAATCTGGAGGGGAATAAGGTCAACCATTCCGCCATTGGTAAGATGAACACCGCCTTGGCCAACTGGAAACACCGGGAAGGTTAAGGTCTTGGACCCCAAAAATAGCTTGCAGGATGTTTAGCGAGTGAGCCGAGAATCACCGAAGCTGAACTCCGGGACTTCAAGCTAATTTGCGAGAGCGAAGTCGCCAAGGCTAACTCTGGTTGGGGCAGAGGATGCGGAAGTTGAACATTGGTACCCACAAACTGGGATGCGGCGGTTACAGAGCGGCGATTCCCAATTGGGAGAAGGAGGACGCCAAACGTGCAGAACAGGGCATCCCTGACCCTCTCGCAAAGTACTCGCCACGGACGAAAAACTTCATCAGGGCCCGGTTTACATATGACCCGGTAGCTAATGAGTATACTACCGATGATGAGAAGGTGAAGACGTTGTATGACAACTTGGTAAGTAAATACACCACCCTAGTTAGTTTGCTCTCGACGATCAAGTCGATTGCATCATAGTGTACTGGTGGAATTCTAAACGGTTCACGCTAATTGTGCAGAACTTAGAAATCGAAAGTGGTGGAACCCCGTCATCCATGCCGAGGCTGCACGGCCCGTGGGACGACACTTTAAATAGGGCGGTGAACGTGACGCAGGGGAAGGAAAAGCACAAAAGGCCGTCAGGTGGCCGAGTTTGTGGCCTGGGCACGACGACGAAGCTCAGAGAGTACTTCAAGGAGCCCAGGGAGGCGAGAAGGAATAGAAGAGGAGCATCGAAGATATCCAACGTGACGAAGCCCGCGATCGCGAGATTGCAGACCTCAAGGCCAAAGTTGCCGATATTCCTAATATTGTCAAAACAGCTTTGGCAGAACAAATGGGCAGCGTTTTGCCTACCATCTACGATGTGGTTACTCGATGGAATGAAGGAGGTCGAGTGGCCGTGCCCGGTGCCTAGCATGCAGGGCAGCAACTCAAGAGACTTGTCAGAGTCTCGCCGGCCAACGCCACGATGGCGGACCCACTTGTGACTCCGCCCGCCTACACCACGGCGCCGATAGTGACTCCGCCCGCCTCTACCCGCCTGACCATCCGTTGCACGCCCACAGTGGGCGGTCCTCCGCCGAATGAAGAGCGTGCACCAACGAACAACCGCCGCCTGGCCATCGGTTCCACGCCCGCCGCCGGTTCTCCCTCGCCATTGAGCAGTAGCACGCCCGCCGTCGTTGTTGGCCCCTCGCCACTAGAGGAGCTCGACGCTCTCGCCAGCGAGGTAAATAGTTAAGCGTTGGAGCGTCGATCTTCCTTTGCCTTAGACTGGCCTCTCTGACGCCCTGCATGTTTTCCGCAGAACGACGACGTTCCATGCACTCTCTTACACACAGTGGACGACGTGTTGAAGGATGTTGCTGTGGGTATGATCGTTCAACCGTCAACCCGCAGGTTCCACAACAGGCCGATGCGCGAAGACGTATATAGAGTTCGAGTGCTTCGGGTGCTGGCGGGCTACGACGACTTGTTGCCTCCCATTCAACCCTACCAAGAAGAAGATGACCCCGATACCCTGACGCTGCTCCAGTGCATGCCTTGGAACATGGAATGGCCGAAGAGCCAGATTCGCCTGGGGAAGAGGGGCGCCACCCCGCGGACATCGCCTCTAGAACTACCGGCGCGAGGCACCACCTCGAAGACAACCCCTCTAGAAGCCCGGAGCGGAGCCATGGCAAGACCGTCGCCGCGCCGTCGCCTACCCGTGACATGGAGATGGCACAAGACCAGGAGAATGACGTTGATCTTGATGCCATGGATTTCATCGCTGATGACTTTGATGGCGGAGATTACGTTGCTCCTCCTCCAGAAGAACCCTACCATAGCACGGAGGCTCGTGGTGAGGCTCCTCCTGCGGATAAATCCAATTGCAAGCGTCTCTTCGGTTCTCAGGAAGACACGCCTCCAGATGTCGGCCCCTGCACCGAGACTCAGAAAAGTGCGAAGGGTGGAGTTATTTTCAGCCCTAGCACAATCCGTAAGGCGGCTAATGAGGAGATTGAGAAGGAGATCATTCCGAAAGCGCCGAAGCCGCGGAAAAGAGGACCTAGATCCAAGGCCGCAAAGTCCGCGAGCCAGCCTGCTAAGATGCCGCTCCGTGTTCAGGACGGCCCACCTACATCTAAGCATACGAAGATGCATGTGATTGGTCAGCCTATGCTTAGCCAGAGCAAGCTCAAGGCCGCAAGTGGGGATATGCGGAGTTTGCATGACATCATTCTTTTTCTTGAATCGCGTCTTCTTGAATCCAAGGATCCATCATACCCGGTTTCATTGCCATGGTGCCAAAGGACTTGGGCTTCGTCGAGTCAACCGGCGCGGATAGAATAGTACTGCGGTTTTCGGACATTTCGATATGTTCCATAGCAATCCGCTGCACTACTCCATGATCCGCCTATACTCGCTCAGTCTGGCGGTGCAAGTCATCAGGGATAATACACCGGGCATCGCGATAGCGGACCCCTTCTACATGCGCCACGACGTGTTGTGCGGCGTTGGGAACCAGGTAGTCGCGTCGACATATCTCCGGGACTTCATGCTGGCGAACCAGACCAAGGATTACATCCTCGTGCCTTACTTTGCCTAAGTCAATATTATTAGCCGAATCGAAAGTGATTTTCTTTAGATTTTCATCGCTCCTTTCCAACACTTTGTTTGGATTGTTCCGCGCAGATATACACAATGCACACTCATCTGCATTTGTATCAGTCATTCGCATGCCACGTATCTCGACTCAGGGAGTGCGGTGAAGAAAGACTACTCCAACGTGAATAAAGTTTTGGATAATGCTCTCACCGGCTACCACGCAAGGGGGGGCAAAATCACTAGGGAGAAGGTCGTTCAGGGCGCTCGGGTGTTCACCCACACGACGACTTTCGCGTGCGTCAAGCAGCCGGCGGGCAGTAACCGAGACACCTACTATGTCCCCATCATATGCGGGCGTATGTACGGGATCAACAGTTCCTTACCCTGCCTAGTCAAGTCCAACAATGGGCCTCCCGCTTGTCGATGGTCGGCGATGACAAGGTTAGAGAAGAGATATATGATCCAGAAGTGCTTTGCCACGAAAATCGTTCATGAAGTGGTGAACAAGAGTGGGACATTCTACTGCCGGTTCAACTTGCCGAACCGCGACATAGATACCTACCTAGCAACTGCCTGACGACAGGCCCTTCATCACTCCGGAGGGCTGTCCCGTTGTAATCCCTGGGAGGATGAGTCAGAAGGAGTGAGAACTATTGTAAGGCTTGCTACATTTTCCGAAAATAGTCGAACTCAATCGTTAGGGTTATGAATCGTCCATCGTGTGACAGATGCTTTATTATTAATGCTTAATTATCTTTCTTTTCATTATTGCGGTCTTACTTGTGATGGTCGTTCGAGCTTTGAATAAGTAAATGCCGATGATTAAAAGAGTTGGTTCACACTCAGATGGCCTAGGCGGTCCGTTGCGCCTTGTGATTTTCACAAAGTTAGGATCTTGTGCATCCCACTTGGCGCAGCGGCACCGCCTACGGCCGCTTGTATGTGTCCACCCTAAATATGAGGCACACATCGTTACGGTTATGAATCGTCCATTCTGTAACTGATGCTCAATTATGTCAATGCTTGATTATCTTGCATTTTATTATTGCGGTCCTACTTGTGATGGTCGTTCGATCTTTTGAATAAGTAAATGCCGATGATTAAAAGAGTTGGTTCACACTCAGATGGCCGAGGTGGTCAGCTGCTCCTTGTGATTTTCACAAAGTTAGGATCTTGTGCATCCCACTTGGCGCAGCTGCACCACTTCGGCCGCTTATATGTGTCCACTCTAAAATATGAGGCACACATCGTTACGGTTATGAATCGTCCATTCTGTAACTGATGCTCAATTATGTCAATGCTTGATTATCTTGCTTTTATATTATTCAGGTCCTATGTTCGTTCGATCTTTGAATAAGTAAATGCCGATGATTAAAAGAGTTGGTTCACACTCAGATGGCCTAGGTGGTCCGTTGCGCCTTGTGATTTTCACAAAGTTACGATCTTGTGCATCCCACTTGGCGCAGCGGCACCACCTACGGCCGCTTGTATGTGTCCACCCTAAATATGAGGCACACATCGTTACGGTTATGAATCGTCCATTCGTAACTGATGCTCAATTATGTCAATGCTTGATTATATTGCTTTTATATTATTCCGGTCCTATGTTCGTTCGATCTTTTGTATAAATGCCGATGATTACAAGAGTTGGTTCACACTCAGATGGCCTTTTATATTTCTCCACTTACTACTTATTGTAGACATGTTTAAAACTATTGTTTTTGCTTTTCTTCTTGTCATTACAGATGCCGAGGTGCTACGTGGTGTTTAGAGGCAGGGTTCCAGGAGTCTACGATCACTGGGAAGACTGCTTCGAGCAGGCGAACAAGTTCAAAGGGAATGCCTACAAATCCTACAACACAAGAGTGGCGGCGGAAGCTAGGTGGTTCATCCATCTCGAGGAGGAACAAAAAAGAAGAAGAAGAACAACACGTGGATGAAGACCATCGCAGCCGCTCTTGTCGCCGTCGCCTCGCTCGTCATGCTAGGTTCCTAGCTAGATGATTAGGTTATCGGACTAGAGGTCACTTGTCCCGATGATGAAGCATCATCAATCGATGTAATCGGTCCCGATGATTAACCGTGTGATGTAGGTCACTTGTATCTATTTGACTCTGATAAACACTTTGTATTCATAATCAACTGTTTGATGTAGCTATTAGGAATTCTAAGCAGTATGATCAACTATGATATATAACTTGTTTGTCAAAGAACTGTTTTGATACATTTTGTCTACTGATATTCCTCTGTATTTGAGCTGTATATACCTGTATAAATACGGTACTGCGTATTTTAAAAAAATACAGCATAGTATAGCCGTGACGCACCAAAAAGAGTACCCGTGACGCACCTGGGAGGATAGGCGTGACGCGCCAAAGTGGATACCCGTGGCGCACCGGCGAACTTAGCCGTGGAGGCATTAGCTTACCCGTGACGCACCTGTATTCATAGCCGTGGCGCACTTCTGGAGTTAGGCGTGACGCGCCCAGAAGTAGCCGCGGCGCACCTAGCCCGTGCGTCACGGGTATTAATAGGCGCGGCGCACCAGCTCGGTGCGTCACGGCTAAACCAATAGGCGCGGCGTGATAGCCGTGACGCGTCCAGGTGCGTCACGGATAAGCAAAATGGTGCGTCACGGGTAAGCTTTTCCCTAGTAGTGTATATTCATGACTTTTATACGCTCCACGATAAAAGACATGAACAATACGACATGAAAAAACAACAATGTCATCTAGCAACATTATCTAGTTAATTAGTGCAGTACTAAAGTTTATCCAACAAACCAAAAAATGTCGTATCGGTACCTATATCGACCCTCGTCTCGCTCGGAAGTCTCGCTCTCTTATGATCTCAAACAGAAGCAAAACGCACCCCATAAGCAAACGGAAAGCACAACTATCAGTTTCTCTAGCACAATCTTCCTTATCTTTTACTTCCTCTTAGCGATGGCACCAAACACTTCATATCTTTCAATCTGCTCCGCATTAGTAACCAACAACACGACGAAATCTGGCAATCTCTTTCACCTCCTGTCCACATTAGCAGTCAGAACACCTCTCTCAGGCAGCAATGCCAAGATTACAGTGGCCGACTGAAACTATCCTACAACATCTGAGAAGGGAAAATTAATTTCAAATACTTGGTTGTGAATGAAAAAGAAGGAAGATAGCATATAACAATGCATCGCTCGTCAGTCCTACCAATTTTTTTGTCCTCACCTGTGATGTTTCATGAACACCAGTTACAATAATCATAGCATATTGATCCACACTACAAAACTGTACAGCTAGGAGCAAACCATAACTTGTAATGTTTCATGACTTACTAATCCACAACAGAAATTTAGTGCAATATTTAATTAGGAGCATATCAATGCGATATAGAAAAGAAATAATAAATGTTTGGCTACTGGGTGATATTGAATATCGAGCAGCTGAATGAGTTGAAAATTCAGAGGACTGTTCAATTAGTAGCATATTATAACTTGTAGTGTTTCATGACTTATTGGTCCACAATAGAAATACAGTGAACTATTTAATTAGGAGCAGATCAATGCAATATATATACACCAAAATAAATAATAAATGTGTAGCTACTGGATGATATCAAGCATCTGAATGCATTATACTGAAATTATCTAATGGTGAAGAGAGTCTTCTATAGCAGTTGAGAATTCAGAGATAATGCACCAGAAAAACAAAACCGGATTTGATGCGACGACCTCTTTTAAGCAGAGGACGACATGAAAACCAGGAGCCGAGCTAGCAGGCTAAACTTTCACAAGCAGTTAAACTATCAATGATGGAGGATGGACTTTGTTTTAGAATTTTCGAAGAGGTAATTATAATTAGAATGTAGAAATAGCAAATGTGATGTTTTATACAGGCCACAACAATAAATGCAATTAAGAAAATAAGATTTTACAAATAAAATCATGTAAGATTTTACAAATATATTGTAAGACTTACAATATATAGAACATCCAAAACATTATGAGTTCATAATGAGAGTACTTTTACTTGCAATACATATTATATCCTTTTCTTGATCCTTGTTTTTTGTACAAAGTTATGGATATGAGCATGATCTAGTCCACCCATATCGGGGTAGGAGAAAAAATTCATACATATAGAAATGAACTATATGCAAATCACATATTGATCAACCATGCATACCCAGTAGTAGACAAAGAGATCATCCAATTTATCCCAGAGTGCCTGGGCAGAATGCTTCCACCCTGCTACGCCACACGTATTGTTTCTTCGACTGAGAGATCGATGAGGAATCAATAGGAGACTGATTGGTTGGCCGACTAAGAGAAGATGGGTACTCGTAGGTAATTGTTGCAGTGGATGAATGCCTAGAGTGGCGCAGCGGCTCTGACGAGACAGAAAGATGGCCATCGTCGCGACGAAGCGGCAGTCGGGAGCCAAGAGGGATGGAGTGGCGCAGGCACAAAAATGGAAAACTGCAGCTGTTGTCTTCCTGTTAGACGATCTTGATTGCGTGACCTTGCCATCCTGGGACGATGCTTTTGGGTCCTTACGTTCCATAGCAAAGTAGTTGCATATGTGAGAAGAGGACCTAGGGAAAATCTACTCTAGAGATTGAGCGGAAAGCAACCGGGCAACACGCCGCGCCTGTGGTTGAAATTGTTGTTACAACTGGTTCAAAAGATTCAAATACTCAAATTTTGGCAATGTTGTAAACAATGAAAGTAATTGAACCTAATTACCGTTTTTCATATCCTTTAGAAATCAGCATGAGAGTTAAACAATTTCTTCTTCGGTAAACGCAACACCGAGCTCTTGTCAGAAATAAGTAGGGAAAGGTAGGTCCCTAAGCTATGGAACAAAATCAGAAATTGACAGGCTTTGATTTCTTACAGTATGCAGTCATAGTAAGCTTCATAATTTGACATGTTACTAAAAGGATGTCCAGAAAGAATAGACAGAATCGGAAACAGGTTTAATATAACTTACTTTTGTCATAATATTCTCAACAACTGAATTTATTTCCCAATTCCTATGTTAACTTTTAGGGAAATTGCACACTGACCAAAAGAATGTAATACATAAATGTCAGAACCAAACTATCACAGCCATGTGAATTATCGACACATATTTCACCATTTTCTTCCTAACTCAATCTGGAATATATCACAACCTTCTTTATGACAGGAAGTATCACTTTTTATTACTTGACAGAAAATAATATCTTAAAATAAACTTCTCAACAGCAGGAGAAAACAACTAAATCGCTCTCAACTATTACTATTGCAGATTCCAAAGGTCCAAGATCAGGTCACCGTGCAGCAGAGCGAGCACAACGCCTGTCAAACTCCGAAAATATTTACCATAGGGCATTCTATTAGACAATGATACGCCGATTCAGCTTTAGTTCTAGTTACGCAATCCAAGGAATTATACAGTGTTACTATCTCAATAATATGCTCAAATTGGTAGGCTAGGAAAGTTTACATATAATCTGCATATAACCAACAACAATCTTGTTCCTCGAAAGTAGAAGCATCACGAAATCCAATAGCATGCACAAATTGATAGACTATGATTCATCACTAAGACGTCAAGAACATAATCATGTTTATGTAATTCCACTACCAATGGGTCTGTCGGTAAAACCTGACGTGCTACATTAGCCATGCCTCTAGCAGGCTGCCAGCAGTTTATAAACTGTGTCTCAAAACAGTCACATGGTATAGATGCGTGCAGAACAGAAGCATCTACATATGCGTGAGATGATCAAACTTTCGAGGTAAAGAATCATGAGTTAGACTTACCAAATATAAACACAACATGCATATGCATACATGCTTTCAAAGTTGAGTTGTACAATACATATTAGAATCTATACCTTTTGCTTTCAAAGCTCAAGTAGAGTAAAATTACCGGTTTCTATACTCCTTGAACTATATGATAGGTCTTAACTATAGCAGAAGTGCATTTCACTCATCATGTGGCACAAGATTTTCACCGGGTAGTTTCTATTACTCCCAGTATGAAAACATGTCGCGGCAGGCATTTTCAGTTATTTTTTTTAAATGATATATACTTTAATCTCAATACTGGATATTTGAAATTTCCAAGTTAAATTGTGCTGAAAGGACCCCAAAAAGAAAATTCTCTTTGCGAACGTAATCCAAATATTAACTTTGAGGGTTAAAATTAACCAATGCGTGATAAACCTAAAATCCATATGTAAATACAGGCATGCACATATTGTTGAAAAAAAAAATCAATGTTAACCTGAAGTAGTCATATACGTCTAATGGAAATTTAACTGTGGGGGGATAACTACTTAAATTTACCCTCCATAATTTATTATTTCCCTCAAATTTAATAAGGCAATAATAACATATGTACCCAAGGAAGATTTAATGAAGGTACACGGCAGATCCGCAGATGTATCCGCACGTATATAGAACAAAAATAATTTTGTCACATTTATATTTCACGCTTATATCTGCTACCCAATCTTAACAAAAGAAACAATTCATGTATATCACTGTCAAAGAACTGCGTACTATCAAATAAAATGGGTACACCATGCAGCAACGTCATCCATAATTGTCAAAAACAGTACCATGCAAGCGCTGTTGCTTTATTGATTGGCACCTAGATAAAAAATGCATCAGTACCTTGATGTCATCTCACTTCGCTTGCATTGGACTGGATGCTCGGCTGGTTCCACTCAGGCTCCTCCAACTCAGAATCTTGGATTACCTTTGTGGTTGCAAAATGGTTTATTATTAATTTTTCCATTATAATGTTATCAAACCGAATTTTGTATAGTTTACAAAGGCAAGTCAAGTAGCGATATTATAATAGCATAGAAGAGAGAATGTCATTAATGAATTTGTATCGTAGCAAATCTTGATTATACTATATTTGTCAGCAAGGGAAGGGCCATAGATACTTTCTGATAATATAAGCAATATAGGCAGAGGGGAAAGCTAATAATTTCAGGTGTTGTTATACGTTGATTGCTAAATGGGAGCAAGTAAATCAAATGCTTGGATTTGTGTCGTGAGGTCCAAAATGTAAATTCATGACACCGAAATAAAAATATTTACCCAGAAACATTTGGACCTCATGAATTAGATAAACATACAGAAAGAAATTGCTTGCCGATGGCACTACAAATCATGTTTAACTTAATTATACTATTTCAATGCTAGCATGCCTGCTAAAGACCAAATAATTTGTATACTAAGCCAATCATGCCAAACAAAGCTGCAAGTCAAATTACCAATCAAAGGGGCAGGAAAACATAAACCTGTACAAAGATGTCGGTTATGAGCAGCACAATCCATAACGCCTGGGAAGTAGCAGCGAGTTCACCCGCCCGTGAAGCCTAATTTCGCCAAACATAGAAATCAAAGAGGCAACAATTTCCCGATCAACACCGGCATCCGCGTCGACAGCACCATCTAGCACAGACATCCGGTTATCTAGCTCGTTCACAGTATCGAAAATGTAAAGCTGAGCAAACTTTGGCATCTTCATCGGCGGAGGCACCAACGAACCAATGCGATGAGTAGGAAGGCCGTTAATGCGGAAAACATAAGGGCCCGGGCCTAGATTGACACTCTCATCGACCTTAACACCCATTGACGAAAACGCAAACATGCTGTTATATGTCCTAATCAAGCGCATAAACTCCGCAGACTCCCGCCCACGGCCAAACCTCATCAGCCTATCAAGAGGAGCCGGCCACCGCCTATAGGGCTCAAGATGAACCCGGGCTCAAGATGAACCCGACCACCCTTGCAGCACTGCGTATAGCACATCCTTCTCAGAGTTAAAGCACTGGAACCGAGAACCCGCTCGTCATACCAGAAAAAAACTCCACAATGATAGCAGGTATACTCAGGGCCGCCAAGGTACACTCTATCTCTGAAAGAGGCTGCACAAAAAAACGCAGCAAATAGATGGGCAACCAAACAGCAAGAGGCAGCAGAAACAAAGCAAAGCCAAAATCAAGTAAAACGCATACAGACCTTTCAGATAAGAGACATAGGCCCGAGACATCCTACCAGGACGTCCATCGACCAAAGAAGGCGGACGAACACCTAAAACAAACGGGCGAAACATCGATCAACAAACAGATAGCAAAACACGAAAACCAAAAACAAAGACAAACTGAGGAGACAGGAAACCCCAACCGAAAAGATGAGGCCTCCTCCGGAGCCGGTGCCTCCTACGATTCTCGCGAGTCATAGCAGCATCTAGCCGAGGGAAGAAACAACCATCTACAACGAAGCGCAGCGAGCAGTCAAAAGCAAAAAAAAAACAGCCACGCAACAGAAAGGGCAGCCCCAACGACAAAGCACATACCAGGGCGGCGACACACAGCAGGCAACCGCGTGCAGCCCAAAAACAGAGGCACGGCCGCCCGGGTCTCAACAGACGGCACGGCTGACCGGGAAGCTGCAGCAACCACTGGCGCCGGGGACGGCAGAACTCGCGGCGCAACACGCCGGCGCGGAACACCACCAGAAACCGCTATCACCAAACCACCAAGTCAAAACGCAATGCAGACACAGGAAAAGAAGAGTGAATCGACAAAACCATACCAGAATGCTTCCGACCGGTACCACGGGAGCAGGCAGGAGCCTCATCCATCAGCCGCAGCCAAGCAGCTAAAACAAACCAGCGCACACGCACACAATCAGCGCGAGAAATGTAGCGACGGAAGGATGTAAAAGGACAGACGCATGCGGCCCTAACCACCGCTGCAGGCACCCAAAGCAAACGCTCTCATCAACCGCTGCAGCAGAACATCACGACACAAGTGGAAGCTAAGAATCGCCGGCGAAGCTAAACAAAACGGCCGCCCTCATCATCCGCCCAAACCGAAAAACACGGTAGAAATCGCCACCTAAAGACGACGCCTAAGCACGCAGCACTCAATCAGTAACCATGAACCCATCCGCCGGAAGAAGACAACCACATACCTTAGGCGCGCGCGAGAAAACACAGAAAGAAGAAGAATGGACCGGCCGTAAGGCCAATCCTCCCTGTCCAGCAAACACTCCGGCAAGCGCAACCGCGCCAGCGCCCACCGAATCGAAAAAGAAAAGCCGGCTAGCCGCACCCCCACCCCCATCCAAAGCCACGGGCAGCAGAAGGGGATCCGCGACGGCGGGTAATCACCGGAAGCAGCAACGAAGAAAACGAATCTGGACCCTCGCCTCACTTGTGGCACGGAGAAAAAGAGGCGAAACCCCCCCAGACGGAAAGAAAAGTCACTGCGGCACCGACGGTCTAGCCTATGACACTATGGGCCCACAAGGAAAATTCCAAAAAAAGGGGACAGCACCGGGCCCCCGCACGCCCCCACAAAGCCACCTCCACCACACATGCCGACCACAGCACACGCCAGCCCAGCACGAAGCGGTGCGACAGCTAGCCAACGGAAAATGTCCACACGACACGCGCGGCGAGAGGCAAACGACAAAGCAAGAGGACCCACATGCAGAGACAGAACGAAGCCACGATCGCTGAGAGGGCTCCCAGCCCATGGAGCTTATAGCTTAAAAGAATGCCGACATACGCAAGGATCAAGGAGTATTGATGAGCAAGATGAATGACTGATGCACTGGCTCTACAATGAAATTCTTCACCAACAACAACAACATCAACTGTTAAGAGACATCCTCTCAGCTTGTTGAATATAACGAAGATGATTCAAGAAATACGGTAGCTATCAGAACATCAGATGCGCTGGAAATCAACATTAAAAACATACATGTTGAAGACTAGGACATGAAGACGCCTTCTTGAAATCAACATTAAAAAATATGTGATACGTCCAAAACGTATCTCCTTTTCCGAACATGTTTTCTATTGGTTTCTACTAAACTTGTGAGTTTTAGATGCAACTAACACGGACTAACGATGTTTTCAGCAGAATTACTTTGGTGTCTTGTTTTTATGCAGAAAAATCAACTTCTAGGAAATTTCCCAAAAAAGATTCCGAAGACCCCCGGAGCCAGAAGGAGACCCGGAGGGGGGCAAGAAGGGACCCACACCACCCCGGGACGCCACCCCCTAGGCCGCGTCACCTAGTGGTGTGGTGGCCCTAGGCACCCCCTCGGGCTCCACTTTCGACTACTTATGCCCGGTAACCCTAAAACATCACGGGGTTCGTCATATTCCAGAGAAACACACCCGAGCGATGATACGTCATAAACGCATCTATAATTTCTGATGTTCCATGTTGTTTTCATGTTATCTGCTACATGTTTGCTATATACTTTATGTTATTTTTATCGATTTTCTAGGACTAACCTATTGACAAGATGCCATAGAGCCACTTCCTGTTTTCTGTTGTTTTTAGTTTCAGAAAAGTTGTTCTGGAAATATTCTCGGAATTGGAAAATTTGAAGGCCAGAAGTCTTAGAATTCCCAAAGTTTCCACGGAGTCTCGAAGAGACCCGGAGGGGGGGCCACACCATAGGGCGGCTCCCCTGGCCACGCCACCAGGTGGTGTGGGCCCCTCGGGTGCTCACCGCCATCGTCATTTCGCCTATTTATTCCTCGCGGATAGTAAACCCTAAAAAGATCCCACTTTTCCATGAAAATCACCTGAGGCCGCAGTCATCGTCAACCCGAGATCGGGAGGGTTCTGGAGTTCTCCCCGGCACCCTGCCGGGAGGGGAAATCATCACCGAAGGGCTTTACACCACCATGCCCGCCTCCAGAGTGATGCGTGAGTAGTTCATCCCTGGACTACGGGTCCATAGCAGTAGCTAGATGGTTGTTCTCTCCACTTTATGCTTCATGTTTAGATCTCGTGAGCTGCCCTACATTATCGAGATCATCTTATTGTAATGCTACATGTTGTGTTTGCTGGGATCCGATGAATGTTGAATGCTATGTCTGTTGATTATCAATCTATCATGTTATCTTCATGTGTATGTTATTTATGATCTTCCATGCTCTCCGTTGTTAGTAGATGCTCTGGCCAAGTAGATGCTAGTGACTCCAAGAGGAAGTATTTATGCTCGATAGTGGGTTCATGCCTCCTTTGCATCTCTGCTCGAGTGACAGAAACGTGACGGATGGAGGATGTAATGTTGCCATTAGGGAGAAAACAACAATGTTTACATTGTTTATATTACACACTTTGCTTAATTCGATCATCCGTTGCTCACAACTTAATAACCAAGGTTTGTTCGGATGCTATTCCGAGGGTGGATTATTAATCATAGATGCAGTTGGATAACGGTCTATGAGTTTTGTTGTGATGTCCGCGTGAATCACATAGTAATCATCATGTCATGCATGTTTCAATATCTATCGATTGCCCAACTGTAATTTATTCACCACGCATGTTATCTATCTTTTATGGAGAGACACCACTAGTGAATTGTGGACCCCGGTCAATTTTATCATACTGATAATACAACCACTGCAATTACTGTTTTCATACTGCTCTCACTGTTTTCACACTGCTACTACTGTTTTCATATTATTTTCCTACTGTTTTCCACACCATACATTTAACCTATTTGTTATCAGCAAAACCGGTGAGATTGACAACCTCACTGCTTCATTGAGGCAAAGTGAATTGATTGAGTTGTGTAGGTTCCACGTTGCTGCTGAACCGGCAGTGCGCCCTACCACATCAACTGCATCAACCTTCAGAAGTTGCTTGTCCTCCTACTGGTAGATTCAACCTTGGTTTTTTTTCTGAGGGAAAACTTGCCGCTGCACTCTTCACAACCTTTCTCTTGGGGTTTACCAACGAGTGCAACTACGCACACCATCAAGCGTTTTCGCCGCCTCGAAACCCAATTCGGGGATCAGAAGTTCCTGATCTGGCACCCTACCGGGACGGGGATTTTTGAAGGAAATTGTCGCACCCGGACTTCTAGAGGATACTCACCGTACGAACTGAACAGTATTCTGATGGGATTACGGGGCTTACCGGCACCCGCGTCCTCTTACGAGTAGGCCAACTCTTAGGTGTGACAACCCATCGCTACTGTTCACCGTCGATGTAAACTATCCCGTAGAAATCAGGACACTACCATTGACGTACTTCATACCATACACACATGGTACGTCAACGGCTTTGAACAAAGGATAACACAACATGCCTCTAAGACACAAAAGATTGAAATAAGTTGCAAACGGCCCTCACTAGGGCAGAGATAGCAAATACAATCATCCAGAGGACACATGTCCCAACATAGCATCATTACATCTCAGCGGAAGCATTCAAAGGGGTCTGAGTACAGACAAATCCAAATAGGCTTAAGAAGCCGGAAACTGAAATAAAGACGGAGCCCATCCACGGTGTCTCGGATCCTGCCCGGGTCCGCTAACTACTCGTCAGCAGCCTCGTCAAACTCCACGTAGTAGCCGTCACCTGGATCCTCGTAAGCGTAGTCTGCGGAAACCACAGCCCCAAAGGGGTCAGTACATAGACGTACTGGCAAGCAAGACTCATAGTTCACCAAAGTATAGCCCGTCAACACAAGCACAGATGACTTGGGTTCAACGGAAGGAAGGGGATATATAAGATGCTGCAACTGGCTGCGCTAACCAACTACAGAGGTTCTACCACTGCCGGCTAACATAAAGGAGATAAGATCGAGTATTGTAACCAACTGAAAGATAACTTCAAACAAACCCATCCTGGATCTCGCCCCTTATCCAAAGAAGCAATCCGAGGATAACTCACACAGTTGGATTAAAGATGAGTCAAGTTATTGTGACAATAATCCTATTACTAGTCAAGTTGTTAAACATGGGGTGTGAGATTATGAATCATTAGGTTTAAGTTGTCCTGAGTACTTGTTAGCCAGTACTTTCACCAAGTTAACCATAACCGCGGAAAACACGGCTTCTCGAGAAGATTATCCCTGCAGGGTTGCACCAATTTGGCCGTACACGTATGAATAACCCGCCAGATGGGATGCCTCCCACCAAGCGGGGCACTCAACACAACTCAACTCTTCTTCGCATCAAGCCCAAAGCACCTTGGGCGCACGGCTAATCAAGCCCCGAAGAAAAGGGACCCTCATAGCACTCTAAGACCGTGTCCCCCTATATGCCGACTACGAAAGTTCCACCCTGCGCTGGGCTCGCAAAAACATGCATGCGGCAAATGGAAAACACGAACTAAATGAGATGATTTGGACGAGATGCGAATCGAATCAAATTGAGGGGGGCGCCCATACTCGCTTCCCACATTCGGGTAGTGCGCTCATCATGGATCAGTAGACAAGACCCTTTTCCTATTAGGGTCGACACTAGCAGGCCTCAAAACCACACAGGGCCTCCTGCCGGTACCTTATCATCAGATTATTATTAACATTAACATTAGCATGATTGATTGATTGATTAAACATCGAGCCCCCAGAACATAATAAAGATATAGTAACTGAAAATAACGGGTAACAGACTCAAGCAAAACAACCTAAGCATGCTAGTAAGACACTGGCTCAAACAATAGGGTTGTAGGAGTGGTGGTGGGGGAATATCAGGGTTAAAGGATTCATGTGATAGGTTCGTAACAGAAACAACTACCACTAAGGCTAGCAGAAATGGACAACGGAAAGTATCGGTAACCAGGGTTGAAAGGAACACAATGGTTCATGTGAGTGATAACTTGCCTGCAAACTCAGCAGCCGGGTACTGAGCTAGATCCTCAGAAGGGGTGCTGTAAAGATCGTCTGTCTCAACGTCGTCATCTATTCGAGAAGAAGCAAACAAACAAGACAGAAATAAACAATCATTATCATGTCATTGTGCACAATCAAAGATGATGTATGACAAGTTAATGGTTGCATCAAAATAAACTAGCTAACATGATAACACAACTTAAATGGACCCCTATGCTATTTTGAGTGGCATATGGAAAAGGGTCCATGAATTATGTGGAAGCAAATGATTTACAATTAATTGTTATGTGAAAGTTGTTAGCATGATGCATGCATGATGTTAACAACAAAATAACAACAAAAGATGCAAGTGGTAAAAGGATTTAACAAGTTTTGGAAATCATTTATTAAGTTTGGGAAGTTTGGTTACTTAAACATGTCACACAAACAATTATTGTTTTCATCAATTTAAAGTGTGCAAAATAATTAACAAAATTTATATTTGAAAAGAACATCAAATTTTGGTTGGATTACATGTTTCAAATATTGAAATTGGAATTAGGAAGAATTTATTATGAATTAAACAATATTAAACAAGTTTTAAATGAATTTAAAACAAGTTTGAATTTAATTGAATTTTTATTTGTTCAAAACATAAATTCAAACTCACATTTGAAAAGTTCACACTTTGATGGTTTGAAAACATATTTTGCATGTTCAAAAATATTTTATTTTGAGCAAGTTATGATTTTATCAAATTTAAATGAATTAAACAAGTATTAAATTATTTAGGCAATTTAAATTATTCAAACCAGGAAACAAATTTTATATTTGAATAGGTTATTCAAAATGGTATGGAAAACATATTTTAGTTGTATTTATTGGATTAATAATGAATTAGTTATTGAATTTAGCAAATTGCATTTGAATTATTTGAATTCAAATTTAAATTGCATTTTGAAATTTCAAAACAGGAAACAAATGGCACCATGAGGTAGAGAATTTAATTTAGACTAGCACACATATTTTATTTTCAGTTTTTAGAGTTATAAAATAAAAGTTATAAGCAAAAGAAAACTAGGGACCAATCTGCTAAAACAAAGGGCCTAGATTTGAGTACAGAAAGGTTTAAAATTGTTTTATACGCACAGGAGACACACCCAGTCACTGACAGGGGGGACCCAAAATGCGCTGTGCTGGCGTGGCCACACGAGTGACTGACAGGGGGCCCTCCCGGTCAGTACTCCGTCGAAAAAAGAAGGGATTTATCCCGCGAGGGCAGGGGCTCGAACCCTGCACCTCTCGCTCGCTGCGCGTTAGACTGAACCAGTTGCGCTGCTCGCGTTCGCTTGTCAGATAACAGGTGCGCGGTGAGGAAAAGGTTACAAAGGCGAATACTGAACTTTTAACTGAACTTTCTTCTGACGACCGCGTGCTTCCGCGACATAACGGAGGCTCACCGGCGGCGATCTCGTCGCGTTGATGTGCATCGAGCTGCGCCGTGGTGGTTGCGATTGATGACGTGCACGGATGCTGGATACGTGCAGAGGGAAGGAGGAGGAAGAGACGGTGGGTAGCTCACCGGGATTTGGCCGTGGAAGCAAGTGCTCGGGGTGGCGCGGCCGGCGACAAAGTCGTTGACAGCGTCGCAGATGTGGTGGCGCTCCGGGGAAGCTACTGTGTGCAAACTGGAGAGGGTGGAGTGGGGTTCTGGTTCCAGCAGCTAGGTGGGAGCGCGGATGGCTACTGCGGTGGTAATCATGGCGGGATCAGCGAGGAAAACGCCGGCGAGTTGCAGAGAAGAAGGGATGTCGACGAGGAGATGGAAAACGGCGGCGGCTCGAGGGCTAGGGGCTAGGGTTAGGTCTGGCGGCGCTCGCTGTGCCCTAGGGGGTATAAGTAGGGCGCGGGGGAGCTCCCTGGCCGTCGGAGCCCGCCGTACGGCGACGTGGCTCGCCCCGATGAGCAGCCGTACTCGGGACAGAACGATTGCACGCATATCAAAGCGGTACGCGCGCGCTGTAGCGGACTGGGCTGCGAGTTAGAGGGTTAGGTGGGCTGGGTAGAGGCTTAGGTGCTGCGCGCGCTGTAGTTTTGCTTCTTTTATTTTTTTTCTTTTCTGTTTTTTTGTAGGGTTTGGTTTTGGAAGAAAAAGATGGGTTTTAATTTAGTAAAAATTCTAGAAAAATTAGGTTAAGCTTGTTAGATCAATAGCAAACAGATGCCAAGGTTTGTTTTCAAAAAGTTGAGATTTAAATTGATGTTTGTATTTGACCCAAATTTGATAGAATTTTAATATTAATTAAACATTATGAAAACAAAGCATTTTAATAGGGTGGCCCCTATGATTTAATTTGATTAAATGAGTATGATTGTTTGGTGAATTTCATAGATTCAAATGGGTACTGATTTGAATAGTTGGTTTGAATTTGAAAGTGAATTAGAATTAATTCATTGAATTATTTGTTTGATTAAAAAGCAACAATTTAATGAGTGATCATTAATGAATTATTTGGAAGCAATTGAGGTTTTGATTTGCATTTCTTATTTGGAAAAGATTGTAACAGGCAAGTATGAAAACAAAAGGTTGATTAATGTTTGAACTTCATTATGAAAACAATGCAAACAGAAATAAAACAAATGCAATGAGATGATGACATGATGCATTGCTTTAAATTAAACAAAGAACAAAACAACTAGGGAGTTTTCATACTTGGATGTTACAAAACGCCCCCCCTTGAAGGAATCGCGCCCCGAGATTCCTACTGAGAAATGAAAAGGTTCGGATACTTCTTACGAAGATCCTCTTCGGTCTCCCACGTTGGCTCTTTATCGGAATGATGCGACCACTGCACTTTCAAGAACTTGGTGCTCTTGTTGCGAGTCTTACGCTCGGTCTCATCGAGAATACGAACAGGGTGCTCCTCATAAGATAGATCATCTTGCAGTTCAATGGAATCATGATCAACTGCACGATCTGGATCTTTGAAACACTTCTTGAGCTGTGACACGTGGAACACATCGTGCACCTTGGATAGTTTTTCTGGAAGTTCAAGACGATAAGCATTTTCTGCCCGCCTTGAGAGAATGTTGAAAGGACCAATGTATCTTGGTGCAAGCTTTCCTTTCACACCAAAACGATGAGTGCCTCTGAGGGGAGTAACACGGAGATATGCCTTATCACCAGGTGCATAGATCATATCCCTGTGCTTGCTATCATAATAGCTCTTCTAACGAGACTGAGCAATCTTGAGATTGTCACGAATGATACGAAATTTCTCCTCGGCTTCCTTAACAATGTCAGGGCCTAAGAGTGAACGTTCACCAGCTCCAGACCAATTGATTGGACTCCTGCATCTGCGGCCATACAGTGCTTCAAATGGTGCCATGCCTAGGCTTGCCTGGTAGCTGTTGTTGTAGGAGAATTCAGCATATGTAAGGCAATCCTCCCATTTCATGCCAAAGGAGAGACCACATGCTCTGAGCATATCCTCGAGAATCTGATTGACTCTTTCGACTTGCCCCTGAGACTGAGGGTGATAAGCTGTGCTGAACAGAAGTTTAGTGCCCAATGCTTCTTGAAAGCTTTTCCAGAAATGAGAAGTGAATATACTTCCACGGTCTGAGCTTATTTCCAATGGAACACCATGAATAGGAACAAACTTTGCTGTGTAGAGCTCTGCTAACTGGCTAGCTGAGATAGTTTCCTTTACAGCAAAGAAGTGAGCTACTTTAGTGAGACGATCAATAACAACGAAGATTGCATCGTTGCCCTTTCTGGACTTTGGAAACCCAGTAACAAAGTCCATTTCAATCATGTCCCACTTCCACTCAGGAATTTTCAGAGGTTGGAGTAGACCGGCTGTTTTCTGATGGACTGCTTTAACACGTTGACAAACGTCGCATTCAGAAACGTATTGAGCAATTTCACGTTTCATGCCAGGCCACCAATACAGAGTCTTGAGATCCTGGTACATCTTTGTACTTCCAGGGTGGATGGAGAGAGGAGTTTCATGAGCCTCCTTGAGAATGATATCTTTGAGGCTTTGAATCTGAGGAACTGCAATGCGTCCTTCGAAGAACACAGTTCCCTTGTCATCAATTGAGAAGGACTTGAATTTATCATTGCCTTCCTTGATGTGTTCTACAATCTTCTTGATTTTAGTATCACGAAGTTGTTCAGAACGAATCTTGTCCTCGAGAGTTGGACTGGCTGTCAAGCTAGCAAGGTAACCTTGAGGAACAAGACCAAGGTTCAGCTTCTGGAATTCTTCATGAAGTGGAGGTTGGCTTTCCATGATCATGAGATTATTGCAATATGACTTGCGACTGAGAGCATCGGCCATCACATTAGCCTTGCCTGGAGTGTAAGAAATGGTGAGATCAAAGTCTTTAATCTTCTCAATCCATCTCCTTTGCCTGAGGTTCAGATCTGGCTGAGTGAAGATGTATTTCAGACTCTTATGATTGGAAAAGATTTCAGTTTTGTTACCCAACAAGTATTGTCTCCATTTCTTGAGGGCAAACACAACTGTTGCAAGTTCTAGGTCATGTGTGGGATAGTTTTGCTCATGTGCATTCAACTGACGTGAAGCATAAGCCACAACTTGACGTTCTTGCATAAGAACTGCACCTAGGCCTTGGAGAGATGCATCGCAGAATATCTGGAAAGGTTTGGTAGTATCTGGGCCAACTAGAACTGGGGTGGAAGTGAGTTTAGTCTTCAAGAGATTGAAACTCTCATCACACTGTGGAGTCCAAACGAACTTCTTGTCCTTCTTTGTGAGATCAGTGAGAGGTTTGGCAATCTTAGAAAAGTTTTGGACGAAACGACGGCAATAGCTAGCCAAGCCAAGAAAACTTCTAACTTGCTTCACCGTCTTAGGGGGTTTCCAGTCAACAATTGCCTTAACCTTTTCTGGATCAATGGCTATGCCTTTGGCAGAGATGATATGACCAAGATATGCAACTTCTGGAATCCAGAACTCACATTTGGAGAATTTGGCATACAGACGATGCTCGCGAAGCTTCATGAGAGTGAGACGAAGGTGTTCTCCATGCTCTTCCTCGGATTTTGAGTAGACCAGAATGTCATCGAGATATACCACAACAAACTTGTCGAGGTATTCATGGAAGACAGAATTCATGAGTCTTGAGAACGTTGCCGGTGCATTGGTGAGACCAAAGGACATGACGGTGTATTCATATAGACCGTAACGAGTGGTGAAAGCTGTCTTAGGAATATCTTCCTTTCTGATCTTTATCTGATGGTAACCCATCCTCAAGTCCAACTTTGAGAATATTGAGGCTCCAGCAAGTTGATCAAAAAGATCATCGATACGAGGAATTGGATACTTGTTCTTGATGGTTTTCTCGTTGAGAGGACGATAGTCAACCACGAGTTTTTGTTTGATCCTTCTTGGCAACAAACAGAGTTGGGCAACCCCAGGAGGAACTAGGCTGAATGTAACCTTTCTCCATGTACATATCGATTTGCTCCTTCAACAATTTCAGTTCAGGAGGAGCTATCTTGTATGGATGCTTAGAGATTGGAGCAGTACCTGGCTCAAGCTCGATCACGAACTCAACTGCTCTGTCCGGAGGCATCCCTGGCAATTCTTCTGGAAAGACGTCGGGGAATTCACAAACCACCGGAACATTTTCAATTGCAGGAAGGGGTTTGGCATCGAGGTTGAACAGCTGAACAGAACTTGATCCATATGGAGAATAGACTATCTGGCCCGAAGGGTGGGATAGAATTATTGACTTTTGAGCACAGTCAATTTTAGCTTTGTGGGTCTTCAACCAATCCATACCCAGAATGACATCAATGTCAGAATTTCCCAGCAACATGAGTGAAGCAAGGAATATGCGACCTCCAATTAGGATTTGATTGTCCATACTTATCTTGGAAGTAATCATTTTAGTTCCCCGAGAGTTAACATAGATTTGATTGCTTAGTGGAACCAGAGCTAAATTGTACGTTGTAGCAAAGATCTTTGACACAAACGAATGCGATGCTCCAGTATCAAACAACACTTTAGCTGGAAAAGAGTTTACGGGTAATATACCGAGAACGACGTCAGCAGCTTCCTCAGCTTTGTCGGCCTTGATATGATTCACCCTCGCGGTCCTCCCGACAGGCCTGTTGTTGGAGTTGAAGGCTTTAGCCGGGGGAGCACGAACCATTGCCTGGTTGGTGTTGGGGCGAGGAGGTGGAGGTAGCTGCCTCTGAGTGCACTTATCAGCATAGTGTCCAGTATCCTTGCACTTGAAGCAAGTGACGACACGAGAAGGACCTGGCCTTGGCTGCCCCATTGGAACCCTCTGACCCTGCATCTGAGATGGGTTGGGTGGGCGGGGAGCAAAGCCTGGAGAAGCTTGGGCATATGGAGCCCTAGTGACAGCAGCATTTGGCACCCAGATGCGGCGCTTCTGCGGAGGGGTGGTCATGTTGGAGGAGGAACCTGTCGCACCCTGATTTCTAGGGGATACTCACCGTACGAACTGGATAGCAGATGCTTGGATTATGGGGCATAACTGCTCCCACGTCCCAGCTTCCTGGTAGGCCTGCGCTTATGCGCGACAACACAAGCACTGCTATTCCATCGTCGATGTAAACTATCCACTAGAGATCAAAGGCACTTCCGTCGACGTACTTCAAACCATACACACATGGTACGTCAACGGCGTTTAACAAGTGATATCACAACAGATCTCTACGACAAAAGATTGAAATAAGTTGCAAATGGCTCTCATTAGAGCAGAGATAGCAAATACAATCATTCAGAGGGCACATGCCCCAACAATACATCATTACAATACAGCGGAAGCATTCAGCATGTCTGAGTACAGACAAGAACCAAATAGGCCTAAGAGGCCGGAAACGAAAAGACGAAGCCCATCCACGAAGTCTCGGATCCTGCCCGGGTCCGCTATCTACTCGTCAGCAGTCTCGTCATACTCCACGTAGTTGCCACCATGTAGATCCTCGGAAACGTAGGTCTGCGGAAACCACAGCCCCAAAGGGGTCAGTACATAAACGTACTGGCAAGCAAGACTCACAGTTCACCAAAGTATAACCCGTCAACACCAAGCACAGATGCCTTGGGTTCAACGGAAGAGAGGGGATATAAAGGATGCTGCAACTGGCTGCGCTAACCAACTACAGAGATTCTACCACTTCCGGCTAACAGAAAGGAGATAAGATCGAGGATTGTAACCAACTGAAAGATAACTTCAAACAAACCCAGCCTGGATCTCGCCCCTTATCCAAAGAAGTAGTCCGAGGATAACTCACACAGTTGTAATAATGATGGTTCAAATTATTGTGTCAATAAGCCTATTACTAGTCAAATTATTAATCATGGGGTGTAACATGTTTGATCATTATGTTTAAGTTGTCCTGAGTACTTGTTAGCCAGTACTTTCACCAAGTAATCCATAACCGCGGAAAACACGGCTTCTCGGAAGATTATCCCTGCAGGGTTGCACCAATTTGGCCGTACACGCAAGAATAACCCGCCAGATGGGAAGCTAACCCACCAAGCGGGGTACTCTACACAACCAACCATTCTTCGCATCAAGCCCAAAGAACCTTGGGCGCACGGCTAATCGAGCCCAGAAGAAAATGGACCCTCATAGCACTCTAAGAACGTGTCCCCCTATATGCCGACTACGAAAGTTCCACCCTGGCCTGGGCTCGCAAAAACATGATGCGGCAAATGGAAACACGAACTAATGAGGCGATTTGGACGAGATGCGAATCAGGTCAAGTTGGGGGCGCCCATACTCGCTTCCCACATGCGGTTAGTGCGCTCATCATGGATCAGTAGACAAGACCCTTTTCCTATTTAGGGTCGACACTAGCAGGCTCCAAAACCTCTCATGGGCCTCCTGCCGGTGCCTTATCATCAAATTTATTATTAACAGTAACATTAGCATGATTGATTGATTAAACATCGAGCCCCCAGAACATAATGAAATAGTAACTGAAAGTATCGGGTAGCAGACTCGAGCAAAACAACCTAAGCATGCTAGTAAGACACTGGCTCAAAACAATGGGTTGTAGGAAGGGAGATGAGGCAATATCAGGTTTAAGGGATTCATGTGATAGGTTCGTAACAGAAACAACTACTACTAAGGCTAGCAGAAAAGAACAACGGAAAGTATCGGTAACCAATGTTGAAAGGAACACAGTGGTTCATGTGAGTGATAACTTGCCTGCAAAACCCAGTAGCCTGGTACTGAGCTAACTCCTTAGAAGGGGTGTTGGAAGTATCGTCGGTCTCAACGTCGTCGTATATCCGAGAAGAAGCAAGCAAACAAGGCAGAAAGTAAACAATCAATAACATGGCATAGTGCACAAACAATGGGATGATGCATGACCATTTAATTGATGCAACAAAATAAACTAGTTGACAAGATAGAAACAGAATTAAATGGACTCATATGCAATTGGATTGCATATGAAAAGCCCATGAATTATGGTGGAATTAATTGTTTTACAACTAATCAAATTGTGTAAGTGAATTATCATGATGCATGGATGAGGAAAACAACAAAATAACAACAATAGAACCAAATGGAAATAAGGTTCAAGAAGTTTAGAAATTCATTTATTAATTTAGGAAATTTTGGTTTACTTAAAGGTGTCACACAAGCATTTGTTGTTTTCACCAATTTTAATTGCTCAAAATAGATAACAAAGTTCATATTTGATAAGAACACACAATTGTAGGTGGATTTGCATGTTTCACTTGTTGAAAAAGGATTTCAAATAAATTATTTATGAATTACACAAGTTTAAGCAAGAATTAAATGAATTTAATTCAAACATGAACTTAAATGAATTTTTATTTGTTCAAAACATTAAGTGAGATTCATATTTGAAAAGTTTATGCTTTTATGGTTTGAAAACATATTTTATATGTCCCAAAAGAATTTGTTTTGATCAAGTTATAAATTTAGCAATATTAAATGAATTAAGTAGGATTTAAATTATTTAACCACTTTTAATTATTCAAAACATGAAACAAAATTTATATTTGGAAAGGTGGTTTAATTTTGCATGGAAAACATATTTCATTTGTGGAAATTGGATTTAAAATGAGCAAGTTATTATTTTGGCAATTTTAAATGCAGTAAACAAGAAACAGTTGTTTTCAGCAATTTAAATTATTCAAAACAGCAAACAAAATTTATATTTGGAAAGTACATGAAAAGTTGATTGGAAAACATATTTGGTTTGTGAAATTTGGAATTTTTATGAGCAAGTTATGAATTTTGCAAATTTAAGTGAATTTGACAAGTTTTCAAATATTTCAACAATTTAAAATATTCAAAACAGTAAACAAATTTTATATTTGGATAGACAATTCAATTTGGGACAGAAAACATATTTAAAAAGTTAAAATTGGGGTTAAAATGAATTTGTTATGCATTTTAGAATTATAGGGTGCAATCTGCCATTTTTTATTGAACCAGGGACTTAGAAAATATTTTCCAGGGATCTAGATTAACTTGCAAGGGCCTAGGTGTGATTACCAGAAAGTTTCGTGACCAAAAGCATGTAAAATAAAAAGGTGGGTTTTATTGTGTTGGAGGGGAATCGAACCCACAACCTCACTGCTGCGCTCAAGGGACAGAACCAGTGCAGATGGTGCGTTGTTGTGTTAGGGAGGGAAACATGGGGGAGTTAAGGTGCGGGCTCGCGGTTATTTTTCTGGAAGAACTGAACCCGAACAGGTACGCAGGCGAACAGAAATACAGCGATCTGAAACTCCTCGCCATCGAAGGCATGGCGATCGCCGGAGGGCGCTGGGGCATGGGTGATGGTGGCGGTCGAGGTTGGTCTGGGGCCTGGTGCGGAAGGAGGTGGGGGAGAGGAGAACCGAGGCGGCGCTCACCTTGCGATCTGGAGGCGATCGGTAGCAGCTAGTCGGGCAGACAGGGAGCAGGCAGGGCGTCGGCGATGGAGGCGATGGCGCCGGCGATGGAGGCCTCCTCGGGCGTGGACAACTACATCAAAGTTGGAGCCGGTACGCAGCCGGTTCCATTCCCGGGGATGGTGGCCTCTCGAGGTGATCATGGCGACCGGCGGTGAGGGGAGAAGGTGGTGGCCATGGTGGGGTTCGGTTCAGAGAAGGAAGAAGTTTCAGAGAGAGGCAGAGGGCTCTGGGGAAGAAGGAAGAGGATGGCGGCTTGAGGGAGAAGGGTTAGGGTTAGTAGGGGCTCGGGTAGGTTATAGGGAGCCTCGATCTCGTACGGCACGACATCGAGCGGGGCAGAGGTTGAGCGAGCGGCTCCGATGGAGACGTACAGGATGACGTGAGGAAGGTGACAGCGACGTGAGAGAAGGGGTATCGGGCCAGGTTGGTAAACGGGCTGGGCTTGGGGAAGTTTAGAGGAGGGATGGGCTGGCTGGATGTCTCCCTCTCTCTTGCAATTTATTTTTATTTCTTTTACTGTTTTTTTTTGTAGCAAGCAAATGGAAGCAAAACAAGGTTTTGTTTAAAGAGAATTTTGGAATAAAATAGGATAATTACCTTAGTTGAAAAAAAACAACCAATTGGTAGTTTTTGTTTTCAAAAATTTTTATTGTTTGCTTGTTGTTTTTAAAGTAAACCAATTTAATTGAGATTTCCAATATTAGTTTAATAGAAAAACAAGGTATTTTCAAGGGTTTTCCTTAGGGTTTAAAAGTGATTTAATGAATTCAAATTAGTGGTGAATTTCATTGATTCAAAAGATTAAAGATTTTGAGGATTGGTTTGAAATTGGAAATGATTTGGAATTATTGATTGAATTAAGGGTTTGATTAAAACCAACAATTTTAGGAGTTAGCAACATGGAATAAAATGGAACAATTTTGGTTGTTTTCATTTGTTATTTTGGTTCCAAAAGTTGTAACAGAACAAGTATGAAAACATGCATTTGAAATTGTTTGACTTTCATGGTGAAAACAAAGAATAACAGATGCAAAACAACAGAAACAAATGCAACAATATGATGACATGATGCAATACTTAAATAAACAAGTAATCAAACATTCTAAGGGGAGTTTTCATACTTGGGATGTTACAAAACGCCCCCCCTTGAAGGAATCGCGCCCCGAGATTCCTGCTGAGAAAAGAGAAGGTCCGGAAACTTCTTGGGTAGACGTCAGGGAATTTGGAAACCACCGGAACATTTTCAAGTAAAAGGGGAGAGATTTTTGTATCAAGGGTGTATAGCTGGATAGAATTTGATTCATTTGTAGAATAGACTATCTGTAATAGGGGTGGAACAGAGTTATTGACATCAATGCAACACCAAGAATAATCATCAATGTCAGAATCATCAACATGAGAGTAACGAGGAATATGTGGCCTCTCATTAGAATTGGATTGTTCTTACTTATCTTGGAAGTCAACATTTGAGAAGAACAGGATATCAACATCGGGGAAAACGAGAACAAAAATCCTGAGGTACTATGGATAACCCAAAACACGTGAAATCCTAACTTGAAAGTTTAGATGAGAAGGGAGAAATGAACGTTGCACTTCCTTACCAGAAAAAGGGTGGGAGGGTGGGGAAAGAAGAAAAAGAACAGAATTCCTACTCTCACGTTTCATTTTTCCTGTATAGCTACAAAATAGTTTTCTAGACTCAACCGCGACCAGTAAAAAGGGATCCTACAGGCAGACAGGCTCTGATACCATTTGTCGCACCCTGATTTCTAGGGGATACTCACCGTACGAACTGGATAGCAGATGCTTGGATTATGGGGCATAACTGCTCCCACGTCCCAGCTTCCTGGTAGGCCTGCGCTTATGCGCGACAACACAAGCACTGCTATTCCATCGTCGATGTAAACTATCCACTAGAGATCAAAGGCACTTCCGTCGACGTACTTCAAACCATACACACATGGTACGTCAACGGCGTTTAACAAGTGATATCACAACAGATCTCTACGACACAAAAGATTGAAATAAGTTGCAAATGGCTCTCATTAGAGCAGAGATAGCAAATACAATCATTCAGAGGGCACATGCCCCAACAATACATCATTACAATACAGCGGAAGCATTCAGCATGTCTGAGTACAGACAAGAACCAAATAGGCCTAAGAGGCCGGAAACGAAAAGACGAAGCCCATCCACGAAGTCTCGGATCCTGCCCGGGTCCGCTATCTACTCGTCAGCAGTCTCGTCATACTCCACGTAGTTGCCACCATGTAGATCCTCGGAAACGTAGGTCTGCGGAAACCACAGCCCCAAAGGGGTCAGTACATAAACGTACTGGCAAGCAAGACTCACAGTTCACCAAAGTATAACCCGTCAACACCAAGCACAGATGCCTTGGGTTCAACGGAAGAGAGGGGATATAAAGGATGCTGCAACTGGCTGCGCTAACCAACTACAGAGATTCTACCACTTCCGGCTAACAGAAAGGAGATAAGATCGAGGATTGTAACCAACTGAAAGATAACTTCAAACAAACCCAGCCTGGATCTCGCCCCTTATCCAAAGAAGTAGTCCGAGGATAACTCACACAGTTGTAATAATGATGGTTCAAATTATTGTGTCAATAAGCCTATTACTAGTCAAATTATTAATCATGGGGTGTAACATGTTTGATCATTATGTTTAAGTTGTCCTGAGTACTTGTTAGCCAGTACTTTCACCAAGTAATCCATAACCGCGGAAAACACGGCTTCTCGAGAAGATTATCCCTGCAGGGTTGCACCAATTTGGCCGTACACGCAAGAATAACCCGCCAGATGGGAAGCTAACCCACCAAGCGGGGTACTCTACACAACCAACCATTCTTCGCATCAAGCCCAAAGAACCTTGGGCGCACGGCTAATCGAGCCCAGAAGAAAATGTACCCTCATAGCACTCTAAGAACGTGTCCCCCTATATGCCGACTACGAAAGTTCCACCCTGGCCTGGGCTCGCAAAAACATGATGCGGCAAATGGAAAACACGAACTAATGAGGCGATTTGGACGAGATGCGAATCAGGTCAAGTTGAGGGGGGCGCCCATACTCTCTTCCCACATGCGGTTAGTGCGCTCATCATGGATCAGTAGACAAGACCCTTTTCCTATTAGGGTCGACACTAGCAGGCTCCAAAACCTCTCATGGGCCTCCTGCCGGTGCCTTATCATCAAATTTATTATTAACAGTAACATTAGCATGATTGATTGATTAAACATCGAGCCCCCAGAACATAATGAAATAGTAACTAAAAGTATCGGGTAGCAGACTCGAGCAAAACAACCTAAGCATGCTAGTAAGACACTGGCTCAAACAATGGGTTGTAGGAAGGGAGATGAGGCAATATCAGGTTTAAGGGATTCATGTGATAGGTTCGTAACAGAAACAACTACTACTAAGGCTAGCAGAAAAGAACAACGGAAAGTATCGGTAACCAATGTTGAAAGGAACACAGTGGTTCATGTGAGTGATAACTTGCCTGCAAAACCCAGTAGCCTGGTACTGAGCTAACTCCTTAGAAGGGGTGTTGGAAGTATCGTCGGTCTCAACGTCGTCGTATATCCGAGAAGAAGCAAGCAAACAAGGCAGAAAGATAAACAATCAATAACATGGCATAGTGCACAAACAATGGGATGATGCATGACCATTTAATTGATGCAACAAAATAAACTAGTTGACAAGATAGAAACAGAATTAAATGGACTCATATGCAATTGGATTGCATATGAAAAGCCCATGAATTATGGTGGAATTAATTGTTTTACAACTAATCAAATTGTGTAAGTGAATTATCATGATGCATGGATGAGGAAAACAACAAAATAACAACAATAGAACCAAATGGAAATAAGGTTCAAGAAGTTTAGAAATTCATTTATTAATTTAGGAAATTTTGGTTACTTAAAGGTGTCACACAAGCATTTGTTGTTTTCACCAATTTTAATTGCTCAAAATAGATAACAAAGTTCATATTTGATAAGAACACACAATTGTAGGTGGATTTGCATGTTTCACTTGTTGAAAAAGGATTTCAAATAAATTATTTATGAATTACACAAGTTTAAGCAAGAATTAAATGAATTTAATTCAAACATGAACTTAAATGAATTTTTATTTGTTCAAAACATTAAGTGAGATTCATATTTGAAAAGTTTATGCTTTTATGGTTTGAAAACATATTTTATATGTCCCAAAAGAATTTGTTTTGATCAAGTTATAAATTTAGCAATATTAAATGAATTAAGTAGGATTTAAATTATTTAACCACTTTTAATTATTCAAAACATGAAACAAAATTTATATTTGGAAAGGTGGTTTAATTTTGCATGGAAAACATATTTCATTTGTGGAAATTGGATTTAAAATGAGCAAGTTATTATTTTGGCAATTTTAAATGCAGTAAACAAGAAACAGTTGTTTTCAGCAATTTAAATTATTCAAAACAGCAAACAAAATTTATATTTGGAAAGTACATGAAAAGTTGATTGGAAAACATATTTGGTTTGTGAAATTTTTGGAATTTTTATGAGCAAGTTATGAATTTTGCAAATTTAAGTGAATTTGACAAGTTTTCAAATATTTCAACAATTTAAAATATTCAAAACAGTAAACAAATTTTATATTTGGATAGACAATTCAATTTGGGACAGAAAACATATTTAAAAAGTTAAAATTGGGGTTAAAATGAATTTGTTATGCATTTTAGAATTATAGGGTGCAATCTGCCATTTTTTATTGAACCAGGGACTTAGAAAATATTTTCCAGGGATCTAGATTAACTTGCAAGGGCCTAGGTGTGATTACCAGAAAGTTTCGTGACCAAAAGCATGTAAAATAAAAAGGTGGGTTTTATTGTGTTGGAGGGGAATCGAACCCACAACCTCACTGCTGCGCTCAAGGGACAGAACCAGTGCAGATGGTGCGTTGTTGTGTTAGGGAGGGAAACATGGGGGAGTTAAGGTGCGGGCTCGCGGTTATTTTTCTGGAAGAACTGAACCCGAACAGGTACGCAGGCGAACAGAAATAGCGATCTGAAACTCCTCGCCATCGAAGGCATGGCGATCGCCGGAGGGCGCTGGGGCATGGGTGATGGTGGCGGTCGAGGTTGGTCTGGGGCCTGGTGCGGAAGGAGGTGGGGGAGAGGAGAACCGAGGCGGCGCTCACCTTGCGATCTGGAGGCGATCGGTAGCAGCTAGTCGGGCAGACAGGGAGCAGGCAGGGCGTCGGCGATGGAGGCGATGGCGCCGGCGATGGAGGCCTCCTCGGGCGTGGACAACTACATCAAAGTTGGAGCCGGTACGCAGCCGGTTCCATTCCCGGGGATGGTGGCCTCTCGAGGTGATCATGGCGACCGGCGGTGAGGGGAGAAGGTGGTGGCCATGGTGGGGTTCGGTTCAGAGAAGGAAGAAGTTTCAGAGAGAGGCAGAGGGCTCTGGGGAAGAAGGAAGAGGATGGCGGCTTGAGGGAGAAGGGTTAGGGTTAGTAGGGGCTCGGGTAGGTTATAGGGAGCCTCGATCTCGTACGGCACGACATCGAGCGGGGCAGAGGTTGAGCGAGCGGCTCCGATGGAGACGTACAGGATGACGTGAGGAAGGTGACAGCGACGTGAGAGAAGGGGTATCGGGCCAGGTTGGTAAACGGGCTGGGCTTGGGGAAGTTTAGAGGAGGGATGGGCTGGCTGGATGTCTCCCTCTCTCTTGCAATTTATTTTTATTTCTTTTACTGTTTTTTTTTTGTAGCAAGCAAATGGAAGCAAAACAAGGTTTTGTTTAAAGAGAATTTTGGAATAAAATAGGATAATTACCTTAGTTGAAAAAAAACAACCAATTGGTAGTTTTTGTTTTCAAAAATTTTATTGTTTGCTTGTTGTTTTTAAAGTAAACCAATTTAATTGAGATTTCCAATATTAGTTAATATTAGAAAAACAAGGTATTTTCAAGGGTTTTCCTTAGGGTTTAAAAGTGATTTAATGAATTCAAATTAGTGGTGAATTTCATTGATTCAAAAGATTAAAGATTTTGAGGATTGGTTTGAAATTGGAAATGATTTGGAATTATTGATTGAATTAAGGGTTTGATTAAAACCAACAATTTTAGGAGTTAGCAACATGGAATAAAATGGAACAATTTTGGTTGTTTTCATTTGTTATTTTGGTTCCAAAAGTTGTAACAGAACAAGTATGAAAACATGCATTTGAAATTGTTTGACTTTCATGGTGAAAACAAAGAATAACAGATGCAAAACAACAGAAACAAATGCAACAATATGATGACATGATGCAATACTTAAATAAACAAGTAATCAAACATTCTAAGGGGAGTTTTCATACTTGGGATGTTACAGAACCACCCTCACGCGAGTGCTTGCGGGACTCTTCGAACGCCTTGCGCCCATTCTCCTCATTGAGCGTGGTGTTCACGAGCTCCTCGAAGTCCTTGCACCTGATGTTGGTGAGAGCGTACTTCAGTTCCGGGTTAAAACCTCGGCGGAACCTTGCCATCTTCTTGGCTTCAGTGGACACCTCATCACCAGCGTATCGAGCGAGACGATTGAACTCGTTCTGGTAGCCAATGACGTCCAGCTTGCCCTGTTTAAGAGAGCAAAATTCCTCACGCATCCTTTCCATGAGACCATTTGGGATGTGGTGCTTCAGGAAGGCATCCTTGAAACATCCCCAGGTGATAGGATAGCCAGCTCTCATGGTCTGGTAGTTCTCCCACCAGGTAGCTTCCTGACCCTTCAGTAGGTAGGTGGCATACTTGACTTTATCCTCCTCAGCAACGTGAGCAATGTCCAGAGCCCTGCTCATCTCGCTGATCCAGTCATCAGCATCCAGAGGCTCACGTGTTGCCACGAAAGCTCTCGGCCCCATGCTCAGAAACTCCTTGATGCTGACTCGCGGAGCATTCTGGTTGTTGTGCTGGTTAGCCTGGATCTGGGCCATCTGAGCCACGACCTGAGTCATCTGAGTCAACAGCTCCGTGAGCGGAGGTGGTTTAGGCGGGTTGCTCCTTGTTGGCGGCATCCTGAATAGACATGCATTTTAGCACAACAACAGAAAAGGATAGACTTGGTAACCGAAAGATAGATTGTTCCGACGCATGAATAGATAACCAACAGGTACATCATCACATGTTCAAATACATCAGAATATCCAACACACCAATACATGGTTCGAAAGACAAGGATAACTAAACATAGCTAGGAATGGATACATCGGTACTCCCATGCTCATCACGCAAGACGGCGGTGAGTAGTACGACGAGAGATACGGTGCGGAGGAATCCCACGGAAGTAGGTATAACGACGATCCACGTAGATCGGGACTGCTCTGAGAGCAACTCTCGGTGTGGTGAAGTAGAAAGCGTCGTCTCCCTGTGCTCCAAAGCGTGGAATCCCAGTGTAACCAGCTCCGAGGTTGAGTAGTGGACCTCTGATCGGCTCGTAACCTCCAGCATCTGGCAAACTACGTCCAACTGTCTGATGGAAACGTGCAAAGCGCTCATCTCCAACAAAGTCTGTGGTGTACGTAGCCAGACGAGTCAAAGCGAGGTAGAGCTGCTCCCTGACTGAGGCTAACTCCTGAGAAAGTGTGGTGGCAACAGCGTCACTGTGCCTCACAAACTGTGCGGTGGTGTGCAGCCTGGTGTTATCATGCTCGTAGACATCCAGGTTGTCGTAGAGGGTGAAGTGAGCTCCCGCTGAAGTGATGTAACCACGGGGGATGTAGCGATAGATAGAATCGTCAAATCCCTAGTAGTCAGCACGGAGGACGGTGAGACTCACGTAAGCTGCCTGCTGCACGTCCATATCCACTGTGGAACCTACTGCCTCGTAGCGGTGGACAACGCTCATGCCATCATCTGACAGAATGTAGACGATAGCCTGGTAGTAGGTCTGGTCAAACTCTCGCTGCTGCTCGTAGACCTGGTACTCTGGTGCCCAATGGAACCCCAGATAAGTGACCATGTCTCTCAGCATCTCCGGATAACCGGCGGTGCTCTCACAACGAGTCATCCGAACCACCTGCGGGAAGAACCTGAGATCCATCTGCAGATGATCGGGGAAGTTTTGATTAGACGCCGGTAGAGAACTGATGTGGAAAGCAACAACAAGGTTCAACGGACGAAAAGGATGTTGAAAAGAACAGGATATTGAAGCAACATCGGGAAACACGAGACCAAAACTCCTGAGGTACTACGGAGAACCCAAAACACGTGAAATCCTAACTTGAAAGTTTAGGTGAGAACAGAAAACAACGTTGCACTTCCTTACCAGAAAAGGGTGGGTGGGTGGGGAAAGAAGAAAAATGGCAGAATTCCTACTCTCACGTTTCATTTTTCCTATATAGCTACAAAATAGTTTCTAGACTCAACTGCGACCAGTAAAAAGGGATCCTACAGGCAGACAGGCTCTGATACCATTTGTCGCACCCGGACTTCTAGAGGATACTCACCGTACGAACTGAACAGTATTCTGATGGGATTACGGGGCTTACCGGCTCCCGCGTCCTCTTACGAGTAGGCCAACACTTAGGTGTGACAACCCATCGCTACTGTTCACCGTCGATGTAAACTATCCCGTAGAAATCAGGACACTACCATTGACGTACTTCATACCATACACACATGGTACGTCAACGGCTTTGAACAAAGGATAACACAACATGCCTCTAAGACACAAAAGATTGAAATAAGTTGCAAACGGCCCTCACTAGGGCAGAGATAGCAAATACAATCATCCAGAGGACACATGTCCCAAACAGCATCATTACATCTCAGCGGAAGCATTCAAAGGGGTCTGAGTACAGACAAATCCAAATAGGCTTAAGAAGCCGGAAACTGAAATAAAGACGGAGCCCATCCACGGTGTCTCGGATCCTGCCGGGTCCGCTAACTACTCGTCAGCAGCCTCGTCAAACTCCACGTAGTAGCCGTCACCTGGATCCGTAAGCGTAGTCTGCGGAAACCACAGCCCCAAAGGGGTCAGTACATAGACGTACTGGCAAGCAAGACTCACAGTTCACCAAAGTATAGCCCGTCAACACAAGCACATATGACTTGGGTTCAACGGAAGGAAGGGGATATATAAGATGCTGCAACTGGCTGCGCTAACCAACTACAGAGGTTCTACCACTGCCGGCTAACAGAAAGGAGATAAGATCGAGTATTGTAACCAACTGAAAGATAACTTCAAACAAACCCATCCTGGATCTCGCCCCTTATCCAAAGAAGCAATCCGAGGATAACTCACACAGTTGGATTAAAGATGAGTCAAGTTATTGTGACAATAATCCTATTACTAGTCAAGTTGTTAAACATGGGGTGTGAGATTATGAATCATTAGGTTTAAGTTGTCCTGAGTACTTGTTAGCCAGTACTTTCACCAAGTTAACCATAACCGCGGAAAACACGGCTTCTCGAGAAGATTATCCCTGCAGGGTTGCACCAATTTGGCCGTACACGTATGAATAACCCGCCAGATGGGATGCCTCCCACCAAGCGGGGCACTCAACACAACTCAACTCTTCTTCGCATCAAGCCCAAAGCACCTTGGGCGCACGGCTAATCAAGCCCCGAAGAAAAGGGACCCTCATAGCACTCTAAGACCGTGTCCCCCTATATGCCGACTACGAAAGTTCCACCCTGCGCTGGGCTCGCAAAAACATGCATGCGGCAAATGGAAAACACGAACTAAATGAGATGATTTGGACGAGATGCGAATCGAATCAAATTGAGGGGGGCGGCCATACTCGCTTCCCACATGCGGGTAGTGCGCTCATCATGGATCAGTAGACAAGACCCTTTTCCTATTAGGGTCGACACTAGCAGGCCTCAAAACCACACAGGGCCTCCTGCCGGTGCCTTATCATCAAATTATTATTAACATTAACATTAGCATGATTGATTGATTGATTAAACATCGAGCCCCCAGAACATAATAAAGATATAGTAACTGAAAATAACGGGTAACAGCCTCGAGCAAAACAACCTAAGCATGCTAGTAAGACACTGGCTCAAACAATAGGGTTGTAGGAGTGGTGGTGGGGGAATATCAGGGTTAAAGGATTCATGTGATAGGTTCGTAACAGAAACAACTACCACTAAGGCTAGCAGAAATGGACAACGGAAAGTATCGGTAACCAGGGTTGAAAGGAACACAATGGTTCATGTGAGTGATAACTTGCCTGCAAACTCAGCAGCCGGGTACTGAGCTAGATCCTCAGAAGGGGTGCTGTAAAGATCGTCTGTCTCAACGTCGTCGTCTATTCGAGAAGAAGCAAACAAACAAGACAGAAATAAACAATCATTATCATGGCATTGTGCACAATCAAAGATGATGCATGACAAGTTAATGGTTGCATCAAAATAAACTAGCTAACATGATAACACAACTTAAATGGACCCCTATGCTATTTTGAGTGGCATATGGAAAAGGGTCCATGAATTATGTGGAAGCAAATGATTTACAATTAATTGTTATGTGAAAGTTGTTAGCATGATGCATGCATGATGTTAACAACAAAATAACAACAAAAGATGCAAGTGGTAAAAGGATTTAACAAGTTTTAGAAATCATTTATTAAGTTTGGAAAGTTTGGTTACTTAAACATGTCACACAAACAATTATTGTTTTCATCAATTTAAAGTGTGCAAAATAATTAACAAAATTTATATTTGAAAAGAACATCAAATTTTGGTTGGATTACATGTTTCAAATATTGAAATTGGAATTAGGATGAATTTATTATGAATTAAACAATATTAAACAAGTTTTAAATGAATTTAAAACAAGTTTGAATTTAATTGAATTTTTATTTGTTCAAAACATAAATTCAAACTCAC
This sequence comes from Alopecurus myosuroides, assembly GCA_028641055.1. NCBI lineage: Eukaryota > Viridiplantae > Streptophyta > Magnoliopsida > Poales > Poaceae > Alopecurus > Alopecurus myosuroides. Next base: position 572,008,299 of record CM054057.1, read on the forward strand.
ATTTGAAAAGTTCACACTTTGATGGTTTGAAAACATATTTTGCATGTTCAAAAATATTTTATTTTGAGCAAGTTATGATTTTATCAAATTTAAATGAATAAACAAGTATTAAATTATTTAGGCAATTTAAATTATTCAAACCAGGAAACAAATTTTATATTTGAATAGGTTATTCAAAATGGTATGGAAAACATATTTTAGTTGTATTTATTGGATTAATAAATGAATTAGTTATTGAATTTAGCAAATTGCATTTGAATTATTTGAATTCAAATTTAAATTGCATTTTGAAATTTCAAAACAGGAAACAAATGGCACCATGAGGTAGAGAATTTAATTTAGACTAGCACACATATTTTATTTTCAGTTTTTAGAGTTATAAAATAAAAGTTATAAGCAAAAGAAAACTAGGGACCAATCTGCTAAAACAAAGGGCCTAGATTTGAATACAGAAAGGTTTAAAATTGTTTTATACGCACAGGAGACACACCCAGTCACTGACAGGGGGGACCCAAAATGCGCTGTGCTGGCGTGGCCACACGAGTGACTGACAGGGGGCCCTCCCTGTCAGTACTCCGTCGAAAAAAGAAGGGATTTATCCCGCGAGGGCAGGGGCTCGAACCCTGCACCTCTCGCTCGCTGCGCGTTAGACTGAACCAGTTGCGCTGCTCGCGTTCGCTTGTCAGATAACAGGTGCGCGGTGAGGAAAAGGTTACAAAGGCGAATACTGAACTTTTAACTGAACTTTCTTCTGACGACCGCGTGCTTCCGCGACATAATGGAGGCTCACCGGCGGCGATCTCGTCGCGTTGATGTGCATCGAGCTGCGCCGTGGTGGTTGCGATTGATGACGTGCACGGATGCTGGATACATGCAGAGGGAAGGAGGACGAAGAGACGGTGGGTAGCTCACCGGGATTTGGCCGTGGAAGCAAGTGCTCGGGGTGGCGCGGCCGGCGACGAAGCCGTTGACGGCGTCACAGATGTGGTGGCACTCCGGGGAAGCTACTGTGTGCAAACTGGAGAGGGTGGAGTGGGGTTCTGGTTCCAGCAGCTAGGTGGGAGCGCGGGTGGCTACTGCGTTGGTAATCATGGCGGGATCAGCGAGGAAAACGCCGGCGAGTTGCAGAGAAGAAGGGATGTCGACGAGGAGATGGAAAACGGCGGCGGCTCGAAGGCTAGGGGCTAGGGTTAGGTCTGGCGGCGCTCGCTGTGCCCTAGGGGGTATAAGTAGGGCGCGGGGGAGCTCCCTGGCCGTCGGAGCCCGCCGTACGGCGACGTGGCTCGCCCCGATGAGCAGCCGTACTCGGGACAGAACGATTGCACGCATATCGAAGCGGTACGCGCGCGCTGTAGCGGGCTGGGCTGCGAGTTAGAGGGTTAGGTGGGCTGGGTAGAGGCTTAGGTGCTGCGCGCGCTGTAGTTTTGCTTCTTTTATTTTTTCTTTTCTGTTTTTTTTGTAGGGTTTGGTTTTGGAAGAAAAAGATGGGTTTTAATTTAGTAAAAATTATAGAAAAATTAGGTTAAGCTTGTTAGATCAATAGCAAACAGATGCCAAGGTTTGTTTTCAAAAAGTTGAGATTTAAATTGTTGTTTGTATTTGACCCAAATTTGAAAGAATTTTAATATTAATTAAACATTATGAAAACAAAGCATTTTAATAGGGTGGCCCCTATGATTTAATTTGATTAAATGAGTATGATTGTTTGGTGAATTTCATAGATTCAAATGGGTACTGATTTGAATAGTTGGTTTGAATTTGAAAGTGAATTAGAATTAATTGATTGAATTATTTGTTTGATTAAAAAGCAACAATTTAATGAGTGATCATTAATGAATTATTTGGAAGCAATTGAGGTTTTGATTTGCATTTCTTATTTGGAAAAGATTGTAATAGGCAAGTATGAAAACAAAAGGTTGATTAATGTTTGAACTTCATTATGAAAACAATGCAAACAGAAATAAAACAAATGCAATGAGATGATGACATGATGCATTGCTTTAAATTAAACAAAGAACAAAACAACTAGGGAGTTTTCATACTTGGATGTTACAGAAATCATCGCCATCGTCACTGCCACCACTTCTCCATCAACCATCCATGATTCCCCCATCCATGTGTGAGTAATCCCCGTTGTAGGCTGAGAGGGATGGAAGGAATTGGATGATATCATTCATATAATAATGCCAGATTGTTAGAGCATAGTGCCTAGTATCCATTATTAGTGCTATATACTGTTGCTGCAACTTGTTATTCTTAATGCATGTCACTAGGGCCCGAGTGCCATGATCCCAGATCTGAACATGTTATTGTTTCATGAGTATAATTATTTTTCTTGATCATATATCTGCAAATTCTTTACACACATTGTTATCCGGAACCCGAGGCCCCAAAGTGACAATAATTGGGACAATCGGAGGGGATGGCTGCGATGTGAGGATCACATGTGTTCACGGAGTGGTAATGCTTTGCTCTGGTGCTTTATTAAAAGGAACACCTTAATTACCAGTAGTTTCTCTTGAGGCCCCGCTGCAAACGGGCTGGTAGGACAAAAAATGTTGTGCCAGTTTCTCATTACGGGCACGTATGACTATATTGGAACACATGTCTATGGTTTGCCTAGAACTTGGATGCTTTATTATTATCTGTCTGCAATGTACACGTTATTATTACATGAATTATCTTATCCATGCAACGCCCGTTCATCCATTCCCTATGCCTACGGTACTTTAATCCTGATGTTTTCACGATTGCTATTGATGTTTTCACGACTGCTACTGTTGTTAATATTTTACTCATGTTGTTATTTTACTACTACTGTTGTTATAAAAGTGTTACCAGTAATAAATTGTTGCAAGCAAGTCTACTTTCAGGTGCAGCTGAATTGAAAACTCATATGTTCAGGCTTATAAATATTCTTTGGCTCCCCTTGTGTCGAATCAATAAATTTGGGTTTTACTTCCCTCGAAGACTGTTGTGATCCCCTATACTTGTGAGTTATCAAGACTATTTTCTAGCATCGTTTTCGGGGAGCGTAGCTTTATTTATTGGCTCACTTGAACGTGATATTGTTCGCTGCAAGCTTTTCATCATGGGAAATACTCGTGATAGGAAGGTTCCCATATTACCATGCACTACAAGGATAGGTACAACTATGAACACCTCTATTGCTCTTGATTCACCATATGTAATGAGTAAGCTTCTTACACCACCACATGCTACACACACTTCTACATCTGTTGAGTCTTAAAATGCTTCTGATACTTTTGATGATGCTTCTACTATGCTTGATGATACTGGTTCACTAGGTCATTTCCTAGATGCTACAATTGCTAGATTTAAACAAATTGAAAACACTGAAATTTTTGTTGAAAATGTTGGTACACCTGTTAATTCACCTGAGTCTAGAGAAATTCCTAGTGATGATCTTGATGAAACATATATTGAACTTAATGATGACTTTATTTAAGAAGTTCAAGCTACTACTAGTGCAAGTGCTCTTAAGAGTGTTCTTGCAAGACATGCTGTTAAATATAAATCTTCTCCTGATGCTAGGTTTGCTACATCTCCCATATACATTAAAGATAAGGATTATGATTTCTCTCTTGATCTATCTTACATATCTATTGTTGAGAAAGAACCTTTTTGTGGGACTGGAAGTAAAAGTGCTATGGAACATTATGAATGAACTTTCATCTTTGAGCAGTTTATTTTCTGATGATATTAAGAAACGCACTTACTTTGTTACTAAGATCTTCCCTTTCTCATTGAATGATGAAGCTAAAACTTGGTTTAATAATCTGTCACCTAGATCTATTGATAGTCCTATGGGTTTGGTTAATGCTTTCTTTAAAAAATGTTTTCCTGCTAGTGCTCAACATGCTGCTTTGCAGAATATCTTTAACTTTAAGCAAATTGAAGGAGAGAAAATGCCTGAATCTTGGTCAAGGTTTTGTTCTTTAATAAGAGCTAGCCCTAGAAATCTATTACCTAAAAATGAGCTCCTAGATATATTTTATAATGGACTAACTGTTGAATCTAGGAGATTCCTGGATAGCTGTGCTGGTTGTGTTTTTAGGAAAAGAACTTCAGAGGAAGCCGAGGAATTATTGGCTAATATAGCCAAAAATCATGATGGTTGGACTATACCTGAGCCAACACCAACACCCAAGAAGAGGGGAATGGTTGAATAAAATGATGAAGTGGTGAGGGAAGCCAAAAAAATCTCTTAAAGAGAGGGGTATTAAATCTGAAGATGTGAAGAATTTACAACCTATAGAAGAATTATGTAAGCCAATTCCTCACCCATCCATAGTTGAGGTACACTCTCTCCAGTCTTTTGATAATAGAGATACTCCCTATTCTAAACCACCTGATCAATGCTTAGATGAATTTGATAATTAATTATGTTGTTAAGCAGGATAATTTTAATATGAGAATGTAGAGTAATCTAATGGAAAACTCTAGAGCTATTGATAATTTGCATGGTATTATTGAGAGAACCTCTAATGATGTTAAAATTCTTGTTAAGAATTTTCATTTGTTCCAAACTCAAATTGGTCAATTTACTAAAGTGCAAAATTGCTAGCTAATGCTTCTAGAGAAAAACATGTTTATGAAATAATTACTAGAAGTGGTATTTCTACTCAGGATCCCTAGTATCCTGAAGGCCATCCTAAAATAATTGAACAAGATTCTCAGCAACCTAAAAGCAATGGTTCTCCTTCTAAGAAAAAGAAAACTGTCGAAGAATCTCCTGAACCTGCTAAAGATCCTAATAGTATATCTATTTCTGATGCTGAAACTGAAAGTGGTAATGATAAAAGTGATGCTTCTGATCAAGAAGAAACTGAAATTGAACCTGATAAGCAAACTAAAGCTGCAAAGTACACTAAGGAGGATTTCATTGCTAATAAACATGGTAAAGAAAGAGAACCTTGGGTACCAAAACCAATGCCTTTTTCCTAGTAAGAAATATAAATCAAAGGAAGAAGAAAATTATAATAAATTCTGTGAGTGGATAAAACCTTTGTTTTGGCAAATTCCTTTGACTGATGCTATTAAACTGCCTCCTTATTCAAAGTACATGAAAGATATTGTCTATAACAAAAGGAAGATTCATAATGAGGAAATTTCCACTATGCTTGCTAATTACTATTTTAATGGTATGGTTCCAAAGAAGCTGGGAGACCCTGGTATTCCTACTATTCCTTGTTCTATTAAAAATAATTATGTTAGAACTACTTTATGTGACTTGGGAGCAGGAGTTAGTGTTATGCCTTTTTCTCTTTATAAGAGACTTTCTTTGAAAAAAATTTGATACACACTGATATATCCTTGCAAATGGCTGATAAATCTACTACTGTTCTTGTTGGTATATGTGACAATGTTCCTGTTCAAGTGGCTAATAATTGCTTGATATTAACTGACTTTGTTGTGTTGGAAATGCCAGAAGATGATAATATGTTTATTATTCTTGGGAGACCTTTTATTAACACTGCAGAGGCTGTTATTGATTGCAACCAAGGAAAAGTAACTTTTAATGTTAATGATGAAGAGCGCACAGTTTATTTTCCTAAGAAGATTGGTAGAAGATATGGTCTAAATTTAGTTGAAAATATTGCGACCATCAAGATTGGAGAATTCTATTGTCCTATTCCAATGCCACCAAAATAATATGAAATTATTATGATTGGGACTATGTCTATCAAAGTTGAGGTAACATAATCATTTAGTGATATACAAAGTTTTGCTTCATAAAATTGTTTTGATAACAAGACTTGATTAACCTTGTTCACAAAGTGATTTTAAATCAAGGAAACAATGTTTTCACTTTGTTTTCAGCATGCCCACCTTTGTTTTCACCATGCTACACATGTTTCCATAATCCATACCTTTGTTTTCACCATCCATATTTTTGTTTTCATACTGATTTCTTTTGTTTTCACCATGTTACCTTTGTTTTCACCACCCATAACTTTGTTTTCGCCACTTCCACCTTTGTTTTCACTGGGAATTCACACATTAGAATGTCTTAGAAACTTTGTAGAATTGGTTTTGGTTCTGATTTCCAACATTCCATAATTGTTTTCCAGGTTTATTATTAATTATTAAATTCTGAAAATACCTCGAAAATAAAGTTTCTCGAAAAATTCCAGAAAATTTATAATTTTTTTACGTAAAAAATGAGGCAGAGAGGCACCTGGGACATCCTGAGGGACCCACCATGCAGGCACACCACAGGGTGCCGCGACCAGCCCCTGGTGGCGCCAACACATGGTGTGGAGCCCCTTGGCCCTCCACTAGCTCTCCTCCCTACCAATCAGTGCACTGCCTTACCCAAACTCAAAAACATCCCTGGAACCCGAGTTCTTGATGTTCTTTCTCGAGATTTTTTGATCTCTTTGCTCAGCCCATCTTTGTTGCTGAAATTTGGTGCATTTGCTCTCCGGTATGTGACTCCTCCGATTATCCAAGTAGAATTTTGTTTAGTGGAGTATTTCTTGAGTATTTTGGTTTCTCCAAGATGATGTGTTCATTTTTTTTTAATATTGGTTTAAAATAACATATCAGGTTCATACAAGTTCACACCCAGTAGATACATGAGGTAGATTACTCTTACTATTTGGCTCTTTGAGTGACAAATGGCTTGATACGAGAGCGGAAATATGGAGGCCGAGCTCCACATCGCCCTTTAATTTTCAAAATGCGAAAATCGTACTTTGAAGTTTCGAAAAATTATGGAAAAATAAATTATGGATGTAGATAATGTTTGTCTTCTATTAACGTGTAAAATATCAAATAGAAATATTTTTATACTCGTGGCCGCACAAAAAATGAGAAAATCTGAATATGAAATTAGTGAAGAGTGCAAAATTTGAACTCTACAAAATCTATCTAATTTTGCTATTTTTATGTAGCTCGGAATATAAATCATTTTGAATTGAGATTTTGCAAGTTGGTACACTGCACTATTTTCTATGTCCGTAAATTTTTTAACTTTAAAATACGATTTTCGTATTTTGCAACATAAATTAAATTGCTATATGGAGCTCGGTCTCCAAATGCACTTTCCGGGTTTGATGCACGCTATATAGGCCACCCGCGGAGAAACGACAACCTGAAATACGAGAAGCACATAACACTAGGTTTGGTGCTAAGCTTGCACAGAACAAGGGAACAAACCACGTTTTGCGGCTAGCCCAAGGTTTTTGCCTAAAACGTTGCAACTAGCCCAAATAGTTGATTTATAGTCTTAACAACATATCTGACATGTGGGACCGTATCTGTATACCGTATATAACATAATTACACAACAATTTGAAAAAAAAGGCAACACAACGGTGAAACACTACAATAAACTCATCATGTAGGGACATTATTTATACGGCCCTCTTATGATTATCTTTTGGTATAACACGCTCTGTACCGGACGTCTTCATGTGAGACAATATCATTTTACGCGGCTACCAAATTGTTATTATTAGTAGTATGCTAATTTTTAGATCCTAGGACGCACCCTGAGACACTCTAGTGTACGTTTCATTTTCTAGGGCATATTTTGTTGGTGTATTCTACTGGAGATACACGGTGTATTCAAAATATTTTCGCATTGGAGATAGTGTGGTGTTTTTTCCTTAAACTACCTTGAGCTTGGTGTACTCTTTTGCACCAAGGACAACTAGCTCCAAGTTTTTTTAGGAGGGGCTTATTCCCTCCCGCATCTCGCGACCCGGTGACCTAGGGTTCCACCGCGCCAGCCGGCCTCTCCCCGCTTCCTCCTCACATACCGCGCCCCCACACCCTCCCGCATCTCGCTCCCGACGCCCCCCCCCCCCCCCGTGGGCGGCCGGGGCGCCGATTCTCCATCTCCCTTCCTCACCGTCGCCTGCTGGGGCCGCCGGGCTTGTCCCACGCGGGGCTGGCGGCGGTGGGTCCTCTTCTCCCTGCTCTCCTTGAGGGCCCGACAGGGCCGACCCTCATGGCGGCGGTGCTCCTCGAGGTGACGGAGGCCTAGCTCCGTCTAGGAGGTGGCGTGACGGTGGCGACGCTCGAGGACCAGTGAGGCGACGCAGGTTCTGGCGCCTGCACGTAGCTACGGTGGCTGGTCCTGGCGGCCAAGATCTGGGCCCGCAGGCCCATCTGGGTCGGGCTGGCCCGGTATGTCTATCGTGTGCTTGCTACGCCTTGATGGTGCCTTGACAGGGAGACTTCTTGATGATGATGAATTTTAAGTCCCTGGCAACAGCGCCATAAATTCTTGATGCTTGTGATGGCGTGTTGGGAACCCCAAGAGGAGGGTGTGATGAGTACAGCGGTAAGAATTTCCCTTAGTTAAGAATCAAGGTTATCAATCCAATAGGAGAAAGAGGATCTTCGGAAGGTTTATGCCACTGACGGTGGTGATGGCGCCTCACCGGTGTCAGCAACAATACGGAACCTGCACAAAACACAACCAAAATACTTTGTCCCAACGGTACAGTGAGGTTGTCAATCTCAGCTGTCTTGCTGAAAAAAAAGGTTAGACGTATAGCGTGGAAAATGGTGTATGCTTGCAGTATGTAAAGAAAGCAGGGAATTGTAGTGGTTTGTTTAACAGTGTAGGAAAATTGGATCGGGGTTCATAGGTTCACTAGTGGTGTCTCTCCAGAAAATATATCATGTTGGGTGAACAAATTACAGCTGGGAAATTGACAAATAGAGGTTTCACCGTAGTGCAGATTCATGACATGATAACTACTATGATATTTAGTGCGGGCATTACAACAATATACCATAGACCGTAATCCAACCGCATCTATGACTAATAATCCACCCTCAGGTTATCATCCAAACCCCCTTAGGTATTAAGTTGCAAGCAACAGATAATCACATTAAGCAATGTGTGTAATGTAAGCAATGATTGTGCACGCGGATACTCACACCGCTGTTTTCTCCTTGTGGCAACAGCACATCCTCCCCCGTCACGTTTCTGTCACTCGAGCACATGCGAAAAGGAGGCATGAACCCAACTATCGAGCATAAATACTCCCTCTTGGAGTCACTAGCAACTACTTGGCCAGAGCAACCACTAGCAACGGAAAACATGCAAGATCACAAATAACATATGCAATAAACACTATAATCAACTTGGCATAAGTTCAATATTCATCGGATCCCAGCAAACACAGCACATATAATTACATTAGAACAATCTCGATAATGTTACGCAGCTCACGAGATATAAACATTAAGGCATAGGAGGAGAAGACAACCATCTAGCTACTGCTATGGACCCGTTGTCGAATATGCATCTCAGGAAGTCTCTCGGGTGAACCGATAGGGTTTCGAGTAGGCGCTGGTGACAATCGTCGGCTATAAGGGGGCACGGTTTACCTAGGTTCGGGGCCCTCGTAGAGGTAAAACCCTTACTCCTGCTTCTGTCGATCTGTATTAGCACGATAGATCGGTTACAGTGGGGGTGCTCAAGTCGAGAGTAGATCTCAAGGCTTAGGTGGTGCGGTATTGCTTGGTCCCCCTCCCGGTGGTTCTCCTGGCTTTATATAGGTAGCCAGGTCTCAAACCATCCCCGGGGGGATACAAACCCTAACCTAAAGTCAGTTACAGGTTTCCTTTCATAACCCGCAAGGCCTTGCAGGTGGGCCTTGATTGGGCCTTCTAGAACTGTCCACGGCATCTCCCTTGGAGCTTGGGTCTTAGGCCTTGGACCGGGTAGGCTCACCCGATAGGTCCAGGATCCATCCCTTTGTCAGTAGCCCCCGAGCGTTTACTCGGCTGAGAATCTGTCGGGTAGACGCTCAAAGTTCGTCTTGATTTCTTTTCGATTGATGGCTTCAATCGCTTGAAAAGGGCGTGCACCCTGTATGCGATGTGTTTCTTGTACTCAAGTTATTGAGAAATAAAGGTGCATGTGTGTTGGCTGTTTTCGCAGAAGGATGTGGCTCAGTTGCTTGGCTCTCCCGAAAGCTCAGGGCCAATTAATTGCATCTAGGGCAAAAACAGTTCTGGCCTACGCAGACTCAAGACCTCCGACTTGAATCCGGCGAGGTGTTCATTGCGACTGGGCCGTGGAGGTCTTACCGAGTCGAATTTAACCTATAGGGGTACCCACCGCGTCCGCTAGGATTTTTCTTGGTGTTGTTGACACGGAAATTTACCGGAGGACACAGCTCGAGTGCGATTCCAGGCCCTCAAGAGAGATCTTTTGGGTCTTACCTTCGTATCCAAGAAAATACGGCATCCGGATGTGGCTAGTCGGCTGAACGATCCAGGGTAAAGATGTGTATACATCGTGTGTTAGAGTGGCAGGGACTGCTCACTCACGAATATTGCCTCGAGATTTTTCGAGTAAAGAAATTTTCCTTGTTGTTTTTACACATAAGGATTTTTGCATTTGTGTTTTCCTGTCTGGAAGCTTTGTTGTGCCCATGCGAAATAAATTTCGTGTCAAGGGCTTTTATGCGAAAGAGTTTTCGCGTCTTGATATGTCCATACGAAAGAAATTTCGTGTTATGGAGCTTATGCGAAAGAGTTTTAGCGTCTTGATATGTCCATACGAAAGAAATTTCGTGTTATGGAGTTTATGTGAAAGATTTTTCGCGTCTTGATATGTCCATACGAAAGAAATTTCGTGTCAGGGATCCTACCCGAGGGGATTTTGAATTTGATGAGGTATGCAATGATGTCATTGCGCACTTGTTTATTCTGGCTCCCCCCGATGGGACGTGACAGAGCGGAGCAGAGCGTAGTGGGCCACCTTGCCAGCCTTTGACCGGAAACGAGAGGTCGTTTCCGGTTTTCCCGCGAGCCACGCGCCATAAATGCGCACGATCTGCTGTAAATATCGTGGCAGAGGTAACTGTGTGCCGCCGCCTCGTTTCCACTCCATGCGTGGCAGCCGCGATGGGTGCCACGTCACCAGATCTACGGCTCAGATCAAATTGGCTCGCGTATAAGTAGTTGCCTTTAGGTGGAAATAAAATCTTCCTGGCCATTTGCTCTCCTTCTTCCACCTCGCGCACACTTCCTTTCTCTGCAAGCACCCACGAGCTCCCATGGCTGGAGGGAAGAAGCGCGGCGCTACCGCGTCGTCATCGAAGGCTGCTGAAGATGTCCCCGCGCCACCCGTCGTGAGGACGGGCGACTGGCGCTCCGCCAGCACCACCAACAAGAGCATCAAGGAGATGCAGAGGGAGGGGCTGCTGCCCCCCGAAGGCGACAAGCGCGTTCGCCTGAGCAAGAAAGAGGAGGTACCGAATCCCCGCGCGAACGAGCGCGTGATTTTCGCGGATCACGTCTCGCGCGGCCTCTCTCTCCCTCTCCATCCTTTCCTCCTTGGATTGTTGTATGTCTACGGCATACAGCTCCATGATCTGCCTCCAAATGCGATTCAGCACATCTCGTGCTTTATCGTACTTTGCGAGTGCTTCTTAGGCATTCGCCCGCACTGGGACCTCTGGAAGGCCCTGTTCAAAGTGCGGGTCTTCCATGAGAAGTCGCGGGTAGGCGACCAGCTAGGAGATCCACTCCGCACCGGCGGCTTCGGGATCCAGGCGAAGACGGACAACTCCTATCTGGAGATGCACTTCGTCGACTCCGCACAAGGATGGCGGAGGAAGTGTGTTTCTACGTCGCCGACAACAGTGCGGGTGGAGCTCACGAATTCCACCCGTTCGCCGTTTTGAAGCGAAGGAAATCCTGGCGCACAGGCTCACTATCGAAGATAGCCGGATCGTCTCCCCGCTACTCGCAAAAGTGGCGAACCTTCGCGATCACACAATGGGGGTTGCGTTGAATGGCCTGCACTTGGCGAACGTCTTCCTTCGGCGTAGGATTCAGCCTCTACAAGAGAGGCCGTCGACTATGTGGGAGTATCAGGTTGTTCAAGACCCTAGCCGCGTCTGTCAAGATATTCTCTCGAATGCGGAATTCGAGAAGAAGATTGCGGCTATCACCAAGCTGAAGGTAGGCGAGTCCTTCGCCACCTGCTCTCTTGAGCCATTCGAAGCTCCGAAGCCTCCTCCACCCGATGTAAGTTTTCTTGCCCGTTTTTTTATTCCTTTTGCCATCCGAAAATCTATCAAATGAAGTTTCTCTTCTTTGCTTCTTCTTTCGTAGAGTTTGACAATAGCAACATGTTACCCGCCAGTCTCGGCTTAGGATGCCTCGGACCTCCTAGCGAGCAACGTTGAGGCCGCCCTCGACACCAGTGTTGCTGAAGCCGACTCGAGCTCCAATCATGGCTCTTTAGATGACGTGGAAGAGTCGGGTAGAGATCAGCTCCATCACCGCAAGCGCCGCAGGCAGGGGGACAATGAAGCTACCTCCAAAGACAGTTCTTTGGGTGGCGGATCCGGCAAGGCGACCGAGCCTCTCCAGGTGACGCCTCTGAATGTGCTTCCTCCTCCGGTCCTCAAGTCGAAGGTCACTACCACCTGGAATGTGGACATTCTGGATGACGACGACGAGGATGAGTGAGTTTGTTGTTCTTTAGTCGAGAATCTTTCCCCTTTTCTTTGTATCTTTGTTTGATAATTCCTTTTCTTCCATAATATCCTCCAAGCCATCAGCCCCGACCAGTACGCTTCTTCCATTCCCTCTATGAAGAGGAAAAAGGCAGTCGCGAGAGACACTCCAGCTGCGGAGGCCATCCAAAAGTCTCCAAGTCCCGCACAAGCAGCCCCAGCTCAAGATTACGGGTTGCCTGGTTTCGTGGGTGGAGCCTCGCCAAGCAAAGAGATTTTGGGTAGCTCAGCGGATCCTCTGTCCATCGCCCAAGGCCAAGTAATCTTCATGGCGTCCTCCATATCTTCTGCTTTGCTTGATTATTATTTTTATCGGGTGCACGACAGTACTCCCGATGGGAGTAGCCCCCGAGGCCATGGGTAATCGCTTGCGATTGGCCACAGACTCAAGTCTAAGTTTTTTCCTTTCTTACTTTTCTTGATTTTATCGGGTGCACGGCAGTGCTCCCGATGGGAGTAGCGCCCGAGGCTATACTCGACTGTGTACAGTCGTGAATAGGCTCAAGAGATTTTTCCCCCTAATTCGAACTTTGTCTTGTGCTTTTGCAGTCTCTTCTTGACTCCCTTGCTGCCATCGGTCGTCGAGTGCTCTCGGCTGAGGCGGATTGCACTTCCCTTTGGGTGGATCGTGATCGACTCATCCAGGATGGCCAATCTCTTCAAGGTAGGTTAACCCACTCCTTTTGTTCTTTCTGTTGATCGCGAAAATTGCTTAAGTTGTATCTGTTGCTTTGTAGTCCAAGTTACCCGCTTGAAGACCGAGAAAGTTGAAGCTGTCGCTCGGGTGAAAACCCTTGAGGCTGAGTTGGAGTCCTCCCGAAAGAAGCTGGATTCCACTCGCAAGCATTCAGCGGACTCCGGGGGTAAACTTGTCGAGGCTCAAGAGGCGCTGAAGCAGCTGGAGGAGGCAGGTGCCAAACATGACAGTGATCTTGTTGGCATCATCCGCCCCTTGACGCAGAAGTTCGCGGGTAAGTCATTCTTGACTATCTCTCTGGTGCAATGTACCTTAATTTGGTCTTTCGGGAACTGACGATATCCCCCTCTTTTTTGTAGATGTCCTTGGGGTAGCGTTGGAACTGCCTGGGAGCCAGCGAATGGATGCTCTGATGGATTCCTGCACCCAACTCCAGGGGCATGCGAATGGAATCTGCTCCCTCGTTGGTGAAGCCACCCGAGTGCTAACGCAGTTCCACAAGTGCCTACTGGCGGATGCAGTGGTTCTGCCTACGCTGGGCGGCCTTCTGAAAGTTTTCTTGGAGGATGAAAATCTCCTCCAGAATTATTCAGTCGCCCAGTCTGAATGCGGAGCTAGGACAGCTATCCAGTTTGCGCTGGCGCACGGAGTCTCGGACCTGGAGAAGGTGTACTCGAGCCTTCCCTACGACGTTGTCACAGGCAGAAAGGTAGCGCTCCGTGCCTTTGGCGCTCCTGCTGAGGTCCTTGCCAAGAAGCTCTGAAGTGCTTGCCCGTGCTAGTCGCAAGGGGCAGCCTGCTGCGAGTGGCAGTACTTCTGCAGCCCCGTAGGCTAGTTTATATTTCCTTTTGCCCTTCGATGTAATGAATCTTGGATGTATTCCCGTATTTGCTTAATCTAAGTGTTTCTTGATATCTTGAATGCCTGATTGTTGCGATTAACTGTTATGAGCTCCCGATGGGAGTAGCCCCCGAGCACCTGGTAATTAGGTGGTATGTTTCTCGAGTGGGGTCTTGTAGTGTTACTGAACTTGCTCCATTTCTTTCCAGGTAGTGGGTCCTAGCGCAGAGTCTTCGAGTGGATATGCTGCGCGAGTGGATCCCCTTGTTGCTGCCGCTAGTACATTTGCCTCGCTCCGTGATCGCGTTGCGGATGGCGAGCGCAAGCTGAAAGTGCTGCGGGGCGTCCGATGTCGCCAAGTCAAAGGAGAGACTTGCGGATGATCGTGAAAAGTTTGTGATGGAGGAGCTGGCGGCCTTTGCGAAGGATATGCTTTGTAAGCCCGCAAGCCCCCGAGTGTTTGTCTGCTTGCTTCCTTCTTTAGTTTTTACGTGTTTGCTGAATTTTGCAGTGTTTGAACCCGACAGTCCTTGCGAGACTCACTGGATGGATACCCACATTTCTTATGAGGCGGGTAGCTCCAAACCACATGCGGCCAATTTTTGGTCAGACCGCAGTCGAGGATTCGTCTTGGCCACTTTGAAGTATCGGGCGAGCCAGGCGAAGGTTCTTCTGGAATCCTGTCGCGAAGCTCTTTCTTCTGTGCATCGGACGTTTTATCCATTGGGTACCGTTCCAGAAGCATGGAGCGGTTTGCTAAGGGTTTTTAGTCGAGTAAGAGAGGTTCGAGAGTGCGTTCGCCAGCAACTCATTTGTGGAGCTCAGGTAGCACTCGCCTTTGTTAGGGTGTGGCATCCTGAGATCAACTTTAATTCGGTGGCGCGGCTTCCCAACGCTCCGATTGACTTTTCTCCTCACTACGCGGTTGTCCAGCCCACAGCGGAGCGGATTATTCTCGGAGCAGATAGATCAGATGCTGGCGGACAGGACTGCTCACCGCCAGATGTAATCGTAGGATGTAGAGATCCTGTAACCTTGTATAGCTCACTCGAGATTTTGTAAGGTGTTTTTATAAGGTGTGAACCTTGTTGTACCTTGTATTTGAAAATTTTCATCTAATGCTTAGTTAGGCGTAGCTCCCGTGCATTTGGGGTGTATAGCTGTTGTTTTAGCATGTAAAATCAAAGACGCGAATAGCTATGGTTGAAGAACCATGTGTTTTTATTGATGCGGCTGAGAAGCCATGTATTTCCTCGAGCTACAAAATGGCTAGTATAGCCTTATTTTCGCGGATAGAATAATCCTAAGGATAGAACTTGCGGAGATGCGCGACGTTCCATGGATTGGAGTAGATGCCACTGGTCTCTGGGTTCTTCAGTCGATAAGCGCCGCCTGGGATAACTTCGTGTATTATGAAGGGTCGTTCTCATGGTGGCTCGAGCTTGTGTCCTTCCTTTTGCTTGAGCCGCAGCACCAGGTCTCCTACCACAAAAGATTTGTGGCGTATACGACGATTGTGGTAATTGCGCAGTGATTGCTGGTATACCGCCGATCTTGCGAGTGCGATGTCGCGGATTTCATCGAGTGCGTCCATGTCTTCTGCGAGTGCCCTGTTCAAGGTTTCTTCGCTTTACGCGACGACTCGGGGAGCGCTGAATTTGACGTCTTCGGGTAGGACGGCCTCGGCTCCGTAGACCATGAAGAATGGCGTATAGTTTGTTGACCGATTTGGCGTTGTGCGAAGGCTCCACAGTACTGATGGTAGCTCCTCGGCCCAGTGCCCTGCTGCTGGGTTCAGGCGATCGAGTAGCCGCTTTTTTAGGCCAGCTGAGACTAATCCGTTGGATCGCTCGACTTGACCGTTAGTTTGCGGGTGAGCCACTCAGGCGAAGCTGAGGATGATTCCCTTTTTCTCGCAGAATTTCTGTGTTTCCTTTGCTGTGAAGTTGCTGCCATTGTCGGTGATGATGTTGTGTGTCATGCCAAATCTTCACACAATGGATTCGAGGAATTTCACGGCACACTGGGCGCTGGCGGAGGTGACTGGCATAGCCTCGATCCACTTCGTGAATTTGTCAACTGCTACGAGCAGGTGCGTATATACTTCGGGTGTTGACTTGCGTAGCGGCCCTACCATGTCTAGCCCCCATTGTGCAAAGGGCCAGGCGATGGGGATCATGTGTAGTTCTGTGGCAGGTGCGTGTGGCTTGGGCGCGAATCTTTGGCAAGCATTTCATTTGTCGACTAGGTCCTTTGCGTCTCTGGCCGCCGTGAGCCAGTAGAATCCTGACCGGAAAGCTTTGCCCAAGATTGCCTTCCAGCTGGCGTGGTGTCCGCAATCTCCTTGGTGTATGTCTCGCAGCAACTCCTTGTCATCCTCGGGTGCTATGCATCTCTGCAATATTCCTGATATGCTCTGTTTGTATAGCTATCTGTTGAGCACCCGAAAGGTTTTGCTGCGTCGTACTATTTGTTGGGCCTCGCAAACGTCTGTTGGGAGCTGTTTGTTGGACAAGTAGTCGAGGTATTTATGCGTCCAGACTGGCTAGACCAGAAAAAGTTGTCTTGAAATATTGTGGCTGAGCTTGATAACATCGATTTGCGGGCTGATGTATGTCTCCAATGCTGCGGGTGCTCCCTCTGGCTTTTTGACCTTGACTAAACGTTTGATCATCCGCTCGAAGTATATTCCCGGTGGTATGGGCGTGTTTGTAGACCTCATGTTTGCCAGTTTATCTGCTTCCTCGTTGCTGGATCGTGCAATGTGCTTTAGTTCGCACCCTTTGAAACTTCCTTCGAGCAGATTATACATATCTCGATAGATGACCATGTTATCTGCAATAGCGTCGCACTCTTTCATCGTCTTCTGTACGATGAGGTTTGAATCTCCATAGATCATCAGTCGGGTGACTCCGCAGGCGATCGCCATTTTCATACCGTGAAGGAGGGCCTCGTATTCTGCGTCGTTGTTGGATGCCGGGTCGTCGGATGAGAAATCCAACCACAGGACGTACTTCAGTTTGTCTCCTCTAGGGGATATGAGAACGGCCCCGGCTCCAGCTACTTCGTTCCTCTTCGACCCGTCGAAGTACATTATCGAGTTGCTCGTGTATTCTGGTGGTCCTGGTGTTTGCAGTTCTGTCCACTCGCTCAGGAATTCGACGAGTACTTGTGATTTCACAGATTTGCGCCCTGCATATATGATGTCCCAGGCACCGAGCTCGATACTCCACTTTGCAATTCTTACGTATGCCATCGGATTATTCATGATAGTACCGAGTGATGCATCGTTTAGCACCGTGACGGTATGTTCTTGGAAGTAGTGCTTGCGTTTTTGAGCTGGGAGTACCACGCCATACGCGAGTTTCTGGTAATGAGGGTATCGCTGTTTGCACGGTGAAAGCACCTCGCTGATGTAATATATTGGTCTTTGGACGCCATATGCCTTGCCATCCTCCGGCCGCTCGACCATGATCGATGTGCTGATGACTTGATTTATTGCGGCTAGGTATAAGTACAGTGGCTCCCGTTCTTGTGGCGTTGCCAGAATACGCCTACTCTACAGTGCTCGCTTTACATCCGCGAATGCTTTTTGTGCTTCGGGTGTCCACTCGAACTTATCCGTTTTCTTCAGTAGCTTGTAGAAGGGCAATGCTTGATCGCCTAGCCTCGCAATGAATCTGCTCAGGGAGGCTAGTCGTCCTGCGAGCTGCTGCACACCGCGGAGATTGGTTGGCTCCTTCATTGTCAGGATCGCTTGAATTTTCTCCGGGTTGGCTTCGATTCCTCGAGCAGACACCAGATACCCGAGAAGTTGTACTGCAGGGACGCCAAAGACGCACTTGGTCAGGTTGAGCTTGATCCTGTATACGTTCAGAGTGTCGAATGTTTCTCTGATGTCGTCGAGGAGCATTGTCGTGAGGTGTGATAAATGTTGTCTTCTCCTCGTCCTTCTTTTTTATCCTGATCTGATTATAGCCCGAGTAGGCGTCCAAGAAGGAGAGGCGCTGGCAGCCTGCTGTCAAGTCCACGATCTGGTCGATCCGTGGTAAGGGGAAGTTATCCTTGGGGCAGTGTTTGTTCAACAATGTGTAGTCGATGCACACGCGAAGGATGTCAGTATTTTTCTTCGGGACCAGCACCGGGTTTGCTAACCATGTGGAGAGTTTTATTTCGCGGATGAACTTCGCGGCGAGTAATGTGTTCACTTCTTCTCCAAGTGCTTTTTGCTTTGGCTCTAAAAACCGTCGGGTTGTCTGCTTGATAGGCTTGGCATCTTTGTAAACTTCGAGTGAGTGCTCGGCGAACTCCCTCGGCATCCCTGGCATATCTGAAGGCTGCCAGGCAAAAATTTCGCAGTACTCACGAAGGAGTTCGACGAGCGCGCCTTCCTGTGCTGGCGAGAGGGTGGTGGACACCATCGCCGTCTTCGTAGGCTCCGTCGGGTGCACTTGATGTTTTCGAGTGACGCTGTTTGCGATGAACTCGAGCTCTGGGGCGTTCTTTTTGGTGAGAGGCATCACAGAGTGATCCGTGGTTTTTGCTATCTCTTCCAGCTCCTCCTGCATTCCAAAGGATTTGGCGATCTCGTTGAACTCGATGTCGCATTTATTGGATTTTTGGAAATCGCCGTCGATGGTGATGGTGCCATGTTCCCAGGTAGCTTGAGGTTCAGGTAGGCGTAGTGTGGTACTGCCATGAATCTGGTGAATGCTGTTCGGCCAAGAATAGCGTGGAACTGTGAGGGCCAGTCGACTACTTCGAAGTCGAGGAATTCTCGTCTGTAATTGCTTCGGTCGCCGAGCACCACCTCCAAGTTGATTGTTCCGAGTGGGCGGACTGCCTTCCCTGGTACTATCCCGTGAAAAGATGTCTCTGATTCCGCAAGTCCGTCCAGGTTCCTGTTCATCCTATGGAGTGTGTCCGCGTAAATGATGTTGATTCCGCTGCCTCCGTCCATGAACACTCGGGCAAGTTCGTAGTTGCCTATCTGCGCCTGGATGACGAGTGCGGCGTGTCCTGGTCGATAAACTCGGGGGGATGGTCCTCCTTGGAGAAAGTTATCGGCTGGTCGGCCATCTTCTGATACTCGGGTCTGGACGGTGGGGCCTGGACAGCCATGAATACTTGTCGAGTGTTTGTTTTGTGGGCCCTACGGGACAGGCAAACTTTCTGTATCATCTCTAGGAGTCCTGCTGGGTTCGGGTACCCATTGCCTCCCTGGTTTGCGGCAGGTGGCGCTGGTAGCGCGGCTAGCACCATGTTTTGGTTTCCTGGTGGAGGTAGGGCTTGCGGCGGGTGGAATCCTTGGATTCCTCCTCCCGGGAGCTGCGGGTAGCCCTGATTGACTTCCGCTCTGTTTTTCTTCTAGAAGGCCTCATGTATGTCAAGGAACTTTCGGCAATCCTTGAGAAGGTGTGTTGCCTTGGTTTTGCCAGTGCGCTTATCTGTAAATAGATGTAGCGTGCAGTAACCATCGAGGTCCTCCTCGGGAATTTTATCCTCTGGCTTCGGCTTCTGTTCGTGATTTCCACGATGTCCGCTGTCGCGATTTCTTGTGAATTCTGCTACCACCAGTTCTTCCCGACCATCGTGATCGTAATGCTTTCTCCTCTTCTTTCGACCATGGCGGTCGTCTTCAGGTGCTGGGGAAGATGCTTTCTCGTTGCGCACCGAGTCTTCGCCGTTAACCCATCTGTCGGCTATAGCCATCAGTTCTCCAATGGTTTTGGGTGCGGCCCGTCCCAGTTCTTCTCTGAAGGCGGTTCGCCGAGCTCCTTTGGCAAAAGCTTCGACTGCAACTTCTTCCGATATATTTCCCGCTTTATTCCTAAGTGTGGTCCATCGCTGGATGTATTCGTGAGTAGACTCGCCACTTTTCTGCTTGCAAGCTCGTAGCTCCTCGATGGTCGCGGGTCTCTTGTATGTCGCCTGGAAGTTCTTGCGGAAGTCGAAGGTTAGATCGTCCCATGATCTGTAACACGCCTTCGGTCTTCCTTTGAGCCAGCTGCGCGCAGCGCCTACAAGATGTAGGTTAAGGTACTGCATAGCTATGGTCTTGTTCCCACGTTGGCATTTTACTGCCGTGAGATAATCCGACAGCCAGGACTTGGGCTCCAGCGAACCGTCGTATTTTGGCACCTCCGTAGTGAGCTTGAACCTCTTGGGCATTGGTGCCTCACGGATGTCGCGAGTGAAGCATAGCGCACCACATGCCTCTTCGTCAGAAGAGGTGGACGGGGAGCGCGCGCGGTTCCTGGCTGCTCGGGCCTTGTCGATTTTGTTTTGCGCGATGTCAGATCGCGCGTTGTATCCAGGCCGGTCGCGATCGACCTCCTTCCGCGGCTCCCTACTGCGGTGTTGCGAGCGGTTGTTGTGGTGCCGCGGGCTGCGATCTCGATCCCTGGGGCTGTCATAGCTGCTACTCGGGCTATCACCGCGTCGTCGAGCTTCTGTTCCTCGGGCGCGCCGAGGTGACTTCTCTCTTCTAGGCTATGTACTCCCGCGTCCGTGGTGCGTTACTTTGTCTTTCCGAGGGGTTTTCTCGGCCTCCTTTTCAGTCGCGTTCCTTTGGTTTTGAGCCGCGAGTCTTGCGGATGCCATGCCCAACCCCTTCTGGACTTGTCTGTATTGCTCCGCGCGGGGGTCGTTCTCCCCTGGCTGGTTCGCCTGCAGGTAAGTGGCAGCGGCTAGAACCACGGCGGAGGGAGTTGTCGGGTGCACGTTGTCGTCATCGTCGACGCGCATGAGGGAGGTTTCAAGTGTCTTGCTGATCCCGCTCAAAGATGCACCATCCATTGTTGCGGTCTTCGAGATGCGTCTCTTCCTTCCAGGATGGTTCCCTAAAGTATATGTCTTGGAGAGTGTCGCACGGCGCCGGCTTGACTCATCCGCTAGCTTTTTGCGCTCGGCCAGATCCTTGCGAGCTTCTTTGATCAATGTTGCCACTTTCACTAGATCGCAGGATCTTCCTGAGGGGATCCTTCTTCAATCGGTTTGGCTGAGTGTACGGCCACTTTCGCCTTGATCCAGGCTACTCGCGATACTTTGATGTGCTCGCATTCCTTCGCGCTTTCTTCCATCTCTTCGGGTGGGTCAGTTGATCCTGCCATGCAGACCTGAGCCAGATATGGCCTTGAGTCCTAGGCGTGGATTGGAGAGCTTTCCCAACCCGAGAGGGTTCTTCTGCAGAGATGGTGTGGAAGTTGCGAGTGATCAGGCGGATGGATTCGCCGCTTTTTGCTAGGTCGTGACTCGCGTAGTTGGGTAGCGAGTCGACAGCTTCAGGCTTCGAGACCGACTCACAGTATGATCCTTCGAGATCGGTTTTCTCGGGGAAGTGCAGGATCTCCAATTTGTTGGCGTAGAATTGGAAGCTCCCGAACGTCAGGGTGACACTTTTCTCCATGTCGCTGAACTCCCGGCACGATTCCAGCAAGTGGGGCGCTACGATGACTGACCCGATTCAGATCGGATCGGTTGGAGTTGAAGTTTCGGGGCTCCAGCTGAATTTTGGCGACAATGAGGCCGAAGATGCCGTAGATCCAGCGCCCGCCGTTCCCAGACGGCGCCAATTCTCGAATATGCATCTCAACAAGTCCCTCGGGTGAACCGATAGGGTTTCGAGTAGGAGAACGAGTAGGCGTTGGTGACAATCGTCGGCTAACAGGGGCACGATTTACCCAGGTTCGGGGCCCTCGTAGAGGTAAAACCCTTACTCCTGCTTCTATTGATCTGTATTAGCACGATAGATCGGTTACAGTGGGGGTGCTCAAGTCGAGAGTAGATCTCAATCTCAAGTCTTAGGTGGTGCGGTATTGCTTGGTCCCCCTCCCGGTGGTTCTTCTGGCTTTATATAGGTAGCCAGATCTCAAACCGTCCCCGAGGGGGATACAAACCCTAACCTAAAGTCGGTTACAGGTTTCCTTTCTTAACCCGCAAGGCTTTGCGGGTGGGCCTTGATTGGGCCTTCTAGAACTATCCACGGCATCTCCCTTGGAGCTTGGGTCTTGGGCCTTGGACCGGGTAGGCTCACCCGATAGGTCCAGGATCCATCCCTTCGTCACCCGTAGTCCAAGGATGAATTACTCACGCATCACTCCGGAGGCAGGCATGGTGACGAAGAAGCCGCCGGTGATGATCTCCTCTCCGGCAGGGTGCCGGTAGACAGCTTCAGAACCCCCTGATCTAGGGTTGACGATGACGGCGGCTGCGGAACTTTTCGGAGATTTTTTATCAGGTACGTAGGGTTTTCCTTCGAAGGGAAATAAATAGGCGAAAGGGCGATGTCGGTGGGCCACCAGGGTGGCCTCACAACTCCTAGGCGCGGTAATGACCCACAAGTATAGGGGGTGTATCGTAGTACTTTCGATAAATAATAGTGTCGAACCCAACGAGGAGCAGAAGGTGTTGACAAGCAGTTTCGATGAAGGAATAACTATAAATACTAGAAAATTGATTTGTAGGGGTTTTGATATTGCAGATAAATAAAGTGCGAGTAAATAAAATGCAGTAATAATAATTGCAGCAAGTGGCCCAATCCTTTCTTCAGCAAAGGACAAGCCGGTGAGTTTACTTATGATTAACAAACATTCTCGAGGGCACACGGGAGGTTTCTTTGAAGTGCTTTTGTTCCATGCAGCTGAATAATGTTCGGTGTTTTGATAAGTGTTGTGTGGGTGAACCTATATTAATGTACCGTCCCATCCAAGACTAATACATACTTGTGATTATACCCCTTGCAAGCATCCGCAACTATAAGAAAGTAATTAAGAAATAAATCTAACCACAGCTTTAAACTCCGCGATCCTACGCTCCCTCGTGCAATGGTTTCCTAAAGGGGGTTTAGGTTTCTGTCACTCTGGCAACCCCACAATTAGTAGCCAAATACACGATGCATTCCCCTAGGCCCATAAATGGTGACGTATCATGTAGTCGACGTTCACCTGACACCACTAGAAGAATAACACCACAACTTAAATATCAAACATTAAATATTATTCAACATTACTTCACTACTAACAACTTGACTTCTCCCATGTCCTCATGAACAACACAAACTACTCACAAGACATCATATGGATCATAATCAGAGGTGATATAATGGATGATAACAATCTGGTCATAAAGTGCAAACACCGATAAATCTCACAAGCATCAACTACTAACAAGTAATCCACACCGGGAGAGACATCTAAAGCAAAACAACGATAGAGGCCCCTAATTGTTACAGCGGGGTGACGGTGGATGATGAGGGTGATGGTCCTGGTGGTGACGACAATGACATGACAATCTTGATGATGCCCGGAGCGATGACGGTGACGATAGCGATGATTTCCCCTCTCCGGAGAGGAATTTCCTCGGCAGATTTCTCCCTGCCAGAGAGGTTTTCTCTCTCGGGTGTTTTCTGCCCCGTGGCGGCGGCGGAATATTTCTTCGAGGATGGAATGAGGCTTAGGGTTCCCTCGGGGCCAGGCACGCCAAAGATGACCCCCGGAGGTGGGCCAGGGTGGCCACACCCCTAGGTGGCGCGGCCAGGGGGCGCGCCACCCCTATGTGTGGGCCCCTGGTGGCCCCCCTCCGGCTCTCCTTCTGGCTGAGTTCCTCCTCTGGAATTTTAGTAACCCCCGGATGTCCCCCTTCTTCTTCTAATCTTCTGAAATATGGTATCTCGACGATTCTTTTTCCATCAGATTTCTGGTCCCGGTGTTTATTCTCCAAAAATTATAAAACATGCAAATTAAGATAAAATAACATAAAATTATGATATAGAATAGTGATGCAAAATGGACGTATCAACTCCCCCCAAGCTTAGACCTCGCTTGTCCCCTAGTGAAACTGAACTCAGAAAACATGACCACATGCTTATGGAGTGAAGAGTCGATAAATAAAATACGGACAAAAAGCATCACATTTACCTATACACCAATCATTAGAGACATCAACTTCCTCTCATATAACTTAACTTGCAACAAGTAAAGGGAGTCACAAACAAAGATGCAAAAGAGAGAATCAAAATTGGTAATGGAAAACTTCATTCTTGGTCAGAGATAATTTAATGAAATTATACTTATCTTAGGTGAACTCTTTATAACAAGGTTTATAGTGTAGGGCTTAACATGTTTAATTATAACAATTCTTTTACAGTGATTCATAGCTTTCAAAGTAATATTTTTTCAGATAACAAAGCATGTGCTAAACAATTAAGTATAGAAAACATGATTTAATAAATCAACATATAGATGATGTGATCACAACAACTCAAATGCTTGCTAGAGACAGAAGGAAATGGGTTTACTGACTCAACATAAATGTAAAAGATAGGCCCTTCGAAGAGGGAAGCATTGACCACTCATGTGCTAGAGTTTTTATTTTAATAAACAGATGTATAAAATGCATGACACTCCTCCCATCCATCTTACACAAACCATGGCTAACTGAATCCTCGGGTGCCTGCCAACAATCACAAACCGTGGAGGAGTGTCTAAATTTTGAGAGGTGTATATTTATGTCAACGAATGGCAAATAGAAAATACAGTACGTCACAAGCCAACTAGACTCACAAGAGCGGCTCCCATAGAAGGACGCAACTGGTATAGAAGGTCATCCCTCTTTCTCTTTTGTTTACACAATTATGCTTTGACTGATAAATCAAGGGCAAAAAGAGTGAAGAGATTTTGTATTATTATTATTTGGGGCTGGGAACCCCGCTGCCAGCTCTTCTAGCATTTGGATAAGCGGATGAAGCCACTACTCCAGGTGTATTAGTCCAATCAACAAGTGAGATAAAGATTCTCTATTTGCGTCCTCATGAGCTAAAACAGGAACATAAAATAGGAGTAATTTGAAAGTTTTAAAGGTAGCACATGAGCAATTTACTTGGAGTAGCGGTGAAATACCACATGTAGGAAGGTATGGTGGACACAAATGGCAAGGTTTTGGGTTTAAGGTTTGGATGCACGAGAAGCATTCCCTCTCAGTACAGGGTTTTTGGCTAGCAAGGCTGGGTAGCAAGCATAAAAGTTGAAGGAAAACAAACAAATATACAAATGATGAAACCAATCATGCAATCTTCATTGAAAGCACAAGCGATCTTAACTTGTGAATACTAAGTTTATGAGATAAAAGGAAAAATCCTCTTTCTTATACTAGCAACTCAAATTATTATTTCTGCTGACCCAAGCTAAGTTTTCCAAAACCAACTAGATTAACTTGATGCTCTCTAGAGTGATACCAAGTACTAATAACAAGCTCAAACATATGACAGAAGTTGAAAACTGAAATAATGTACATAGAAAGTAAATGATGAAACTTCTCATTAATATTTCAAACCGGCAACTCACACCATCGGATACAACGATAACCAACTAGGGAGAGACACTTCCATACTGCAAACCATCCTATATGATAACTTCTCTACTCATGATATGACTACTGAAAAGGTAAAAAGATAAAAGATAGTGATGTGATACCGCGACACTTCTCCCAAGCTTGGAACAAGCCGAGGGGATGCCAAAACCAATGACAAATCAATTCTTCGGTGGTGGTGGATCATTCTCATCCCCGGTCTTCCAAAGGTAAAGGCTCTCCATCCACAAATGACGTCCTGGTCTCCATCATTCTGAAACTAGTAGCAGAGCTTATACGTTTAAACATGTTCTCATACTCACAGTTTTGGTTCTGCACGTCATAGAGTTGTGCTTGCAGATCATTGGTGATCGTGGTGAGTGAGAGAATCTCCTCCCAAAGCTTCAAATTCTCCCTCTTGTATTCAGAGATCGGTTCTGTCTTTATCATGTCGATGATCTCAACTTCATGCTTTGCCATCCTCTTGTACCTGAAAACTTCTTGCTCCAGTTCTTCCATCCTAGCTTCCAGACTGCCTTCTCCTCTAGGGCCCCGAACTTCTTCAATCTGCAACTTCTCGTCCTTGAGAAGCAATTCCTTGGGATGCATCTTCAACTCGTTCAAGTACAGGTTGACGACATTATCAAAGAAATTGTCTTTGGGAGATCCAGGAGAATCCATTGTTGCTCTAGATCTGAAGATATAATCTGGCAGAAACAACTCAAAACAGAAACACGACAAGAAAATGATATACGGACCTCGGGGGATTATATAGCAAAAAGTTTCATAACGAAAGGAAAGTCCATGTCGAAACGAGTCGGAGAGGGGCTCCGGGGCGCCCACACCATGGGCTGGCACGGCCAGGGGTGGGCCCGCGCCACCCTATGGTGTGGAGCCTCCGGGCTCCATCTGCCTCTCGTTTTCGGCTCGTAATTTTTCATATTTTCAAAAACAGTAAAAATATAAGTTGGAATATGTTTCGCGAACATTTTATTACCAAAACTGTTACCTATTCGAAAACTGACTCTGCAGTTTCTGAAATATGCTTCTTAATAAACTCCTCCGGGATCATGACTTGAATACAATCAACATTTTCATTATAAGGATCTGCAGAAATATAATGCTTGAGTCTTTGGCCATTCACCACTTGTGAAGAGTTGTCTTCAAGGGAAACAATTTTAATTGCCCCCGAACGATATACCTCTTCAATAACAAAAGGTACTTCCCATCTCGAGAGTAATTTTCCTGCAAAAAATCTGAGACGAGACCTATACAATAGCACTTTCTCACCAACATGAAATTCTAATTTAATAATTCTCTTATCATGCCAACTTTTAACTTTCTCTTTAAAGAGCTTAGCATTTTCATATACTTCACTTCTCCATTCATCTAAAGAACTTAAGTCAAGCAGCCTTTTCTCACCAGCAAGTTTAAAATATCTATTTAGGTCTTTCACTGCCCAATAAGCTTTGTGTTCTAATTCTAGGGGCAAGTGACAAGCTTTTCCATAAACCATTTTATAAGGAGACATGCCCATGGGATTTTTGTAAGAAGTTCTATAAGCCCACAGAGCATCATTTAATTTCTTAGCCCAATTTTTTCTAGATTTGTTAACAGTCTTTTGCAAGATAGATTTGATCTCTCTATTTGATAATTCTACTTGCCCACTAGTTTGAGGATGATAGGGTGAGGAAATTCTATGATTAACATCATATTTAGCAAGGGTTTTTCTAAAACCACCATGAATAAAATGAGAACCCCAATCAGTCATAATATATCTAGGCACACCAAACTTAGGGAAAATAATGTCTTTAAGCATTTTTAAAGAGGTTTCACCATCAGCACTTTTAGTAGGTATAGCTTCTACCCATCTAGTAACATAATCAACAGCAACAAGAATATGAGTTTAGCCTTGTGAAGGAGGGAAAAGACCCATAAAGTCAAAACCCCAACAATCAAACGATTCAATAACAAGAGAATACTTCATAGGCATTTCATTACATATAGAAATATTCCAACCCTTTGGCATTGATCACAAGACAAAATAAATTTTCTAGCATCTTTAAAGAGAGTAGGCCAATAAAAACATGATTGTAGAACTTTATGTGCAGTTCTATCTCCAGCGTGATGTCCTCCATAAGCACTACTATGACATTTTCTCAATATCTCTTGTTGTTCATTTTCAGGAACACGTCTTCTCATAATACCATCAACACCTTCTTTATATAAGTGTGGGTCATCCCAAAAATAATGCCTCAAATCATAGAAGAATTTTCTTCTTTGCTGAGTTGTAAAGGAAGGAGGCAAATACTTCGAAATAATAAAGTTAGCATAATCAGTATACCATGGACTCTCTTGAGATGTCACTTTTATTGCAGCTAACTGTTCATTAGGAAAACTATCATTAACAGGAATAGGGTAATGAGGGATATTTTCTAATCTAGACAGATTATCAGCAACGGGATTTTTAGCACCCTTCCTATCCACAATATGTAAATCAAACTCTTGTAAGAGAAGCACCCATCTAATAAGCATAGGCTTAGCATCTTTCTTTTCCATAAGGTACTTAATAGCAGCATGATTAGTATGAATAGTAACTTTAGAATCAACAATATACTGCCTAAATTTATCACAAGCAAAAACCACAGCTAGGAACTCTTTCTCAGTGGTAGCATAATTCTTTTGAGAAGTATCAAGAGTTTTACTAGAATAATGAATAACATTTAACTTCTTATCTATCCGCTGTCCTGGAACAGCACCTACAGCATAATCACTAGCATCACACATAATTTCAAATGGTAAATTCCAATCAAGTGGTTGAATAATAGGGGCAGATATTAAAGCCTTCTTTAAAATTTCAAAAGCTTCTTTACAATCTTCATAAAAACAAATGGTACATCCTTTTGAAGAAGATCAGTAAGAAGTTTTAATATTTTAGAGAAATCTTTAATAAAACTTCTATAGAAACCAGCATGACCAAGGATACTACGAATACCTTTAACATCCCTAGGACAGGGCATTTTCTCAATAGCTTCAACTTTAGCTCTATCAAATTCAATACCTCTTTCAGAGTTTTTATGTCCAAGAACAATTCCTTCATTAACCCTAAAATGGCATTTCTCCCAGTTAAGAACAAGATTAGTCTCCTCACATCTCTGCAAAACTTTATCAAGATTCTGCAAACAATTATGAAAAGAAGTTCCATAGACGGAGAAATCATCCATGAAAACTTCCACGATTTCTTCACAAAAACCATGAAAAATAGCAGACATGCATTTTTAAAAAGTAGCAGGAGCATTACATAAACCAAAATGCATACGTCTATAAGCATAGGTTCCATAACGACTAGTGAAAGTTGTTTTCTCTTGATCAAGCTTTTTAACAGCAATTTGAGAAAACCCAGAATAACCATCAAGAAAGCAGAAATGAGTTTTCTTAGACAACCTTTCTAACATTTGATCAATAAAAGGCAAAGGATAATGATCTTTCTTAGTGGCTTTGTTAACCTTCCTAAAATCAATGCACATCCTATAACCAACTACTACTCTTTGAGGAATGAGTTCATTATTTTCATTTGGCACAACAGTCATACCTCCTTTCTTAGGGACACAATGCACAGGACTAACCCATCTACTATCAGCAATAGGATAAATAATGCCAGCATCAAGGAGTTTCAATACCTCATTTCTTACCACATCCTTCATTTTAGGATTTAAACGGTGTTGATGCTCAACAACTGGCTTTGCATCCGGCTCAGTATTAATAGCATGCTGACATATAGTAGGAGAAATCCCTTTCAAATCATCAAGAGTATAACCAATAGCACCTCTGTGTTTCTTCAATATCCCCAATAATCTCTCCTCTTCTTTATCAGAAAGTTGAGAACTAATAATAATAGGATATAATTTTTTATCATCAATATGAGCATATTTAAGATTATCTGGCAAAGGCTTTAAACCAAAAACAGGATCCTCCTTGGGTGGTAATGTTGTACCCAAGTCTTCCACAAGTAAATTATGTTTCATCATTGCTGGCTGATGTAGGAAAATATCATCAATTTCATTCCTTTCTTCCATAAAGACATCACTTTCGTGGTCTTCCATGTATTGCTGCAAATGATTGTTAGGAGCAAGAGCAATAGCAGCCAATTGTTCAACTCTATAGTTTTCATTAGGTAATTCAGCTTCATAAGGTGCCTTAGAAAATTTGGAGAAATTAAATTTATAAGACTCTCCATCAAACTTTGTAAGAATTTTATCCTTTTTACAATCAATAACAGCACCACAAGTGTTTAAGAAAGATCTACAAAATATAATAGGACAAGTATCACTAGCAGAAGTGCCTAGTACTAGAAAATCAGCAGGATATTTAGTTTTACCACATAAGACCTCCACATCTCTAACAATACCAATTGGCGAAATAGTTTCCCTATTAGCAAGTTGAATAATCACATCAATGTCTTCAAGTTCACAAGAACCAATTTCATGCATGATTTCTTTATAAAGCTCATAAGGAATAACAATGATCACCTATCCTATACGATAGCACATGAACACTAGGTTTCCTAGATTTACTAGGATGAGAGACAATATTAGAAGCATCTTCACAAAATATAATGTGTCCATCTTCTACATTTTCAGAAACAAGGTCCTTTACTATTGCTACTGTAGGTTCTACAGTTATTTGTTCCTCAGTTTCTACAAGTTTCCTTGCACTTTTATTAACCACACTAGCTAACATAGAATGTTCTTTTACGTTGGCAGGGAAAGTCATTTTCTCAATATAAGGTTCAGGCACAATAGAATCAACAGTATGAACTTTTATATCTCTAGCATGAACACAATTAATAGTATCTTTATAAGATGCATGGTACTTATCCCATTCCTTTTTTAGGAATATCAATAGAAGAAGCAAAAGCCTTATATAAGTTTGCAGCAACTTGAGAATCAAGACCATAAACAACACTAACATTATGAAAATCCTAAGATGACATAAAGGTTTTAATGCATTCATAGTCATAATTTATACCTGACTTTCTACCTTTGTCATTCTCCCATGCTTCAGTGTTTTCTTGAATACGGTCAAGAAGATCCCATTTAGCTTCATCCTTCGTACGTGTAAATGATCTAGAACAAGAAGCATCTAATAAAACCTTATCATGAAGAGGAAGCCTTGCATAGAAATTATTAATAACGATATTACTAGGGAGCTCATGAATGGGGCATTTGAGCATTAGTAACTTCAATCTCCCCCATGCTTGGGCAATACTCTCTCCGTCAAGAGGCCAAAAATTATATATATAATTCCGATCTCTATGGATTTCACTTGGAGGATAGAATTTAGAATAAAACAGAGGTACAATTTCCTCCAATTCAATAGTTTGGCTATTTCTCAGCAGTTTGAACCATTCAGCGGCTCGGCCTGTCAATGATATAGAGAATAATTTCCTCTTCACTTGGCTCACTGTAATACCTGCACACTTGAACAACTCGCATAATTCATGTAAAAAGAGCAAATGATCACCATGATGGATATTTCCATCACCTGAATAGCAGTTATCCATAACATGTTTAACAATCTTTATAGGTATCTTATAAGGATCCAAATCATCATGCGGTGGGTCACTTACTACCCTAGCAGTGGCAGCAGTGCCGGCAAATAAGGACTCAAAAGGAGTTCCAAACATAGTTTAATAAAGCAGTAGACAGATATAAAAAAACACTTACAGCAGAAGCTTCATTTATCAATTCCACTTCCCAATAGCGCTTCACTCCCTCGCAAAGGCGCCAGAAAATATTCTTGATGACCACAAGTATAGGGGGTGTATCGTAGTACTTTCGATAAATAAGAGTGTCGAACCCAACGAGGAGCAGAAGTTGTTGACAAGCAGTTTCGATGAAGGAATAACTATAAATACTGGAAAATAGATTTGTAGGGGTTTTTGATATTGCAGATAAATAAAGTGCGAGTAAATAAAATGCAGTAATAATAATTTCAGCAAGTGGCCCAATCCTTTCTTCAGCAATGGACAAGCCGGTGAGTTTACTTATGATTAACAAACGTTCTCGAGGACATACGGGAGGTTTCTGTCAAGTGCTTCAGTTCAATGCAGCTGAATAATGTTTAGTGTTTTGATAAGTGTTGTGTGGGCGAACCTATGCTAATGTACCGTCCCATCCAAGACTAATACATACTTGTGATTATACCCCTTGCAAGCATCCACAACTACAAGAAAGTAATTAATAAATAAATCTAACCACAGCTTTAAACTTCGGGATCCTACGCTCCCTCGTGCAATGGTTTCCTAAAGGGGGTTTAGGTTTCTGTCGCTTCGGCAACCCCACAATTAGTAGCCAAATATACGATGCATTCCCCTAGGCCCATAAATGGTGAAGTATCATGTAGTCGACGTTCACATGACACCACTAGAAGAATAACACCACAACTTAAATATCAAACATTAAATATTATTCAACATTACTTCACTACTAACAACTTGACTTCTCCCATGTCCTCAAGAACAGCACGAACTACTCACAAGACATCATATGGATCATAATCAGAGGTGATATAATGGATGATAACAATCTGGTCATAAAGTGCAAACACCGATAAATCTCACAAGCATCAACTACTAACAAGTAATCCACACCGGGAGAGAGATCTAATGCAAAACAACGATAGAGGCCCCTAATTGTTACAGCAGGATGACGGTGGATGATGAGGGTGATGGTGCTGGTGGTGATGACGATGATGATGACAATCTTGATGATGCCCGGAGCGATGACGGTGACGATGACGATGATTTCCCCTCTCCGGAGAGGAATTTCCCCGGCAGATTTCTCTCTGCCAGAGAGCTTTTCTCTCTCGGGTGTTTTCCGCCCCGTGGCGGTGGTGGAATAATTCTTCGAGGATGGAATGAGGCTTAGGGTTCCCTCGGGGCCAGGCACGCCAAAGATGACCCCCGGAGGTGGGCCAGGGTGGCCACTCCCCTAGGTGGCGCGGCCAGGGGGCGCGCCACCCCTAGGTGTGGGCCTCTAGTGGCCCCCTCCGGCTCTCCTTCTGGCTGAGTTCCTCCTCTGAACTATTAGGAACCCTTGGATGTCCCCCTTCTTCTTCTGATCTTCTAAAATATGGTATCTCGACGGTGCTTTTTTCCATCAGATTTCGGGTCCGAGTGTTTATTCTCCAAAAATTATAAAACATGCAAAATAAGATAAAATAACATAAGAGATGCATCATAACATGAAATATATCTATGAATAACAGAAAATTATGATATAAAACAGTGATGCAAAATGGACGTATCACGCGGCCAAGGAGGAGTCGCGCCTGGCTATGGCGTGGGCCCACTGGTGCCCGTCTTCGACTCCTCTTCGGACTTCTGGATGCTTCCGGGGAAAATAGAAACTTCGGGATTCGTGGGGTCCAATTCCGAGAATATTTCGAGAACAACTTTTCTGAAATAAAAAACAGCAGAAAACAGGGAACTGACTTGGCATCTTGTTAATAGGTTAGTCCCGTAAAACATGAAAAATGCTATAAAGAAGGGAGAAAACATGTAGCAATTGGCATAATATCAACATGGAACATCAGAAATTATAGATACGTTGGAGATGTATCAAGCATCCCCAAGCTTAGTTTCTACTCGTCCTCGAGTAGGTAAACGATAAAACAAAATAATTTCTGAGGTGACATGCTACCACACAATTTTGATCATAATATGTAAAGCAGAGCATGTAAACTAGGATCAAATGAACTAAAGATGTGATCTATATTTGATATCAACAAGTAATGCATAAAAAATAAGAAGAAATAAGCAAAAAAATTAATGAATCAATACTAAAAGACTATCAACCGTGCAAAGTTTATTAGAGATGATTTAAGCTTTTAAGAACAACAATATCATGCACGTCAAACGATCTTCACAACCCCTGTTAGGATCAAGTCAAGCTTTCCACACGATGCAATGCTTGAATCTTAAACTATTTGTGCACTAAAAACAAGCAAGTGTTCTGCATTCGTCCCTGGCACCGGGATGTTATGGCAAAGAGAACATCATGGGGGGTTTGTAAGGTCAATGGAAGAAAGACTCACAAAGCTGAAAGTGGTCATTAGACAAGAGAAAGTCTTACATCCGAAGCTATGCAAGGAGTAGGGATTGCCACACAACGGATGCACATAGAGCTATAAGTGTATGAAAGCTCTCCAATGGAACTAGTGGGGGTGCATCCAACTTGCTTGCTCACGAAGACCTAGAGCTCATTTGAGGAGGCTCATCATTGGAATATACAAGCCAAGTTCTATAATGTAAAATTCTCCACATAGTTATGAATGAATGATAATATGAAAACTTTCTCCAAACTGAAGCATTGGTGCTAAACACGAAGCACAACTGTGGTATATAGGATAGTGATATTCCCCCTCTCTCTTTATTCTCTCTTTGGCCCTTTCTTTTTTTGGGGGGGGGGGGGGGGGCTTTTTAATTTTTTTTATTTTTTTTATATATCCTAACCGGTAGGGGCAACATCCTATATTACAATGAATCGTCACACTTTTAGTACTCATAACTCATAATGGAATAGCTCTGATGTATCCAACTGTATGCTCCTGCCAGTGTAGCAATATGCATAAATAACCATGAAGCTCATCATCAAGTAACATAATGGAGGTGGATGTTGTGCAGCAATATATCTCAGAATGGCTATGGAAATGCCATGATAGGTAGGTATGGTGGCTGTTTTGAGGAAGAATATATGGGCTTATGTGTAGGAGAACAAAGTCCTCCCACGGGATTTGGATGCACTGGCAAAGTTTGCACCAACTCTCAATGTGAGAAAGGGCAATGCACAGTACCGAAGAGGCTAGCAAATATGGATAGTGGAAGTGCCAGGAACCGCAACATAGACTCACGAGTTAAAAGGTTGCAGCAAGAAAATCATCTTTACAAGGTACAATGCAAATCACTCCAAGAGGGTCTGTGGCAGTGACAACTCACTGTTAGCTACCCCGACCGTAGCGTGTAACAAAAGGGCGATCAGAAATGTATCACTCGTAGCAATCATATACCATTGTTTCTATCAGCTGGTAATTTAAGTGTGGCACAGTTTCAAGTTTCTTAGACCAACCATTAAAAGTTTATACTTACTAGTCCTTCCCGTTTATCCATTAAGCAAGTTAATATTTCAAAACAACAGAAGTGATTCAAGTGATGCAGTTTAGTGATTTAAAAAACCATGCGAATTATTCCACTATACCAACTCTCACATAAGCATTTCTATTCCGAACCAAGCACATATATGAGACAACAAAAACTCTCTCTAAGCATATAGCAATGAAAACTAGAGAGTACTAACAGCTCTAAATAAGAGGTGAATGCAAAACATGAGCTAAATAAATGCAGCAGCCAGACAAAGATTAAGAATACAAAGTATTCCCATGAAAAAGAAGAGCGTGTCACTCTCCAATAAAATAATGCTGGGTCCAACCAAGCTTATTGCAAAAATAAAAACAAACTGAAAGCAAAAATAAAAGACGCTCCAAGTAAAGCACATAAGATGTGAGCGAATAAAAATATAGTTTCACTAGAAGTGACCTGATAATTTGTCGATGAAGAAGGGGATGCCTTGGGCATCCCTAAGCTTAGACACTTGAGTCTTCTTGGAATTTGCTGGGATGTACCTCCGGGGCATCCCCAAGCTTAGGCTCTTCACTCTTGTTAATCACGTCATATCATCCTCTTCTCTTGACCCTTGAAAACTTCCTTCACACCAAACTTCTCACAATCTTCATTACCAACGTTAGTCCAATCGAAATAATAAAATCAGATGGTTCAGTTTCAACACAAGCATAACACTCATAAACACATTAGATACTGTCACAACTTCTTTTAAAACTCTTTTTCTCAAAAGAATACCAAAAGAAAGAGATTAGGATGCAAATGCAATTATTGGTAGAAATCTGTCAAAACAGGACAACAGGTAAAGATGATCTTTTTCGAAAATATTCTGTTGCTCAAATCAAAAGGTGTTCAACTAATAAAAGTTGCATATATATCCCAGGATTACGCACACAAAAACTCAGATCATTTTGAATTTTCTGTGATTTTATACGAATTTAACAGTGGACAACAGAAATCTATTTCCTGTGCAGAAATCCGAAATATAGTCTCAACTTACCACTAGAGGCTTTACTTGGCTCAACAAAGACACAAAAAAAAGATACAACGGGGTTGCTAAGGAAATAGACAACACCCAGGTGCAAAGAAAACAAAAATAAACGACGGAAAACGGGTTGAAAACGGAGAAATAAAATGGGTTGTCTCCCGGTAGCGCTTTTCTTTAACGCCTTTCAGTTAGTCATAGAAAGCAACTCAAGTATTTTCAAGTGAGGAAGCATCAACATCATAACTTTCTCTAATAATAGAGTCAAAAAGTATCTTCATTCTCTTTCTAGGAAAGTGTTCCATGCCTTTCTTGAGTGGGAATTGATATTTAATACTCCACTCTTTCATATCAATAACAGCACCAACAGTTCTAAGAAAAGGTCTTACCCAAACAATAGGACAAGAAGAATTACATTCAATGTTCATAACAACAAAATCAACAGGGACAAGGTTATTGTTAACCATAATAAGAACATCATCAATTCTACCAAAAGGTTTCTTCTTAGCATTATCAGCAAGATGAACATCCAAATAACAGTGTTCCAATGGTGGTAGATCAAGCATATCATAAAGCTTTTGAGGCACAACAGAGATACTAGCACCAAGATCACACAAAACATTGCAATCAAAATCATTTACTTTTATCTTAATGATGGTCTCCCAACCATCATCTAATTTTCTAGGGATAGATGTTCCAAGTTTCAGTTTTTCTTCTCTAACTTTCATGAGAGCATTGGTAATATGTTTAGTAAAGGAAATATTCATGGAACTAGCATTGGGACTTCTAGCAAGCTTTGTAGGAACATAATAACTTCATAAATATTGCAATCATCAAAATCAAAATTATTATCATCAAAAGTAATGGGACCATTATCTCCCACATCTCTAAAAATTTCAGCACTTTTATCAGAAGCGATTTCAGCAATTTGAGGCAATTTAGCACGTTTCACCGAAGGGGTGGAGACTTTGTTAACACCAACTGCTTTACCATTAGTAGTAGGAGGTTTACTAGCACTTGGAGCTTCAGTTTTACTAGTGGTGGTGATAGTGCAAACTCTAGCAATATTATTCTTTTTAGCCAATTCATCTTCTCTTTCCCACCTAGCACGTAATTCAGCCATCAACCTACCATTATAATCAATTCGAACTTCAATGGCATTGGTTACAACAAAAGGATTATCTTCAATGGTTTCATTTTTAGCAACCATTTTATTGATCAAATAAAATTGTGCCTCTGACAGGGCCGTAACCTCGGCACTTGAAATTTTACCTTGCAAACCAGAGATTTCTCTATTTAAATTCCCAATTTGTTGGCAAATAGTTCTCAACATAGCAGATTGCTCTTCCATAGTTTTAGTAAACAACTTATTTTGTTCATATTGCATTTTCATAAAGTTCTTAGTTGCTTTTTCAACTTCTACTATCCTTTCCTCACTAGGCATTCCAGATCTACCATAAGAATAAGCACTACCAATCTCAAAAAAAAAAAGAATAAGCACTACCACTATTAGGAGGATAGGGCTTATAATTGTTTCCACCAAAATTATTTCTATAAGCATTATTGTTAAAATTATTATTTCTAATAAAGTTCACATCAACATGCTCTTCTTGAGCAACCAAAGAGGCTAAAGGAACATTATTTGGATCAACTTGAGCTTTACCATTAACAAGCATAGACATAATAGCATCAAGCTTTTCACTCAAAGAGGAGGTTTCCTCAACAGAATTTACCTTCTTACCTTGTGGAGCTCTCTCAGTGTGACACTCTGAATAATTTATCATCATATCATCAAGAAGTTTTGTTGCATTGCCCAAAGTGATGGACATAAAGGTACCTCCAGCAGCTGAATCCAATAGGTTCCTTGAGGAGAAATTCAGTCTTGCATAAAAGGTTTGTACAATCATCCAAGTAGTCAGTCCATGAGTGGGACAATTCTTCACCATAGTTTTCATTCTTTCCCAAGCTTTAGCAACATGTTCATTACCAAATTGTTTAAAATTCATTATGTCACTTCTCAGAAATATAATCTTAGCACGAGGATAATATTTTCCAATGAAAGCATCTTTACACTTAGTCCATGAATCAATACTATTTCTAGGCAAACATAGCAACCATTCTTTAGCTCTTCCTCTCAAAGAGAAAGGAAATAATTTCAGTTTAATAATATCTCCATCCACATCTTTATATTTTTTCATCTCACATAGTTCAACAAAATTATTAAGGTGAGCAGCAGCATCATCAGTACTAACACCAGAAAATTGCTCTTTCATAACAAGATTTAATAAAGCAGGTTTAATTTCATAGAAAGCAGCAGTAGGAGCAGGTGGAGCAATAGGTGTGCAAATAAAATCATTGTTGTTTGTGCTAGTGAAGTCACACAACTTAGTATTCTTAGAGGAACTCATTTTAGCTAAATAAAAGCAAGCAAATAAATAACAGCTATAAAGTAAACTAATTTTTTTGTGTGTTTTTTATATAAAGAAGCAAAACAAGACAAAAAATAAAAAGAAGACAATAAAAAAATGAAGAGGTTGAGAGTGAGAGATTCCCCTTGTCAGAAGACTTCTTTCTCCCTGGCAACGGCGCCAGAAATTCTTTGCTACGCCTTGATGGTGCCTTGACGGGGAGACTTCTTGATGATGATGAATTTTAAGTCCCGACAACAGCGCCAGAAATTCTTGATGCTTCTGATGGCGTGTTGGGAACCCCAAGAGAAGGGTGTGATGAGTACATCGGTAAGAATTTTCCTCAGTTAAGAACCAAGGTTATCAATCCAGTAGGAGAAAGAGGATCTTCGAAAGGTTAATGCCACCGACGGTGGTGATGGCACCTCACCGGTGTCAGCAACAACGCGGAACCTGCACACAACACAACCAAAATACTTTGTCCCAACGGTACAGTGAGGTTGTCAATCTCGCCGGTCATGCTGAAAACAAAGATTAGACGTATAGTGTGGAAAATGGTGTAAGCTTGCAGTAAGTAAAGAAAGCAGGGAATTGTAGTGGTCTGTTTAACAGTGTAGAAAAACTGGTCCGGGGTTCATAGGTTCACTAGTGGTGTCTCTCTATAAAAGATAGCATGCTGGGTGAACAAATTACAGCTGGACAATTGACAAATAGAGGTTGCACCGTAGTGCACATTCATGACATGATGACTACTATGATATTTAGTGCGGGCATTACAACAATATAGATAGACCGTAATCCAACTGCATCTATGACTAATAATCGACCCTCAGGTTATCATCCGAACCCCCTTAGGTATTAAGTTGCAAGCAATAGATAATCGCATTAAGCAATGTGTGTAATGTAAGCAATGATTGTGCACGAGGGCACTCACACCGATGTTTTCTCCCTAGTGGCAATAGCACATCCTCCCCTGTCACGTTTCTGTCACTCGAGCACAGGCGAAAAGGAGGCATGAACCCAACTATCGAGCATAAATACTCCCTCTTGGAGTCACTAGCAACTACTTGGCCAGAGCAACCACTAGCAACGGAAAGCATGCAAGATCACAAATAACATATGCAATAAAGACTATAATCAACTTGGCATAAGTTCAATATTCATCGGATCCCAGCAAACACAGCACATAGAATTACATAAGAACAATCTCGATCATGTTAGGCAACTCACGAGATCTAAACATTGAGGCATAGGAGGAGAAGACAACCATCTAGCTACTGCTATGGACCCATAGTCCGAGGATGAACTACTCACGCATCACTCCGGAGGCAGGCAAGGTGATGAAGAGGCATCCGGTGATGATCTCCTCTCCGGCAGGGTGCCGGGAGGCAGCTTTAGAACCCCCTGATCTAGGGTTGACGGCGATGGCGGCTGCGGAACTTTTCGGGGATTTTTGGTCAGGTACGTAGGGTTTTCCTTCGGAGGGGAATAAATAGGCGAAAGAGCGACATAGGTGGGCCACCAGGGTGGCCTCACCACCCCCAGGCGCGGCCAGGGGGCCTGCGCCTGGCTATGGTGAGGGCCCCCTGGTGCCCGTCTTCGACTCCTCTTCGGACTTCTGGATGCTTCCGGGGAAAATAGGAATTTCGGGATTCGTCGGGTCCAATTCCGAGAATATTTCCGGAACAACTTTTCTGAAATAAAAAACAGCAGAAAACAGGGAACTGACACTTGACATCTTGTTAATAGGTTAGTCCCGGAAAACGTGTAAAACTGCTATAAAGAAGGGATAAAACATGTAGGAATTGGCATAATATCAACATGGAACATCAGAAATTATAGATACGTTGGAGACGTATTAGTGCTTTGCAGGTGGAGGCGAGGGTGAGGATGCCGGGGGACGCAACGCCGGCGGCCTGCCTGTTGTAGCGCGGCTGCGGGCTTTACGGGTCTAGCTCGGACCCAGCTGGACCCCGTTTAGGTCTAGTGTGTCCCTTTGGGGGTGACGGGGACCGGTGTGCCTTGCGGCCACGTCCGGCCGACTACCATCTCCGACGGTGGAGGTAGTTCCCTCCCGCATGGCCTCGGTACTGCTTCCCCGGTGGCCTCTCCTTGTTTCCGTCCTGCAGACTTCGTAGCGTCTACCTCGGAGAGACAACGATGGTGGCTTCGTAACCGCTATGGCGCATGTTGGTGGACGGTTGGTCTGGTGGTTGCGAGGCTCGCCCTTGCGTGGCTCCTAGGCGACGGATTGTCACGGATGGTGGTGAGGGTGTTCGGGAGAAATCCTTGTCGGAGTGTCGACACCGGCGCGGTGCCGCCTTCGGGTGGCATCCTCCCTTCCTGAAGAGCGTCGTGGCTACCCTGCATCCGCCACCCCGATGTGCCGGGGGAAACCCTAGGACCGGTGTGCTGGTATGGGCAGTAGCGCGACTCTCCGTCCTGAAGGTGTTGTTTGGTACTTGACGTCCCGGTGCTAAGAGCGTGGTGGTAGTTTGTAGGTGGGCGCAACGGTTACGGGTTCTTGTCGTTTCGTTGATCCGCTTCTGTCTCCTTTTCTTTTCTGGTGTGTGTTGGCTGCCGCCTCAGCCAGTGTTATATCAAAACTGTTGTATCGCGTGGTTGGCTGGTTGCTATATTAATGTAGCGGGGCTTCGGTCTATTTCGGCTATTTTGCAAAAAACCTCGATGTTACGTGCAATTTTCTCTCGAAATACAGATGCCTAGCTACGCCGTACGTGTAGTCCTACGCGTGCAGCAGGCGCCTGACGCGGGTTGGTGAATGAGGGCGACCAGACAAGACGACCGGCCATCAATCTGTGAACGAGGGCTGGCGTGTTTTGTTGGGAAAGTGTGGAATATCCTGCCGCCGCACATCGCTCCGCTGATCCTCACTCGGCCAAGACCGACAAGGAAGGATGACTCGAGGCCGGTCTATGTGGAGGTCAAGTGGCGACAAGGGAAACCGCGTCGCCTGGGCTGGTGGGTGCCCACTGCAAGAGAGAGAGAAATAAATCCCACAGACACGGCGCAAAAGAACTTCCCACTTGTGACCCGACGCTCACGAGTCAAAGAAAGAAAGAAAGATAGCCAAACAAGAATCTTGACCACGGCGAGTGGGCGCTGATCGGGACAAGTGACGAGAATGCACTGCTGGAACCCAAGAATTCGCAGTGTGAGCGTGACGGTACTGCCGGTCTACGTCGCAGACGCGATGCGACGTTACGGCTCACATGTTCACACAGTTACATCTTGTTTTTGGAGTGAAGCCACATGATCGGAATATTTGTACATATGTAGTCGCCCTGCGTCCTTGCTCCGTTCCGTCAGCAAAACGCGCCGCCCGTACGTGCATCGCGCTTCGCACCTTAATTAAGCCAAACGTTGCAGAATTTAACAGAATTTTTAAAATAAAATATTAATACTTATAATACCAAAATCGATATAATAAGAAAGTACTATAGTATATATTACACGAGGGTTAAACCTTAGCAATTTTGACTTTAGACAGATCTAATACCCTCTCCGTCCCAAATTAGATACATCTATTTTGTGCAACTTTGAGACAATTAATTTAGAACGGAGGGAGTACGCGGGGAGGGGGCATGTACTGTATCTGTATACGTACGACTCGGTCTCGCCATGTGCCCTCTTGAATTTGGTTCGGATCTAGCGTATGTTTTTTTTTTCAGGAAAGCGCGAGAATGCACGTCTTTTTTTTATAGATAGAGAGAAACAAATACGGCGAAATCCACAGCGAGACACACAAAGGGGAGAAAAAAAAACCCACACAGAAAATACTAGTATCTCACAAAAACCCTACAGTCCTCCAACTCTCGGCCTCGGTCATGATCTCGCGCATGTAGAGTAGTCGTCCTGTACACACCGGCCGGTCACGTTGGTTGCCTGACACTAAAATTAACAGGCACTTGCGCGCTATCTCCCCTCATGCATTATCTCCTTCAGTTCAACTAAGCTGCTCATGATGATTCCGGCCGGCGGTGGGTTGGCGTCGTGCTGATTCATCCATTGTGTACTGCTTCGGGCACCAGGAATTAGTGACTTACTCTACCTGCAGCTTGCGACGCCCCTTGTTCTGCCACTTGCTCGGGGATTCAGAGCATCTCCGCACCGATCGAATATGTGTTCGGCACCCACTAATTGGACCCCTTTAGAGCGCGCTAGACACATGTCTGCGAATTTGGTGGCCGTACTCCGCAGTGGCACCCCCAACCGGCTACCCCAAACGGCATCCCTATTTTGGTTTTGATCAAAATATTTTCCGTTTGATAAAAACGCTCGATAAATTAGGTAAATAATAATTATATAAACACACAAATAGTTCAACATTTCTTACAATAATTTAAATATTTAAAATTTTCAAATTCGTACGAATACATCTTCGTAATCGAACTACTCGTTAGCTCTCATAGCCCACAAGTGTGCCATAAGATCAGCCTGAAGTTGATGATGAACTCCCTCGTCACGAATTTTCTGATAAACACCAAGAAAATCATCAAACTCAGCAGACACGTTCGGTTGTGGATCCGCAAGAGGACCTTGAAAGTCGAATGGCTCATCGAACACCATTTCGATGTCTCGCTCGCTCTCGATGATCATCTTATGCATGATAATATAAGAATTCATTTGGTGATCTCTGATACACGGGACCAAACAATGCAACTACTGCCTTGCAAAATCGAAATGTGGCTTGAACGACGGTGGTCTCAGGCATACGAAGATAGTCATCCAATGAATCTGCAGGGGCTCCATATGCAAGACATCATATTGCAGCCGTGCATTTCTGAAGAGATGAAAATCTTAGAAGCACAGTATAGATTTTTTTTTTCGATCAAAGTAGTCGTCATACTCCCGAACACCGTGCACAATTCGCCTGAAGACTTCTCTGTTCATCTGAAAACGCCAGCAAAATTCATGAGGTAGGTTTGCCGACGTGTCCGAGAAATAGTCGTCTCACAAGAGTCTGGGGCCAGTTGCCCTTTGTCGGTTCTTGTTCGCCCTGCGCCCTTTCATTGATCCTCCATGCTTTGGCTCAGCTGCCTCCACGGCCATCACCTCTAACAGAGCCGCCATTACCATCTCATTCTCCTCGTCGACTGCAAGGGCGGCCTCCTCTCCCATCAGTTGGTAAAACATGACCTCGTCGTCACTATCCATACTATATTGGATAAAACCCAACCATTACTCGTGAGATAAACAAGTTTAACGGCAGTTCATCGACCTATGGCAAACGGTTGAACACCTTACCTGCGGGATGGAAGCGAGGAAGAGGCGAATGCGGTTGAGTGACCTGCGCGGCGCGCGAAAACGACGGGGAACGGCAACAAGCTGCGTTGAATCGTACGTGCTCGACTCTTGCGTAGAGTTGGCGACGACTAGGGTGCCGGCGATGGTGCGAATCGGCGGCGAGAGGAAACAACAGAAGGATGGGGACAAATGACTATCGACCGGTGCGGGTTTGTCTCTATGACGGGTGGGGTGACCGAACAATGTCTAGCGCCCCAGGAAGGCCCCAAGTTTAGCAGGTGAAATGTGGGGTCTGGATACAAAATTGGCGGGTGGACACATTTAGGGGTGCCGCTGCGACGTTTTTTTTAGTCCGGACCCATTGGGCCTTTGGGGTACCCGTGGAGATGATCTTATTTATATCCATAGTTTACTTGCATTTGCTTTGCCATGCTCCCGATCGGTCCGAAGGCCTA
The DNA here is from genome assembly GCA_028641055.1 of Alopecurus myosuroides. Lineage (NCBI taxonomy): Eukaryota > Viridiplantae > Streptophyta > Magnoliopsida > Poales > Poaceae > Alopecurus > Alopecurus myosuroides. The sequence goes on from CM054057.1 coordinate 572,052,000, forward strand.
GAATTTCGGTTCCAGATAGGTCAAACAATTCAATTAACTAGGAGGCGAAGTTAAGTAAAAGCACCAACATATCCCACTGGGTGCGAGTAATAGTTTTAAAAACCTATTTCTGCCATAGATTTGATCTTTGCTTTTCTGCATAAAGCACCGTAAATGGCATTTCATCAAGAAATTTGGCACATATGTAGTATAACATTTGTATATGTTCTTCATCAACAAGTGAACTGGGCACTGGCTCAGTGGCAAGGGATGCATTGCCCCCAGCCGACCCAGGTTCGAGTCCCATTAGGGGCTAAATTTGGGTTTTCCATGTGGACTCTTTCTTTCAAAAAAAGCCATCAGGTGCTAGTTCCTGGTATGGTCCTGTTTTTTTTCTTCATCAACAAAATTAGTTTTTTCAAACGTTTTACTATTTTAACGGGTTTTTTTTATTGAGGTGGGAGCATATGAGCCGGAGAGCGAGTGTGAATTTTCAAGTAATTACAATGTTCGCCAAGTTAAAGTGGAATCCCATATCTAGCATGGTTTTCTCAAGTGAGTCGCATTACACTCTACTCTCTTTATGCTTTGGCATATCTAGTTTCACCACACATATGACCAATTGTTCATCCTATTTCTTCCTTTTGATCATATGGAAAATTTCATAAGACACTAGAATATTGTAGAGAATTAAGACATTTATGAAGAAAGGGCCTTGAGTTCGACTGATAACATCCAGTCTAAGCTGCTTCAACCTCGAAGCCTATACTATGGTGCATATACTGAGCTTTGTCACATTCTATGGGTTCTTTACTTTCAGAATTAGGATGATCATTGTGTCATTCTACACTTGGGTTATAACATATGTATTTACTTCTGTGGGCATCAAAGATGTATTTACGAAGAGATATTTCTTAACTTCCAGTGTCATGAAAGGAGCTAGTAGATTTTTATTCATTTTCCTCTGACACATATGAGAAACGGAGTCCAAAATACCAAATTTTGATCATGTTGATTTTGAAGTAAATGTATTAGAGAATAGTTAAGAACATGGTCATGAAGATTGATAGATTTCTTCCACAAACACCCGTGTCATCTACTATCGGTTTGAGCAGATTTCTGTTATTCCACGATATTTTCACGGTATGAAAACATAAGGTATTCTGGTCGCCATACAATAGGCAATTTCCATGCCTTTGTTGGAGCCGGTAAATATGTTCTTGCTACAATAAGTTTCGGTGACCACTTAGATTTCCTGATCATGAACATTGGATGTTGTTAATAACGGGGTCATGTCATTAGAAGAATGATGTGATGAACATATACCCAAAGTGAATATAGCAATGCGATCAAGACATTAAGTTTACATTGTTATATCAAACATACGAAGTAACTTATTCCTTAGACCATGAGATCATGTCAATCACTGATACCGGAAGGGTGCTTTGATGTCAGCAAACGTCACACTGTAACAGGGTGACTATAAAGGTGCCGTTAGGTATTTGGAAATTATTAGTTGAGGATCATGGATCAAGAGTGGGATTTGTCCATCCAAAATGACGGAGAGATATACTCTGGGCCCTCTCGGTGATATCACATCGACACCGCTTGCAAGCACGTGATATGATCACAAGGATGTTATATCATGGGAACGAGAAAAGAGTACTTTTCGGTAACGAGATTGAACAAAGTATGGTTGATACCAATGATCGAATCTCGGACAAGTAAAATATCGCGAGACAAAGGGAATAGTTCACGACGTTAATGGTTCACACGATCACGAGAGTCATCGTTGAATAATATAGGAGTCATCACGGATCTCCAGATCCTGTTGTTGATTATTGATCGGAGAGGAGTCTCGATCATGTCTATCTTATTCGCGAACCGTAGGGTGACACACTTAAGGTTCGATGACGTGTTTGAGAGGATACGGAATATTGAAGAATATTTTGGGCAGCACCGAAATTGTTTCGGGGAAAATTGAAATAGTTGAAGGGGTTTTTCATCGAATGGTTGTTAATAGAATTAACAAATGATTCGAGGTGATATATGCAAAAGTTTGTTAATAGAATTAACAAATGCATAAATAAAGAAATAAAAATGTTTTATTTAATTATTAAGGAAAAACTCTTGGATTTTCTAAGTGGAGTTTTAAGGGAAAATGAGTGGGTGTGAGTGGAGTGTCCACTCACATGATGAGGGAAGAGGTGGGGGCACACCCATGGGCTGGTCGCACCCCCTTGGGCTGCCTCCCCCTCTCCTATAAATAGAGGGCATGAGCTCACTCTCTCACACACACTTACCCACCTCATTTCCTCTCCACCCGCTGCTCCATTCCATAGTCTTCGTCTTGGCGAAGCCCTGACCATGGGATTCTTCACCACCACCACGTCGTCGTGCTGCTGGAGTTCCGAGGGATCCTCTACTTCCGCGCCCCGCTGGATCGAGGGAACGGAGGTCGTCATCAACCGTACGTGTGACTGATCACGGAGGCACCGCCAGATTGCGGTGCACATCTTCTCGCTCTCGGGATCGGTGTGAGTACGACTATGCCAACAACGAGATTTGGTATCGTAACGCTTTGTGTCTTCGAGGGTATGTGTTCTCCTTAACCCTCTTTTTGCCCGTTGCACTTCGTCTCCTAGATTAGATCTTGGCCTTTCGGGTGTCTCCCGCGTAGGAAAAAATTTGTTTTCTATGCAACGACCCCTTCAGCCAGACCATCACAGGACTAGAACTTCATGGAGTTGCCTTTCCTGTAGCGTTCGCAGTTCCTTCCCGGAACAGGGGGTAACATGCCACATCCTTTTACACTCTGCAGAGGTGCGTTACTTTACCCATGGGCGACCAAGACCATGTTGCACAACCAAGCTCGAGATCCTGTCCACGCCCACTTTGGTGTGGGGCTCGGTTGTTGCTCCAAGCCAAACCATGCTTCTCCGCACAACGCATGCCCACCCATTTCCACCAGCAGGTTGAACCCCTGATTCCACCCCTCACGATGGAGACTTAGGCGCCCCTGGCAGACACTCATAGACCCCAGAATCTGTGGGACGCAAGGGCTCCCACCCATGTGCATGTAGTCCTGCAAGACCTACAACGTACGTCTCTAGCATCCAGTTGACATGCGAACGAGAGAAGATCACGGCTGACTTACTCGCCCCATACAAGACCCATGGTTAACGCGATATTTATGGCGCATCGAGTTCTGACGGCATTTTTGATTAAATTTCTAGGTAATATTTTTCCATGCAAATGGAACCTTCCTTTGAGCTATTCTTCTTACCATGGTCCCATCCGCCCTCCAAACAGAACACTACCACTCGGGTAGTCATTCAATTAGTCATATTATTATAAAAGTAGGATCATGCATTCTTTTGAGAGTAGATGATAGTACGATACGGTTTTTGCAAATAGTTCGTTATGAAATACTGCAAAGGATATGAGCAAGTGATGAACTTGCCTGAGATTGAAATCACCATAATAATCATGTCTTCAGGTTCAAGGGTCGCGTAGAAAATCCCGACAACTGAAAGATAGCAAAGTAGTCCTGGTAAGGACTACAGAAAGCACTCGCATGATGATACATGCATAGTAATGAGATGCATCGTGAATTACCCTGGAAAACACCCCAGCTTACAAGTGTAAACCACGTTTGATACGATTTCTTATTCACATAGGTTTTAGGTGAAATGTTTCATTACTTGTGGTTATGTTGTTCTTAATTTCTTTTAGATCAGTATGTGTTTCACTTTTATTTAACAAACAATGGTTACCATGTTTAGGTACAAGTGTTATCACATGGTTAGGTAAAAAGACAACAACACATGGAAAACAACTATTGAAAAGATAACAGACACATTTTATTTTATATTCAAAAAGTGTAAAGCTTATGACAAGGAGTTGAATTGAAAATGATGAACTAGTACAACTAACTCTATCATCACAATACTTGCTAACGACTTGTGATGATAGGTTTTAGTAGGTGTCAAAACATGAGGGTTTTATTAATAAAGAAAATAATGTTGTGGCAGTTATTTCTTGTGGAATATTATAGAATACTATTATACGTTTAGAATTAAGTTTATAAATTAAACAAAATGTTTTATGTTTGACATATTTGAGTTCGAAATGCTTTTCTCTTTAATTTGATATAACATTTTATGTTTGCTGAAAATATTTGAATAAGTTATTAATTTATTAATTTTAAATGAATTAAATGACAAGGAAAAATATTGCACACATGAAAACTTGGTCAAATGACTATCAAAACATCATAGATGAGTTGCATTTGTCATTTGGAGAATTTTGGTGTATAACTTGTATTTTTTCGATTTTATAACTTATTTATATTTTCTCTATTTTAAATGATTTAATTTAAATTCAAAATATTTAATTTTTAAAGTTTATCAAACATTTTTGAAAATTTCATAATCATTTAGATTATATTTTCTGATTAATATGGTATATTAGTTATATTTTTCTGACTAATAAAATTAAAGTTATTGATTTATTACATTTATTTGATTTTCTGCCAATTTCAAATTGACAGGTGGGTCCCACCTGTCATATTCGAATTTTAAATAAAAATAAAAGAAAAAGAAAATAAATCCTCCCATGACGTCATGATGACGTCACATATGCCGTCACCATAGCTCGAATCCTCTCAGAAGGATTGCAATCCATGAATTTACTGCAAATTAGCTCAATTCAGTTTTTCCACTAGGTAGAGGAGCCCACGACGAGTGCAGGGGTGGTGACGGCATGACCAAATGGTTAAGAGGTCGCCGGCGGCGAGCACAACGGCGGCGGCGCTTCTCGGGTTACAGCAATACGGCGATTCCGTGGATGAAATTCAATAGCGAAAGCACCACGAGGTGCGACGGCTCACCAGGAAGGTGCTGGTGCAGGTGGTTGGGCACGGCGAGCTTCCTAGCGATGGCGAGCTTCCACGGCGGCCGGAGCAGAGAGAAAAGGAAACCGGAAAATTCGCAGGCTCCCGGCCATCTCCGCCCGTGCGCCACCTCGAGGAGGTCTAGGAGGATACGACGCGCCGTTCAGTTGCCCTCGAGGCGGCCGGAATCGACGGCGCGTGGTGGCGGCCGGAAGAACTAGGGTTCCGATTTTCTTTGCACAGAGGTAACGAGAGAGAGGAGAAAGTGGCTGAGGGGATAGAGGAGGGTGTGGGCAAGGTCGTGATGTACTTCTCCTTCCGAGGGCGGCTAGCAGGAGGTGGCCAGGCGGCGTCGGCGGTGACGACACGTTTTTGCCGGCCTGGAGGAAGACAAAAGGAGATTTTTCCGCATAACCCCCTGAGAAGATTTGGAAATTGCACATAAACCCTTCTATGGCTGAGAACATAATAGAAGTGATGTTTTCAGGACCTTTTTGTCAATAGAAAAATTATTAAAAATTATATTTGGAAAGCTCATCAAATTTGCAACCTCACCATGTTTTGTTATGGTGAATTTGAGCAACATTTTTGTTTTTTTATTTAGGGTGCTAGATTAAGTGATTTTTGTTATTTCTCACCCTTTAATTGATTAAATGGCTTTAGAATTATTTTAAGCATGATTATCATGAGCACACAATGAACATGTGGTTTAATAAGGTGAAATAACTTAATTGGACAATTTTAAGTGTAATCCCTTATAGGAAGTAATTTAGTAAAACTACTTTGTACCGCTTCTATGCACTGTTATGAAAATCATTTAATATGGAATTTTATTCCATGACACACCAAATGATTTTAATGGGTGAAGGAACTTATTTATTTTATGATACCATGTTATTTTCATAGTTAAAACTCCTTGCAATTTTGGTTGACATGTTACTTAGGTGGGTGTAAGCCTTATTTGATAAATTAGGTTCTTTACCAAGTGGAAAACATGTGTGTCTTTGGAACCTATTTGTTTGTTTTTCACCATTTTCCAAATGTGGATATTATCTCATGTTGTTTTAGAACATGTAATCATTTACATGGTTATATGTAGATGAATTTATGTTGTCATCTACTAGTCTTACATATGAAAAGGATATGGAAAACAAGGTATTAAGCCTGTTACCATTAACCTCCACATATCAAAGACATGTGGATGCAATGGCTGGTTATTATTTCATACTTGATAATTATTTCCATTAAAGATAATATTATGAGCTCCTCATCTCTGATGAGTTTGACAGAGGTTAATGGTTCTCTAATATATCCTAATGATTCACTGGATAATTTTCTTATGATCCCCTTACTGAGGCAGTGTTGCTTCTTGTGGTCTTCTGTTGCTTGATGTTCTTCTCTCTAGTTTCTACTAGCCTTCAGGTATTGCCTTTGTCACTGGCAAGAAATATCAGCTCTTGGATTCCATCTTCAACTATCTCACCCTTGTGGTGAAAACAACCAGTTATTCCAAGCAAAGATTTTACTTAGATGATTATAATGTGGTTTCTTGTTTCCTTAGTGTTATTCTTTCTTTTGGTTGTTTGCAAAAGAAATGTGGACGTAGTTTATGACATCAATTTTCCCTATGTATATAAGAAGAATTTGTTAACAAGGTAACTAATCTTTCCTCCAAATTACTACTCATATACAATAGGCTGAGATGTACCACTTAATTCAATCTTTTGTTTGTTTGTGTATGACACTCAATTGTTTGAGTATACAAAAGTGATCTGTTAACAAGGTAATTAGTATTTTTACCAAACTACTTATATATAACACTAACATTGGAATATCACACTATTTCAAGAGAGTTAATAAGATCATATCAAGATATAAGAGTTTCCAAATACTCTTATAGCAGATTAGAGTAGCACTTCTAGAACACTCTAAATAATCTTCTTGGAGATCTTCCCGTGGTAGTCCTCCTTTCTTGTGGGTTGCTTCTCTTGCAGAATGATTCAGAGAAGATTTGGAAATTAGATACAATGGTCTAGACAACATAACAAGATCTGGATTAAGATTTAGTTCATGCGTTCATTATCCTTTAATATACTTCTTATTTTATTTCCCAAAAAGATATGTAATTATATCATATAGGATTTGTTTTACTTAGTTATAAATTCAATTTTTCTAATAGAGGTTTATAACTTGTTGTTATCCATTAGTTGTATCCAAAGGCACTTTAGTTGTTGAATATTCATGTGGATAGAAATATAGAGTGTTTGTGGAATGATGACTTAAGATAGTAAGTTGATCAAGTGGTTCCTTGATGTGTTGAGATCTCATATGCTCACTTGTATAAGATGAAGTACACATTGAGCATATGAAGGTTGTTGGATTTTAATGACTTATGCCATAGTTGTTTGTTGTTTTTCTCAGGTGTCTTGATTTTACTTTATATTCTTACTTTGTAAAAATAATGCAGCCATAGAGGTTTGGAAATATCATATGTGGTGATCAAGGTTTAACAGTAGCTTAAGAAGATTTATTTCTTCTTTTAGGTACTTCTTTTATGATTGATGAGATATGTACATATTCGATAAATATGTTAATACACTTATTATGTCATTTCCCACTTGTGGGGTTTAAGTTAATACTTGTTTGTATCATTTGTTCTATTGAACCTTTATTATTTACTTGTGTAGGTTCACTTAATAGTTATTATATGATTTAGAAAGATGTTAGGTAAATGAATTGATAATTTAGAGGGTTGTTCTTTTATGGGAAATAACATCTCTGTTGATGAGATGGTTCAATTGTGTATTACTCATTTGTGGAAGTGAGACTATCACTTATGTGATTTGGATACTCACCCCTCTTTGGTTATAGTTACCTAGTGAATTATCCCAAGTCACTTATAAACTTGTGGTTAAGGTGGTTGAGGGTTTGTGTTTGATCATAACCAACTATGGTATGTCTTATCAACTGATTTGGTTTCTTAAGATACTTGTTATAAAGATCACTCCAAATGTACTCCTGACCAGATGATCTAAACCTATTTCCTCATGTCAAGTGAAACATTGGTCACTTTGGTTTGTTTAAACTTTCGCGCCAAATTTTCCCGTATTTTTATATGCATGCTTTGCAAATGCACATATTATATTTAGGTCCTTATAACCTCCCAAACTCTGGGATGTTACAGTATATCCCCCTTAACAAGAACTTCGTCTCGAAGTTCAACCTCTCTCACGTAAAGATAGGTAGAGAGAACTTCTGTAGACCATTGATTCTTCAGAATAGTTTTCTTGTGTTGACCTTGGCATGTGTAGCCTCTTGTCTTGATTGTTCACCTTCCACCGTCTTGCATGTTGATCTAATACTTTGCCAGTTGTTATGAAAACTCTGTTTTGTTACTAGGCCTTCCTAATGGTCTCGCGAAGAACACGTGGTATTTCCACCACATGGTGGATACCAAGTTTCGTTCTCCGATGAATATGTATGGTTTCCTATCCCTCACAACTTTCTGAAGAACATTTGGTACATCCACAAGGTGATGAATAACCAATAAGATTCTTCCGGTACACCGGATATTGTCTATGGTTAAAACTCCATTTGGTTCAATATAATGGTCTCAAAATAAATACTTCTCTAAGAAGCTTGTACAACATAGTGTACATTGATTTAGACTCATCTATTTAGTGAAAATATCTTCGAGTTTCCTCGAGTTTTAACTCTTTCCTATAGGTGACTATAACCTATTCCACTAGTTACTTCCTATGGTCCTTCTAGAATTCTTTGGGTGTTAACTTCTATGGAATGACTCTATAAGTTTATTTATATAACTTTACATTTTTCCTTCTAGGATATAACTACTCACGTGATTTTCTGAGTGTCACTTGTGGTAGCTCACCATGTGTTGATGAAGTATTTCACCAACTCTAAACAAGACGTGGAATGTGATCCATTCCCATCAGTGGCTTCATTGACTTATGCCTTCTTGACTTTCTAGTCTTCCAGAGCTTTGGTGATTGCTTCAATCTGCTGATAACTCAGACAGCTCTCATACTAATCCTATACCCTCTAGACCAGTAACATCAAGATAGAACTCAGTGTTTGCACATGCATTTGCACATCAAGTTCAATCTTCATGTACAGATCTAGTCATTCAAAGATCCAATAAATTCCAAATGCATTAATCACTCATGCGTCAAAAGCCCGTGAAATAAAATTACTTAGAGTAAAACATCTCAAGTACCCAAGGCTCTTAAATGCTATACACTACAAGCAGGTATATAGTACCTTGTAATCCTAGTCTACACAACCACTCTTTGCCTAGATAGTTACTCCAGTTGCATGCCTTACTGCAATGGAATAAACTAAGACAAAATGATCCTATAGTAGTTGTTGTCTAACTTGGTTCCATATAGGACTAAGTATTATGTAATTGAATTACTTCAGCTTGATTATGATAAGAGTCTCATCGTATCTGTTGATCCTTCATGGTGTTGATCACATTGTAGGAGTAGTAATGTAGCTTCCATCAATGCTTTTGCCTTCTCCTAGTTCTATACTATACTATAGTGATTCACCTCTAAACTTGATAACTAAGGATATGGTATATACCCCATAGTTACCATGGTCTAGTGACTCTTCATAATTCTCAAACATCCCTAATTATTGACTCATGTACTTATTCTATACTATGTTCTACTCCATCCTATACATTCCTAGAATAGGGTAATAATCACTGTGACTTAATCATCTCTAACTATATCAGAACTCTGTTTCCCAATGAAACTAATACATGCTAGACTTCTAACTATTCATACCTAGGTATAAAGAAATAGTTAAGTAGGTTTACTCAAGTTGAGTAAGAATATTCTATACAAGTATGATCATATCATACTCAAGTGAATGATTCTCATAGTTGTAGGAAGTAGGGTTTAGATAAGATGGCTTCCTATAGTCTTTACCAACCTACATATCTCCTAAAAGGTTTTAAACCTAAGGTCGTTTCACTCTGATACCATCTGTGGTGACCCAACACACCACTGCATGTGTAGTGCGCAAGTCGATGACATAATACTCACAGAAGGACGTACCTGTGAATATTACATCCCTCAGAGTGGTACAACAGAAACACAGCAGGTCCAAGCAAAGCTATAGAATACAAACTTCATTAAAATCTTGAGAATCTCTTTGATGAATCAAGAAGATCTCATGCAAATGAAACATCAGAAGAAGAAATGCGAAGCTCCAAGCTGGAGAAGAACTCTAGCTCAGAACAAATTCACTACGGCTGATATCAGCCCTAATCTATGACTTGTAACAGCTAATTCCGAGAATGTTCTCCACCTACACCTTGATAGCCTCTCCTCCACCAGCGTTGTTGATGACGATTCTTTACCGACTAGGTAACATATCACTCCACCTAGCTTCATGAGGTAGTGATGGCTTCACGATGAAGACTTCCATAAGACTTCAACTCTAAGTAGGGATCAAACAGGAACAAGAGTAACGAGTGTTACTCAGCAAGTTCAAGATATACAGTGGGTAGTTTGATGCACTAACTACAGCTTTAGACTTGAAAGAGTCATAAGATAATGCAAGGTTTTGTAAATCTTTCTTCAAGAGGTTGGTTTTACTTCTGAAAACTATGCCCGCCAGACCATCACAGGACTAGAACTTCATGGAGTTGCCTTTCCTATAGCGTTCGCAGTTCCTTCTCGGAACAGGGTAACATGCCAATCCTTTTACACTCTGCAGAGGTGCGTTACTTTACCCATGGGCGACCAAGACCATGTTGCACAACCAGGCTCGAGATCCTGTCCATGCCCACTTAGGTGTGGGGCCCGGTTGTTGGTCCAAGCCAAACCATGCTTCTCCGCACAACGCATGCCCACCCATTTCCACCAGCAGGTTGAACCCATGATTCCACCCCTCACGATGGAGACCTAGGCACCCCTGGCAGACACTCATAGACCCCAGAGCTCGTGGGACGTAAGGGCTCCCACCCATGTGCATGCAGTCCCGCAAGACCTACAGCGTACGTCTCTGGCAGCCCGTCAACATGAGAACGAGAGAAGATCACAACTGACTTACTCGCCCCATACAAGACCCATGGTTAACGCGGTATTTACGGCGCATCGAGTTCTGACGGCATTTGTGAGTAATTTCCAAGGTAATACTTTCCCATGCAGATGGAACCTTACTTTGACCTATTCATCTTACCATGGTCCCATCCGCCCTCCAAACAGAACACTACCACTCGGGTATTCATTCAATTATTCATATTATTATAAAAATAGGATCATGCATTCTTTTGAGAGTAGGTGATAGTACGATAGGGTTTTTGCAAATAGTTCGTTATGAAATACTGCAAAGGATATGAGCAAGTGATGAACTTGCCTGAGATTGAAATCACCCTAATAATCATGTCTTTGGGTTCAAGGGTCCCGTAGAAAATCCCGACATCTCAAAGATAGCAAAGTAGTCCTGGTAAGGACTACAGAAAGCACTGGAAGGATGATACATGCATAGTAATGAGATGCATCATGAATTACCCTAGAAAACACCCCAGCTTACAAGTGTAAGCCACGTTTGATACGATTTCTTATTCACACAGGTTTTAGGTGAAATGTTTCATTACTTGTGGTTATGTTGTTATTAATTTGTTTTAGACGTGTATGTGTTTCACTTTTATTTAACAAACAATTGTTACCATGTTTAGGTACAAGTGTTATCACGTGGTTAGGTAATAACTACTGAAAAGATAATACACACATTTTATTTTATATTCAAAAAGTGTTGAGCTTATGACAAGGAGTTGAATTGGAAATGATGAACTAGTACAACTAACTCTATCATCACAATACTTGCTAATGACTTGCGATGATAGGTTTTAGTAGATGTGAAAATATGAGGGTTTTATTAATAAAGAAAATAATGTTGTGGCAGTTATTTCTCGTCCTAGTGGAATATTATAGAATTCTATTATACGTTTAGAAATAAGTTTATAAATTAAACAAAATGTTTTATGTTTGACATATTTGAGTTGGAAATGCTTTTCTCTTTAATTTGATATAACATTTTATATTTTTTGAAAATATTTGAATAAGTTATTAATTTACTAATTTTAAATGAATTAAATGACTAGGAAAAATATTGCACAAATGAAAACTTGGTCAAATGACTATCAAAACATCATAAATGAGTTGCATTTGTCATTTGGAGTATTTTGGTGTATAACTTGTATTTTTCTGATTTTATGAATTATTTATTATTTTTCTTTATTTTAAATGATTTAATTTAAATTCAAAATATTTTATTTTTAAAGTTTATCAAATATTTTTGAAAAGTTCATAAACATTTAGATTACATTTTTCTGATTAATTTGGTATATTAGTTATAATTTTCCGATTTATAAATTAAAGTTATTGATTTATTATTATTTGATTTTCTGCCAATTTCAAATTGACACGTGGGTCCCACCTGTCATATTCGAATTTTAAATACAAATAAAAGAAAAAGAAAATAAATCCTCCCATGATGTCACTGATGACGTCACCATAGCTCGAATCCTCTCAGATGGATTGCAATCCATGAATTCACTGCAAATTAGCTCAATTCAGTTGTTCCACTATGTAGAGGATCCCACGACGAGGGCAGGGGTGGTGGCGGCATGACCAAATAGTCAAGGGGTTGCCGGCGGTGAGCACAACGGCGGCGGCGCTTCTCGGTTTACAGCAATACGGCGATTCCGTGGATGAAAGAAATTCAAAAGCGTAAGCACCACGAGGTGCGGCAGCTCACCAGGAATGTGCTGGTGCAGGTGGTTGGGCACGGCGAGCTTCCTAGCGACGGCGAGCTCCACGGCGGCCGAAGCAGAGAGAAAAGGAAGCCGGAAAATTCGCGGGATCCCGGCCATCTCCGCCCGTGCGCAAGCTCGAGGAGGCCTAGGAGGATACGGCGCACCTCCTAGTGGTTTCAGTTGTCCTTGAGGCGGTAGGAATCGACAGCGCGCAGCGGTGGCCGGAAGAACTAGGGTTTCGGTTTTCTTTGCATAGAGGAAACGAGAGAGAGGGGAAAGTGGCTGAGGGGATAAAGGATGGTGTGGGCAATGTCGTGATGTACTTCTCCTTCCGAGGACGGCTAGCAGGAGGTGGCCAGGCGACGTCGGCGGTGACGGCACGTTTCTGCCGGCCTCGAGGAAGACAAAAGGATATTTTTCCGCATAACCCCCTGAGAAGATTTGGAAATTGCACATAAACCCTTCTATGGCTGAGAACGGAATAGAAGTGATGTTTTCAGGGCCTTTTTGTCAATAGTAAAATTATTAAAAATTATGGAAAGCTCATCAAATTTCCAACCTCACCATGTTTTGTTATGGTGAATTTGAGCAATATTTGTATTTTTTATTTAGGGTGCTAAATTAAGTGATTTTTGTTATTTCTCACCCTTTAATTGATTAAATGGCTTTAGAATTATTTTAAGCATGATTATCACGAGCACACAATGAACATGTGGTTTAATAAGGTGAAATAACTTAATTGGACAATTTTAAGTGTAATCCCTTATAGAAAGTAATTTAGTAAAACTACTTGGTACTGGTTCTATGCACTGTTATGAAAATCATTTAATATGGAATTTTATTCCATGACACACCAAATGATTTTAATGGGTGAAGGAACTTGTTTTCTTTAATGATACCATGTTATTTTCATAGTTAAAACTCCTAGCAATTTTGGTTGACATTTTACTTAGTTGGGTGTAAGCCTTATTTGATAAATTAGGTTCTTTACAATGTGGAAAACATGTGTGTCTTTGGAACCTATTTGTTTGTTTTTCGCCAGTTTCCAAATGTGGATATTATCTCATGTTGTTTTAGAACATGTAATCATTTACATGGTGATATGTAGATGAATTTATGTTGTCATCTGTTAGTCTTACATATAAAAAGGATATAGAAGACAAGGTATTAAGCCTGTTACCATTAACCTCCACATATCAAAAACATGTGGATGCAATGGCTGGTTATTATTTCATACTTGATAATTATTTCCAGTAAAGATATTATTATGAGCTCCTCATCTCTGATGAGTTTGACAGAGGTTAATGGTTCTCTAATATATCCTAATAATTCACTGGATAACTTTCTTATGATCCCCTTACTAAGGCAGTGTTGCTTCTTGTGGTCTTCTGTTGCTTGATGTTCTTCTCTCTAGTTGCTACTAGCCTTCAGGTACTGCCTTTGTCACTTGCAAGAAATATCAACTCTTGGATTCCATCTTCAACTATCTCACCCTTGTGGTGAAAACAACCAGTTATTCCAAGCAAAGATTTTACTTAGATGATTATAATGTGGTTTCTTGTTTCCTTAGTGTTATTCTTTCTTTTGGCTGTTTGCAAAAGAAATGTGGATGTAGTTTATGACATGAATTTTCCCTATGTATATAAGAAGAATTTTTTAACAAGGTAGCTAGTCTTGCCTCCAAATTACTACTCATATACAATAGGCTGAGATGTACCATGTAATTCAATCTTTTGTTTGTTTGTGTATGACTCTCAATTGTTTGAGTATGAAAAAGTGATCTGTTAACAAGGAATTAGTCTTGTTACCAAACCACTTCTATATAACATTAACATTGGAATATCACACTATTTCAAGAGAGTTAATAAGATCATATCAAGATATAAGAGTTTCCAAATACTCTTATAGCAGATTAGAGTAGCACTTCTAGAACACTCTAAATAATCTTCTTGGAGATCTTCCTGTGGTAGTCCTCCTTTCTTGTGGGTTGCTTCTCTTGCAGAATGATTCAGAGAAGATTTGGACACCAGATACAATGGTCTAGAAAACATAACAAGATCTGGATTAAGAGTTAGTTCGTGCTTTCATTATCCTCCCATATACTTCTTATTTTATTTCCCAAAAAGATATGTAATCATATCATATAGGATTTGTTTTACTTAGTTATCAATTAAATTTTTCTAAAAGAGGTTTATAACTTGTTGTTATCCATTAGTTGTATCCAAAGATACTTTAGTTGTTAAATATTAATGTGGATTGAAATATAGAGTGATTGTGGAATGATGACTTAAGATAGTAAGTTGATCAAGTGGTTCCTTGATGTGTTGAGATCTCATATGCTCACTTGTATAAGATGAAGGACACATTGAGCATATGAAGGTTGTTGGAGTTTAATGACTTATGCCATAGTTGTTAGTTGTTTTTCTCAGGTGTCTTGATTTTACTTTATATTCTTACTTTGTAAACATAATGCAGCCATAGAGGTTTGGAAATATCATAGGTGGTGATCGAGGTTTAACAATATCTTAAGAATATTTATTTCTTCTTTTAGGTACTTCTTTTATTATTGATGAGATATGTACATATTCGATAAATATGTTAATACACTTATTATGTCATTTCCCACTTGTGGGGTTTAAGTTAATACTTGTTTGTATCATTTGTTCTATTGAACCTTTGTTATTTACTTGTGGAGGTTCACTTAATAGTTATTATATGATTTAGAAAAATGTTGGGTAAATGAATCGGTAACTTAGAGGGTTGTTCTTTTATGGGACATAACATCTCTGTTGATGAGATGGTTCAATTCTGTATTACTCATTTTTTGAAGTGTGACTATCACTTATGTGATTTGGATACTCACCCCTCTTTGGTTATAGTTACATAGTGAATTATCCCAAGTCACTTATAGACTTGTGGTTAAGGTGGTTGAGGGTTTGTGTTTGATCATAACCAACTATGGTTTGTCTTATCAACTGATTTGGTTTCTTAAGATACTTGTTATAAAGATCACTCCAAATGTACTCCTGACCAGATGATCTAAACCTACTTCATCATGTCAAGTGAAACATTGGTCACTTTGGTTTGTTTAAACTTTCGCGCCAAAATTTCCTGTATTTTTAGATGCATACTTTGCAAATGCACATATTATATTTAGATCCTTATAACCTTCCAAACACTGGGATGTTACACATAGGGCCCCGCAGTTGTGTGGGCCCCACTCAGGTACGTACATGCATGTCCATTAGTTTAGAGAAAAAATGTAGCCGAGTTGGCCCAATTGCTAGCAGTTTAGTCCAAATTGCTTAGGAAAATGGTTATATTAGGAAGATCTACAAGAGCGAAGCATATGTGTGCTCGCTTGCATGCTCGTGCTGTCTCGTTGGGCCTTGTGGTCACGTATGGTAGGCCCAATAAGCAGTAGATTTATGTTTTCTTGGCCAATTTTCTGTCTCTCACTAGTACAAAACCGAGCATCCAAGATGGCGCATAGAGCCGGTTAGAGCAGAAAAAAATATAACAGCCTCTAATGCATACCTCAGACGGTAAAAAATTGAGATCCGTCTCTGCAATTATTAGAGCCGGTCATCATTTTTGCATGTCTCCAATAATCTTTCATTAGAGCCCGTTCTTACATTTGACCGTCTCGCTATATTTGTTAGGCGGACAAATTTAACGAACGTCTCTAAATATATCTGATTAGAGGCGTATGTTAGTTTAGACCGACTCTAATCTGCATTTGGCGGCAAAACTATTGAGTAATTTTTTGAACTTATATAGTATATATCTCTCCCACCGACGATCAACTTGCAATAAACACCGTGAACTCGATTGAATTCGTGGAATAGTCGATCTGGGATTTTATTTCATTTAAACTTAAAAAGGCGTATTTCATTGAAATTAAACAGTATTTACATT
Organism: Alopecurus myosuroides; assembly: GCA_028641055.1. Taxonomy (NCBI): domain Eukaryota; kingdom Viridiplantae; phylum Streptophyta; class Magnoliopsida; order Poales; family Poaceae; genus Alopecurus; species Alopecurus myosuroides. The sequence goes on from CM054057.1 coordinate 572,068,583, forward strand.
GATCGAGATCACCTCAAATTAAAATAGAAAACGGTCGGGGAACAAGGTGGGCAGTTCCTCTGTGGCCCGCCGTGAACTCTTGTACGCGCTGGTACATGTCAAACGTATCTATAATTTCTGATGTTCCATGCTGTTTTCATGCCATATGCTACATGTTTCCTATACACTTTATGTCATTTTTATGGATTTTATGGACTAACCTATTGACAAGATTCCACAGATGCCAGTTCCTGTTTTCTGATGTTTTTGTTTCACAAAAGTTGTTATCGGAATTGGACGAAACAAAATCCCAGAGTCTTAGAACTCCCGGAGCGTCAACGGAGTGCAAAGGAGACCCGGTGGGGGCCACAGGGAGGACACACCATAGGGGGGCTCGGGTTCCCCTGGTCGCGCCAGCTGGTGGTGTGCCCCCCCCCCCGGCGCCCACCGACATCGCCCTTTCGCATATTCATTCCCCCCGAGGCATAAACCCTAAAATATCAAGCCTCCATCCACGAAAAGTTCCGTAGCTCCACCGCCATCATCGAGAAGTTTCAAGGGACAGAAATCTCTGTCCCGACACCCTACCAGGATGGGGAAGTGCCCTCGGAGCCATCTCCATCGACTCCACCGCCATCTTTGTTGCCGTTTCTGTCTCCCATGATGAGGAGGGCGCAGTTCTCCCCCGAGGCCGAGCTCTCTACCGGTAGCTATGTACTTCATCTCTCACTCCCATGGTGTGATCTTTATGTGATCATGAGCTTTGTAATCTAGTTGAATAAACTGATGTTACTCTTCATCTATTATGCTACACAAGTGGTTTTGTTATGAGATCTCTGTAGACACTTTGATCACGGTGTAAAGGTGACAGTGTGTGCACCGTGTGGTTTAGCATGATATTTATATTTTGTGTTTGATGACCCTATGAAATTGTGGTGTTTGTTTGAAATCATCTAGGTCTCATGGTGATAGCGTGGGTATTACCTAGATGGGGAAATACAAACTCTAAGGAGTCCTCTTACAGGTCTACGCAATGATTGGTGCTTCTTATCCGACCGGAAAGTGGTTCGGAGTAGCATAGTAAAGAGATGATATTTATGCATTCAATTATGTTATTATTGTTGAGAGTGCCCATTAGTGAAAGTATGATCCCTAGGCCTTGTTTCTAAGCATTGAAACACCGTTTACAATCAGTTCTGCTACATGTTTGCTTGCTGCCATTTTTATTTCAGATTGCTACTATCACTTATAATCATCCATATTAGTTGTATTTCACTATCTCTTCGCCAAACTAGTGCACCTATACAACTTAAAATTGTATTAGGTGTGTTGGGGACACAATAGACTTCTTGTATCATAATTGCAGGGTTGCTTGAGAGGGATACATTTGACCTCTACCTCGCTGAGTTCGATAAACCTTGGGTTATCCACTTAAGAGAAACTTGTTGTTGTTCTACAAACCTCTACACTTGGAGGCCTAACACTGTCTACAAGAATAGAAGCGTGCGTATATATCAAGCCCTTTACTGGCGCCGTTGCCGGGGAGGTAAGGTAAAAGGTACTCACATCCTCTTGATGGTGTGTGAGTGCTCGAAGTTATTTCCTTTAGATTCTGCAACTATATCTTTTTGTTTATTGTTTTTATTTTCACTAGTTAGGCTTAATGGAAAACAAAAAAAATATGTGAGAGCTTTATAATATTTATCTTGAGTTAGGACATGAAGTGTTTGAAGAGAAAATAAAAAAAAACCTATGGAGCTTTATTTGCATGCTAGTAGCAACGTTATTAGTATGAATTCTTTGAACACCATTATTGTTAATGCTATGAAAAATTCTAAACTTGGGGAAACTAGTTTTTATGAAAATGATCTTTTTAGTTCCCCAAGCACGGAGGAACAAATTTAATTTGATGATACTTTGCCTCAAATATATGATGATTATAATGATTGTGGTATTCTAGTTCCACCTACTATTGATGATAAATTTTATTGTGATCATGATATGCCTTCTATATATGATATTTACAATGATGAACATGCTATTTTTAGTCCACCAACTACTGAGGAGAAAATTAGTTATGATTACAATATGCCTCCTATATTTTATGTTTACAGTTTTGGGAATAATAATGATAGTTATTTTGTTGCATTTGCTCCCACTACTATTAATGAGAATGACTATACTTATGTGGAGAGTATTAATTCTTTTGTGCGTGTGACTCATGATAAGGATGTTTTATGTAATAGTTATATTGTTAATTTAATTCATGATGCTACTATGGCGTGTTTTCTGTACGCGTGTTTTTGTCGCAACAATGCGTTTATTTTTTTAATCAGAAAGCTGAAGCTTCCACCGGCACAACTAATATGGCGCCTATTTTCTTCTCCCCGCCCCGAGAAGAGAAGAAAAAGATTTCCGAGTAGAGAAGGGTGTACCGAAAATTTTATCATTAGTTTTGGTGCCACAACTCTAAGTTGTTGCCATCGCCAATGTCAAAAACCGAAGTTGGATTTGTCCTCCCGCTGAATATGGAAGACATAGAAGGACGAGACTACATTTTACGCCACCATTTTTTTGTTTCCTGCAATTTCCATGCATATTCCCCTCCCTGAGTTCCTCCTCCTTACACTCGCCTCGATAGTCGAATGACTCCTCAAAAACAAACGAATTCCCCTCAGGTCAGGATTTAACGTGCTTTTAAGTATAGTGTGTGTAGCAGCCATCGCTTCAAGCAAGTAACCAAATAAATCTTTTTTTATTCCACTCGGCATGTTTGTAGTTAGTGCGAATATCCTGCCACTGCACAAGCGTTCCGGTTTTTGTTTTTTGATCTGCGAAGATTTGGCTAGATATTCTGGTCGGGGAGCACTTGACTATACTGTGTTTCTGTCGGTGACCCGTTGAGAGTCATCTTAGGTGTTCCTAGGCCGCCCCTGCTGAAAGAAATATGCCTGTGATACAATAGTAAAATAGTTATTATATTAATCCATATTTATGATAAATGTTTATTTCTCATGCTATAATTGTGTTAACCGAAAACATTAATACATGTGTGTCTAATAAACAAGCAAGAGGTCCTAGTAACGCCTCTCATTTAACTAGCTCGTTGATTAACTGATGATTGAGGTTTTGATATTGTTAATAACGGAATCATGTCATTAAGAGAATGATGTGATGAACACACACCCAAAGTAAGGATGGAAATATGATCAGATCATTAATTTTACATTATTATATAAAACACATATGAAGTAACCCTAATCCTTACACCATGAGATCATGTCAATAACTAACACTGAAAGAGTGCTTTGATGAAATCAAACGGCACACCCGTAACATGGTGACTATAAAGAGGGCATTGGGTAATCTTAAAGTATTAGTTGAGCCTCATGAATCAAGAGTGAGATTTGTCCATTCAAATGATGAAGAGATATACTCAGTGCTCTTTCAGTGATATCACATTGACACCGCTTGCAAGCACGTGACTGGGTCACAAGGATATTATATTGCAGAACGAGTAAAAGAGTAGTTGTCGGTAACGAGATCTAACAAAATACGGTTGGTACGAATGATAGGATCTTTGACAAGTAAAGTATCGTGAGACAAAAAGATTTGTTTGCGACATTTATGGTTCACATGATCATAAGATTCACCGTTTAATGTGTACTAGTCATTACGGATATTCAGGTCCCGCTATTGACTATTGATCAGAGAGGTGTCCCGATCATGTCTACATTTTTTGTGAACCGTAGTGTGACACAATTAAGATTGGTCGACGCTTTTGAATAGATACGAAATATCAGAAAAAAGTTTGGACAACACGAGAACTGTTGGGGAATATTAAAATAGTTCAAGGGGGTAAGTGTTAATGTTTGATAATTAATAGAATTTACAAATATTATAATAAATAATTAAAATCCTTTTTATCCATTCAATGAGGAGATTTTTGAGTTTTTTTAGTGGAGAGTCCACCCATTGAATAAGAGATTGAGTGAGCATGAGTGGGAACTCCATTCACATGAAGAGGAAAGAGGTGGGGACACCCTTGGGCTGGCCGCACCCCATAGGGGCTTCCTCACACCCTCCTATATATAGAGGGGTGGGAGCTTCCTCTCCCCCACACACTTGTGACCATGTCTCTCTACCTCCTCCTCCTGCTCCACCTCTTGGTCATCCGCATGGCAAAGCCGTGGTCAAATAGTTTTTTTTCCACCACATCACACTATCGTGTTGTTGGAGTTTCCGGTGGATCTAGTACTTCCGCTGCTCCGCTGGATCGAGGGAACGGAGGTCGTCGTAGAGCTGTACGTGTGAATGAGTGCGGAAGCGCTGCTAGATTACAATGTTGATCTTCACGATCTTGATATCGACAGTGTTCGTCTATATCATCCATGAGACTCCATCTCGTAGCACTTTTTTTTTGTCTTTGTGGGTTAGTTCTTATAGAACTTATTCTACGCGTTACATGCATTCTCTAGATAAGATTTTGGTGCACCGGTTGTTCTACCATAGGAATTTTTTGTTTTCTATGCTACGAACCCATCACCTGCTCCTCCAGCTCTCCGGTGGTGCTGCTGGCCGGTGAGAGGATGGATTAGGTGGTAGACGTCCACTGTACATATCAGAAGTAGGTGTAGATGTAGGGGTTGCTTGATGTCTTTGTTCCTTTGTCGTGTATGGCATTATGCCAAGGGGAAGCTGTTGCTGGAGCACTCGAGCTGCTACCGGCGACTGACGGTGGTGGTCCTCACGCCCATGGTGCTCTGGAGGTCGAGGCCATAGGTGGGTGCGGCGGGTCCCGCTGTCTACCCTCGTAATAAGCTCGGGGTTCATTTTGGAGTCCCAGATGGCTAGATCTCGGGCTCACCGAGTTGACCATCGTGCGCTTAGAGAAATTCCATCAGTAAATTAGATATGCGCCTTTCTAGTCATCTTCCTCCTCCTCTTGTCTTGATCGAGGTCTTCAAGGCAGCAGCAGGGGAGGTTGCCAGGGGCTTCAATCTGCTGTTCTCCCGCGCGATCTAGTGCCTCCCAGACTGTGGAAGTTGCTAGATTTGATGCTCGCCGATGTGCTCTTGCGGTTCATCCTCTGCATCAGGATCGCCACCATGGAGGTGGTCGTACTATCGTGGGTGCTGGCCTGGAGCCTGCTAGTTCTGCGAGCGTCTGCTCGGGAGGAGAATCCACAAGAACTAGAGTTCAAGCTATTGGCACGTGTTGTACACAAGATCAGGAAGGTCGAGGAATCTTTGCTAGTGACCTGCCATGGGCTGCTCCTAGAGGCTGTGCAGATGGTACAGTCGTGTCGATGCGAGCTCTATGCATCGCCGGAAATCATCATGGTGATGCATGTAAAATGCATAGATGAATTTTGCATATTTTCACATGGTTTTCTATTACATATTGCATCATATAAGGGTATAATTCAATGTTTTATAGTATTTTGGGGTTAAATTACAAAGTCCCCCAACTTTTATGGAATTAACCCTGCCTGTCAGAAACACCGTTTTCTATATTTTTGACGTTTCAGGGGGCAAACTTCCGCGAAATCACCTGAAAATCTGCAGGGGTCATTTTCTTGGAAGGAGAAGACTTGCGGGCGAAGGATCCACGAGAATTGGGCAAGGAGGCACAAAAGAGGACCCTCCACGCGGCCAGATTCCTTGGCCGCGTGAGAGGCCCCCTTTTGGCCCCTGTGGCCCCAATTCCTTCCATCTTTGACTTACCGACTCCGTCTTGACCTAAAACCGACTATAAAAAGGGTCCCCCGTACCCTTACGGAGGAGAGCGCCGCCGAAACACCGAAACACCAAAACAGAGACTAGAAGTTCCAGATTGGAGGGGGAAAACTTCGGCGGGCACCGCTGGTGTGATCTCCTACCCCTCCAACGTCATCTCCATCGACATCTCCATGAAGAGGGAGTAGTCCACCCCAGGGCTATGGGTTTGTGGAAGTAGCACTTGTATCTCTCTATCTATGTGCTTCACTAATTAGATCCGTATGAGCTGCTCACATGATTACGGGCACCGTTGTAATTCCTATGTGGTGGATCTTTTCTATGAGTTATTGAATCTGAGATTGCAATTGTTTCTCTTGAGTTATTTGAGTAGATGTATCTTATGTACCCCGTTCTTATTTGCTAGCTTTGATCAATCTAGTTCTTGAGAGCGTGTGTGGGGTGATGGGTGCATTAGTTGGAGTAACGGGGGGTGGCTAGTGCTGTGAAAGTGACAGAAGTTCAGCGATCCACTTAGGTTTGTTAAACCTTTCTTAGTACCTCACTAGGGATAAAAAGGAGTACCTTGTTACCGGGGATTTGAAGTGACCTAATGAATCTCCATGACTAGATCTAGCAAGTTTTTACTTCAACTTCATGTCATTGCTTAAAGCTATACTCTGGTTTTTCCTTAATTATCGAGGTGTTATGATTTATTTCGCATCTTGGTGGAGTATAAGAGGGATCAATATGACCGTAGAGATATCTATGCTAGGACGTGATGCCCATATGAAAGTACTCAATGTTAAACATGTTATTGTAATCTCACATGTAATTCTTTATGTCCACTGTCTACCACTTTATTTGAGAGAATGCAAGTGTGAAACCATGAACCCTAGTCCTATTTTAAATATAAGAAAATACACTAGTTACTTTGCTGCAATTTACTTTACTTGCACTTTACTTTACTTGTATCTCCAATTCGAATTTACATTATCTCCATCACCACTTGCATCACAAAAATACAAAAACAATCCATTGCATATTTATTTTCTCATTTGCATTTAGTAGTAGATTTAATTATTGCACATTTATTTTCAGTTTTGCATTGCAATTTAGAAGTCTCACACCTTGTGCTTGACAACCACTTGGTGAGGTTGAGGGCACAAAATTCTCTACTTGTTTGCAGGATCCTGGAGGAAGATTGGAAGACAACTGCTGAAATACTGGCTCCCCAAGAGTTAGATATAAACCCTCGAGTCACCCTCGTGGGGAAGAAGGCTTGCCACTAGCTACACACTCTGCACTTGGAGTCTCAACCTAGCCATCAAGCTTTTTTTTGGCGCCGTTGCCGGGGAGCCATAGGTGAAGGAGTTGTCCAAGGGAGCTCAAAAGAAGTCTTCATTACCAACAAGGTGTGCAAACACCTAAGCTTGGGGAGGTTGCACCTACGTGAGTACCGTCCTTTCTATCTCCACCTTCTTTCAAGTAGATTGTTTTGTTTCTTGTCTTGTCTTTGTTTTTGTTTTGTTTTTGTTCTTGTTTTTGTTTTGTCTTGCATATTTTATTTTAGTTTGTATTTTAGTTTTGCATTTAGTTATCTCGTTTATTTTAGTATTTCGAATTTTCCTAGTTACTTTACTTTTCAGTTTTGCATAAAAAATTAAAAACTACATAAAAACTGTTAAAATGGGTGATAGAACTAAATTAAGTGACTACACAAATACACCCAATGACCAATTCATTGCTAGGACAATTACTACACCTGAAATACAAGCTGAAAGCTATGAAGTAAGTCCTAGTTTATTGAATTTTTTAGAGAGCAATTTGGTGGTAGTGCTATGGAGGATGCCTCTATGCATCTTCATGATTTCATGGAAATATGTGATATGCAAAAATTTAAATGTGGAAAGTAGTGTTTTAAAACTGAAATTATTTCCTTTTTCACTTAGAGGAAAAAAAGAATGGTTACTTCACTACCTATAGCTAGTATAAAGTCTTGGGATGATTTAAAAGAAGCTTTCATTAAGAAATATTATCCTCCCGTTAATTTTGCAAAATAGGAATAATATCCTCTCATTTAGGCAAAATGATAATGAACATGTAGCCATGGCATGGGATAGAAGTAAATTAATGCTTAGAACATGCCCATCACATGGAGTAAATGAATGGACCATACTACACTCTTTTTATAATGGTCTAAACTACATGTCTAGAAATATACTTGATTTGCTGCTGGAGGTGCCTTTATGAGTAAAACTGTAGGAGAGGCTAAGAGCATATTAGAAAGCATATTGCAAAATTATAGTCAATGGAATACTGAAAGAGCACCAATCCCACTAAGAAAATAAACTCAATTGAAGAAACCAATGATTGTCTTCTAAAATGGACACTATTCTTGCTTTTATTAATAAACAAAATATGGAGAATGTGCCTTTGCAGGAGCTAGTTGGTAGTAATTCTGAAAGTGTTGATGTTAATTTTGTTAGGAATTATGGTAGCAATGGTTTTGGTAATGCTTACAATTCATATAGTAAACCTCCTTATGTGCCAAATAAACCTTTTGTTCCATATCCTAATGCTAATGAAAATAAGTGAAAGCCTTCTAGTGAAATTTCTGAATTTAATAAATTGCTTATGGAACAAGTTGCTAGTCACAATGCTATGATACATGAGTTAAATAAGTCTATTGCATCCATTAGTAGTGATATTAAAGGATTGCAACTTCAATCTTCGAATTTAGATAAAGCATTGTCAAAATTAGCTGATAATCAAGCAACTCTATTAAGCATGTCAGCAGGAAAGCCACAAGCACAACCTAGTGTAGGAATGAATTCTATTATTATTGTTGCTCCTATTATTGAAAATATTGATCATATTGCTGAGAATACAAGTGAGCATGTCCCTACTAGCTTAGAAGAAACTTTGAATGAAATAATGAAGTACCCTGAATATTTACTTCCATATATGTCTTATCTTGCTAGCAAAGATGAAATTAGTCCTCATGAATCAAGAATGCTAGCTAAATTAGAGAGTAAAGTAGAGGAAATTATGATTCTTACTGAAATTAAGGATCCATTGCTTGATTTAGAAAAAAGTAGCTTGCAAGAACTTATTGCTACTCTACAAAAATTTGCTAGTGACTCCACTATAAATGTTAATCAACCTGGCTTTGGATCTTATATTGCTAATCATGTCTTGCAAGAAAAAATTGGTAGGTACAAGAATGAGGCCATGATAGCTCCTAAGATTGGGGATGCATGGATCCCGAAGGTGCTAGTTTCAATTGGAAAAGAAATTCACCATGCTATGTTAGATCTAGGTTCTAGTGTATCGGTACTCTCTAAAGAATTATATGAATTGCTAGAACTAGAAAATTTAGAAAAGTGCTCAAGTGAATTTGTCCTTGCTGATAACTCTACTAAACATGCTGTAGGACAAGTAAAAGATGTTATGATTGAATTGCACATGACTTTTGTACCCGTTGATTTCATTATTATGGATATGGGGGATAAATCCCCTAGTCCTATTATTTTGGGTAGACCTTTTCTTCGTACTACAGGTGCAATCATAGACTCCAAGGAAGGGAATGTCAAGTTTCAGTTCCCTCACAAGAAAAGCATGGAGCACTTCCCAAGGAAGAGGGGCACGCTTAAGAACAAGCTCCCTCATGAGTTTTATCCCTCTTGATTATAAAGTAAGTAAAGCCTAGCTATATGGCTATAAAGAAAGCGCTTTACGGGAGGCAACCCGGTTGTTTTTGTCTGGATTTTCCAAGTGTCCTCTTGCTGTCTCAAGAGATTAGTTTTTTTGTTTTAATTCTGGAGTTTTCAATAAAGAGTCAAGTCAAACCCATTTGGACTTATAAGTTGCTATCCTAGTGCATGAAATTTCTGTTTCAGCACGAGTCTGTTCACCGTATGATTTTACGTTTTTTATTGGTATGTCGGATTGAGCTAATTTTTTAGTATGTTCTGCAGCTTTTCGTCCTATGTTAGCACAAAAATTGGCTTAATTTTTTGACGATCCTAGCTTAGGAAAAAACGTTCGTTTTGCTGCTGCTGCTTTTCTGGACAGATTCTGCCTTCTTTTGTTTTATGCACTCTTTGGGCTTGGGAATCGAATTTCCATGATTCTTTCAAGCAAGAGAGTGAACATACAACATAATGAACCTTATTGTCTATCTACTGAAGCATTTGATTTGGAATTTTGCACAGCAAGCATGTGATTTGTTTGTCCTTGCTAATCTCACCCCACAGAAAAAAAATGGGAGAAACATGTTTTGTGAAGTTTTTCACAGGGAATAGAGGAGCCGCGCCTCAAGACATCCAAGAATGGTGAAAGCCATAATCTTGGGGATGTGATGAACACCCCACTGGAGCTACACTCTTTTGGTTAGCACACGTCTACTTTCTGTTTTTCTAAGCAAAGCATTTATCGTAGAGACTTGAAGCGTCTAGTTTTTGTTTTTATTTTTGTTTTGATAAGACCACCATCATTTTATATGAGATTGAGCTACTGGAGTTTGGGGTTGGAATGTATTGGATACTAGTATTATGACTTGGAATAGGTATGCCATGGTTGATTTGAAGAGCTACATATATTTGCATGATTTATAGGTTTTTTATGTGTAGAAATTTGCAATAATGCTGTCTTGAGCTATCTCTTATTCATGTCCTTGATGTTAATTGCTGGTTTATTTAGTTTGTCATGAAATGAGTAGTTCTATGGACATATGCATGCATAGTAGCTGGTCAACTATCTCCCTCTTGCTAGCCCAAAAATTTAAAAATTCCAACAAGTAAAACCTTGTTTCCAACACTCCTTAGCCAAGTATTTCCAGTGAGTCCACCATATCTTCCCATTAGCTTCATTGCTATTCCGAGTATGTTCACCATGTTACTGTGTTATTTATGTTCTAAATTAAGATATTCACTTTATTAATTGTCATGGGTTGAACTTGCGATAGGACTCTCACGAACTTTTGAAGGCACACTTTACTTTTTATGCATCTAATAAACATGACCCAATAATGGGAGCCACAAGTTTTGCGTTTGACAAGTGTGTGGTTGGGAGTTAGCTATAAACGTGTATCACCGGAAAGCTTTCAACATTGCACAAAAAATTTACATTTGGTTGATATCATGTACTTTTGTTTTTGGACTCCTGCCATGCCGAAATGAAATAGAGGAATAGTAAGTTTTGATGAGTAAGTATCTATATGACTAGAGAAACGCATTGGGCCTGATGGAGGGATGATAACCCGGTAGGATAACGCCAAGGTGTAATTCGGCCCAAAGGGTGCTGCGCAAGATCCGGCTTAGGGAAAAGGAGTTTCTAGAAGGCCCAGAGTGTAGGCATCGTAACCCGGTTTGTGGGTTCCGATAGGGAAACTTAGGGTTTGTAAGCAGTGTCCGGGTAGGATTCCGAGTATGCCTTGGGAGGTAAGCCAGGGGGTACGGATATTATATAAGCCGGCCCCTAGGGTTAGATTAAGCATAGATCGTACAATCGCGAGATATTCGAGTATCCTTTGTAACACGAGAGTTGAGATAATAAATTCAGATCGGAGACTCGGCGACTCGATTGCCGGCTACCAGGTCGCGTATCACCATGGTTTCCCTTGAGCTAAACCCTCTCCCAAACACCAGAGTCGAATTGCCCCAAGATAAGTTACCCCTGGTAACGTCTGCCGTGATTATCCCACGACAGTTGGCGCCCACCGTGGGGCCTACGTCCAAGGGTGTTTACATCACGGGAGAAGCTCGGGAGAACATGAAGAACCTCGTCATCGGCGAGATCTACACCGACCCCGAAGGAGGGAAGATGGTGGACGATTTTGGCTGGGGGCCAGAGTTGGATCTGCTCGAATCCGGATCTGTCATCACGATCGGCCGGGTCAACGTCTTCATCGGCATGGTACGTGCGTTCGGTTCAATCCCTGACGATTTTGGATTTGATTCTATGTCAGGAGAGCCCACCCATGTTCAGTCGGACGGAGAAGAATCGGTCGGGACGGTGGATCCGATAGAAGAGCCCATCACGAAGAGGGAACAGCCGGAGGAGCCGGCATGGACCCCGCGTGGCCGGGTCATGAGAGAAGATGATTCCGAGTCTATCTTGCACCTGCTGGAGGACCGGTACGAGGAAGATAGCTGTGATGAGGGGAGGAGTATGAATCTTCACCAAGCATTGCGCGCCAGGTCGCGGTCTACACGGCCCCTGCAACCAACCTCAATCAGGGGAACGTGACTACGGCCGCGGTCGGAGCGGCGCAAGCATTGGCCCAGCAGCAAAATCCGGCTGACGGAAATCCGGTTCTGACCCGGGTTGACGGAGCGTCGGCTTCAGTCACCAGCCGAGCGGCGGATAGCGAGCTGCAGGCAAATTTGTTTGGGTTCCTGGCTAACAGGACGCCAGGGGCGGGTCCTTCAAATCCACAACACCCGGCCCTGTTCAGTAACAATATGGTTTTGGACCCAACAGTGTTAGCTACTGTGATAACCCCGGAAAATGCCGCGGCACGTGCCAGGGACTTGGAGGTAGCACGCCGGGCGCTGGAGCAACAAAGAAGGGATGTGGAAGCAGAAAAGCAAGGGGTAGCCACGCGCCAACGCGAACTGGACGCGCTGGAGAACCGGCTCTGGGCTGAGACAAGCAGGGTGCATCAAAGATACCAGACAAGATTACCGGCGATGGGTGGAGTCATAAACCCTAACGCACTATTCATCACACCCCAGGATCAGCCGATTCCGGCTGTGAATCAGGAAACGGCGCATCAGCCGGCAACCGGAGGAGTACAGCCGGCAAACGTGCAGGCCGGGTTACCCACATTGCAGACGGGGGTCACTGTCAGCAACACAGCACCACCACCACCACCATCACGATTTCGTACGCCACCAGGTCACTTCAATAACCCCATGGATAACGTGTATGCCGCAACGTTAGCATTGAATCAGATCCCCGTAAGAGAGTCACCCCATGCGGAGCAGACCCGGCGGGCGATTGATTTGCTGCATACGGCAGTGGCTCAGCAGGTTAATTACCCGGATAATAGGAGTGGAATGCATGGAACACCTTATATCAGCCAGCAACATGGCAACGCTGGCAATATTCAAACAAGTTCAGCGCGGCGGAGGGCAGAGCAGCAGCAAATGCCGCCTCCTCCCCGCGTTCAAGCAGCATCAGCAGTATCAGCATCACAAACTATTGTGGATAGTTCCAGAGCCAGGCGAGCCGCGGCCGGGTCTGCGGTGCACGGACCAGCAGTAGCGCCACGTCCAGCCGTGCCCCCCGCAGGATCGCATGTTTCCCGGGTGAGGCCAGCACCGACTAATCTCGCTGGGCCTAAATGTCTGTCGGATAACATCAGGGCTGAGCCTTATCCGGATAAATTCAAGGAACCGGGTAAGGTAGTGAATTATGAGCCGACTATGGACCCAGAAACGTGGTTGAGCAGTTATGAGATGGCTATGTCGATTCACAACGCATCCGAAAATCTTCAAGCCAAGTTCATGTACTTAATGATGTCGGAAGGAGCAGCAAAGTTGTGGTTCAACAATTTACCGGAGGGATCTATCAAGTCGTGGGGTGAGTTGAAAACTGCGTTTATCAAGCACTTTCACGGAACATGCAGGAAGTTGTTTACTATCGACGATCTAGAACGGTGTGTGCAAAAGAAGGGAGAGTCGGCGCGCAGCTGGGTGCGCCGGGTTATGGAGATACTGCATTCATCTACAGATATTCAGCCAAAGGACGCGTTGAAAGCTATGGCCAAGACATGCAAGTACACTCCTTTAGTGCAGAAGTTAACTCGCATGAAATCTAGTCGGAATGCTTCATAGGTTACGATGGGAGAGCTAATGGATGCATGCAACAAGCACGCTGCAACAGATACCACAGAAGAGGACGTTGATGACAAGAAAGCAAAACCAAATACGGGTAATAATGGAAGAGCCGGCAATGGATCTACGCCGGGTAACCATGGAGGTAACAATGGGAACAACCAGAATAAGCGCCCGTTCGAGGGGAATTCCGAGTTTGTTGCCAGCACAGAAGCCGGGTCTTCGAGGCCCAGAGCAGAAGGAAATTTCAATGCAGGAAATCATAACGGAGGAAACTATCAAGGGCCACCAAGGCCGGATAACAACTGGGATATCTTCAGAATGGCGTGCCCGAAACACAGCAGGAACGGAAGGCCGGATAACAACTCATTGGAGCAGTGCGCGGATTTGCAAAGGTGGAAGAACGAGGAAGTAAACAAGGCTATGCGAGGTGCAGGCCGGGGAGGAGGACCGGGTCCGGGTGGAAACCCGGGCAACGGCCCACCCCCAGCAGGCAACCCGGGATTTGGAAATCCGGGTAATAACCAGGGAGGAGCTGGAGATTTCCAAGCCAACCCCAAGCAATTGGGCCAGTATCACGTTCACACCACAGGAACTTCTAACAAGGATAGAAAGATACTAAAAAAGGCAGTAAACTCGGTTTCCTTGGCTGTCCCGAGATACCTGAGGTGGTCGGAGCAAGATGTAACATGGAGCAGAAGAGATCACCCAGAAAGGATAGAACACCCGTGAGTCCTAGCATTGGTGGTTGCGCCACAGGTTAATGGTTATGAGCTGAAAAAGCATCAACATCCTATATTGGGAAACTTTCTTACGTATGGGTCGCAAGGAGTCTCAGCTACAGAAAAGTTCAACAGTTTTTCACGGGATTGTGCCGGGTCACTCGGCGTGCCCTGAAGGAAAGATCACCTTGGAGGTTGCTTTTGGAGAATCGAAGGATAATTTCCGGGTGGAATGGCGCACGTTTGAGGTGGTGAAGTTACGCAGCCCTTATCACGCGCTATTTGGGAGGCCGGCTTACGCCAAGTTCATGGCCAGGCCGTGTTACGTGTACCTACAGCTAAAAATCCCGGGTCCTAAGCAGACCATCACCATACATGGGAGCCGGGATATAGCGGCTGAGTGTGACGAAGGAGATGCGGCAATGGCGGAACAAGCTTGTAGAAAGGAGGAACTCAAGTATTATCGGTCTCAAGTAGACCCGGATGACAGGACAGCGCTGAAGAGGCCAAACACCGAGGATGAGAGAGCAAAATTCAAAGCAGCACAAGATACCAAGATGGTGGCCTTTGTCGAAGGTGACCCCTCCAAGCAATTTGCCATAGGATCTAACCTGGATGATGAGCAGGAAAAAGCACTTGTGGAGTTTATTCGTTCGAATCAGGATGTGTTTGCTTGGACGCCTAGAGATATGCCGGGTATCCCTACAGAGCTGGCAGAGCACAGCTTTTCATGTTGACCCCAAGTCCAGGCCTGTGAAGCAGGGCCTGAGAAAGATGAATGAGGAAATAAGAAGGGCTATAGGCGAAGAAATTTCTCGGCTGTTGACAGCCGGCTTTATCATGGAAGTATTTCACCCGGAGTGTTTGGCAAATCCGGTTCTCGTGATGAAAAAGACCAATGAGTGGAGGATGTGCATTGATTATACGAGTCTCAACAAACATTGCCCAAAAGATCCGTTTGCACTTCCAAGGATAGATCAGATCATAGACGCAGTGGCTGGAAGTGACCTATTATGTTTCCTGGATGCATATTCCGGGTATCATCAGATCAAGCTCAAAAAGGAAGACTGGGAGAAAACATTGTTCATAACCTCTTTTGGGGCCTTTTGTTACAAGACCATGACCTTTGGATTGAAGAACGCTGGCGCAACCTATCAACGGTGTATTCAGAAGTGCTTTGAGGACCAAATCGGACGCAACGTCCATGCTTATGTGGATGATGTGGTGATCAAGACCAGAAAAGCGGAGACATTTATTGACGATCTAAAGGAAACATTCAAGAACCTGAGAAGATACCAGATGAAACTTAACCCGACAAAGTGTGTGTTTGGAGTTCCAGCAGGGAAGTTACTCGGCTTCATCGTTTCAGAGAGAGGGATTGAGGCCAACCCGGATAAAATCAAAGCCATCGAGAGTCTGAAAAAACCGGAAAACCTGAAGCATGTTCAGAAGCTTACAGGGTGTGTTGCAGCGCTGAGCCGGTTTATATCAAGACTTGGAGAAAAGGCAATACCCTTGTACCGGCTCTTGAGGAAATCCGACAAATTCGTTTGGGACCAAGAGGCGGACGAGGCGTTCGAGGAACTAAAGAAGCAGCTATCTGAAGCACCAGTCCTAGCAGCCCCGGGACCGAGCCCATGTTATTATACGTCGCAGCCGGGCCCCGGGCGGTTAGCGCAGTAGTTGTTGTTGAGCGCAAGGAGTATGGGAAAGATCACCCGGTTCAGAGGCCCGTTTATTATGTCAGCGAAGTATTATCAGAAGCAAAGCAGCGCTACCCACATTGGCAGAAGCTGGTTTTCGGGGTCTTCATGGCCAGTCGGAAATTGAAGCCATATTTTCAGGAACACCCCATAACAGTGGTTAGCTCTATACCAATGTCGGATATCATCAGAAACTCGGATGCAACAGATAGAATAGCCAAGTGGGCGATCGAGATGGGAGATTATCACATCAACTACGAGCCCAGGTCAGCAATCAAATCTCAAGCCCTAGTTGACTTCATTAATGATTGGACTCACACAGGCATGCCCACAATGACTCCAAGTTCCGAGTCTTGGATAATGCACTTTGATGGTTCCAAGCAATACGAGGGATCAGGAGTTGGAGTGGTGCTCACATCACCCAAAGGAGACAAGTTAAGCTACGTGTTGCAGATTCATTTTGATTGTTCCAACAACGTGGCCGAGTATAAGGCAGTATTGCATGGATTAAAGATAGCCAAGGAGATGAACATTAAGAGGATACGATGCTATGGAGATTCGGACCTTGTGGTACAGCAGGTCTCGGGAACTTGGGATAGAAAAGATGCAACTATGGCAGCATACCGCAGAGAGGTGGACACGGTTGCCGGGCGTTTTTCCGGGTATGAGGTGGAGCACGTAGATAGAAGAAAGAACGAGGCAGCAGATGCACTCGCCAGACTCGGCTCGCGCAGAGAGCCGGTTCCACCCAATGTTTTCCTGGACGAGCTCTGGCGGCCATCAGTTAAAACCGAGTCTGAAGAAGAGGTGGCAAACCAAGACCCGGATTTGGAGCTCGTGGCCACAGTACGCACTGTTCCCGAGTGGACAGAGCCGTTTCTGGCTTACCTATCACGGGGCGAGTTACCACAGCAAGAGGTACTAGCAAGGCAAATTCTGAGGCGAGCAAAAGGTTATTCCATCATCAATGGGGAGTTATATAAAAGGAGTGCTGCACGAGTATTTTTGCGCTGTGTGGCACCAGAAGAAGGCCGGCAAATCCTGAAAGAGATCCACGAAGACGACTGTGGGCATCACGCATCCACAAGGTCCCTTGTGGCCAAAGCATATAGGCACGGTTTCTTCTGGCTCACAGCCTTAGCAGACGCGGAACGCTTGGTGGCAAGGTGCGATGGATGTCAAAGGTATGCCCGCCAAATCCATGTGCCGGCTATGGAGTTGCAAACAATTCCTTTAACCTGGCCGTTTGCCGTTTGGGGTATGGACATGGTTGGCCCCTTTCACATGTCACCTTGCAAGAAGACACATCTCCTGGTGGCTATTGATAAGTTTACCAAGTGGGTTGAAGTTATGCCAGTTACCAATTGCGAAGCGATTACGGCAGTTAAGTTCCTGAAAAGGATTATCTACCGGTTCGGGTATCCTCACAGCATAATTACCGACAATGGAACCAACATGTCCCTTGGTGAGATGGAGAAATTCTGTGGTAACAACGGAATCCGGCTTGACATAGCTTCCGTAGCCCATCCACAAGCCAATGGACAAGTGGAGAGGGCAAATCAGGAGTTACTTCGTGGATTAAAGCCACGGCTACGAGTCCCATGCATCAGAGCTGCGGGCGCATGGGTTGAGGAGTTACCTTCAGTGGTTTGGGGAATTAACACCACACCTAACAGATCTACTCAGATGACACCGTTTTTCATGGTTTATGGTGCAGAGGCGGTATTACCGAGTGATATTATCCATGATTCGCCTCGAGTGGCGGCTTACGTCGAGGTGGACAACGAGAAGACCCGGCAGGACGCCGTGGATATGTTAGAAGAACACAGGGAACAAGCTTTGGAGAGATCATCCATATACCAGCAGGACCTGAGGAGATATCACAGCCGGAGAGTCAAAACCCGGGTCTTCCAGGAAGGAGACCTGGTTCTTCGCCTGGTACAGTTAAAGGAAGGAAAACACAAGTTATCCCCACCATGGGAGGGACCCTTCATCATAAGCCGGAATCTGCACAACGGATCATATTACTTGGTAGATGCAAGAGAAGAGTCGGCTACTGTTAATGACACCGCTCATACCACTTCATCTATGCAAGAAAGAGAAAGACCATGGAACGTAGATCAGCTGCGTCCCTACTATACCTAGTTTAGGCTAGATTCACAAGTGGAATTACACGATGTAACAGGCAGCAGGTTTCAGACGCACTCTTTTCCTATCCAGGGTACCTAAGGGGACTGGAGGGTTTTTAATGAGGCGGCTTGCTGACCTAACTTTTCTCGTATCAATAAAGAGATGGTTAAACAATATATTATTCCCTTTTTGTGCGTGTTTTTTATCAAGTTTTTATATTTCTGTTGTGTTCTTATTTTTCTTCCAGGTAAGTATTATTTATTGCTTTTAGTATATTAGTCTCTCTAGTAAATTGCATGTATCTAGGTCTTGGGGGCTGATTGCTTGAATAGCACAGTTGCAAACTCAAAGACCCGGCCACGATGCCATTGAGTTATAAGGGTCGATTACTTGCATTAAGTACGGCTGCAAGCTTATAACCGGACAAAGGAGCCAAACTTTCTTGACTTTTCTTGCTTAAGCTTGATGTGACTCGCACTAAGTGTATGCTTTGCTAGCGTATGATTACAATCAGTCATGATGCCCAATGAGACTTGCCTGACCCTGTCTTCGTACAGCTGTAGCAACATTGTTTATCCACGCGAAAGCCGGCTTATAGTAGAAGAAGGTCAAAAGGGTCATCTAAACCACAAGTTATGCAGAGTACAAGGTTAATAGCCGGAAACTCACAGTATATTAAGCATAACTTCAAATCCTATGTGAAACGGCTCTAGGTTTGGGGCTTAGCAGTAACAATTTGTTCCTTTCAAAAGACCCAATACCCTAGACTCGGAATTTCGGGCCTTGGGGACTTGGGAATTTGAAAAAAGAAACAAAATTATCTAGCTATTCAGCTCAAAACCCAAAAATCCGAGTCTTGGGGACTTGGGGACTTAGAAAAAAATCCACTAGTCAAAACTCACGAAACCCGGAAACCGAGTCTCACAAAAAGAACCATAGCAGAAAGTTGGAAAATCAAGGATGAAAAAGCTCAAAGTTAAGAAATATCAAATTCAAGCAAAAGGCCAGAAGGGCCACGAAATATATTAAGGTTTTAAATGTATTACAAGCCACGATAGTAGTATCAAAAAGTGCACAGGCGCACTATCAAAAGAATAATTGTTTTAAAGGACATCGGCCGAACAAAGTGCTTGAGATGGTTGCGGATGAAGGTTTACTCGGCTTCATGAGTCGGGTTTACAGCCTTGCCCTTGTCTTCCGGGTCTTGGTCCTGGTTTCGCTCCTTAGGGGCCTTCCCAGCGTCGTCACCCGGATTGGCAGTGTCAGGACGAACAGGCGGGCGGACAGCCGGAGTAGAGGTGGTAGGCGCAGACTCAAGCTCGGCTTTCCTCTTTGCAGCCTCCTCCTTCCTCTTGGCCGAGTTTGCGTTCCACTTCTCCAGGATATCAAAGGGCAGGGGCATATCTTCCTTCACCGGTTTATCTTCGGCATCATATGGAGACGCAAATCTATCCAGGTCCAGAGTACCGGCAATTACAGATGCCGAGGGGCGCACCTCATGCTGTATAGCCTTGAAGTCCTTGGCGGAGAATTTGGAGCCATCGACCTTGAATTCTGGAAACCCAGCCACCAGCTTTGCCGGCTCAAGCTTAGGAAAGTAAGCCTTAGCCAGCATAAGCCCCCGGGTCATCCCAACCCGGCATGCCGAGCGTTTCCAGATCTCAATCCATGAGGGGACCGTGGAGCACGCATGGATCAAGGTGTCCGTACCCGGATATCCATCAGCCGGCCACTGCACGGCGTCTAGGATCCATTTAGTGCCGACGCAGAACCTCCGGAGCACAGTCTTCATATTCTTTGCCTTCTGGATATCATCCTCCTCTGGGGGCGCAAGACCAGGGCCTACAGTATAAACAACAAAGGCTAAAGCAAAAATCCCGGGTATCATAGATCAAGAAGAAACTGAGTTACAAAATAGCAAGTGATTAAATCTTACCAAGTAGGACACGATAAGTGTCGACAACTTGAGCTGATAATTTCTTCAGGGAAGCTTGAGCGGTGTTGCATTTCTTTTTGTACTTCGTGACATCCTTGTTAAGTGTTTCCACCTCAGCCTCAAGCGCCTCTCGCAGCTTTACCTCAGTCTCCAGGAGTAGATTGGTCTTGGCCAAATTTCCTCGGACCTGGCCATTTGTGCCTATAAGGAAAGGTGAAGGTTAGCCGGATATAACAATAAGCCGAGTATCAAAGGAAGTACCGAGTAAAACTTTGACAAGTTAGACTCGGAACTTGGGGACTAGATGAGTACTATGAAATATCAATTAGCGTTACCTGGTGTTCAGCAGCCATGCGCTCTAATATATCTTTCTCTGTGGCTTTCATGGTGAGGAGGATGCTCATCATCTGGTCAAAGGAGCGGTCGCCCAAACCCAGATTGGAAGACCCGGGATCCTGGTCAACCGGAGATGGAGTTTTTTCCTTCATGGGGGAAGGCATCCGAGTCGCTTGAGTGTCGGAGATCGGCTCGCTCCTCCCTGTGCCCAGGATTATGACCTCCTCTTCCTCACGTGCATGCGAGGCCATAGGATACTCGGCCTCTTGATCGGCCGGGTCTTTCAGTGGCGCTTGTTGTTCTCCATCGCCGCCAGCCGCGGCCATCACATCATCAACCGGGTCTTCTTTGGCCGGGTCATCAGTCTCCATATTATCCGGGTCACTGGTTGTGACCTTAGCTCTAAGAAAAGTACAAGCAAACGGTTAGTATATGACTAAAGAAAACTATGGAAAGATGTTAGAATAACAGGAAAGGTATCTTACCCGGAGTTCACCATGAAGTCTGAGGGGAACTCGCTGCTAGACCCGGATGAGGCTGATAAAGAATGAGAAAGTGAGACTCGGAGTTTTCCGCGTAAAGGGTGATTGGGAGAAGGAAATCTTTGAGATAAATGGGAAGGTTGAGATTGAGGAGTACCGGCGCGCCGGGTTGGAGATGAGGGGATACCCGGGTTGAGTGCGGTTTCACCCGGAGAGTTCTGGGTCACCCTGCGCTTGACCATGGGCGGCTCCTTCAAGTGTGGCCAGTCGGATAATTTTCGGTTTAGCTCGCACATATTAGCAAAAGTGTATGGTTTGGAAGCGAGGGAGCAATATGGAACCTTAAAAACAACCCCTCGGGCTTTCCTCTTGGCTCCGGCCTCGATGACCGGTTCTGCTTCGCTCTCATCACTTTGGGTTTCCTCCTCATTTTCCGGATCTTCTTTTTCTTCCTTGTCCTCCCTGTCGTCCATTCCTGAGTAACATAGCATACAGTCGGAAAAGGATAAAGTGTGGAGAAACAAGTTAGCAGAAATTGGGTTGGGTGAAACCGGGAAAGTACCTTCCTCCGAGTCAACGGCCTCCTCGTCCTCCTCTGGATTCCCGGAGTTGGGCGGGGTCTCGATGTTCCAAAAAGCGTTATCAGCCTGAGATAAAGGCATAAAAGTGAGAGTTAGTAGTTGTATCAAGTAAAAGTGCAAGAATAAGTGAATAAGTGCCAGATCTTACCGCTGGAGCCGGGTTGTCCCGAGTGAACGGTTCTAACCCGGCTATATTTTTGATCACTTACATCTTCTCAGTTAGGAAGCTTTTGATGGTCTTGTTGGTATCGCCAGCCGGATAATTCTTCGAGGAGTAGCGGAGCGCGTCCGTGACGTGTCCCGAGTATTCGCACATCAGCTTTGAGCGAATGGAGTTGGGCTGAATCCGGAAATCTACCCAGGTTTTAGCTAGGTTGAGCCCGAGGAGACCGTGGGCGGAAAGGACGGTTATCTTAGCTAGCAAAGGCTGGATGGACTCTCTGTCCGACTCTGAGGCAAATGCGTTGAAAGTGTCGGAGAGGTCAAGGAGACCCTCCGAGAAACCCGGCAATTTCCTTTCGCCGGGTGGGGAGGTGTCCCGGCAGTAGAAGAAAGATTGTTGGCAGTGCTTGACATGCGAGTTAAGACTCAGAGTCGGCATAGGCGAGTTTTTTCGGCGTTGGATGGATACTCCGCCTCAAGCCAAAAGGGCCCCGTCGCCGCTTTCGCGGCACGGTTTGCATTGGAATAGTTCTAGGAAGAGAGCAAGGTTTGGTGGGACGCACAAGTACGACTCATAGAGGACGATGAAATGGGTGATATTCAACATAGAGTTAGGCCCTATGTCGAAAACTCGGAGGCCATAGTGGCGGAGGACTTTGCGGAAAAAAGAGTGACCCGGGGGACGAAATCCCCGGATCACATGCTCTACAAAACATATTACCTCATTTGGATTAGGGGATGGCCGGGTTTCATCACCCGGAACGCGCCAGTGGATCTCCTTTTGAGGAGGGAGGACGCCTGACTCGGCAAGCTCCTCCAGCTTAGCCTGGGTCACGGTGGACTTGGCCTAGTTGGCGGAAATAGCTTGAGTCGGCCTAGCCTTGGCCGGCTGTTTCCCCTTATTCTTGGGAGCCATTTGTTCGGTCTACAAAATATAGGGCAAAGAGTACAAAACATGAGTAACTAAGACCCGGAAACTACAGGTTACCCGAGTATCAATAAGCAGTACGGAAACTATGAGTTATCCGAGTATCAAACAGCCAGTATCGACTAGCAATACGGAAATTGCGGGTTGTTCAAGCATCAGTGAGTAATTGTGAAAGAGGGTTGGTTATCTGGTTACCTAGCACTAGTGGAAACGGGGCCTTTTGTCCCGGGTCGTAAGGGCCAGTTGTCCCGGTTGTGCAACCGGGATGGGTTAGCCGGGACAAATGGCCCTCCCCCATTGGTCCCGGTTGTGCCAGGACCCGGGATGGTAAGGATGGCCCACGTGGCGAACCTGGGCCAGGGACGGCCAGGGAGTTCGTCCCGGTTCGTTTTAGGAACCGGGATGGATAACTTGTTTACAAAAAAAAAATATTCCGCCCACTTTTTCCTGCCGCGGCAGGTTTTTTTTTTCGTTTCGTTTTTTTTTTGCTCCTGTCTCGCAATCCCCAACCGGCCTCCCCTTCCCCAACCGCGTCCAGGCCCACGTCTTTAATTAAGCCCACTGGCCACATTTTTGGTCAAAAGGGCCCACTGGCCCGCGTCTTTTATTATATTCGGTCAACGGTTCGCAGGGGTCGAAAGGGGCCACTGGCCAGCGGCCTAGTGGCTGGCTCGCCCGGTCCCTTAAATTAAGACCACAGGGACGGTCAAAGGGCCCACTGCCGCCTCGTCTTCCCGCCCCCCTCCACTTCCCCACGCGCGCGTGCCCAGCTGCCCAGCTGCCGCCCACGCCCGTCTTCCCCCCCCCCGCATTCATGGCTTCCTGCAACCGCCGCCACGTTCCGGCCGCCGGTTGGCATGCCAGCCTCCCCCAGGTCCTTTATAAAGGGCCCCCGCCGCCCGTACAGCCCATCCACCCCGGCCGCGCCCCAGCCAAAGCAACCCTAGCCACCATGTCCCGCTGGTTCTCGAGCGGCAAGCGCCCCCGGAACGACCACGAGGCCGGGTCCTCGAGCGGCGCGCGCTCCGGCGTTCCGCCGCCGCCGGC
Source organism: Alopecurus myosuroides (assembly GCA_028641055.1). Classification (NCBI taxonomy): domain Eukaryota; kingdom Viridiplantae; phylum Streptophyta; class Magnoliopsida; order Poales; family Poaceae; genus Alopecurus; species Alopecurus myosuroides. The sequence goes on from CM054057.1 coordinate 572,092,150, forward strand.
GGAGGCCTTCGGCTTCGGCCCGGGAGCCATCCGTATCGGCGGGCAGCCGCGCGTCCCCGCTCCGCCTCCGGCATCACGCGCGCCGCCCCGCGGCGCGCCCAAGGGCAAGCGCTTCCGCCGGTACGTTCGGAAGGAGGAGGCCGAGTGGCACTGGGAACGCCGCACGCCGGTGTTCTGGCCGGACGTCCACCTTCCGGACGGCTGGCACCTGAACCCGCAGCGCATTCCCGTCCAGCCGGCCCCGTCCAGCAGAGAGGCCCTGGGCGAGGAGATCGACCGCCGGCGCCGTCTCCTGCCGGCCCACCTCCTCAAGGACCGCGCGTACGCGCGGAGCTCCCCCTACTGGGCCACCTGGCTCCAGCAGGAGCACGAGCAGCGCCGCCGCTCCTACATCCCCACAGCCGAGGAGGTGAGCACCGAAGACTACCCCGCGTCACCGCCGGGGAGGGAGCCGGAGCTTTGGCTCCTGGTGGACGACGCCGACGCCCACATCGACGAGGAAGACGACCAGGAGCTCCGGGACAACATGGAGGAGGCCTTAGAGGCCTCCCACTGCTCCCTCGTCGAGGACGAGGTCAAGCGGTGGGAGGCGGTCCTGGCCGCCGCTGCCGCCGACGCCAACGCCATGCCGCCCCCGCCCCCTTCGGCGCCTGCCCCTTGGTGGCAGGTAATGAACGCCGAGCTGGAGGCGTCCGAGGACCAGCCGCCGCCGCAGTCACTGCCCCCCGGCCTGGAGTACGGGATGACCTGGGCCTGGACCGGCGGCGTATGGTCGCCGGAGGAGGAGCTGCCCCCGCCACCGCCGCCGCCGCAGGAGGTGCTGCCCCCACCACCGCCGTACGTGCCCCCGATGCCTCCGCAGCCCCCGGCGGGCCCGCCCCAGCCGCCTGCCCACCTGTGGCAGCCACCCCCCTACCAGTGCATCTCCTCCGACGAGGAGGAGTAGATCGGCGCCGGTGCGCCCCCCCTAGGCTAAGCTACCCACCCCCCCAAGAAACGGCCGGCCGCCTGTGGCCGCGCCGCCGCCCCCTATATGTAAGCACGGCCGGCCGCCTGTGGCCGCGCCGCCCCCCTATGTAAGCACGGCCCCCGGGCCTTTTTAATATATGTTTGTGTCGACAAAAAACGCGTCCCTAGTCCAACCCCGCCAGCGGAACCAGCGCCGGCGGGATCTTCCTACTCGTTCCCGCCGCCGGCAGGGCTTCGCCAAGCCATGTCCGTTGTCCTGGGTGGTCGCTCGGCCTGGAGAGAGGGCCGAGATATTTATACAACCGGGCCTCTAGTCCCGGCCCGTGCCACCAACCGGGACTAGAGCCCCTTTGGTCCCGGTTGGTACCCTGCGCGCCCAAAAGTTTTTAGCGCCAAAATTTGAAAATTGTTAAGTTTGCACATTAACAACTTCTATATACTTTCGAATTTGACAAAAATTCCAACATGAAAAATACTAGAATTTGCATAACTAATTTAAATCCATTTTTCGTTTAACTAAATAATTTTTCTAACTATTGAAACTATTAATTATTTTACCATTTGTATATAATTTGAATATAAAAATGTTACAATTTTTGTTTTCTCGTGATCTTCTGAGTTAGTCCAGAGCATACAAGGCATCCGGGTGATTTATATAAAGTTCGACAAAGCGAGTTGTACCTTATTGACACGGTGAATTTGAGATCTTCGTCTACAACAGAAAAACCATAGTTTTCCTTCGAAGGTTTACTCTGCGCATCCACACGTATTTTCCCTTTATCCCGACCCCCGCTTGAAAACATAGTAACTTCCGTGTACGCGGCAAGCCTCAGCGGGAGCATCAGACTTAAAGCAGAGACGGGCGGTCGGGCGCGGGAGACCGCGCCGTTGCTGTCGCGCTTTCCTCTCCTCTGCTCGTCCGCCGTCGCCGTCGCGCTCCCCTCCGCCTTCAACATTTGGGATCTTCGTTGTTCAGTTAGACGTTTCTCCTCCAAAAATTTATCATATCTGTTAAAGAAGTACCGAAGCTCTATTTCTGTTTTAAGGATATCTGTCAGGATGGTATCCCTGCTATCACTTCGAAGTGCGCCTGCAATATCTGCGCAGAATATATGACACCCATAAGGCAAAGCCCATTTTTCTCTATCCTCATACAATCTACTTAGCCACTCGTTATCCTTCAGATTGTACTTCGCCAAGACCTACTAAAATCATGAGCGAAAGTTTCCGAACAGTGCAATATATCCCTTAATACTTTCGTTGCATTTTGATATATATCCGAGCGGTGGATAGTCCCTGGCCAAGCAGAAGCAACTGCATCCCCTATAGATGTAAAGCAGTCAGTCAAAACTGTTTTCGGCTGTTTATGGTGGTTAACTCCAATGAATAACAATAGAGGCCTGCCATAATCACTTGTTCTATATCGTGGGTCAACACATACTACATCTCCAAAGTAGTTATAATCCTGCAATATCTGTCAGGATGGTATCCGTACTATCACTTCGAAGTGTTCCTGCAATATCTGCCTACAGTTATCTCATACTCGGATATGGGTCATAGTTGTCAGCTTTTTACCGGTCAATACAAAATACTGATCAAACATAACTATATGATCATTTATTCCACGCTTATTATTACACATCACCAACAGACGGAGGAGAGAGAAACAGAAAAGTAGGTGGGTGTGCCGCTGGTTGGAATAATAATGAAGTCAGGCTGATCATAGTTGTCAAGCACTCAATGCTTGCCAGCTTTTGACCGATCAATACAAATTATTGGTCAAACTTGCACCTACTCCATTCATAATCATAGAATATGTATAAATATCATTTTGGCTAACAAAATCTCGTTCATACTGCGTTATAAGAACTATGATCATGTATTCCACGTTTATTATTACACATCACCAACAACATCCCTATCTAGTCTTCTGAATTTTCTTCGTGTCCCTTGCTTATGATCGCTTCGGCCGTAACCATGGAGCATCTTCATTATTTAACGGGATGGTGGGGTCAGCTTTCACTGTGAAGGGTGGAATTTCAACAAACTTATTATAATCTTCTGACATGTCTGTCGTGTCCTCGATTCCCACGATGTTTCTTTTCCCTGAGAGAACTATGTGACGCTTCGGCTCATCGTATGATGAATTTGTTTCCTTATTTTTTTTTTCTTCGGTCTGGAAGACATGTCCTTCACATAGAAGACCTGAGCCACATCATTGGCTAGGACGAATGGTTCGTCATTGTAACCAATATTGTTGAGATCCACTGTTGTCATTCCATAAAGCGGGTCTACCTTTACCCCTTCTCCATTCAGGTTGACCCATTTGCACTTGAACAAAGGGAGCTTAAAAGAAGGTCCATAGTCAAGTTCCCATATCTCCTCTATGTAACCATAGTATGTGTCATTTTTTCCATTCTTGTTTGTTGTATCAAAGCGGACACCACAGTTTTGGTTGGTGCTCTTCTTATCTTGGGAGCTCGTGTAAAATGTATTCCCATTTATCTCGTACCCTTGAAAACTCCCAATAGTCGAAGATGGTGACCCTGCCAACATGTATAGCTGATCTTCAACAGTGGTGTCATTTATAAGACGTGTTTTGCAACCAACTTCCGAAAGTCTCCATGTGTTCGCGTTTAATCCATGAGTCATCCTTCCCCGGGTTTGCAGACCGTACAATATTCTTGTGTTCCTCGAGATACGTAGCCATGAACATAGAATTTTGTAGAACTGTGTAGTGTGCTTTGGTCAAAGAATGCCCGTCCCTAGGTATCATTGTTTTCTTTCCCAGCGTTCCTTTTCCCCTCAGTCTCCCCTCATGCCGCGATTCAGGAACACCAATTGTCTTAAGGTCAGGAATAAAGTCAACACAGAACCCAATGACCTCCTCTGTTCCATAGCCCTTCGAGATGCTTCCTTCTGGCCTAGCACGGTTATGAACATTATTTCTTCAAGACTCCCATGAACCTCTCAAAGGGGAACATATTGTGTAGAAATACCGGACCAAGATATGAATCTCTTCACATAGGTGAACCAGGAGATGAGTCATAATGTTGAAGAAGGATGGTGGGAACACCAACTCAAAACTAACAAGACACTGGACCACATCCCTCTGTAATCTTGTCAGACTTTATGGAGCGATTACCTTCTGAGATATTGCATTCATGAATGCACATAGCTTCACAATGGGTACTCGAACATTTTCCGGTAGAAGCCCCCTCAATGCAATCGGAAGCAACTGCGTCATAATCACGTGGTAGTCATGAGACTTCAGGTTTTGGAATTTTTTCTCTGCCATGTTTATTATCCCCTTTATATTCGACGAGAAGCCAGACGGAACCTTGATACTGTAAAGGACTTCAAAGAATATTTCCTTCTCTGCTTTAGTAAGAGCGTAGCTGCTTAAGTAATGGCGCCTATCTGTGTGCTTGTTGCTTGGGTCTTTCATACGTTGCTGGTCCTCCCGTGCTTCTGGCGTATCTTTGGACTTCCCATACACGCCTAGGAAGCATAGCAGATTGACACAAAGATTCTTTGTCACGTGCATCACGTCGATCGAAGACCGGACCTCTAAAACTTTCCAATAGGGTAGCTCCCAAAAATAGATTTCTTCTTCCACATGGTGTGCGCGCTTATCAGGGCCGTACGGAACTGGTTGGCTGCCAGCAGCCTTACCAAAGATTACTTCTAGGTCCTTGACCATATCGATATATCATTACCACTACGCAGCTCAGGCTTCTTCCGGTTATCTGCCTCACCTCTGAAATGCTTCCCTCCTTTCTTTCTTACGGGATGCTTGATCGAAAGAAATCTACGATGCCCCAGGTATACAACCTTTTTACATTTATCCGAAAAAACACTGTCAGTATTATTAAACAGTGTGTGCATGCATGTATCCCTTGTTTGTATGTCCGGAAATGTTACTAAGAGCAGCCAATCATTGATGGTTACGAAAAGCAACGCCCGTAGGTCAAATGGCTTTTGTTCGTTCTCATCCCACACACGTACACCTGGTTTGCCCCACAATTGTAAGAGTTCTTCCACTAATGGCCTTAGATACACATCAATGTCGTTGCCAGGCTGCCTCGGGCCTTGGATGAGAACTGCATCATAATGAACTTGCGCTTCATGCACAACCAAGGAGGAAGGTTGTACATACATAAGTTACAGGCCAAGTGCTATGACTGGAGCTCTGCTCCCCAAAAGGATTAAAGCCATCTGTACTTAGACCAAACCATAAGTTTCTCGCCTCTCCTGCAAAGTCTGGGAAGTCTCTCTCGATCTTTCTCCACTGCGATCCATCGGCGGGGTGCCTTAACTTTCCGTCTTTCTTACGGTCTTCTTTGTGCCATCGCAACAACCTAGTATGCTCTTTGTTTCTAAACAACGTTTCAGCCGTGGTATATAGGAGCATACCACATCACCTTAGCATGAACCCTCTTACGCGGGGGCTCGCCGTCATCACGAGGGTCATCTTCTCTGATCTTATACCGAAGTGCAGTGCATATCGGACATTCATCCAAATTCTCGTACTTCTCACCGCGGAAGAGGATGCAGTCATTAATGCATGCATGTTTCTGCACATCTATCCTAGAGGACAGAGAGCTTTCTTTGCTTCGTACGTACTCTCAGGCAATTTGTTATCCTTTGGAAGTTTTGGCTTCATTAGTTGAAGTAAACTCTCAAATGCCTTGTCAGTCACACCGTTCTGTGCCTTCCATTTCAGCAACTCCAGTGTGGTACCGAGCTTTGTGCTACCATCTTCGCAATTTGGGTACAACAATTTTTTGTGATCCTGTAACATGTTGTCCAGCTTCAACCTCTCCAATTTGTTTTCACAGTCTTCCCTTGCATCAGCAATAACTCGGCCAAGATCATCATCGGGCTCTTCTGATGCCTGTTCTTGATCACCTCCTTCTTCTCCATTCTCTTCCATTGCAGTATCGTCGTATTCAGGGAACAAAGGATCTTCTTCTTCTTCATCATCGTCTTCCATCACAACCCCTCTTTCTCCATGCTTCGTCCAGCAATTATAGCTGGGCATGAAACCTCTCCGAAGTAGATGGCCGTGAATGATTCTTTCGGAAGAGTGCTCTCTGCGTTCCGACAATCAACACAGGGCAACACATGAAGCCATTATCTTTGTTCGCCTGAGCTACAACAAGAAATGCATTCAGGCCTGCCATATACTCGGAAGTGCGTCGGTCACCATACATCCATCGCTGCCGTGCATCCAGCTGCATCGTATATAATTAAGTTTATCAAATACATTACAATAACATATTAATACGACAAATACTACTTTTTTATGTATCAGTTACAGATGAAAAAGATAAGTTTGTTAACCTCGTCGAAGATACCATTTTCAGTGAGCTTATGTGCGGCTCGGGAATTTCGTCGAACACCTCGTGTGCATAGTAAAATAAAACACACTAACACCACACTCTCTCACACCTCCAAGCAAAAAAAAAGATGGAAGGGGGAGGGGCTGGGGCAGTATATATAGGGGAAGGGGGTATTGGTCCCGGTTCGTGGACTGAACCGGGACAAATGTCATGCGCGTGCCACGTGGCATGTGGCTAGGCATTGGTCCCGGTCCGTGGCACGAGCCGGGACCGATATGTCCCCCCACGAACCGGGACCAATGCCCCAGGCGATTCCTGTTGCCCCGGGCGCACGAACCGGGACCAAAGCATGGCATTTGTCCCGGATTCGGTTGCAACGGGACAGCTGCCCCCTGGCCCCCTGGACGAGAGGGGGTGTTTCCACTAGTGTAGAGAGTAAATGAGAAAATCCGGAATATGGATTACCGGGTATTGAAAGAACGACTACGGAAAATCTTGACAAAATTACATCTAGATTGGGAAATTTTGCGGAGAAATCTATGGAGAAATTAATGGCCACTAGGGATAGGGAGCATTATTGAATCTACCATTGAGCAAGTAGGTAAGCAAGAATGGAGTCATGCAACTCAAATCGGCACGGAGTAAGAAGATAACTTATGAGCGGACTAGATCCAATCTACATCGAGTGAGAAACTTGAAGATAAGATTCATGGAGGAAAATTTAACCGATGAGGTTTGGAGGAGGTTGCGGCGGAGGCAGATGACGCAACCGCGGTGACCTGCGGGATCCCCCGGTTGAGCAGCTCGATGGCGCGGCGACGGAGGCTGGCGGCGGCGCGGCGCGGGCCGTGGACGAGCGCAGTTGGCGGCGGCTCGGTTTCGGCGGCACGGTGGCGAGTTCGGGTGAGGAAGCGCCGTAGAGGAGGAAGATGGAGAAGAAATGAGGCGTTAGGTTTAGGTCACCCCCAAGGCCCTTATTTATAGATACGGGTGGGGAAACCTAGGCCGGCGAGCGGGAACCAAAAATTTCGGGATAAGGGGTATCTTTCCGGATTTGTTGGGATAAGCAGTTAAGTGCCTGTGCGTGATATCCGGAAATTACGAGAGCAAATCATTCCCGAGATATCCGGGCTAATTAACGAACGAAATGGGCCGGGTCTTCTATGTTCTCTTCGGAATGTTGACCCGGAAAGATGAGGATGAATTTGGAGAGAGCCGGGTTACTATATGGACCACCAGTGGAGTTAGGCCTAGCTGTTTATCAAAGCAACCTAATCCGGCCTCTATGAACTTGCATGTTTGTTATTTTTGCAGGGAATAGCATGCGCTTCAAGGAGGATCCCGTGAAGCCCAAGCTATTCTGGGGACTACTGATGGAGGGATGATAACCCGGTAGGCTAACGCCAAGGTGTAATTCAGCCCAAAGGGTGCTGCGCAAGATCCGGCTTAGGAAAAAGGAGTTTCTAGAAGGCCCAGAGTGTAGGCCTCGTAACCCGGTTTGTGGGTTTCGATAAGGAAACTTAGGGTTTGTAAGCAGTGTCCGGGTAGGATTCCGAGTATGCCTTGGGAGGTAAGCCAGGGGGTCCGGATATTATATAAGCCGGCCCCTAGGGTTAGATTAAGCAGAGATCGTACAATCGCGAGATATTCGAGTATCCTTTGTAACACGAGAGTTGAGATAATAAATTCAGATCGGAGACTCGGCGACTCGATTGCCGGCTACCAGGTCGCGTATCACCATGGTTTCCCTTGAGCTAAACCCTCTCCCAAACACCAGAGTCGAATTGCCCCAAGATAAGTTACCCCTGGTAACGTCTGCCGTGATTATCCCACGACAGGGACGCTAACCCAAGCCATGCTTTATCATGGTGGAAATTTACTTACAGCTTGAGTGACTCTACAACACATCCTATAATAAAATAAGAAGCTATGCATAATAGTGAATGAAAATAAAAAGGATGATGAGTCTACTCCGTTTGTTCATCTTGTCATTGTAACATGGGCTTGTTTCCATGTCATGGGGCAAGAGGTACCTCTTTGCGGTTCTCTATGATGTCATTAATACTTATTATGATTGTACAAAGCTTATTAGGAATCTTAAGTTGAGTAATCATGGAGTAGGTTTTCACACTCACGGGGCATGAGGATTTCAACCACCTTGTCATTCTCATTACTTCAATACTCACAATTTTAAGATGCTAGTGATAAAGGGGCAATGAGAGTCCTAGATCAATGGATACCACATTACAATTAGTAATTTTAGTTGAATAATTTAGAGGCTAAATAAGACTTGATCATGTTTTACCTCTACTCAGTTTTCTCCAAAGTGTCCACCATATTTTCTATTCTCCATTATGCTATTCTTTGACCAATATAGGATTTTATTTTTCATTTTGTGTATGCATTTGGTCCATAGTGGTTTTATTTCATTATACACTTTGTGAACTTTCATGAAGCATCTTTGCTTGCATATTTGATATTTCTTACAACATGAATTGTATATTGCTACTCATTTCTAGTATTAATCGTTTGATTATATGTAGCATGAATAATCCTCCTTGATATCCCATGATTGTTTCAATATGCAAAACCCATCTTAGTTTTATCACCTTCATACTCGAGGACGAGCATGGGTTAAGCTTGGGGATGTTGATGCATGTAAAATGCATAGATGAATTTTGCATATTTTCACATGGTTTTCTATTACATATTGCATCATATAAGGGTATAATTCAATGTTTTATAGTATTTTGGGGTTAAATTACAAAGTCCCCAAACTTTTATGGAATTAACCCTGCCTGTCAGAAACCCCATTTTCTATATTTTTGACGTTTCAGGGGGCAAACTTCCGCGAAATCACCTAAAAATCTGCGGGGGTCATTTTCTTGGAAGGAGAAGACTTGCAGGCGAAGGATCCACGAGAATTGGGCAAGGAGGCACAAAAGAGGACCCTCCACGCGGCCAGATTCCTTGGTCGCGTGAGAGGCCCCCTTTTGGCCCCTGTGGCCCCAATTCCTTCCATCTTTGACTTACCGACTCCGTCTTGACCTAAAACCGACTATAAAAAGGGTCCCCCGTACCCTTACGGAGGAGAGCGCCGCCGAAACACCGAAACACCAAAACAGAGACCAGAAGTTCTAGATTGGAGGGGGAAAACTCCGGCGGGGCGCCGCCGGTGTGATCTCCTACCCCTCCAACGTCATCTCCATCGACATCTCCATGAAGAGGGAGTAGTCCACCCCAGGGCTATGGGTTTGTGGAAGTAGCACTTGTATCTCTCTCTCTATGTGCTTCACTAATTAGATCCGTATGAGCTGCCTCACATGATTACGGGCACCGTTGTAATTCCTATGTGGTGGATCTTTTCTATGAGTTATTGAATCTGAGATTGCAATTGTTTCTCTTGAGTTATTTGAGTAGATGTATCTTATGTACCCCGTTCTTATTTGCTAGCTTTGATCAATCTAGTTCTTGAGAGCGTGTGTGGGGTGATGGGTGCATTAGTTGGAGTAACGGGGGGGGGGGGGGTGGCTAGTGCTGTGAAAGTGACAGAAGTTCAACGATCCACTTAGGTTTTGTTAAACCTTTCTTAGTTACCTCACTAGGGATAAAAAGGAGTACCTTGTTACCGGGGATTTGAAGTGACACTAATCAATCTCCATGACTAGATCTAGCAAGTTTTTACTTCAACTTCATGTCACATTGCTTAAAGCTATACTCTGGTTTTTCCTTAATTATCGAGGTGTTATGATTTATTTCGCATCTTGGTGGAGTATAAGAGGGATCAATATGACCGTAGAGATCTCTATGCTAGGACGTGATGCCCATATGAAAGTACTCAATGTTAAACATGTTATTGTAATCTCACATGTAATTATTTATGTCCACCATCTACCACTTTATTTGAGAGAATGCAAGTGTGAAACCATGAACCCCGGTCCTATTTTAAATATAAGAAAACACTCTAGTTACTTTGCTGCAATTTACTTTACCTGCATCTCCAATTCGAATTTACATTATCTCCATCACCACTTGCATCACAAAAATACAAAAACAATCCATTGCATATTTATTTTCTCATTTGCATTTAGTGGTAGATTTAATTATTGCACATTTACTTCCAGTTTTGCATTGCAATTTAGAAGTCTCACACCTTGTGCTTGACAGCCACTTGGTGAGGTTGAGGGCACAAAATTCTCTACTTGTTTGCAGAATCCTGGAGGAAGCTTGGAAGACAACTGCTGAAATACTGGCTCGCCAAGAGTTCGATATAAACCCTCGAGTCACCCTCATGGGGAAGAAGGCTTGCCACTAGCTACACACTCTGCACTTGGAGTCTCAACCTAGCCATCACATGGCCTTTACATATCCATCCAAAAGATCACGTATGTGCATATCTAAAGTCAACCAGGTAAATACTAGTACATGGCAACCTCTTTTTTTGTTGCCATGATCTTAGGTCTGTTGGCACTGGTTCATCCTTCAAGTTTCGTTGCTATGTGTCTTGCTGTCACGCATTGCATTTACCGTATACTGTTGTGGATGATGAATATGCTTCCTTGTTGTTCTGGACATGCCAGAGACGGGTGAGAGCGTCTCTGCAACGGTTTCTCAGATTTAATGGTACGAACCCCTAGTTGGAGCTCGATGAAGGCCCTTTTAGATCTACAACTCAATCCTTTACCTCAGAGGAATCTACCAACGCGATTGCCGGTTGAGCCAATGGCTCTATGGCTGGTTAGATTGCAAGAGGCCCTCCAAGGGTATGACCGCAGGTTTGTTGATTCTCGACATACCCCCTGATAGGTAACTGTTGTACTCGTACGTATATGCATCATGCTTATGTATTCAGCCAGTCAAGATTGTTCACGCGGATAAAAGGCCAAACACCTTACCTACGGGGTGGAAGCGAGGACAACAACGACGGTTGAATGGCCTGTGGTGGCGCGCAAAAAACGACGGGGAATGGCGACGAGCGGCGGCGAATCGGCCAACGTCGTACGTGCCCGACTCCTGCGTACAGTTCGCAATGACAAGGGTGTCGACGATGGTGCAAATCGGCGGCGAGAGGAGAAGGATGGGGCAAATGACTATCGGCGGAGGCGGTTTGTCTCTATGACGGGCGGGGGCCGCCTGTCGGGTGGGGTGACCGGACAATGTCCGGCGCCCCTAGGCAGGCCCCCAAGTTTGGCGGGTGGGCTGGAGGACCCGGACACAAATATGGCGGGTGGATACATTTGGGGGGTGCCGCTGCGGCGGTTTTTTTGGTCCGGACCCTATTGGGAATTTTGAGGGCCGTTTGGGGGGTGCCGGTGGAGATGCTCTCAGTACACGAGTACACGGACCAGATTATTTTTTAACAAGAAACAATGATATTAGATAGCACAACAGGTTACAACAGAGGTGATTACAACTTTTGCCAGGTCGATGAACCGTCGTTAAACTTGTTTAGCTCACGGCTAATGGTTGGGTTTTGTCCAATATAGTATGGATAGTGACGACGAGATCATATTTTGCCAACTGATGGAAGAGGAGGCCTCCCTTGCAGACGACGAGGAGAATAAGATGGTCATGGCGGCTCTGTTAGATGTGATGGCCGTTGAGGCAGCCGAGCCAAACAATGGAGGATCAAGGTAAAGACGCCGGGCGAACAAGAACCAGCAAAGGACAACTGGCCACATACTCCTGTGGGACGACTATTTCTCGGACACGCCGGCAAACCTACCTCATGAATTTCGCCGGCATTTTCGGATGAACAGAGATGTCCTCAGGCGAATTGTGTACGCTGTTCGGGAGTATGACGACTACTTTGCGCTGAAAACAGACTGTACTAGGCTTCTAGGATTTTCATCTCTTAAAAAATGCACGACTGCAATACAATGTCTTGCATATGGAACCCCTGCAGATTCATTGGATGACTATCTTCATATGTCTGAGACCACCGCCGTTGAAGCCACATTTCGATTTTGCAAGACAATAGTTGCATTGTTTGGTCCCGTGTATCAGAGATCACCAAATGAAGCAGACACGGCTCGTTTGTTGGCACAAAGACAAGCAAGAGGATTTCCTGGGATGCTTGGAAGCATCAATTACATGTATTGGAGTCGGAAGAATTGTCCATTTGTTTGACAAGGGATGTACAAAGGTGGTCATCACGGAAAGTGCACTGTTGTGCTTGAGGCTGTGGCTGATTACAATCTTTGGATTTGACATTCATTTTTTGGAACGGCCGGTTCTCACAATGACCTCAACGTGTTGCATTGCTCTCCAATATTTTAGAGACTAGGTGAAGGACATGCTCCGGGCTGCAACTATTCCATCAATGGACGTGAGTATGACAGACGGTACTACCTAGCGGATGACATATACCCCAACTGGTCTACATTTGTGAAGACAATCCGTGGCCCTGTGGGTGAGACAAATAAGTTTTTTTGCAAAGAAACATGAGGCCGTCCGGAAAGATGTGGAAATGACATTTGGTGTACTCGAGACATGGTTTGTTATGGTAAGGTATTCTTGTCTATCTTGGTCGATAGATCAAATGTGTGATGTCATGAACTCTTGTATTATCATGCATAACATGATCATCGAGAGCGAGCGAGACATCGGAATGGTGTTCGATGAGCCATTCGACTTTCAGGGCCATCTTGCGGATCCACAACCGGACATGTCTGTTGAGTTTGATGATTTTCTTGGTGTTTATTAGGAAATTCGTGATGAGAGAGTTCACCATCAACTTCAGACTGATCTTGTGACACACTTGTGGGATATGAGAGCCAACAAGTAGTTCGATTAGGAAGATTTGTTCGTATGAATTTGAAGAAATGGAAATATTTAAATTATTGTAATAATTGTGCAGCTATTTGTGTGTTTTGTACAATTATTATTTACCTAGTTTATCGAGTGTCTTCGTCAAATACAAAATAGTTTGATCAAAACCAAAAAAAAGGCTGCCGTTTGGGGTAGCCGGTGGGGGGCACCGCTGCGGAGCACGACCACCAAATGCACGGACACAGGTCCGACGCTTCCAAATGGGATCTAAATGGGGGTGACAGACAAAATTTATGGGTGCTTGTGGGATGCTCGGATAGGTGGCGCCTGTGGATGGCCACCGGAATGTTTCTCCGGTCCTCCTCGACTCCACTCACGTTGTAGTTGTATGAGCGTGACGACAGTGCCACAGCCTACGTTGCGATGTGAGTATGTGACGGCTCACAAGTTCACGGTACCTATTTTGTTTTGTGTGTGACAAAAAACTGGAATTTATCACTTCTAAGCCCCTCGCGTCGCCCCCCCGCGGCGCCAGGGCGACTCTTCCTCGCCCACCCAGCCCCACCACCGGCTCTCTCCCTCTGCCGCTGCCGTCGCCGGCTTCGGCCGCAGCGGTGGCGGTGGCGGCCCCTGCTGCCGAAGGTGGTCGGGGGCGGACCCTCTTGCGGGGTGGAGGGCTGGCCCGGGGGGCGGCGGCGGCGGCCCGTGATGTGGAAGCCGAGCCGGCGGGCTCGGGCGGCGGAGGAGGTGTCCGGCGACGCTGGGAGGGGGTCTCGGTGGGCGGCTGGCGCCGGGCGGCGGCGGGGGCGCTGCGGAGGAGGTGCGGTCGCGGTGGGGTTCCGGGCGGGCCAGATCTGGGCCCGTCGGCCCGGATGCGTGGGGCATGGCGCTGGGGCGGCGCCGGTGGTGGTTCCTGCTCGGCTGGCTGGCGCTGCTGTGCCGCGGGGTGGCCGGCGCCCGTCCGCCCGTCGCCGGCGGGGTGAGGGCTGCCTGCTTGGCCGGCGGCCACTTTTCGTGGCGGCGCGGAGGTGGTGTCGGCGTGGTGATGGGGTGGCGGTGGACGGGGACGGCGGCTTGGTGGTGCCGGCGTTTGGTGCTCTGGAGGTCCTGCCGGCGAGGTGCCGGGAGGTGACGCCCTCTCTGTCCCGTGCCTTCGCGTGGTACGGAGCTCGGGCCGTGGGATCGGCGACATCCAGGCCCTCTTTCGGCGGGGTTGGTGCTGGTCGGGTAGAAGGAAAGCCGGGGCGGCGACCCCGGAGCTTGCGGCGGCGGGTGGGCTGCGGCCGGTGTGTTGCCATGCCGAGGCTTGAGGTGTCGCGGTGGCGGCGGCACACGCAGATGGTGGTCTGATTGGTCCCCGATGGGCGGTTGGGGGGGTGCGGCACATCGCCGGGCGAAAGCCTAGCCCGGGCTGTCGGCCAGGGCCGACGACGGCGACGCCCCCGGGCGCCGCGTCCTTCTTGAAGGCGTCGTCGTGGTGGTGTTCTTGTTCCTCCACGCCGGGTTCTCCAGGGGAAACCCTTGATCGCGCGGATCGGGCGAGGGCGGCGCTACGACGTCGTTTTGCCTCTTGGGGCCTCGCTTTGGATGCTCCACCAATCAGTGGGACCTGTGGCGCGTTGGTGGCTGGCGGCGGCGATCCTTCGTCTTCGGCTTGGGGGTGCGCGGCCCCGGGGCCGGCGTCGATGCCGGAGCGGCGGCTCCGGGTTCTTCACCTTCGCCTTGCGGCGTTGCGGTGGCGTTGCGTCGACTTGGGTCGCTTGGGCGTCTTGGTCGTCGGCTTGCTTGGAGCGCAACCTTGGGGCTGGCGGGGATGTCGGAGCGGCGGCTCCGGATGCTACGCATTGCGTTGAGGGGGCTTGGTGGCGGCCGTGGTTGCTTGGGCAACGTGGTCGTCGACCCGAGTGTGGGGCGCGGCCTCGGGGCCGGTGTGGATCGTGTTGTAACTTTTTTCTTTTCTTAGGCCTTGTCCTATGTGTTTGCTCCTTCTATATCAATACAAAAGGCAAAGCTTTTGCCTCGTTTCAAAAAAAAATATTGTTTTGAGACCAGAGCCTGAGAGAGCCACATGATTTGAAGACAGAAAATAAGGCAGCTGCCACACGCTGATCACTGATGCCGAATCATCCACCGAATCCATTCGAAGCTTCCAATTCCTGGCCTGGATAGAAAATAGAAATTCCTCCCAATCGTCTTCTCTTCTCGCTACACATCGCCCTCCGATGAAGGCCCTCCGACCTCCTTGATCGGAAAATAAACAAAATCATTCTCCTTTTAGTCTCTAATCACATGGAGAGAGCAAACACGCGGCCGCCCACGCATCACATTCGCATGGCCGGGCTCCTTGATCGGACGACTCGGTCTCGCCATGTGCCGTACTGGATTTGGTTCAGATTTCCGAACGTACCTGCGTACCAATCACGTTAAGCGGTTGCCACTAATTTTTTTTTGAGAATCGGTTGCCACTAAATTAACAATGCTTTGCTTGCCCCTGTCCAAAAAAAAAAAATGCTTGCTTGCCTGCTGCCTATGTGATTTTGTTTTGAGAAACTGGCTCGCAGAGTCTAGCTGAGATGATGATTAGTCTGGTGTGGGCCGACGGCCGGTGAGGGTTCGTGTCGTGCTGATTGACGGATGGATTAGTTCGGGGAGCACCTGGAATTAGGGACATGCCCGTTCCGTTCGCCGGTGCCCCTGGTTTTGCGACTTGTTGGAAGTACTTGCACTCGCATTGCCATGCTCCTCCAGGTTAGATCCAACAACTAGCCACGGACAGGCCGGGCAATACGGAATTTTGCATTCGCCGTATCGCGAGCAAGCAAAACGCACCAGCTAGATGTGTATATATTCACCGTCTTAACTTTTATTCTCTCGGATTCATCCCGTCAATTTCATCAGAACAACTCATGCTTTATGGGGCTGTCATTAGTATTAGTTAACATGAAAACATACATACTAGAAAGAATTTACCCGCAAAAATAAAACCCCACAGGAAAACAAAACATACAGTTCACATTTATTTTTACCTAGATCCGTAACCGTTTCAAATCGCCTATTCACCCTTCTTAGCGACGTCTAGGTCATTTCGCCATGCTCGCTCCGTGATTTCTTAAAAATCATCAAAAACATGTAGCGATGCCGAAAATGCATGCGCATAAATAAATTATGCGGATGCATCAAATACCTAGCTAGGGGTTAAAAAGGGATTAAATGAGACCCAACACATTTTTAGAAGATGCGGAAACAATGCACGCGGTACCAAACAAACATATTTGCAACATAAATTCACAATATCTGAACATACGTTTTATGAATATTTCTCATGTGTACATATCAAAATCATAAATGCCCGCGGCTTGCCGAAAAAACATCCGAAATCTTGATGTCATGACATTGTGCCATGACTTGCATGCGATGAATTTTTAGCTTGGAGGCGAGCAATTGACCTCGTCGCAGCCCTGCCAGCACTATATCCGGTGGTTTCTACGATTTTTATGTTGAGTTCTAACTTAGAGCTCCAATATGTGTACATGGCACCGCAGTGTTTGGTGTCAGCCTTGGCTGCTTGGGCAGTTTGGTCGTCGGCCCGGTTGGTGCGTGGCCTTGGGGCCAGCGTGGATGTCGGATCGGTAGCTCCGGTTTTTGCCTCCGCTGTGTTGTGTTGTGGTGAAGGGGTGTCAGCCTTGGCCACTTGGGCGGTTAGGCCGTCGACTTGTGTGGTGCGTGGCCTCGGGGCCGGCGTGGGCTATCGAGTTGTTGTATCCGGTTTTTGGTAGTTTCCCTCATAAGATGGCCAATTCACTTCTTCTATATCAATGAAAAGGCAAGCCTCTTACCCGGTTTTAAAAAAAAAATGTGTACATGGAACTCACTCTTTGCACAGATTGTGCTTGTGGTTGTGGGCACGAATAGCAGGGACAAACTCGTCACATCTTCACCGGTGCCTTTACTCCGAGACATGTCGCTCCACAAGAAAACGACGCCATGGGAAGGTAAGAAGGGAATCAACTTCTCATCGAGAGATTAATTTATTTACACAGGGATAACAAAATAATAAGAGAGTTTATAAAGAAAAAAGATGAGCAGGGATAAAAGTAAACAATGTTGAAGCTAGTGGAGAAGACCTCGAAGTGGCCACAGGAACAATATATGAAGTGTAATGACTACTGGTGAGATCGTCCTTGTGGTATGATTCAAATTTGATAAATATATTTTTATACTAAACTTTGTTACTTATAGACTAGTAATATTGTATCAAAATTTACCACCTATCCATGATGTCAAGTACAAAGATACGATATAGTATATTTTTATATAGTGCACATATACTTTTTAGCGACGAATGGTGACTTGTCTATCTCCGTTTTAAGGCAATTATCTTATAGTAAAAAAATCATTCATTAAAACTTGTCGCCTTTGATCCAAGGAAAACTAGTAAACAAATGCCTCTAAAATATTATCTTATGGGACTCAGAACTATGGTGTATATACATGTGCTTGTTCTTATTTTAGTATACTTGGATACTTATGTAGAGTACGTCTTGAAAATGTACCACATAACAAATGTCTTGAGTAGAGGTATCTATGGTGTATGATTGTCCATCGTGGGTGTAACAAGATAGAAAATCTAGAGTATATAAGGTGTCTACATGGGCTTCTCCTCGAACCCGTTGGCATTGCTTCTTTCTACTAGCTTTTCCATGGTCAAATATGTTTACATGCTTTTTTAAGTTCAACAATTATCTTGTAAAACATGCATATGCTCTATATCTGATATTAAAATAATGTCATTTTAAACAAACATGCAAGATATCTAAGACACAAAATGAGAATGCAATAATGACATTGGTTTGTTTCATGTTCTTATGCGTGATTTGCTTATCATTCATCTTCAAGTGTGTATATCTTTTCTCATGAATGCGATGTTTGACAAGAGGTGGTTGGCACCCGAAGTTGATAGCTCCAACACCTACACTACTATTTTTTCTTTGTGTTTTTTTGATGATTCAGTGAATGTATCCTATTTTCGTAATAGGTTGCATAACGTGGAAAATTTGAGTTGCACGTAGTTGAACAATATAATGGGAGGTTGTGTATAGTCTCTTGGAATGTTTCCCCAGTAGATCACTAGTTTGTGCAATATGCAAATTTTAGTTTTTGTACAACTAGAGAGCCGGTATCCAACAACCTAAATAAATATGTTCACCTAGCTAATAGAGCAAAAAATAAAAAAATTGAGAACGAGGTATGCATTAAAGCACTCACAATGAGGTGGATGTCTTGCATTCAAGCTTGACTACGGTAGCGAGAGGAGAGGGAGAGAGATGGTATGAAACGAAGATGGGTGAAGGAGGAGGATTATGGAGGAGTGGGGTATGGGGGAGGGAGAGGTGACGTGGTGTATGAGTTTCCCAATTGACTGGATCATCAACTTGACATGTGTGGTGTGATTGGGTTGGGTTCAATTTATATTTTCCTCTTAGATATACTTGAAGGACATTAGGAGCAAAAATTGATTCACAAGAATATTCATAATAAATACTATGTTTAATTGTTTTTGTAACATACATACATAGACACAAATACATGGTACTTGTAGTGTAAAGCAAGCAATCAACACATTGACATTTGTACTCCCCTTTTCTATAAAAAGTAACAAATCAACAAAATTGCACGCCTGCAACGACAAAAAGACCACACACCTCGAACATTCCATTAAACCCTTGCAACATCAAACTCGCATGAAAATTGAATTAAAGTTCCTACATAAAGAATTGATTATAAGCTGACGAGTGTATGCAAGAACCCATGGTGGGTAATAGCAACATGTCATTTTCTCTTGGCGGGGTGCTATTCACAAAAATTATTGCCATTGAACTCCCCAACCATCTCAAAATAACTTGGAAGAATTATGGCTTGGATGGCATGGTTCTATGAAATAAGTTGATTTTAAATCCTTATAATTTTTCTGTAAACCAACAAAGGATTGAAAATTTGTGTCGTTATTCACTGGAGTTCTCCGCTCCACCGAGCCGCAAGCTTCCACCAACATATTCAACCACTAAACCATGTCGGGATCACCTCCGACCTCGTTATTCATTGAATCGTTGGTAGTTAAATAAAAACCTTATGGAATTCACCAAGCATCAAAACTAATCCACTGTCACTTTCTAACCTCTCTCTCTAATCATGTGCACTGACCAGAGCACCAGCCCCCAACAACAAAGCAAAACTTCTCTATCTAAAAAAAACAAATAAAGAAAACAAAGCAAGCACAACAAACCAAATAAACCTCAGTCCCTCAATTTGCTGCGCGTGTGTTGTCGTCGCAGCGGCGCGTTTATTTATTAATCTGAAAGCCGCAGCAGCTTCCTCTGGCACAGCTAATCCGGCGCCTCTTTCTCCTCCCCCCGCCCCGAGAAGAGCAGAAAAAGCTTTCCATTCCAACTACTGGACTAGAAAAAAGCCGCACCGGAAATTTCGGCGTCGGATTCGGGCTGGTGGCGCGCGCACCGGGCCCTCCTTCCCTCCCTCACCTCCGGCGGCCGGCGGAAGCGGGGAATTCCGCTGCTGGCGCCGTGTGAGCCTGCGGTGGTGTGGTGGACGCGGATCTGGCCGGAGGCGCGCGCGGATGGGGGGGCGGGAATAGGGCCGGGCCGGAGGGGAAGCCGCGATCTCGGGGATGGGGGGATGCTTCTCGCTCGAGGAGCAGCGGCTCCAGAGCAGGACAGGTTCGTTTCCGCTCTCCCGCGCACGCTTTCTTACCCTTCCTTAGCCTGTCTCTGGTTTAGTCTGGGAACTCTTGGGCTCGTATGCGGATTGGTGTGTGTCGGTGCCTGGGTTTTGCCCAATTGCAGCCTACAAAGTGTGAATTTGAGTATTATTTTGGTTGGTCGCAAGGTCATTTTGTTTCCTGCGGTTGGTAACCATGCCTCAGAGAGGGAGGCTCGCTGAGGACTGCTGCGATGCTGCTAACTCGTTGTGCCACACTATATTTGGTGCTAAAGTTTTGGTTCTCATGGGACCTCGGGGGTCCTCTGTTTGAGGTGTGCATGCCAATGTTCGGGTCTATGATGGCCTATGGAAGGCGTGGTATGGTGATAAACTGATGGCCCGTCCGAAGCAAGACCCGTGGAAGGAGTAGTCCGCGGCAGAATGAATCGCATTTAGCTCGTATCTCGGTGTAGAAAACCGAAGCCTATGGTTGTGGGTCGACTGGTAAACCACAAAGGGTATAATGCCAGGTGCAGTTGAAAACATTCTTCGAGCGCGGGTAGAAAGGTAGGATGTTGCGCTGTATAGGGGTCGTCAAACATGGAATCCAATGCTGATTTCCGAGAATTTTATAGAATTTTTTTATGCTTAAATGTGGAAACGAAAGAGGTCACATATGTTTGCCTCCAGATATGGGCATGTGGCTGGAAAATGCTCCTTTGGAACTATTCTTGGAGCACTTGTCATGGAAAAACAGAGACCCTTCTCTGTCCATGCCCTAGCCCTTAGCTACACATTCATGATCTGCTGGGTGAACCTGAAAATGATCAATGGATAACTTGTATCATGGTATATCTGCTCTTGAGTGACATTGTATGTGGAGGGTTTCTCAGGTCAGGTGAGTAACCCCATTTTGGGCAGGGACAATTATAAAATTATGGTATATATTCTTATAGGAAAATAGTTTGAAAGGAAAAGGTGCCTCTGGCTTGCTCAGAAAATAGAACATTTGGGTCAGGTATTAGAAAAGAATGTAGTTGGGGAAAATTTGGATTCCGTTAACAGTTGCTATCTTCATAGAGTAGTTTTCCGTATGTGTGCTCCTAGATTACCAGTGAATGTAGTAGAGCTAACTTGGTATGCAGCTATGGACATTATCTTTGACTATTCGTTCCCTTCAAATTATGCATTTTTTGCCCCCTTTGAGTTCATTGGAATGTGCTATTTACTTATGGTTTTGGTGCGCTGAAGTTATGCTTCTGACAGTACACACTACAATAACAGGCACTTCAGATCAAGCTAATGGACCGAATGGGTTGAAAAAGTGCAAATCTGATTCAAAAGCCATTTCAAGCGTTCTTGCTCCTCCAAAAGATGTGGAGGACCTGCAAACAGAGGGCTATGGAAATGTTAGTATATTCACATACAACGAACTGCGAGCAGCCACAAAAAACTTTCGGCCTGACCAAATTCTTGGAGAGGGTGGGTTTGGAGTTGTGTACAAAGGCATGATTGATGAAAATGTTAGAGTGGGTTTTCCATCAACACAGGTTGCTGTGAAACAACTAAACCCAGAGGGCTTTCAGGGAGACAAGGAATGGTTGGTAAGTCTCCTTATTTCCTTACATTTTCCTAAAACTTGAATCCTTGATAGCTCATATATATATTAAGAAGTCGTGTTCCTATATTATGTGAAATCTTCATGAACCTTTTTTTACTGTGATAGCTTGTATACATTAAAAATAATTAATGCTAATTTCTACATTATGTGAATTTTTCATGAACGTCTTACTCTCTTAGAGCTGATTGGACTTTAAGATTCAGTATAGTGATCACTGATCAGAGTAGATTTTTTTTGTCTTTGTTCCGAGCATAACCTGCCTTTGTCTTATAAGAAACAACTTTATCATAGCATTAGCACTATAACATCTGCAAGAAAGAATGTACTGTTTTGTCGGCCACGTCTGGGTTCATGACCATAACATGTTATATCTGTCACTACTGAAGGTCTAGTAATGCTTTTCTTTTGTGTTTCCAGGCAGAAGTCAACTATCTTGGGCAACTGAGTCATCCAAATCTGGTTGAACTGATTGGATATTGCTGTGAGGGTTCACATAGATTACTTGTCTACGAGTACATGGCTTGTGGTAGCCTTGAAAAGCACCTTTTTCGACGTAAGCTCTAACTCTTGCCTTCTTGACAACTCCACACACGTCCTCTTTAACAGTCTTTAAAGCAGCATAACCTGCACCCATTTACTTACGCTATTAATAGTTCTGAACTAGATATGGTTCTACTGTTTTAGAATAAGTGCACTCGACATTTTAAAACCACGGTGGACAATGAGTGGTAGTCCCTGCTTCCTAGTAGCTCTTGAATTAGCATTTGTCAAGTTCGTCAGGTGACAACTATGTATTTGATCTGAATTGTTCAATTGGTTCTATGGTAGAATAGTGTAATCTAACATCTGCAATACACATGGGTAACCTGGCTGTTAAGATACTTTAAAGAAAATACCTTAGTGGTAGTTGAACTAAAATAATCATTTTGCAACACAGTAACAAATGTTACCCTGGTAGGTACCAAACCTAGCTTGTTTGCTCATAGACTAAATATTGAACGAGCATGCTTGATTTCATCATCATAATTCATAAGATATGTGAACAATGAAAAGAGTAAAATGATGATAGGAAAAAAATGTCAAGCAGATTTCGTAGAAATGTTTATTTTGTGAAGATAAGTTATATGTATATCTTGCGTTTAAAGATCCTTTTATTTATTTTATATTCTGGGTGTAAATATCAGGGGTTTGCCTTAATATGCCATGGTCAACTCGTATGAAGATTGCGCTTGGTGCGGCAAGAGGGCTTGAGTACCTCCACGGAGCCGAGAGATCCATCATTTATAGGGATTTCAAGACATCAAACATCTTGTTAGATGCGGTACGTATTTCATCTATTATTGAGATGCTTTGATATCATTGTCAAAAACTCAAAATAATCATTGTTTAAGCCCATTTTTCTGTATCAAAGTTTCTTTTTGTGCTCCCAGCTGAGTGTCTTAAGTGCAAAATATATTTTCCATTTACAAACATGCAGTGATTATGTTTTTCGGATGTCTTTTGCTATTTTACGAAGATCTGTTAATGTTAACTACCAGAGGTTTAATCCTATATATTCTGCCAAATGAACCGCCAAATGGCTCATATTTTATTTATCCTTGTCACTCCACAATGTTTATGCGCGGCATGCCCTACCATTTAGAAGTAGAAGACACCACACTACTAGTATCCTATTTCTGAACAAGAACTAGTATCTTTTTTTTGAACAAGAACTAGTATCCTTGTTCATATTGTATTAATAGAAGAGACTCCATGACGTGCTGTTATGTGTTAAAGATACTATCTTTGGTAGCATCTGCGACTTCTGAGTCTCACTCCGTGTCCAACCGTTGCAGGATTATAATGCTAAGCTTTCAGACTTTGGCCTGGCGAGGACTGGACCTAGTGGAGACCAAACCCATGTCTCAACTCGGATCATGGGAACTTATGGCTATGCAGCTCCTGAATATGTCATGACTGGTGAGCCAATCCTCTTCCAGAAGGAAACTTCACTGAATATTTATGGTTCCAGGAATGGATATATACTGCATTTTACTCAGAAGTTTGTTCATGTTAGTCCAACCATTTATTTTGTTGCAGGCCATTTGACAGCACGGAGCGATGTTTATGGTTTTGGTGTTGTGCTTCTGGAGATGATTATTGGGAGGAGGGCTGTGGACAAGAGCCGACCGAGCCGTGAGCATAACCTAGTTGAGTGGGCACGCCCCCTGCTTGTCCACAATCGGAAACTCTTCAGGATCATCGATCCAAGAATGGAAGGCCAGTACTCCACCAAGGCTGCCATCGAGGTGGCCGGCCTTGCATACAGATGCTTGAGCCAGAACCCTAAAGGGCGGCCCATCATGAGCCAGGTTGTGGAAACTTTTGAGGCGGTTCAGAACATGCCGGAATGCCAGGACATACTCCTGCAGAACTGCATCACCGGTTCTGTGACGCTCTACGAGGTCCCCAAGGAACCCGTTGAGCAAGTCGAGGCAGAGAAGGCGAAGCAGGAACCAGCAGCTAAGACTGAAGCTGTGCCCGTGGCACCGGTGAACAACGGAAAGCCAGTGCCTCAGAGCAGGCGAACACGGCCAGCAAACGGCAGGAGCAAGAGCGAGCCGTCTCTGGAGTGCAAGCTGTACATCCCTTCGCCTGACTCCGACGGGCAGCAACCGGGGCTGGAAGTCCTAGCATCATCGCATTCCAGAAACGGCAGTAGGCATGATGATCCTCCTCCTCTGGACGAGGATCTATACAAGATATAAGTAACAGCAGCAGCAGTTTTTGACGACGGTCCAGCTTTCCTTGCTCGTGCCACCCATCTTGTTTGTCAAAACCGATCTGTCAGTCTTAGCCTGGTGTTACATTTCTTCTGATGGCAGAACCTACCTTGCTAGGTTTCTTGTTCTTCCGGTTAGCAAAATTGTATGTAGAGAGGTTGTTTGCCGATGTTCATTCTGTAGACTCGAAACAGTTCTCTGGGAAGGATCCACACCAAAATGGTAATGGAGAGATTTGTCTTGTCGCTGTCTGTTTGTGTTTGAGTAAATTTATATGCAGATATGAATTTTCATTCCTTGGTGGTTTCGAGCCGCGACGATGTTCCTGGTGCGCTTCTGCTAGAGCGCCATAACAGCCTAGTAGAGTAGAAACTATGACCGAATTCTGAATCTGAATTTAAATGTCTGACTGGGTGCACGGATCTGTTTGGATGCCGGTGTTGATTTGGGTTTGCGGAATAGCTGAACTCAGTTTCAAATCTGAATTCAAATTAGGATGCAGATTATGATGATTCTCCCCCTTTTTTTTTTTGGTTTCAAATAAATTGTCGAAGTTTCAGATCGCTGAAGGGTTAATGAAATCTAAAAAATACAGTAGAAATTCACTAGGCTGCTGTACTGTCTTTTAGTGGTACAGACCCAATTTTCCCTGTTGAAAATCCTCTGAGCCCTCTCTCCCTCCTTCCTCGCATCTCCGGCGCCGGCGAGCCAGGGGCAAACTCGCCGGTCGTCGCCGCTTTTACTTGCCACATCCACATCCGCGCACTGCGCCGGCAATAACCAATCACCGTCACTCCGCCGTCTTCACGCCGCCGCCGCAATCCCTTAGGGCCCCGACACGAGTGCCCTAATCCCCAATTCCATCTGCGCCGCCGTGACGGTACATGCTCGCGAAGTTCCGGCCCCTAATGGCAACAGCGCCAAAGACGAAGGCCGCCCCGGCCGTAGCGTTCTCCGCGGCGGCGGAGCGGGACGGCTACGCGCAGTACAACCACACCGACGCGTGCCAGCACCTCCGGTGGACTTCCAGGTAGCTTCCTCGCCTCACTTCCTCCAGCGTTTTATGGAGCCAGGATCTGCCGTGGTCCCCTTACCGTTCCGGCTGGGCAGGGAGAGCTATGGGTACATGTACGCGCGGCCGTGGAGCAGGGTGGTCGACTTCTACGCCACGCTCGTGCGCACCGGCGCTGGGGCGGCGGGGCTCGCCGAGCTGTTCGGGAAAGACGAGGTCCGTTGAAAACAGTAGGATTCTACCCCTGCAATGCCGCAAATTTTCGTGGTTCGATTGAGTGGATGGATGTGGAAGTGTTCATGTCAGTGGCAATTCTTTTTATTGTGACAAATTATTTGTTCTTTTCCCAACTAAATACGGCTTATTTCAAGAGAAATGCAAATTGAATCTCTCCAAGATCAATCGCTTGGCCAAACACACTAGTGTTCCCTGTTCTGCATTAACCTGCCATGGCTTACTGTAGGCAACTCTGAGCCATGAACTGTGTTTCTAACTAGAAACTAGGACCATCTCTGTTAGTACATAGGATAGATTTTATGAATTTCTCGGAGTAGGTTTGTGTTATGCATTTTATATTTTATACCAAAGCATCCAATTTTCCTTCTGTAGAAAGAACATACCTGCGATACGAATGGAGAGGAGCCTTTGACACCTTCTGAGAAACAAATGTCAGTTATATCCTCCAAAGGCCGGGGAGGCAGGTGGGAAAGAGCAAACTTTAAGATTGTTCTTTCTTATCATGGGGCCTCGTTTGATGGTTGGCAGAAGCAGCCTGATCTCAACACTGTTCAAGGGTAAGAATAAGAAGAATGGAGTAGTATCATTTATATGAGTTTGTTTTTACAGTTTGGTAATTTATTTAGCCTTTTCTCTCCAGTTTCTTTACGCTTCAAGACAGAATAAAAAACACTGACAGTTATTTCTTTCACTCTTATCGGATGCAGGTTAGTGGAAAAACATCTCGGACCGTTTGTTGACGAGAGAAAAGCTAAACAACTTCAAGATAGATCTTTGCCAATAGAAGGCTGTGCCCCAGTTGCTGGGCGCACTGACAAAGGGGTGACTGCTCTTCAGCAAGTCTGCTCATTTTGTTAGTTACACTTGAGTACACATACTGTTGCATTGCCCCTGTCCAATTTAATCATGTTTAAACTCGTTATGATGCATATCAATTTCTCTTGAGGCTTAGCTTGTGGGACTTTAGTTCACAGGAACAAATAATGGAAGTTATTTGCGTCTCGCACATTTTACTATAGCAAATAATTAACCATGGCAGCATATCACAACTTTGACCAAAAGATTGCCTGCACTTTCTTTGAGTGCGAATAAGTGCTAATATTCCTCGGTTGGCTTCAGTCTAGCAATGCATACCATATATTTAACTGGGTTTAACAGAACTTATTGTTTGCATAAATCAATTACTCCCTCCGTATCAAAATATAAGATGTTTTAGCATTTTGTAGATATAGTGTATCTAGACATGTTTTAGTGTGTAGATTCATATGCATCTTACACTAAAACATGTCTAGGTACATATTGTCTAGGAAATGCTAAAACATCTTATATTTTGATACGGAGGGAGTAGTATTCTTTGAGGCTTATCCCATAATTTACTTCAATAGTCTCGATCCTTCACTTCTGATAACTGACATGAAATGTTTACTTTTAACTGCCTTAGATACATGGAGAAAGGATGTACAGCCTGGTGATATAAAAGACGGAATAAATATGGCTGCACCAGATAAAATTAAATCATTGGTTGTGTCAGAGGTGTTTTCCCTTGCTCTTGCACAATATATCATTGCAATTCTATGGTTAACATTCTTTTATAGTACAAGAGCATGTTTTAGGTTTGTGGCTGGATGTTCTGAGAATACCAAGACCTCCACCATATATATGATATGCTGAATATTAACTAGCTTTGCTTCACTTATTCTTTGCTGAATGTTCTGAGAACAGCAGGACCTCCACCCTACGAGATGTTATGCTGAATATTAATCGATGGCATAATTTGCAGGTCTGTCGTGAATTTCATCCTAATTTTTCAGCCAAATGGAGGAGATACATGTATATATTTCCTCTCGAGGAGAATGCCAAATCAATATCAGGGGACGAACAATCCTCTATGATACTAGAGAATCTGAATACAACATGAAACCTCGGAGCTTTGATGTTGCCAAGGTTGACATAATCCTTAGACAACTGCAAGGGAAAATGCTATCTTACAAAATGTTTGCACGTGATACGCAAGCTACACGAAGTGCGTAAGTTTCATATATCATAACATGCTTCTGTATTTTTAAGTACAGAAATGGTTCCTCATGTCGATTAGCAATAGTTTCATCGCGTAAACCAGACATGGTTGTTCACCAGAGACCTTGAATTTTTGTGCTGCATCTTCATAAATGCTTGTTATCTGAAGGGAACATTATGTGTTCCTTTAAGAGGATCTCCATGTTTCTTATTTTGTACATGCTCTCGAGTTCAATGTTTTTTTTTCTCTCGAACACCTTGAGTTCAATGACTCATCAGTTACTTCACTTGATTCTCTGTTGTTTTTGCAGTGGGCCAGCTACGGAGTGTTTTATGTTCCATTCTCGAGCTGCAGTAACCAAAATATTCTTCTGACGAGGTGATGCTAGTTTCTCATTTTGTCTCTATGCACATATTGTTTTTATCAAATGGAAAATAACTACGTACCTTTCTCTGGCTGTCATTTACTTTGGACTTATGCTAGTGATGCATCCAATACTTCAGTATTAGTACCACTATGACACAAGATGTGATGGTAGTAGTGCATATAATTTAGTGTTAGTTGGTATATGTGACCCCAGATCCTCAGTCGTTCATAAAGACATTAGTTACCAAATGTTTGACTGCATGAGAAAAACAGTAACATATTTATATTGGAGAGTGTAATAGGTTTAATCTACCAATCTTAGAGAGGTAAAGGATGTCTGGAACATGACAACTTGACATAATAGTTATGAACTTATGATTGTTGACTCCCTGGTAGGAATTCTGTGCCTGTCATTGCATACGCACATGCATCACTTCAGCAGAAATGGTTATGTTCTGTTTTTTTTTTCCCGTTTTTACAGAATTGCAAGAAGGCATGACGGTCATGTGCGTTGAGCTAGTTGCGAACAGATTCCTACGCAAGGTAATGCTCAACTCTGTTATATGTCCTACTATTTGTTGTCAATCATTCACTGAGTTCTACTCCCTCCATTCCATATTAGCTGTGGCTTGTACTAAATCAGCGACAACTAATGTGGAACTGAGGGAGTAGTTACCAACGATCCACTGAGTTTTAGTTATCACTAAATTAATCTACAACGAACAGATGGTTAGGGTTCTAGTCGCGACCGCCATCAGAGAGGCTGCTGCTGGAGCGGATGAAGACGCCTTGCTGAACCTATGGAAGCCACTTGCAGCGAGCAACAGCTCCCCCAGCACCCGCGGAGGGCCTCTGCCTCGTAGACGTTGGCTACGAAGATTTCAATGAGCAGAGGTGCTTCATTGTTGACTAAATGAAGTAGTAGTCTTCCTGCTACAGCAAAGCACAAGATACCCGGTTCTTCAACAAGTGAAGATCAAATCTTTGGGGTTCTGATCGTGGATCGCTCTTTGGGGTTCTGATTGTGGATCGTATTCCCTCACATTCCATGCTTAGTCTGACAAGCATTTCTGGTGTATTCATTCACAAACTGGAATTCACGGATGCAGCCCAGAAACAATGCGCTCATTTATTAAATTTTACCAGTGAACTCCATCTTTCCATTGAAAGAACAGATAAAACATTCCCAAAGATGCACGTCAGGTTGTTTGGACTCCCTACATCAACTTTTGTCCATCTTTGTGACAGTTAATTTGAGACGGAGGGAGTACTGAAGGATCGAGAGGTTAACTAGAGGGGGGTGAATAGGTTAACTACAAATTTTAACTTCTTTTTCAAGTTAACAAGGTAATGCTCAAATATAGATTATCTAGATTATGCAACTAGGTGAACAATACTATATGTTGAGCAAGTACAACTAGCACAAGATAAGTATATGACTAAGCTAGTAGTAATTAGTAAAGGTAAGTTGAGGGATAACCGAACATAGTGACGCGGAGATGTATCCCGAAGTTCACTTCCCAATGGAAGCTAATCTCCGTTGGAGCGGTGCGGTGCCACCAAAGTGGAACACCGAGTAGGCCTCAAATGCCACACCGTATCTCCTTCGAGTCCTTCCACCGATGTGGATAGGCTCGAATCACTATGTTGCCGTTGAGGTTGACAACTAGAACCTTTACAAGGATGAGGCACACTCCACAAGATTGGAGGGTCCTCACCAAATCTCACGAGCCGCCAAGACTCCGAGAAGCAAGATCCACGGGCACAAATGCACCGGGGATATCAACAAGGCTCCGAGCTCCGATGAACTAAGAGCAACAAGATTCCTAGCTCCAATGAACTAAGAATGACAAGATCCCTATGGGATGAGTGGGTGGATTTCTAATCGACTCGGTGGAGTTGTAGATCGGGGGTGTCTCCTTCAAATCCCAAAGTATCACGAGCTTTGGTTGGGGATTTGTGGAGATCTTGTTCTTGAGCTTGAGCTTGGTCAATCAATGGTGGTGAGAGAAAGTGTGGGTGAGATTGACAGAGCAAGGAGGTAAGTGGAGGCCTCGTATATATACCCATGTCGAAAATACAGCCGTTAGGGGGGGGATTTTCCTTTCCTGCGCCCCACCCCGGCCTGGGGGCCGGCCTGGCCGGCCAGGGGGCAGCCAGGGCCGGGCCAAACCCACCCCGGCCTGGGGCCGGCGTGGGCAGCAGTGGAGGCCAGCGTGGGGCAGGCCAGCACCCAGCCAGCCCGGCCTGGGGCCGGCGGGGGCAGAAGGGCGGGGCCGGACCCCACCCGAGCACCCCGGCCTGGGGCCGGCGTGGGGCCGCCGTGGGGCTGCGCCAGGCCGGCCAGGAGGCCGGCCACCCCTTTTTCTTCGTCTCCTTTTCCCTTTTCTTCGCCGTTTCTTTTCTCCTCTTCCTCATCTTTTCCCGTAACTTTTTCTCACTTATTGCTGCAGCTTATATGATATTTACGGGTCGATATTTTGTGAGTACACTCAGCAAAACACATTAGTCCATCTATATGTTGTGATCAAACACTCAAAACAGGATTTAGAAACTATGTTCTTTCAATCTCCCCCTTTTTGATGTTTGATGACAACATACGGATTTGCATAAGAGATATTTTTGCATGGCTATTTGTGAGAGAATTAACATATATTCGTACTCCCCCTATTTGTGTGCCCATCACAATTGACATGTATATTTGATAATCATGATGATGATGTGACTACAACATATTTATGTGAAGTGTAAGAATTAGTTCAACCATGATTTTACCATTGAAGATACACATGTATGAACACAAGTGAGCAATAATGTTTACCACTAGGAAGATCTTACCGTAGCATTCTTCTTATGAATAACAACTACCCTCATTATGGCTTCAACACATCGAAATAGTGAGTAGATGAAATAACTTGATAGTGTTGCTATGATCTTCAATAACAATTGTCACACGCATAGATAGAGAGTACGATAGATAAATAAAGACATAGTCTTACAATAACACCAAGGTTCAACAAACCATACACATAGTTTCAACTAAAAATGATGAAAGCAAATCACGAAGATAAGACGCAAATGAATGCATGAAATGCAATGCAATGCGTGAGTGTTTCTCCCCCTTGGCATCATACACCAAAAAGGGAGAAAAATGCAACCCGATCACTCGTCGCCCATCTCATCCTCATCCTCATGGAAGTCCTCTGGAGGAACCTGACTGGAGCTAGCCTCAGCGGTGGTGTATGGCCCCGCAAAAGAGCCGAGGGAGCTAGCATCATCTCCACACCAATAAGTATGCTTAGACTTCCACTTCTCCTCGAAAATCTCGTCGGAGCTGGAAGGACTAAGAGGAATCTTGAGAGCAGTCTGGATGGCGCGCTGACGGCGACTAGAGGCCTTCCCTTTGCGATAAGCCTCATAATCCTGATGGTGCTTATCAATTGAAAAGCAGTTCATCTTCTGAAGAATCTTCTTAAGATTGAATGTCTCAGGAGGAGGAGAAGGTGAAGGAGAGCGGCGAGTAACTGACTCGGTACGGGTGCGCTTAGGCCTTGGCTCATGAGCAGTCTCAATGGGAGCATCATACATAAGAATGTTCTTCTTGGGAGTCACTTTGGCATAGTTG
Organism: Alopecurus myosuroides; assembly: GCA_028641055.1. Classification (NCBI taxonomy): domain Eukaryota; kingdom Viridiplantae; phylum Streptophyta; class Magnoliopsida; order Poales; family Poaceae; genus Alopecurus; species Alopecurus myosuroides. The sequence goes on from CM054057.1 coordinate 572,123,589, forward strand.
TTGATGAGACCTTCTGGGATGCGGGTCTCAATAAGACGCTGAATATATGAGCCATAGATGGGTACCCGCTTCTCCTTAACCACATTCTGCATCTCCTGCCACATGTAGTCCAGTACATCCAATTGCCTCTTTGACCTCATCTGAGACTCAATGTGGAAGAGAATGTTGATCATCCACTTGCGTACCTCGCCCTTCTCACCAAATTTGGCGTTGATGGTGTTGCGAAGAATAGCATGTATCATATACCAATGCTCAGAGAAGAACTTGATCTTAGGAATATGCATGGAGCCGGTACCTTCGGGATAGCAATGACGAATCCCCTCCTTGGCCTTCATAATCTTGTTGGACTCCCCATGAACACGGAAATAGAATGTATAGTCAAACCGATACTCGGGGATACCCAAAATAGTACCAAACTCATCCATGGTAGCGTCACACTTGGAGCCACCGCTCATCTATATCAAAGTACGCGGGAGACGCGTGGGGCCACCAGAGGAAAAGTGAACGGTGGAGTAGAACTCCCTGAGCAACTCTGGAGAGAACGGATGAGCAAGGGTGTCACCCATGAGAGGAGTGAGGTTGTGGTAGTCCATGATGGTCATAACTTCAGGCCACTTGTTGCGAGCATACTCAATGTCAAAGTAATGTTGATCCACGTGACTGTGCTGAAGCTTGCCAAGAATAAATTCATGCATGACTTGATGCATCTTGCAATAAAACCGAGGATCCGAGCACGTGCTTTGACCAAACTCATAAGGATTAAATTTCAGCCGAGCTTCCTCAAAATCGGCGGCACTAAGGCAACCCTGGTTTTTGATCACGGGCTCCTTCGGATTGATAGGAAGGGAGGGAGCATGTCTCCGTGAGGGAGTAGAACCAGCAACATCCATGGCACTCTTCTTGCGGGAGGTGCGAGGGCGGAGAGAGCGAGAGGCATCGGACTCATTGTGAGGAGGAGAGTCACCTGAAACATATGATGCATGGAGATGGAGCATGATAATGAGTGCACATGGTCGTTGTTTAGGAGAGAAGAAAATAATTAAGCCATGAATCTATTGGACAACGACATGGTAAACAAAATACTAGCCCAATAGTTAGTGAACACAATATTATGGGTGTTGGCATATGATCATAGCATGTGTATAGGATTGTGTGATGTGAAAAAAAATATTAGGCATGTAAACATACGAGAATTCATTAGGATGTAAGAATATTTAGGTTATATCATACACATTATGTCACAATGAGAGAACAATCGTATCACTAATGGGGAAATTTTATTATTTAACCATGACCAACTATGATGACGCAATTTGCAAAGGTAGGTGAGAATGGAACATCAACATGGCATAACATAAGAATAGATGGAACACATGTCATGAACAAATCAAAATATATCATAGCGGTATGAACCCTAGCATTAGTAGCATATGAATCACAAAAGAAAAATCTAGCATATGAACACTAGTAGTAGCACACCGATAGGGAGCTCTCACATACACCTAAACCATAGAAAAGCCCAAAGAAAATTACCCGAGTTCGAAGCCATCTTCAAACAAAAAGCACGAGGCAATCAAGTGGCCCGATCTCCTCCAATAAGGGGTTAATGAGAAATCCGTGTGGAGGAGAGGGAGGAGAAGACTGAGGTCTTGCGGATCCGTGACTTTGGGCGGTGGGGATGGGCTAGGGAGGTGGGGGGGAGGGGGGGGGGGGCAAGAGCACCAAGGTGCTCTAATGGAGGGGGAGAGAGGAGGAAGAAAGAGTTTGGGGTGGGTGGGGGGTGCGGTTGTGTGCGTATGTGTGTAATGCGTGCGTGGAGGTGGGCAGCGCCCACCCCGGCCTGGGGCCGGGCGGGAAGCCGTCCTGGCCGGCTAGGCGCGTGTGCGTGCGGGGAGGCCGGCCTGGGGCCGGCGCGCGGGGAGGCGGGGCCGGCAGCGGGGCCGACAGGGTGGCCGAAGCGCCCGGCCTAGCCCCCGGCCTGGGGCCGGCGCGCGGCGGAGGGCGGGGCCGGCCTAGGGGCCGAACGCCCCGGCCTGGCGCCCGGCCTGGGGCCGGCTCGGCGGCGGCAGGGGCCGGGGTGGGGGCTTGCGCACGCAGCAGTTGGGCGTTTTTTTTTCGTTGGCAGTTGGGTTGGGCTGGTCTAGCGTGTTTGATTTTTTTGAAAACAAAATAAAATAAAAGATGAACCTACCCAACATATCAAGCCACAACACACAATACAAAAAGACATGAACAATATTTCAATTGAAGAATTTTCAGGAAATATATTCTAACAACATTTTCATGAGTTTGGTTCTTAGAGCACTTTTATTTGACCATCTGCACGAATGATATGAGGATGATGACATGCATATGATGTTTTCATTTGTATCCAATGGGAAAAAATGAGAGACGAAATGAGCAACATTGGATACCCATGAAATATGAAAACAAGTGAAAAAAAGCAAATGAGTGAACACTCGAACACAAATGTCGTATTGAAAAATTGGCGGTGGCCGTAGCCACCATGTATGAGTATGTTCGATATGTCACCGCGAAGATGTATCTTGGGTGCATTGTCGAGACTCATCATTGAAGCACATGATGTCATTAAAAATGATCATTTAGGCATGATTTGTTTATTTATGCATTATAAAGGTAGTGTTGGCTCATTGATTGAGCTACACTCCCCCTATGTCTATGCGTGCATCTAAATCCAAATAAGAGTCTAGTAGGGGTGTGTATGCAAGATTCTCAATCAACTAAAATTGCTTGCACATATGATGTTGAGCTCACTCCTCAATTCCTTGAATCTCTTCACATCTAGAGTCTTGGTAAGGATGTCGGCAAGTTGATCTTTAGTGTTGACATAAGAGAGTGAGATATCACCATTGGCCACATGATCCCGAATAAAATGATACCGAATCTCAATATGCTTGGTCTTGCCATGAAGTACCGGATTGTGACCAATCTTAATGGCACTCTCATTATCACATAAAAGAGGCATTGTCTTAATCTTAATTCCAAAATCCTTAAGACATTGCCTCATCCATAAGAGTTGAGAACAACAACTTGCGGCGGAAATATACTCCGCTTCCGTGGAGGAGGTGGCAATACAATTTTGCTTCTTGGAAGACCAACACACGAGAGACCTACCAAGAAATTGGCAAGCCCCCGAGGTTGATTTTCTATCCACCTTGTCACCTCCCCAATCCGCATCCGAGTATCCCACAAGATCAAAAGTTGTGTTTGATGGATACCAAAGACCATGAGTGGGAGTATCAACCAAGTACCTAAGAATCCTCTTGACCGCAATCATATGGCTTTCCTTGGGGTTAGATTGAAATCTTGCACACAAACCCACACTAAACATAATGTCCGGTCTAGATGCACAAAGGTAAAGCAAAGATCCAATGATGGATCGATAAAGTTTGGGGTCTACCGGTATACCTTCATGATCCAAAGACAGATTTGTGGTTGTTGGCATTGGATAAGGTAATGGTTTGGCATTTATCATATCGAATTTCTTGAGCATGTCTTGAATATATTTGGCTTGACAAATAAAAGTCCCTTCATGATATTGCTTGATCTCAAAACCTAGAAAGAACTTTAATTCTACCATCATAGACATCTCAAATTCACTTGTCATTAGTTTGGCAAATTGATCTACAAAACTCACATTAGAGGATCCAAATATAATATCATCAACATATACTTGGCATACGAAGAAATGTCCATCTACACTTTTGGTAAAGAGAGTGGGATCGATTACCCCATGTATGAAACCACGATCTACTAAGAACTCCTTTAAGTGATCATACCAAGCACGTGGGGCTTGTTTGAGGCCATACAAAGCCTTATAGAGGAAGTAGACATGATTAGGATACTTGGGATCCTCGAACCCCGGAGGTTGTTTAACATATACCATTTCATTTAAAGGTCCATTTAGAAAAGCACTTTTAACATCCATTTGATGCAAGATGAAGTTATGACTAGTGGCAAATGCAAGTAATATACGAATGGATCCAAGCCTAGCTACGGGAGCGAAAGTTTCACCGTAGTCAAGTCCTTCGACTTGAGAGTAGCCTTGAGCAACCAATCGTGCTTTGTTGCGAATCACTTGCCCATGAGAATCTTGCTTATTTTTGAACACCCATTTAGTTCCATTGATATTGTGATCTTTGGGTCTTTCCACTAGTGACCATACTTTGTTTCACTCAAAATTATGGAGCTCTTCATGCATAGCTTGAACCCAATCTTCATCTTCAAGAGCATCATACACTTTGATGGGTTCAACATGGGAGACATATGAGTGAATACCACAAAACTTGAGTACTTGTCCACGAGTGGAGACACTTCTCCCCAAGCCACCAATGATATTCTTTTGGCATAGTGACTTTTGTTGCAATCTTGATGCTTGACGAGACATGATACGAACTAGAGCATCATCGGGATTTTCATTAGGTGGAATATCCTCATCATTTCCTTCATCAAGACCATTGTCCGCCCTTATTGGAGTTCTTGGTGAAGTATCACCAAGACCATTTCCACCATTATCATTGGGTGGATCTTGATCACTTTCTTGATGGGAGGTATCCACATGAAGATCTTCTTCTTGTTCTTGGTTTACCATTTGATTGGTGGTTGATGTAGAGGGCTCCACTTGTGTAGAGCTAGTTCCATCCTCATTTGCCACAAGGTGTCCCTCAATGGGTATAAGCGGACCTACACCCATTCTTCCTATGGCTATGGAGGATGGTTCATCACCTACATCATCACAATCAATTTGCTCCACTTGGGAGCCATTATCCTCATGAAATTCCACATTCATAGATTCTTCAACACACCCGGTGGATATGTTGTAGACTCTATAATTGTGGGAGTTCGTGGCGTAACCAACAAAAATACCTTCAAAAGTTCTAGCATCAAACTTAGACAATCTAGTTCCCTTTATGTATACTTGGCATTTGCACCCAAACACTCGAAGATATTTGAGTTTGGGTTTGTTACCGGTTAGAAGCTCATATGGAGTCATGCCAATCATCGGACGAAGGAAGAGTCGGTTAGATAGATGACAAGCGGTGTTGATGGCTTCGGCCCAAAAGTTATATGGGGATTTGAACTCGGCCATCATAGTTCTTGCCATATCAATAAGTGTGCGATTCTTCCTCTCCACAACACCATTTTGTTGAGGGGTGTACGCGGCGGAATATTGATGTCTTATCCCCTCATTACCCAAGAATTCATCCATGGTGTAGTTCTTGAACTCGGAACCATTGTCACTCCTAATGGATAAGATCTTGGTGTCATATTGGCGTTGCACTTCGGTAGCCCAAGTAATGAATCTTTCTTGAGTTTGACTCTTCTTCTTGATATAGAAAACCCAAGTGTATCTTGTATAATCATCAACAATAACCAAACAATATTTCTTGCCACCAAGACTATCATATGTGGGAGGCCCAAATAAATCCAAGTGAATGCGCTCAAAGGGTCTTGTTGTGGCGATGATTGATGTATTGGGATGATTCTTCTCATGCATCTTTCCGGCAATACAAGAGCTACAAGGACGATCTTTGGAAAAAATCACACTTGTTAGTCCTATCACATGCTCACCCTTCACAAGAGTTTGCAAATTTCTCATACCGACGTGACCTAGGCGGCGATGCCAAAGCCACCCCACGTCGGATTTAGCCATTAGACATGTGGCAATATGTGTAGTTTCTTTCGAGAAATCCACTATATACATACCGTTTTCCACAAATCCAACAAAGGCTACTTTAAGAGAAATGGTGTGAAGGACAAGCACATGATGACGCCCAAATACACATGTAAAATTGCACTCACAAAGTTGCAAGACGGAAAGAAGATTATAGCCAAGGGACTCAACAAGGAGGACTTTCTCAATGGATGAATTCGGAGAAATGACCACCTTGCCATGTCCCAATACCTTAAGTTGTGAGCGATCACCAATAGTTACATGAGCAAATTTGAGAAGTTGGAGTTTCAAGTCTTCTAATACTTCTTTGCTTCCGGTCATGTGTGCGGAACAACCGCTATCAATCATCCATGATGTTCCACCGGAGATACAACCCTACAATGAATCAACTTCTTGTTTTAGGTACCCATTTTTGGATGGGTCCTTTTTTGTTAGTCACAAGGGTCTTGGGAACCCAAATAGCATGCTTGTAATCATCACCATATGAGGTGCCTACATACTTTGCATAAACATGACCATCAATAGATTTAAGAAGCACATAGGATGGGTTATATTTTCCCGCAAAGTTGTTGTGAGTAGCAGTGTCCCTAGGAACAATACTTTTAGCAATAATATCAAACTCATCTTCCTCATTAGCCAACTCCCCCTCCTTCACAAAAACAATAGAGTTAGTGGAGGGAGTTGACTTCTTTTTGTAGGCCACCTTCGATGTGGAACCAAAACCAAGGCCTTCTTTACCAACAACTCTCTTATGATTACTCAAAAGATCATTGAGGTTCTTTTGGCCTTGGATGCATGTGGCAAGGCCTTTGTTGAGTTGTGCCTTCAACCTATTGTTCTCCTAAATGAGAGTTGCCTTGACACACAAAGGATTAGTAGCACAAGAGTTTTCATTCACAACTCTAACTCCTTTTAAGGTTTTGAGCTCATTTGAGATAGTACGATGATCAATTTTAAGCTTATCAAAATCCTTAATGAGTTCATTATACCCTTGGTTAGTTGCATCATTTAAACTCATGAATTCCGTTACCTTAGCAAAAGCATGTTGACAATCAAGTTTAACTTTAGCTATGTCAATTGCAAAGGTTTCTTCTATGCTCTCTTTAAGACAATGTGATTCATCTAGAGCTTTCTCAAGCTCCTCAATTTTACTAGCATCATCACGAGCAAACTTTTCAAGTAACATTATTCTCTCCTCATGTTCATCAATGAGGCCATGTGCCTCACTTAATTGATCCATTAGAGAGACAAAGATGGATTTAGTTTCTCCTTCTAGTTTTTCAACAAAGTTTGTCAAGGGGTCTTCCTCGACACAATTTAGTAGTGAAGGAATAGAGGAGTTAGCAAGTTTAAGTGTAGGGGTCACCTTTGGGGGTATACCCTTGGCCATGAAGCACTTGTGACTCGAGGGGCCCTTGTTGTCATTTGGGTTGGAGAAGAGAGAGCTTAAGTTAGGAGGTATGACGCCCCTAGCCATGGCCGCCATACCTACTTGTTCGCCTTCACCATCACTCTCTTCACCACCGGAGGTGTACTCGACTTCTTTAGCAATCATTGCCCTAGGAGGGCCTCTCTTGATGAAGTTCTTGGACTTGGGAATGAAGGTGGATTTCTTGATAAGTCTTCCTCCATTCTCAATTCTACTCTTGAAGGGACACTCGGCAACGAAGTGCTCGGAATCTCCACAATTGAAGCAAGTTCTTGCTTTCTTCGTGCTCGAGGATTCCTTCCCTTTATTCTTGGTGGCATTGGATCTAAAATCTCCTTTCTTCCACCACTTGTGTTGAGCAAGAGCCAAGCATTCTTCATGCGAAGTCTTCATCTCTTTCTCGGAGACCTCATGGGTGGATCCACCATCATCACTTGAATCATTATCTTCATGGGAGATGACATTGACCTTCAAGGCAAGAGATGCTTTCTTTGCTCCGTTTACACGAGCCATGACATCATCGGAAGTTTGCTTCATGACCTTTAGAGTGATAAAGAGACCCAAAACATCATTGGGGGATAGATCCAAGTAATCGGCCCTTGCTTGTACATTCATCACCATATTTTCATTGTATGGCATCAAGGTGAGTATAAATTTCTCCTTGACCCAATTCTCCGTGCAATCCGTGAATCCACTATCTCTCATATCATTTACAAGAGCCTTGAGTCTTCTAAACATGTCTTCTATGTTCTCTCCATCACCGAAGTGAAAGTGTTCAACTTTTCTTTGAATGATTGACTTCTTGGATCTTTGGAGGTTGACATAGCCGTCAAACATATCAACAAGACCATCATAAGCTTTCTTTGCACTTGTGAAGGACCGGATGTGCTCAACTCCTTCCTTTTCCATTGCCCTTTCCAACATGTGCAAAGCATGAGCGTTGAGTTGCTCATCAATGATGTCACTTGAGCTTAGATTTGCGGGATCCTTTGGCTCATATCATTTTTCAACAATTCTCCAAATTTGCATTGAAGAGCTGCACATGTAAGACTTCATGGAAGCTTTCCAATTAGTAAAACGATGCCGATCCACCAAAGGAGGTGGACCTAGATGAGTAACATGTGGATGTTGTACATTAGGAGCATTGCTATATGCATAGCCAAAAGAATTGCCACCACTACCATTTGATGGTGCACCATTATTTAAAGGTGAAGTTGTATCACTTCCTTCTTTAGTTGGCAAGGGGTTTCCATGTTCATCTAAGATAATCTTTTCACTAGGTTGCTTAGATGGAGATGTCAATTTTTATTAGTCCCTCCATCTTCTTCTCGGAAGTTTCAATCATAGCTTGGATTAGCTTTTGAATCCCATCCATGGTGACGGGATCATCGGCCATCCTTACCTCCTCTTTAGGCGGTAAAGCCTTTTATAAAGAGACGAGGCTCTGATACCAATTGAAGGATCGAGAGGTTAACTAGAGGGGGGGGGGTGAATAGGTTAACTACAAATTTTAACTTCTTTTTCAAGCTAACAAGGTAATGCTCAAATATAGATTATCTAGATTATGCAACTAGGTGAACGATCCTATATGTTGAGCAAGTACAACTAGCACAAGATAAGTATATGACTAAGCTAGTAGTAATTAGTAAAGGTAAGTTGAGGGATAACCGAACATAGTGACGCGGAGATGTATCCCGAAGTTCACTTCCCAATGGAAGCTAATCTCCGTTGGAGCGGTGCGGTGCCACCAAAGTGGAACACCGAGTAGGCCTCAAATGCCACACCGTATCTCCTTCGAGTCCTTCCACCGATGTGGATAGGCTCGAATCACTATGTTGCCGTTGAGTTTGACAACTAGAACCTTTACAAGGATGAGGCACACTCCACAAGATTGGAGGGTCCTCACCAAATCTCACGAGCCGCCAAGACTCTGAGAAGCAAGATCCACGGGCACAAATGCACCGGGGATATCAACAAGGCTCCGAGCTCCGATGAACTAAGAGCAACAAGATTCCCAGCTGCAATGAACTAAGAATGACAAGATCCCTATGGGATGAGTGGGTGGATTTCTAATCGACTCGGTGGAGTTGTAGATCGGGGGTGTCTCCTTCAAATCCCAAAGTATCACGAGCTTTGGTTGGGGATTTGTGGAGATCTTGTTCTTGAGCTTGAGCTTGGTCAATCAATGGTGGTGAGAGAAAGTGTGGGTGAGATTGACAGAGCAAGGAGGTAAGTGGAGGCCTCGTATATATACCCATGTCGAAAATATGGCCGTTAGGGGGGGATTTTCCTTTCCTGCGCCCCACCCCGGCCTGGCCGGCCAGGGGGCAGCCAGGGCCGGGCCAAACCCACCCCGGCCTGGGGGCCGGCGTGGGCAGCAGTGGAGGCCGGCGTGGGGCAGGCCAGCACCCAGCCAGCCCGGCCTGGGGCCGGCGGGGGCAGAAGGGCGGAGCCGGACCCCCACCCGAGCACCCCGGCCTGGGGCCGGCCTGGAGCCCGGCCAGGCCGGCCAAGAGGCCGGCCACCCCTTTTTCTTCGTCTCCTTTTCCCTTTTCTTCGCCGTTTCTTTTCTCCTCTTCCTCATCTTTTCCCGTAACTTTTTCTCACTTATTGCTGCAGCTTATATGATATTTACGGGTCGATATTTTCTGAGTACACTTAGCAAAACACATTAGTCCATCTATATGTTGTGATCAAACACTCAAAACAGGATTTAGAAACTATGTTCTTTCAAGTACTAACTATATTCAGCTCCCAGTGCATTGATTACCCTTATCATTAACGTGTTACTAGATTGAATCTTAAGTAACTGAGTTGAAACCGAGGGTCTCTTCTAGAGAACTCTTCACACCTTACTCCCTCCGTTCCTAAATATAAGATGTTTTAGCTATTGGTCATGTTGTCTAGATACGGACTAATATGAGTGACATATACACTAAAAGTTGTCTACGTACATGTGGACATGTATGAATGTGAAAAAGGGCTTAAACATCTTATATTTAGGAACGGAGGGAGTACGTAACTTTGCAGTCATAACATGGTGGAATGATGAATGAGAACGCACACAACTCGAGCACTAAAAACTAAAGTCCCAAAATAAAATAAAATAAAGTACACGACTTACGAAGGCGACTACACTTATAGCAAGACAAATAACTCAACTCTACAATTCAAATAATACAAACTACAACAAGAGATGCATGCTTCTTTTGTGACTATCATATAACTTTAACCTAGGTTTTCTTTTCATGGAATTCGTAAGACTCTCTTGTACATAGCTCTTCTCTTAATTAGTTACATGGGAGGCCTGCGAAGTAAGGGAACCCATATTTATGATATTATTAGGAGATCATTAGATTGTTACTTGTACAATGGATTATTTTTTTCCAAAATATCCCTTATAAATATCTTATTTCTAGAGCATTTTTCATTAATATTAGTAAATAATCTCCTCAAGCACCTTGATGGCTAGGGATGCAAGTGGACAGTCCGCTAGACTTGGCGAACGGTCCGCTCCACCGTTTTTTCTTCTTCTTCTTAGCTAATTGGAAAACTGATTTGGTTAGTAGTTCCATCGGTGGATAACAAATCAGAAAGCATGTCGGATGGATCTAGGATATGTGGTGGGTGTCCGCCTGCATCCCTATTGATGGCAATATGTCTCTGCCCTGAATAATATCTCTAGTATGTTCAATACAAATATCTAGGAATTCACGTGATGTGAGTTGTTACTAAGGCTAGCCCCAGTGGGAGTAACTTCACTACTCCCTCCATCACAGTATACTCGGCGCGCCTCAAATTTCTCTGGGACCAAGGTGGCAAACGATTGGCTTTGTTATTCCGAACGCAGAATGTGAAAATGGGATCGATAGTTATTGACCTGCGTCTAATTATGTGCGAAATTAGCGCCTAGGAACTCCCCCTGCCAGTTAACGGAGAGAGAATGCATGCAGCAGGCGGAGAGAGAACGCATGCAGCCATGGTCGTATTCGCATCTAACATATTCCATCTGTGTTCCCACTTGCATGCAGACTCGAAAGGGATGAAAAAGGAGAAAACAACGCCCCTCATTACTGTCAAAATGCCTCATTAATTGTCTAATCCATTTTCACACGCCTTAAACCGCTCCTATTATGAAAATTCATGCTTTTGGAGATGCGCCGAGTATACTGTGATGGAGAGGGAGTAGTAACATAGATGCCACGTAGGACAAAAAAGCTGATGTGGCAAGTATTTAATAAGGAGAGAGAGGGTTGTGGTAACTTAGCTAGTTACCGTAACATCACATATGCCAAGACAGTGTGAGTCTATAAGCTAATTAATAGGGCTTTGCATGACACCACATGTTGGTTACTACCCATTGTGGAGGTGGTAACATAGCCTAGAATAACGTGTATGTTACTAGTCTATGTTACTCCCCATTGTGACTAGCCTAAGTATGCATTGCATTATTTTTAACACTCCCCATGTGAATAATCTCTCCTTTATGTTGGTTTGGATTTTCTGAGCTCTTGTAGCTACATACTGTTTTATTCCAGTTTTTTTATATATCCAGATATGCAATATCTTTCCCTTAAGTTGCAAAGTGTTGCTAAATTTCTCCTTCTGTGTCTAGGGTGAGGCGTTTTGGAGGCCGAGCTCCATTGGGCTTGGTATTTGAAAGTTTCAAAATCCGTGTTTTGGAGTTCCAAAAAATTCATAAACCAATATCTACACGTGTGTAAAAAAATCAATGTGAAATTCGTTGTACTTTAGGCTGAAAAAAAATGACAAATGGGTGGATCTAGATTTGTGAACATTACATTGTTTGAAAAACTAGAAATTTTATCAGAATTTTCATTTTGCGTGGCCTAAAATAATACGAATTTTGTACCTAATATTTTGTATGTTGATAGAGTTCGACATAAGTACCCCTATAATTTTGTTTTGATTTTTTGTTTTGAACTAAAATTTCCGATTTTGATTTTTTAGAGAAGGGACCAATGGAGCTGGGGCTCCATTTTGGATTCCGCCTCTATCCATCCTTATAACCTTGCGATCACTTTTCTCCCTCGTCCTTTTTAACGCCACTGCGACTAGACTAAACACCATCGCCTACTAATTAAGATATGTTTTTGCTAGATTTTGTTTCATCACTCATACCAAATACATTTTTTTTCTCAAAAGGCATACTAGAGGAAGTTGCTAGCCTGCTACTACCTAATAATGCTTCTACAAGATGTCTAGCGTGTCTGCATCTGATAGAGATGTTTCTTCTAGAAAATTGCAAAGATAATAAGATATAGTGTATGCACTGGGTTTGATTATTTTTATGTCAAGGTCAGGTGACCTAGCCGGGTGGGTACGATTAATCTCACAACCATACGAATTTGAAAGCATTTCAATCTATCGAAAACAAAGTCCACCGTGGTTGGTATTAACTAGTGATTTACCTGACTTGTTCAAAACCTTGAGCGAATCAAACCTCTAATGCATTTTCCATACCTTCTTGGACCTGGTGTCTTCACGTCGTCCGTCAAGCTAAAATGGGTGGTAAGCCCAAGTTTGTGTAAAGGCTTGTGGCCTTTTAAGACGGAGCAAACCATGCAAATTTCAGATCAATAGAACAAACGCCGGGGAAGCAACTTTTAGTCCAACATCGGGGAGCCTAACACGTTCATACCATCTTAAAATACAGCCGGGCTGAAAGGGTGACGTGCAATGACTTAAAATGAGGCCACATCCAATCCAAACATGTGCGGTAAGCACAATGTAGCAACCTAAACTTGGAAAATGTTAAATTCCTAGATCCTTGCAGCGTACCTAGGGGAGTTAGTGGGTAATCTGGATGTGTTTACTCTTTCCTTCGTATCTAGGGGAGCTAATGAACTAGCTTACCTCTGTGCAAATTTCATTAGTCCAGATAGGAGACGTCTTTGCGTAGACTAAACCCCCACCTTTCTTGATGCCTAATCAGAAAGGATTGTAAACCCGATTAAACCATGTTGGCAGCAAGTTTTTTGACGCACTCTTTTCCTTACCATGGTACCTTAGGGCGCGTTTGGTAGGTTGCAGATTTCCAGACCAGACCCGCTGGATACAGAGACAACCCGTTTGGTTCCATGCGAAGGGAATCTTGGCCCGCACGATTCTCAAAGCACCCCTAGGCTAGGCCCGATGTGAACGGCTGAATCGACAGTTCATCTGGAGCCAGACTGCGTGGGTGCGAGGAAGAGGAACGCGGCGTGCGAGCTGCTGCAGGGCGGAGGTGGCGCGAGCGGCGAAATTGCGGCGGTAGAATTTCGGTCACCGCCCGCCAAAAAACGGTCCCCGGTATTTACACTGACCGGCTTACCCCCAAAACAAAGACCGCCATTTGCACTCCCAAGCTCGCGCGCTCGAAGACATGGCTATAACTGCGTTGACTCCGGCGACGAAGAGGGCGATGCCGACAGATACGACAGTGATCGTCGGCGGTAAGCCGGGTCCCTGCTCATTCCCCAACTGTGCAATGCATCCTCCATCTGCAAGTCCTCCTGAGATCCTTCGTTCTGTGGTAGACTTGTAAGATAGGATTGCTTGTCTCCTGTGTGTTTATCATAGTCTGGTCAGGATCCATGATTTACCATGTTGCTTATCATAGTTTGTTCATGATTCTTGTTAGACCGTCGTTGCACCTCCCTCACCTGATCCGTATGCCCCCTGTGTGCACTCCAAAAAGAGGCCCATCAATGTACTTGATATGTCAACCCCTAAGAAGAGAGTCCCTCTCCAACACCTTTCTAAGAACGAGCTCCCTGACCTGAATGTGAAATCAGTGGCTGAAAAAACACTCCCTCTGCAAGTGTTATATGAGATGACACTGCAGGTACATGATGAGAATGCAATGTATCTTGATGCACTCATTGTGAATTCAATGGAGCAACTTCTGATTCAAGTTCGTCGGAAGCTGGCTTTGAAGGAAGAGGATATCGATGCAGTCCCCTTGAATGCAGTTCCTATGAAAGTGACAACTGATGAAGTGCCTACCGTTGAATCTCCTCCTCACATGAAGACTATGCCATGGTCACCTCCTCACAAGAAGACTATACCATGGTCACATTCTCTGTCATTGTTTGTTCTGAATAGGGTTGTCGAGCTTGTGAGGGAGGGTGCCAAGGTAGACATATGACTGAAATAGGAGTACATTACCAAGGTTAGCAACGATGTTCTTGACTTCACAGGTCTGAAGGTGAGAAACACTCAGATTTACATCCATCTGAGAAAGTGGAGAGCCAGGTGGGTTAGGGCTACCCAGCTTAAGGAGACTAGAGGAGCAGTGTGGCAAGAACATAGTTGTACCATCATGATGGATGAAGTGGCATTGTTTCCACACCTCCAGGTAAGATTATTTCCTAGTACATACTATGTTCCCTTCTTCTTGCTCTTGCATCACTCATATCACTAACACTCCGTTATGTCAATCTTAGATGTACCCTAAGAACGAGGAGCTGATCAACAAGCCTATAGTCAACTATGATCAAATGAGAATAATGTACACAAGGACAAAGGTGCAAACTCCAAATCTGTATGCCGCGGTCTCCCTCATTCAGTCTATGAAATTCCTTACTGACCAAGAAGATGAGCACATCAGGTATAGCAAGATAAACAATGGTGAACGGAGGGCGTGGTTGAAAAACTATCTGCTAAACCACTAGGTGGCTCAAATTTCTATTCGGTAGAACTATATTTATGACTGGTCTGTATATTTTGGGAGGTGGTATATATTAACCCATCCACTGATGAACTCTTTGATGCATCACGAGGCGTTCTTCGTTCCCTCATGGTGCATCGCTCCTAGTACTATGGTCGTGATGAACTCGATTCACTGCTATGCTATGCTTTTACCTGGTTGCAATGTGTGTCTTCTTATGTGGTTATTGGATAATCTTACCCAAGGAGAGAAGAGGTAAGCATAGCCCAATTTGCATGCAACCAAACACACGCAGAGTACCATTAGAGACTGCAAAGCACGTAACCAAACAACATGTTCATTGAGTTCGTCCCGGGAAAAATTCTGTCATGCAGGATACCTAACAACATGCACAACATGGCCGAGGGGCCGTTTTGGCTGGGTCTGGCCCTGCTCAGCCTGCTCCCTGCAGCACCAGGCGGGTTTTCTTGCTTAATATATTGAATTTAATCTGGGCGGGCCAATAGGCTTTAAGAGAGTAAACTGGTCCATTAATAGGCCAAATTATAAAAAATATATAGGCTAAAATATTCTGGGCTGGGCGGGTCGTGGCCCGGTTTTGCTTCATCTAAGCTCCGCCCGTGCCTCGTGGCAACATTTTTAGTTTTTGGAGATTCATATTTTCTTATAATACATCTTTTAGTTTTGAAGATTTCATATTTGCATGTAATACATTGAAATGCACCTCTTTCTGTTATTCGGATCTCTCCCGCGTCAAACCCTAATTTTGCCGCTGACAATATTGCATGTAGCCGTTGCTTCAGTCGACCTTGAGCCTCGCCTACACGTATTTTAGGTCTAGACCGCGTCTCTTGAAATTACCTACAACTTTGTAGTTAATTATTTTTCTATTTGACGACGTCTTTAAGCCTTAACCATACGATCAAGAGTCCACCTGCACGAAAACTCATTTTGCGGTTTTACCAGTTTCAAAATAATTTTATCAAAATGAAAAACAAAACTTAGCCTATAATATAAAAACAAGACCCCAGCTCGATGAGTGTTTTAAATTCTCAGAGGGTCTGTAACAATCTCGTGAAGTTAACAAGGGACTTCGGGTGGGGAGATGAAAACGAGAGAAGGAAAATCCACTAGATGAGCTGGGACAAAAGAGAAGTCAAGGTGGAATAGGTTTTAGAGGTTTATATATTTTCAACCAAGCCCTTTTGTCTAGACAAGTTTGGATATTAGTAGCTTATCCAGAGTTTGTGTGCAAGATTACTGAAGGCAAAATACTATCCCTCAGGTGAACCGACGCATACTGCTTTTATTCAAAACCCTTTCCCCGATGGCAAGGCATCATGCATGGTTTGTACCTATTGAAGAAAGGAATCATACAGAGAATAGGTAATGGAATTAAATAATAATCTGGAGAGACAATTGAATCCCAAGGGTGACATGAAAATAAACGCAAATATCAAGAACTCAAGTATTAGAAGGGTGGAGAAATTGATAAAGCATGACGATCATACTTGGAAGGAGGACCTTGTTCGCTAGACCTTTCTTATGCCTGATGCCGAAGAAATACTCAAAATTCGTCTTCCAAATTATGATGAAGAAGATTTTGTCTCCCGGACTTATGAGAATAATGAAATTTTATCAGTTTGCAGGGCCTATAATTTAGCAAGTGATCTTAAGAACACTAATATCCTAAATTCAAGTGCAAATACCAATGGAGATAGAAGTTTGTGGAAAACAATTTAGAGCATGAACGGTCCACCCAAGGTAAATTTTTTTACTTGGAAACTAGCCACTCATAGCCTTTGTTCAGGTCAATAGAATCAGAAGGATTCCCCGGGATCTTCCTACATGCTCCATTTGTGGGAGTGAGAATGAAACGGCCTATCACGCAACCATGTGCTGTACTAAAGCAATTGCTCTAAGAGAAGGGCTAGAGAAAGTTCAGAATCTACCTTCTAATGATATACTTGTTTTACTAGATAGTTGGATCAAAACTATGAGATGTAAAATGATGTGCATTTGGTAGAGGGCTTGGCATCATCATAACAACGTGATCTTTTCCCAAGGTGATGCGTCGGTTGTTAACTCCATCGGTTTTATACAACATTATCTCGCTACCTTGCATGGAATTGCTACACAAAGGGACTTGGCTGACAGGAAAGGTAAAGCACCGGTCTTTAATTCTCCTCTCCCAAAAAATCTAATTACAGAAGAGGAAAAAACAGACATGGAAGGCTGGAGGAAACCCAAGGAAGGATGGTTAAAAAAAATGTAATTAACGTGGATGCAAGCTTCCTTGATGAATACAACTCAGGGTCCCGGGGAGCGGTAATTCGAGACCATAATACCTAGATTGTCGTCTCATATTGGGGTGTGATTGCCCATTGTCAATCCGCTGAGATAGGTGAAGCGTTGGCCTGTCTACATGGACTGGAATTAGTTCTAAGTAATTCTAATTGCAACCTCATCACTGAGATGAACGGCTCCTCCATTCTGAATTATTTTAGAGACTTTGAGCAAAATAGAGATGAGGTGGGGCACTACCTAGATAATTTAAGCTAAAAAAAGCCAGAGATAGAGAAATACTCTTAGTGAAACACTAGTAGAAAATGGCCTCTACTCCCGGGCCGTAAGAGGCTTTTGTTCCGAATTTCCATCCGGGACTAGCTAATCGGGACTAGAGGCCCCCCTTTTGTCCCGGCGGGCCACAAACCGGACCTAAAATTCCCTCCACGTGGCCGCGCCCAGCGCTGCGGGCTGGAGAACCTTTAGTCCCGGGTGGTAACAATATCCGGGTCTAAAGATTTTGAGATTTCTTTTTCATTTCGAGATTTAGGTTTTTTCCCTTTAGTCTCTATTATTTCTAACCCTAATAATTCTCCTTTATTCTCAATTATTTCTAACTCTAATCATTCTTCTTTCATTCTCTAGTGACACTTCCCGGTCGGTCACCCATCCTTAGACTGCTAGTCTCAGCATGTTTAACTTTCTAGTTCCTTTTCTCTCAGCTTTCAAGAAACAAATACCGTTTTACCGACAATAATATGTTGTCAATCATGTTAACCATTGAACTATGATCTCAAACGTCTTTATTTTTTTCTGTATCCAAACAATTATTTAGTTAAAAAAAAGTAAATAAGTAATAATAAACAGGAATTCAAATAATCTTGAATTTAAATAATTTTTGTGTCCTTTTTCCATTTAATATTGAATAATTCATATCTACAAATTCGTAAATCGACAGTTGTTAAATAATATGTCTAAATCGATTAAAAAAATGAGAGGCTGATGTTCTTGCTCATAATCCTCTAAATGTTCGGTCCCGGCGGAATATTACAGGAGTTAGGAGGGAACTTTGGTTGCACCTTGTTGAGAGGTTAATGTCGGTGTCTCTCACTAATGTTGCAGATTCGTTTCATTGGAATCTGACAGCTGATGGGTCTTTTTCTGTTAAGTCTTTCTATGTGGACTTATTGCATGGTTCCACAAGATTTTTGCGAAAATATTTGTGGAAACTGAAAGTACCTCTTAAAATTAAAATCTTTTTGTGGTTCCTTAACAGGAAAGTAATTTTGACTAAAAAGTAATTTGATTAAGAGAAATTGAAACGGATGCAAAAAATGTGTTTTTTGTGATTACGATGAGTGTGTTGAACATTTATTTATTTCTTGGCTCGTGATATTTAGCGGCTGGTTCATTTCACTTTTAGCATTTATCCACCAACTAACATTGCGCATATGTTTGGTAGTTGGCTATATGGCATAGACATGAAAACAAAGGCACGAATTCGAATTGGTGTTGCTGCTTTCCTTTGGGCAATTTGGAACTGCCGCAATGATGTTGTGTTTAATAAAAAAGACAATGTTCACTTTTTGCAGGTTGTAAACAAGGCGGTCTATTCTATTCAGACATGGTCTTTCCTCCTAACTGCCGAGCAGCGAGGACCTATGGATTCATGATGCGCACGGTTGTTGGCGGTCGTTCGGGCTATCTTCAGCCAGTGTGGGTGGCTTAATGCAAAAAGGATTGATGCTTAGTTTTATACTTTGTATTTTCACGTGGCTGATCTTTATGGCCACCTTGAGTGATCCGTGAACTGTATTGGCTATTTTTGTTGGATACTTATTTATCTTAATAAAAAACCAGCTGTGTGCATCGTTTCGATGCAGAGGCCGGGGCACAGGCTCCTATTTCTAAAAAAAGCAGATACTGGTTTTGTTCAAAACCCTTCCCCCGGCTGGCAAGGCATTATGCATTACTTGGACCTATTGGGAAAAGGAATCATATGAAGAATATGTAATGGAAGGAAAATAAGAATCTCGAGAGACAATTTGATCCCAAGAGATGACATGAAAATAAAGGAAAATACAATAACTCAAGGATTAGAAGTGGAGCAATTGATAAAGCATAACGATCATACTTGGAAGGAGGACGCTTGATGCCAAAGAAATACTCAAAACATGTCGTTCAAATTATGACAAAGAAGATTTTGTCTCGTGGACTTATGAGAAAAAGGAAATTTTCTTAGTTTGCAGCGGATACAATTTAACAACGGACCTTAAGAACACTAATATCCCAAATTCAAGTACAAAGTTCAATGGAGACAGCAGTATGTGAAAACCGATTTGAAGCACGAACAGTCCACCCAAGGTATATTTTTTACTTGGAAAATAATCACGAATAGCCTTGATTTTTATGTCAATAGAATTCGAAGGATTCCCCGAGTCCTTCCTACATGCTCCATTTGAGGAAGTGAGGATGAAAGAGCCTATCACGCAACCATACGTTGTACTAAAGCAGTTGATCTAAGACAAGGGCTAGGGAAAGTGTGGAATCTTCTTACTGAAGATAAGCTGCTGCGGTACCCATGTTCTAACTAGGTACTTGTTTTACTAGATAGGGTGGATAGAACTATGAGATGTAAATTGATGTTCATTTGGTGGAGGGCTGGGCATCATCGCAACAACGTGATCTGTGAGAAAGGTGGTGCATCGATTTTTGATGCCACCAGTTTTCCGCAAAATTATCTAGCTACCATGCTGATATCTACGCACGCTTCTATTCTTGTAGACAATGTTGGGCCTCCAAGTGTAGAGGTTTATAGAATAACAACAAGTTTCCCTTAAGTGGATCACCCAAGGTTTATCGAACTCAGGGAGGAAGAGGTGAAAGGTATCTCTCTCAAACAACCCTGCAATTACGATACAAGAAGTTTCTTGTGTCCCCAACACACCTAATACAATTATCAGTTGTATAGGGGCACTAGTTCGGCGAAGAGAGAGTAAAATATAAGTAATATGTATGATTGTAAGTGATAATAGCAATCTGAAATATAAATGGCAGCAAGCAAACATGTAGCAGAACTGATTGTAAACGGTGTTTCAATGCTTAGAAACAAGATCTAGGGATCCCACTTTCACTAGTGGACACTCTCAACAATGATAACATAACTGAATGCATACATATCTCTCTTCACTATGCTACTCCGAACCACTCTCCGATTGAATAACAAACACCAATTCATTGTGTAGGGCTGTAACAACACTCCTCAAAGTCGCATTACCATGTCTAGTTAACCCCACGTTGTCACTATGAGCGCCCTAGAAGGTACTAGACAAACAACACAATTTCATAGGGTCATCCAACACAAGATATAAATATCATGCTAAACCACAAGGTGCACACACTGTCACCATTACACCGTGATCAAAGTGTCTACGGAGATCTCATAACAAAACCACTTGATTAGCATAACAGATGAAGAGTAACATCTACTTATTCAACTAGATTACAAAGCTCACGATCACATAAACATCACACCATGGGAGAGAGAGATGAAACACATAGCTACCGGTAGATCCCTCAGCCCCGGGGGATAACTACTCTCTCCTCATCATGGTAGACATCAACAACGATGAAGATGGCGGTGGAGTCAATGGAGATGGCTCCGGGGGCACTTCCTCGTCCCGGCAGGGTGCTGGAACAGAGATTTCTGTCCCCCGAAACTTGTCGGCGGCGGCGGAGGAGCTACGGAACTTTTCGTTGAAGGAGGCTGATTGATTTAGGGTTTATGAATCGGGGGGCATATATAGGCGAAAGGGCGATGCCGGGGGGTGGCCAGGGGGCCTACACCACCTGGTGGCGTGGCCGGGCGTGGGGGAGGGGGGGGGACCGCGCCACCCTATGGTGTGGCCACCCTGTGGCCCCCCTCCGGGTCTATTCGGGACTTCCTTGACCCTCCGGGACTTCTAAGACTTCTGGCTTTTGAATCGTCCAATTCCGAGAATATTTCCAGAACAACTTTTCTGAAACTAAAAACAGCAAAAAACATGAACTGGCTCTGTGGCACCTTGTCAATAGGTTAGTCCCGAAAAATTGATAATAAAGACATAAAGTGTAAGGAAAACATGTAGCATATGACATGAAAACAACATGGAACATCAGAAATTACGGATACGTTTATGACGTATCAACATCCCCAAACTTAGTTCCTACTCGTCCTTGAGTAGGTAAACGATAAAAACACAAAATTTCGGAGGTGACATGCTACCAACATAAACTTGATCATCAATAATGTAAAAGCATAAGTAAGATGAGATCATAGAACTTTAACACAAGCATGATAAATGTAATTTTAATAATAAAGCATAGCAATCACCTTGCATCATGAGAAGTAACACAAATAAAAATCGTGAATAACAATGCAATGAAAGATATAGGTTTGTTTCAAGTATAGAGAAAACATGGCAAAGTGATATTTCGCTAGTCCTTAAGAGTGGGGCGAAACATAAATGCCAGGACACCTTCATAGTTCATGAGGAAGACTAGAGCAAATAATTAGAGAACAAGCAATAACACATCATGAATCAATTAATAATGTTTCTGGGACAAATGCACATAAAACTCAGAATGACAACTATGCTCTCTCAACTGTGCATAAAGTTAGAAGATGGAGACTCAACATAAAAGTAAAATAAAGGCCCTCCATAGAGGGAAGCATGGATCACTCATGTGCTAGCGCTTTTATTTTATTAAACAGAGGTATTGAAAACATTTTTAAGAGAGGTGTATGCTTATGCCAACGAATGGTAAACGGAAAATATAGTACGTCACAAGACAACGAGACTTCACAAGAGCGGATCCCATAGAAGGACACATCTGGGTAGAAGGTCATCCCTCTTTCTCTTTTGTTTACACAATTATGCTTTGACTGATAAATCAGAGGAAAAAATAGTGAAGAGAATTTGTTGTTATTAATCTAGGGTTGGGCACCCCGCTGCCAGCTCTTCTATCAATGGATAAGTGGATGAATCCACTAGTCCAGGGTGTGAAAGTCCAATCAATAAGTGAGATAAATATTCTCTATTTACGTCCTCATGAGCTAAAACAGGAGCACAAAACATGAGTAATTTTGAAAGTTTTAAAGGTAACACATGTGCAATTTACTTTGGAGTGGCGGTTAAATACCACATGTAGGTAGGTATGGTGGACACAATGGGAAAACTTTGGTTTTTGGGAGTTAAATGCATTAGTAGAGCTCATACTCAGTACAGGTGGAGGCTAGCAAAAGACTGGGAGCGACAAATCAAGAGAGCATAAGAGCCATAATCATGCATAGCGACATAAACATAATTAATAAAAGCATAAGTGGTACCACAAGTTGAAAAACTAAATGATCATAGAGGCTATAAGTGACTGGTTCATAGTCATAAACATGGTGTGAGCATGCGCCAAGTGAACCAAATAAAACATTCAAAGGAGAACAACACAAATTTACTTCAATATGACAACAACTCATGATTTTTAAATGACACATTAAACGCTCTCAGCTATTTGAGGCTAATCATGCTACTAAATAACCGCAAGGCTTTAGAATTAATATAATATCTAGCATGATATGAAAAAGTCTAGCCACAATCTATACAAGCTTCTACTTGCACCGTTATAAATTCTACCTCAAGCAGCAGTTTCTTTTCCCAACAAGCACCGTACAAAACATGATTTAACAAAAAAATCTCTAAATGCTACAGCAAGAAAAAATTAGAGTACTCACATAACACTACTAAAACTAACATCTGTAAACAAGAGATGCAATGAAAACAAGAGCTAAACATGAATTTTGCAGCAACTAGAAGAAAAACTAAGAATACAAGCATAACGAGTATTCAAACGAAAAAGCGGAGTGTGTCTCTTTCCCAAAAAAGGAATGCTAGGGTCCAACTATATTATTGCAACAAGTAAAACAAAATAAACAAAAGAAAAACAAACAAATGCTCCAAGTAAACTTCATATGATGTGACCGAATAAAAATATAGTTTCACTAGAAGTGACCTGATAGATTGTTGATGAAGAAGGGGATGCCTTACGATACCCGATGACCCAAAAGTATTGGGAGGGGGGGTATATCTTAGTACTTTCGATAAATAAGAGTGTCGAACCCAACGAGGAGCAGAAGGTTTTGACAAGCAGTTTCGATGAAGGAATAACTCTAAATACTGAAAGATAAATTTGTAGGGGTTTTTTATATTGCGGATAAATAAAGTGCGAGTAAATAAAATGCAGTAATAATAATTGCATAAAGTGGCACAATCCTTTCTTCAGCAAAGGACAATCCGGTGGGTTTACTTGTGATTATCAAACATTCTCGAGGACACACGGGAGGTTTCTTTCAAGTGATTTTGTTTCATGCCACTGAATAATCTTTAGTGTTTTGATAAGTGTTGTGTGGGTGAACCTATGCTAATGTACCGTCCCATCCAAGACTAATACACACTTATGATTATACCCCTTGCAAGCATCCGCAACTACAAGAAAGTAATTAAGAAATAAATCTAACCACAACTTTAAACTCCGGGATCCTACGCTCCCTCGTGCAATGGTTTCCTAACGGGGGTTTAGGTTTCTGTCACTCCGGCAACCCCGCAATTAGTAGCCAAATACACGATGCATTACCCTAGGCCCATAAATGGTGAAGTATCATGTAGTCGACGAATAATGACACCACTAGAAGAATAACACCACAACTTAAATATCAAACCATTAAATATTACTCAACATTACTTCACTACTAACAACTTGACTTTTCCCATGTCCTCAAGAACAACACGAACTACTCACAAGACATCATATGGATCATGATCAGAGGTGATATAATGGTGATTAACAATCTGGACATAAACCTAATCCAATGGTTTCACTCAATACCATCAACTACAAGTAGTAATCAACACCAGGAAAGTTGCCCCTATGAAATAGACAAGATGCAACCCTAGATGTTACAGCGGAACGGAGTGGAGCTGAGAGTGATGATCGTGGAGATGATGATGATCATGATGATCCCGATGAAGTCCAGCTCGATGACAGTGACGATGGCGATGATTCCCCCCCTCCTAGAAGGAATTTCCCCGGCAGATTTCTCCCTGCCGGAGAGCTTTTCTCTCTCTGTTGTTTTCCGTCCCGCAGAGGCGGCGGAAAGTCTCGTCGATCATTCTTTGTGTCTTCGGGTTCCCGGGGGATGAAGTACGTCGAAGGGGCAAGCCAGAGGTGGCCAGGGCCTCCTCACCACCCCCAGGCGCGACCAGAGGTGGGCTCGCGCCTAGGCATGGTGAGGGCCCTCCTCCGGCTCCCCTTTTGGCTTCCTCCGTCTTCGGGTGAAATAGGAACTTTTCGATGATTTCCCGGGTGCTCTGATCTTCGCGAATATGGTATCCTGACGCTCCGTTTTCCAGTAGAATTCTAACTCCGGGGTTCAACTCTCCAGTTATTGGAAAACATGCAAAATAGGTGAAATAACATAAGTATCATGCTCCAATATGTAATATATCAATGAATAACAGCAAATTATGATATAAAATAGTGATGCAAAATGGACGTATCAACTCCCCAAGCTTAGACCTCGCTTGTCCCCAAGCGAAACTGAACTCAGTAAACATGACCACATGGTTATGGAGTGAAGAGTCGATAAATAAAATACAGAAAATAAACATCACATTTATCTATGCAGAAATCATTATAGACAACAACTTCCTCTCATATAACTTAACTTGAAACGAGTAATGGGAGTCACAAACAAAGATGCAAAAGAGAGAATCAAAATTGGTGATGGAAAACTTCCTTCTTGGTCAGAGAACATTTAATGATATCATACTTATCTTAGGTGAAGTCTTCATAACAAGGCTCATATTGTAGAGCTTAACATGTTTAATTATAACAATCCTTTACAGTGATTCATAGCTTTCAAAGTAATATTCATTCAGATAATAAAGCATGTGCTAAACAAAGAAGGATAGAAAACATGATTGAATAAATCAACATATAGATGATGAGATCACAACAACTCAAATGCTTGCTGGAGACAGAAAGGAATGGGTTTACTGACTCAACATAAAAGTAAAGGATAGGCCCTTCACAGAGGGAAGCAGTGATCACTCATGTGCGAGAGATTTTTGCTTTAAATGAATCAGAGGTAATGAAAATAAAGTTTGAGAGTGGTGTATGTCGATGTCAACGAATGGCAACGAAAAACTTATCATATCCCTTATCAAGCAAGGTTGTCAGTCTTTTGCGGTTTCCATTGATACTTTTTCTCTTTTCCACATCATTGGCACTTCCCCCCACCTTTTCTTACACAAACCATGGCTAACCGAATCCTCGGGTGCCGACCAATTAATCATCAATCCACGGGGAAGTGCCTTTCATCCATTATATTTATTTTTCATGATATTTGGTACCAGCTCTCTGCAATATTAAGACGAGCACATATTTCATACTCATCTGGGTGAAAGGGGGGAAGAACCTTTCTTGACATAAGACATAATAAATTTAACACTACTTCCTCATGAGCTAAAACAGGAGCAAAAAATATGTTTAATAGTTTTGAAGGTTTTAAAGGTAGCACACGAACAATTTACTTGGAGAGGCGGTGAAATACCACGTATAGGATGGTATGGTGGACACAAATGGCAGGTTTTTTGGTTCAGGGTTGGATGCACGAGTAGAGCTCATATTCAGTACAGGGCTTTTGGCTAGCAAGGCTGGGTAGCAATCATAAGAGTTGAGGGAAAACAAACAAATATACATATGATAAAACCAATCATGCAATCTTCATTGAAAGCACAAACGATCTTAACTTGTGAATACTAAGTTTATGAGCTAATAGGCAAATTCCTCTTTCTTATACTAGCATCTCAAGATATTATTTCTACTGACCGAAGCTAAGTTTGATAAAATCAACTAGATTAACTTGATGATCTCTAGAGTGACACCAAATACTAACAACAAGCTCAACCATATGACAGAAATTGAAAACTAAAATAAGGTGTGCAGAAAGTAAATGATGAAACTTCTCATTAATATTTCAAACCGGCAACTTACACCAAGGGATACAACGATAACCAACTAAGGAGAGATACTTCCATACTGCAAACCATCCTATATGATAAATTTTCTACTCATGATATGACTCTACTGAAAAAGTAAAAGGATGAAAGATAGTGATGTGATACCGCGGCACTCCCCCAAGCTTGGAACAAGCCGAGGGGATGCCAAAACCAACGTCGAATTATTTCTTCGGCGGTGATGATGAATCCTTAATTAGCTTTTCAACTAGTTCCTTCAATTCTTCAATCAGGTAGGTGAGATTACAGATCATCTCCGTATTGTTCTCAACACAGTTCATGAGCATGTCGACCTTCGAGTCCCAGCTCTTGTAGTGACTTTCGGCCTTCGTATACCCGCTTTTGGAGTTACTTCCCCACTCCACTGTCTTTCCTGTGTGGTTAGAACGATTGATATCCCACATAGAGGGCAAATCCCTTTGGGGCACCTTTTTGTACTGATAATCATGGATTAATGTGTGGAAGTGGTTCTTGATGCCCGAAGCAGGTGTCCTCGAAGCTAAGGAGTGACGTGGAACCTTCCCTCCGGTGATCATCCGCACGCATCTCTTGAGCTTCAAGGGATTAGCCACCACTCTAATGCTTGCGATGGTAGCGCGAGGGTACTCACTCGGAGTTTCTTCCACTTCTTCTTCAGCTTCACTCTTCATCTCCTCCTCCGGCTTAGGATCTTGTGGGTCATCTTCCTTAAGCTCCTTGCCCCTGTCGTTGTTGTCGGAGACCATGGTGCTTCTTAAACAGAGAGCACTCCCTGACAGAAAACAGCTCGAAACAAAAACACGACGAGAAAACGATATATGAACCTCGGGGGGTCCGGGGGATTATATAGAAAAACATTTCATAACAAAAGGAAAGTACTGGGTGAAAACGGGTCGGAGACGGACTCCGAGGCATCCTCACCATAGACAGGCGCGACCAGGGGTGGGCCCGCGCCTGGGCATGGTGAGGAGCCTCCAGGCTCCGTCTCCGCCTCGGTTCCGGCTCATAATTTTTCATATTTTCCAAAAAAAGTAAAAATTAAAGTTGGAAGATGATTCGTGAACGTTCTCTTACCAAAACTGATACCTATTCAAAAACTGACTTTGCAGTTTCCGAAATATGCTTCTTAACTCCGGGATCATGGCTTGAATACAATCAACAGTTTCATTATAAGGATCTCCAGAAATATAATGCTTGAGTCTTTGGCCATTCACCACTTGTGAAGTGTTTTCTTCAAGGGAAACAATTTTAATTGCCCCCGAACGATATACCTCTTCGATAACAAAAGGTCCTTCCTATTTTGAGAGTAATTTTCTTGCAAAAAATCTGAGACGAGACCTATACAATAGCAATTTCTCACCAACATGAAACTTTGTTTTAATAATTATCTTATCGTGCCACCTTTTAACTTTCTCTTTAAAGGGCTTAGCATTTTCATATGCTTCACTCCTCCATTCATCTAAAGAAATTAAGTCAAGCAACCTTTTCTCACAAGCAAGTTTAAAATCTCTATTTAGGTCTCTCACTTCCCAATAAGCTTTGTGTTCTAATTTTAGGGGCAAGTGACAAGCTTTTCCATAAACCATTTTATAAGGAGACATGCCCATGGGATTTTTATAAGAATTTCTATAAGCCCATAGAGCATCATTTATTTTCTAGCCCAATTTTTTTCTAGATTTGTTAAGAGTCTTTTGCAAGATAGATTTGATTTCTCTATTTGATAATTCTACGTGCCCACTAGTTTGAGGACTATAGGGTGAGGCAATTCTATGATTAACATCATATTTAGCAAGAGTCTTTCTAAAACCACCATGAATAAAATGAGAACCCCCATCAGTCATAAGATATCTAGGCACACCAAACCTAGGGAAAATAATGTCTTTAAGCATTTTTAATGAGGTTTCACCATCAACACTTCTAGTAGGTATAGCTTCTACCCGTTTAGTAACATAATCAATAGCAACAATAATATGAGTGTAGCCTTGTGATGGAGGGAAAGGGCCCATAAAGTCAAAACCCCAACAATCAAATGGTTCAATAACAAGAGAATAATTCATAGGTATTTCATTACGTCTAGAAATATTTCCAACCATTTGACATTGATCACAAGATAAAATAAACTTTCTAGCATCTTTAAAGAGAGTAGGCCAATAAAAACCTGATTGTAGAACCTTATGTGCAGTTCTATCTCCAGCGTGATGTCCTCCATAAGCACTACTATGACATTTTCTCAATATCTCTCGCTGTTCATTTTCAGGAAAACATCTTCGCATAATACCATCAACACCTTCTTTATATAAGTGCGGGTCATCCCAAAAATTATGCCTCAAATCATTGAAGAATTTTCTTCTTTGCTGAGCTGTAAAGGTAGGAGGAAAATACTTGGAAATAATAAAGTTAGCATAATCAACATACCATGGACTCTCTTGAGAGGTCACTTTTATTGCAGCCAATTGTTCATTAGGAAAACTATCATTAACAAGAATAGGATCATTAGAGACATTTTCTAATCTAGACAAATTACCAGCAACATGATTTTCAGCACCCTTCCTATCCACAGTATGTAAATCAAACTCTTGTAAGAGAAGCACCCATCTAATAAGCCTAGTCTTAGCATCTTTCTTTTCCATAAGGTACTTAATAGCAACATGATTAGTATGAATAGTAACTTTAGAATCAACAATATACTTCCTAAATTTATCACAAGCAAAAACTACAGCTAGGAACTCTTTCTCAGTGGTAGCATAATTCTTTTGAGTAGCATCAAGAGTTTTACTATCATAATGAATAACATTTAACTTCTTATCTACCCGCTGTCCAAGAACAACACCTATAGCATAATCACTAGCATCACACATAATTTCAAACGGTAAATTCCAATCAGGGGGTTGAACAATAGGGGCAGATATTAAAGCCTTCTTTAAAATTTCAAAAGCTTCTTTACAATCTTCATAAAAAACAAAAGGTACATCCTTTTGAAGAACATTAGTAAGAGGCTTTGATATTTTAGAGAAATCTTTAATAAACCTTCTATAGAAACCAACATGACCAAGAATACTACGAATACCTTTGACATCCCTGGGACAAGGCATTTTATCAATGGCTTCAACTTTAGCTCTATCAACTTTAATAGCTCTTTCAGAAATTTTATGTGCAAGTACAATTCCTTCATTTACCATAAAGTGGCATTTCTCCCAATTAAGAACAAGATTAGTCTCCTCACATCTCTGCAAAACTTTATCAAGATTCTGCAAACAATTATCAAAGGAAGTTCCATAAACGGAGAAATAATCCATGAAGACTTCCACAATTTCTTCACAAAAACCATGAAAGATAGCAGACATGCATCTTTGAAAAGTAGCAGGAGCATTACATAAACCAAAATGCATACGTCTATAAGCATAGGTTCCATAAGGACAAGTGAAAGTTGTTTTCCCTTGATGAGGCTTTCTAACATCAGTCTGAGAGAACCCAAAATAACCATCAAGAAAGCAGAAATGAGTTTTCTTAGACAACCTCTCTAACATTTGATCAATAAAAGGCAAAGGATAATGATATTTCTTAGTAACCTTATTAACTTTCCTAAAATCAATACACATCCTATAACCAACCACTACTCTTTGAGGAATAAGTTCATTATTTTCATTTGGCACAACAGTCATACCTCCTTTCTTTGGGACACAATGCACAGGACTAACCCATCTACTATCAGCAATAGGATAAATAATACTAGCGTCAAGGAGTTTCAATACCTCATTTCTTACCAGATCCTTCATCTTAGGATTTAAACAGCATTGATGTTCAACAACTGGCTTTGCATCAGTTCAATATTAATAGCATGCTGACATATAGTAGGAGAAATCCCCTTCAAATCATCAAGAGTGTAACCAATAGCACCTTTGTGTTTCCTCAATATTCCCAATAATCTCTCCTCTTCTTTAACATAAAGTTTAGAACTAATAATAACATGATATAATTTCTTATCATCAATATGATCATATTTAAGATTGTCAGGCAAAGGCTTTAAATCAAAAACAAGATTCTCCTTGGGTGGTAATGTGGTACCCAAGTATTCCACCGGTAAATTATGTTTGAGCATCGCTGGCTGATGTAGGAAAATCTCGTCAATTTCATTTCTTTCTTCCATAAAGACATCACTTTCGTGGTCTTCATTGTATTGATGCAAAGGATTGTTAGGAGCAAGAGCAATAGAAGCCAATTGTTCAACTCTATAATTCTCATTAGGTAATTCAGCTTCATAAGGTGCTTTAGCAAATTTGGAGAAATTAAATTCATAAGACGCTCCATCAAACTTTGTAAGGATTTTCTCCTTTTTACAATCTATAACAGCACCACACGTGTTTAAGAAAGGTCTACCAAATATAATAGGACAAGTATCACTAGCAGAAGTGCCTAGTACTAGAAATCAGCAGGATATTTAGTTTTACCACATAAGACCTCCACATCTATAACAATACCAATCGGAGAAATAGTTTCCCTATTAGCAAGTTGAATAATCACATCAATGTCTTAAAGTTCACAAGAACCAATTTCATGCATGATTTCTTTCTAAAGCTCATATGGAATAGCACTAGAAATAGCACCAATATCACACAAACCATAATATCAATGATCACCTATCCTAACAGATAGCACAGGAACACTAGGTTTCCAAGATTTACTAGGATGAGAGACAATATTAGAAGCATCTTCACAAAATATAATGTGTCCCACTTCTACATTTTCAGAAACAAGGCCCTTTACTATTGCTACCGTAGGTTCTACAGTTATTTGCCTCGGGTTCTACAGGTTTCCTTGCACTTTTATTAACCACACTAACTTACATAGATTGTTCTTTTACCTTAGAAGGGAGAGTCATTTTCTCAATATAAGGTTCAGCGCAATAGAATCAACAGTATGAACTTCTATATCTCTAGCATGAACACAATTAAAGTTTCTTTATAAGGTGCATGGTACTTATCCCATTCCTTTTTGGGAATATCAATATAAGAAGAAAAATCCTTATATAAGTTTGCAACAACTTGAGAATCATGACCATAAACAATACTAACATTATGAAAATCATCGGATGACATAAAAGTTTTAATGCATTCATAATCATAATTTATACCTGACTTTCTACCTTTGTCATTCTCCCATCCTTCAGTGTTTTCTTGAATACGGTCAAGAAGATCCCATTTAGCTTCATCCTTCATACATGTAAATGATCCAGAACAAGAAGCATCCAATAAATCCTTATCATGAATAGAAAGCCTTGCATAGAAATTATTAATAACAATATTACTGGGGAGCTCATGAATGGGGCATTTGAGCATTAGTAACTTCAATCTCCCCCATGCTTGGGCAATACTCTCTCCGTCATGAGGCCAAAAATTATATATATAATTCCGATATCTATGAACTTCACTGGGAGGATAGAATTTAGAATCAAAGAGATGCACAATCTCCTCCCATTCAATAGTCTGGCTATTTTTAGGCAGTTTGAACCATTCAGCAGCTCGGCCTGTCAATGATATAGCAAATAATTTCTTTTTCGCTTGGCCCATTGTAATACATGCACAAGCAGAAGCTTCCTTTATCAATTTCGCTTCCCAATAGCGCTTAGCTCCCCAGCAACGGCGCCAGAAAATAATCTTGATGACCCACAAGTATAGGGGGTGTATCGTAGTACTTTTCATTAATAAGAGTGTCAAACCCAACGGGAAGCAGAAGGTGTTGACAAGCAGTTTCGATGAAGGAATAACTGTAAATACTGAAAGATAAATTTGTAGGGGTTGTTGATATTGAAGATAAATAAAGTGCGAGTAAATAAAATGCAGTAATAATAATTGCAGCAAGTGGCCCAATCCTTTCTGCAGCAAAGGACAAGCCAGTCGGTTTACTTATGATTAACAAACGTTCTCGAGGACACACGGGAGGTTTGTGTCAACTGCTTTTGTTTCATGCCGCTCAATAATCTTTAATGTTTTGATAAGTGTTGTGTGGGTCTAATGTACCGTCCCATCCAAGACTAATACATACTTGTGATTATACCCCTTGCAAGCATCCACAACTACAATAAAGTAATTAAGAAATAAATCTAACCACAACTTTAAACTCCGGGATCCTACGCTCCCTCGTGCAATGGTTTCCTAAAGGGGGTTTAGGTTTCTGTCACTCGGGCAACCACGCAATTAGTAGCCAAATACACGATGCATTACCCTAGGCCCATAAATGGTGAAGTATCATGTAGTCGACGAATAATGACACCACTAGAAGAATAACACCACAACCTAAATATCAAACCATTAAATATTACTCAACATTACTTCACTACTAACAACTTGACTTTTCCCATGTCCTCAAGAACAACACGAACTACTCACAAGACATCATATGGATCATGATCAGAGGTGATATAATGGTGATTAACAATCTGGACATAAACCTAATCCAATGGTTTCACTCAATACCATCAACTACAAGTAGTAATCAACACCAGGAAAGTTGCCCCTATGAAATAGACAAGATGCAACCCTAGATGTTACAGCGGAGCGGAGTGGAGCTGAGAGTGATGATCGTGGAGATGATGATGATGATGATCCCGATGAAGTCCATCTCGATGACGGTGACGATGGCGATGATTCCCCCCCCTCCTAGAAGGAATTTCCCCGGCAGATTTCTCCCTACCGGAGAGCTTTTCTCTCTCTGTTGTTTTCCGTCCCGCAGAGGCGGTGGAAAGACTCCTCGATCATTCTCTGTGTCTTAGGGTTCCCGGGGGATGAAGTACGTCGAAGGGGAAATCCAGAGGTGAGCCAGGGCCTCCTCACCACCCCGCGTCTTGGCATGGTGAGGGCCCTTGGTGGCCCTCCTCCGACTCCCCTTTTGGCTTCCTCCGTCTTCGGGTGAAATATGAACTTTCTGATGATTTCCAGGGTGCTCTGATCTTCGCGAATATGGTATCCTGACGCTCCGTTTTCCAGCAGAATTCTGACTCTGGAGTTCAACTCCTCAATTATTGGAAAACATGCAAAATAGGTGAAATAACATAAGTATCGTGCTCAAGTATGAAATATATCAATGAATAACAACAGATTATGATATAAAATAGTTATGAAAAATGGACGTATCAAATCCCCAAGCTTAGATGCTTGAGTGTTCTAAAAATATGCTTGGATGAACCACGGGGGCATCCCCAAGCTTTGACCTTGCACTCTTCTTGATCACATATATCACCCTCTTCTCTCGACCCTTGAAAACTTCCTTCACACCACACTCAAAGAGTAATTCACATTAGAGGGTTAGTGCAACAATAAAAAAATCCATGGGTTCTGTAAGGGAACAAGTGCTATTGATACTTTTAAACATTAGCTACAGCCACTGCTGTTTTGTGAAGCAAAGAAATCCACTTAACATGGCAAAAGAGCAAATGCAAGAAAAATGGCAGAATCTGTCAAAACCAAAACAGTCTATAGAGATGAATTTGTTCAAGGCACTTACGTTACTCAGATCGAAAAACTTAAAGAACAAAATTTTTGCGGAATTATCCGAGGAATAAGCACAAGAAATTTTAGGTCATTCTTATTTTTCTATTATTTATAAGATTCTTTAAGGTGGACAGTAGAAATCTGTTTCCTGCGCAGAAATCCGAAAACCAACTCCAACTCTCGTCGAAAACATTACTTGGCACTACTAAAACATGAAAAGAAAGATACAAAGAAGTTGCTATAGAAGTATACAACCCCTTGACTTAAAGAAAACAGAGAAAAACAAAGCAAAAATAAAACCATGGGTTATCTCCCAAGAAGTGCTTTTCTTTAAATCCTTTTAGCTAGGCATGATAATTTCAGAAGATGCTCACACGAGAAATATTAATTTAAGCAAAAGAGAGCATCAAGAAGAAAACATAAAAAAATTTAAGTCCAACCCGCTTCCTACAAAAAATAATCTTGTAGAAAAACAAGTCAATAAAGCACAAAGTGGCTAGCATAGGAAGACAAAATAAGTGCAAATTTAGAACATTCAACATAAAGAGGGGAAACTTGATATTTTTGAGATGCATAATACTATGGTTTCTCTCTCATAATAACTTCCAGTAGCATCATGAATGAAATTAACAATATAACTATCACAAGAAACATTCTTATCATGAGCCACATGCATAAAAGAATTATTACTCTCCACATAAGCATAGTCATTCTTATTAATAGTAGTGGGAGCAAATTTAACAAAATAGCTATCATTATCGTTCTCATCACCACAATCATCAAATATAGGAGGCATATTTTAATCATAATTAACGTTCTCCTCAATAGTAGGTGGACCGAAAATATCATATTCATCATTGTAAACATCATAAAGAACTCCAACATGATAGACAAGTTGTATATTAGGGAATGGTTTTGGGTAATCCCTCCGTAGCTATGACAAGTTTCATCAGGATAATTGTAATCATAGACTATGTTATAACATCTTTTATAATAGTTATCAAAGACTGGAGTCATAGTATCATCATAAGCAATATCATCATTTTTACTAGAAAGAGATGTATCAAGCATATAATCATGAGTAGCAAAAGGATTTTCAAACACATCATCCACAAGCTCAGAGATTTCTATATCATCATTGGAAGGAACATGGATGGTACTAATACTACAACAATTATCATCATTTTCAGAATTGGTACCAAAGAGATTTTCAATATCAAAAGTAGTGTGTTTACCCCAGTCATGATCACTTTCATAAATAGGAGGCATAGGAAAATCATCGAGTTCAGACTCATCAAAAACTATAATAGGAGCAACATGCTTAGGGGAGATACCGTTACCTCTCTCCTTTTACTCATCTTCTTCTTCTTACTCTCTATAGGAGGGAGAGGCTTGAAAGGAAGCTTCTCCACATACATTGGTTTATTGTCAAAAACAATAGAAAGAACTTTGGAGGATTCCTCCTCTTCATTAATAAGATGAAAACAAATATTAGCCCTGTCATATTTTGGTAAAGTCTCCTCTTTTATAATTTTTTGTATGTAAGTACTTGTGTGGCAATTATTAACACAATAAAGATGACAACCATGCAGTACACTATTCATATCAAGAGCACTCATATCTACCAAAGAAGTTTTTCTTGATAACTCTTCGCACCCCAAAAATAATGTAAGTTCATGCTGACTAGGAGTAATCATATCATCAAAATATAAATTTCCAGTATTCAAATAGCTATTACAGCCTGAGCATTGAAAATTGAAATGACCCACTTTACAGCAAAGTTCACAAATAAAAGGATAGAGGGCACAAACTTTTTTACCAAGATCATCTAAAGCCCTGTCCTACTTTCTAGTTTTTTCATTCCTACGATGGATGCAGTATTCTTCTTCGGTTTGATTCTTTTCACAAGGTCTAAGTGCTCCAAAAAAATTAACATGTTTATAAGAAATAGTACTTTTAGAAGTTTCAGCATGTTCATTGCAATCATTAATAACGGTTTCATTTTTCATGCAAGTGTCTTTAAAAGGTTCATGATGTATGTCCCCATTTGATTTAGTAACATTAATATAATAAGCAAAGGATCTATACCAACCAACAGTCATTTGAGGATCAAGAACATATTTAGCACTAAGCCCTTGAAAACCAACAGTTTCAGGGAAAGACTTAATGCAATCATACTCATAGTTTATACATGATTCTTTACCTTTGTCGTTATTCCAACCTTCATTATTGGTTTCAATTGTTTCAAGAAGATCCCATTTTGCTTCAACCTTCTTACTTGAGAAAGAACCCTCTGAACATGCATCTAGATAATCTCTATAATGTCCTGAAAGCCTTGCATAAAAATTAGTAACAATTATTTCCTTAGGAAGCTCATGGTTAGGACATTTAAGTATTAATGTTTTCAGTCTTCCCCAAGCTCGAGCAATTCTTTCTCCATCACGAGGCCAAAAATTATAAATGTAGTTCCTATCTAAACACAGTTCATGAGAAGAATAAAATTTAGAGTAAAATAGAGAGTTGGAACATTCGCTTTGATGATGTAGTCAAATCGTTTGGCTTAATCAAGAGCGATCATGATTCTTGTTTATACAAGAAGTTTAGTGGGAGCAAAGTAAATTTTCTAATCTTATATGTGGACGACATATTACTGATGGGAAATGATGTCATGATGTTGCAAGAAACCAAAGAATCATTGGAAAAGAGTTTCTCAATGAAGGATTTGGGTGAGGCGACTTACATACTGGGAATCAGGATCTATAGAGATAGATCAAGGCGGCTCATTGGATTGAGTCAGAGTACATATCTGGACAAAGTATTGAAGAAATTCAATATGGAAGAGTCTAAGAAGGGGTTCTTACCGATGTCCCATGGTATAAAACTTAGCAAGACTCAGTGTCCTTCGACGACTGATGAGCGAAGTCGGATGAGTGTGATCCCGTATGCTTCGGCAGTCAGATCCATCATGTATGCCATGATTTGTACTAGGACGGATGTTTCCTATGCTCTAAGTGTAACGAGCAGATACCAGGCCGACCCTGGCGAAACCCATTGGGCAGCGGTTAAAACCATCCTTAAGTACTTGAGAAGGACTAAGGACATGGTCCTAATTTATGGAGGTGATGAGGAATTCAGTGTAAAGGGTTACACGGATGCGAGTTATCTCACCGACTCAGATGATTATCGTTCGCAATCTGGATACGTGTTTTTCATGAACGGAGGGGCTGTGAGTTGGAAGAGTTTCAAGAAAAATACCGTGTCTGCATCTACGACAAAGGCTGAGTAAGTGAGTATATTGCTGCCTCGGAGGCCGCAAAGAAAGCTGTTTGGATCAGGAACCTCCTGATGGATCTCGGTGTGGTTCAGGGCGCATCCAATCCATTGGATGTATATTGTGACAACAATGGTGCTATCGCACAAGCCAAGGAACCTAGACATCACTAGAAGAACAAACACAAACTCATGCGTTACCACCTCATTTGCCAGTTTGTCGAACAAGGTGATATCAAGTTATGCAAAGTACACACGGATGCAAACATTGCAGATCCGTTGACAAACGCGCTACCACAGCCAAATCATGAGGCGCACATGAGAAGTATGGCCATTCGATGCCTAGACATATGATGTCGAGATGATTGACTCTAGTGCAAGTGGGAGACTGTTGGGAATATGCCCTAGAGGCAATCATGTATGATGTAATTCCCAATGTATTCACAAAGTTATTAAGTCGTCCTTGTTTTGAACATCTGATATATGTCATTGAATATGTGATTCGATTGTGGAACTATGTATTTATGTTGTTCATACTTCCTTGGTCATTAAGGTTGTGCTGGACACACACCCTAGACTAATGTGAGTGTTGGCTAATGACTCGGTTCCACTTGTCATGGGCATGGAGATGCCATTCCAATGTTCACAGAGTCGGCTAAAGAGTTTAGCAAGTTGGACTGACCCATATTGAGATGCAACGAGTAAGTCGTCATTTGCATGTCTCAATCAATGTAATCCTTAGACCCGAGGATGTCGCACAATCTGACTTGTGGATCACCGACTTAGAATTTTACAAACGTTGTTCCGTGACAAGGCAGTTATAAAGGCAGAATTCGGATCGAATGAGAAGCAAGCTGCGTGATATGGATAATCAAGATGGGATTTTGCCCCTTCGACTGGAGAGATATTCTCTGGGTCCTCTCGAGTGATGTGATTCCGGAAGTATGGCCATGCGCGACTCGTTAAGTGTTAACCGGGTCTATTGACTAAGAGTTAGTCAGATGAATCATATATCACGGACCAAGAAGAGAGTTGAGCTATTTAAGGGATGATGATAATTCTCCTATAGTTCGACAAGGTATATCGTGAGGCAAAAGGGACTCAGAGGAAAGTCGCGTTGGAAGGTATGTTGTCATGACTCTATGACACTTGGGAGTCGGCACGTTCTGCTAGGAGCTGTTCCCGGTTGATCGATTGGGAGTCGGAATCCAATCGTATCCAGGTCGCAATGAGCCTGCAGGGTCGCACACTTAAGAGCGGGAGCAAGTATATTGGTCGGGTTGGACCCGAACCGGAAATGGACTGAATTAGTGAGTTGGACTCACAGAGGGAATGGGCCACAAGCATTGTGAAGCCCACCCCCACTCGATATAGAAAGAGGGGCGCAGGTTGCCCAACGGACATAAGTTTCCACTCCCATGTGTTGGGAACCCTAGCCCCACTCAGTCCAGCCGCCACACCGGACCTAGCAGTCCGCCGTCGGAGCTCCTCCTTGTATGTGTGGATACCGGGAGAGGTGCTGTACGATCAGTACTCCGACGATCGCGGGATTGGATTGGCTGGATCGGATCGTGGGACTACACTGCATCGACGTGTTTCATCGATAATCCGCACCTGCACGTCTAGTGATAATCCTTGTGGACTTCTAACTCGGCTAGATCTTGAAAGTACCGCGTAGAATTTTTTTTGTTTATCTCTACGCGTTCCAACATTTTACTCGTTCCGTGATATGACATCCCTATGACCTAGTCACGTGGTTGCAAGCGGTGTCGATGTGATATCACCGAGAGGGCCCAGAGTATATCTC
This sequence comes from Alopecurus myosuroides, assembly GCA_028641055.1. NCBI lineage: Eukaryota > Viridiplantae > Streptophyta > Magnoliopsida > Poales > Poaceae > Alopecurus > Alopecurus myosuroides. Next base: position 572,162,324 of record CM054057.1, read on the forward strand.
TCCGTCATTTGGATGGACAAATCCCACTCTTGATCTATGAGACTCAACTAATACTTTCCGAATATCCAACGACACCTTTATAACCACCCTGTTACGGTGTGACGTTTGATGACATCAAAGCACTCTTCCGGTTTTAGTGGTTGACATGATCTCATGGTCTAAGGATTAAAGTTACTTCGTATGTTTCATACAACAATTTAAACTTAATGAATTGATCGCATTGCTATATTCACTTTGGGTCTATGTTGATCACATCATTCTACCAATGATATGAACCCGTTATTAACAACATCCAATGTTCATGATCAGGAAACCTTGATCATCAGTTAATCAACGAGCTAGTTAAACGAGATGCATTACTAGGAACCATTGTTTGTTTATTAAACACACATCTATCAACATTTTCGGTTAATACAATTCTAGCATGAGAAATAAACATTTATCATAAACATGGAATAAGATAATAACCACTTTATTATTGCCTCTCGGACATATTCCCTTCATTAAATTCTTGAAGACGGCCCTATTTTGAATTTGCTCCGACACCTTAAAATCTTGAAGACGGCCCTGTTCCTCCGCCGCCTCCTTTTGCGGTATCTTGCATTGTATCAGATTTCAATCAGTCTATTGCAGCGTACGGGCGTTTTGCTAGTACTTTATAATTTCAGTAGCAGTTTGTACTTCCAGTAGCAAGGTGGGTGTACATCTAGTAGCAGGCGCGTGGGTGTACACCATGTACACTGTGTACATCCAGTAGCAGCGTGCTTGTACACCGTGTACTTTCAGTAGCAACGTGGATGTACACCCAAAAGCAGCGCGTGTGTGTATATACAGTACTAGCGTCGGCGTACAGAAATGTGTGTGTACTTTCAGGTACACCGCGTTTATACTTCCAGATACAACGTGTGTATACTTTCAGCATCAACTTTTATATACTTTCAGATATAACAGTGTGTACTTTTTAGGTGAAGCGCCGTAGGCGCTTTGTTTGAGGCGAAGCCGAGCGGTAGCACGAGGCAACGCCGAGCCGTAGCACGTACTACGACTAATGCACGCTTCGACCAATGCGCACAACGACCTATATACCCCTTCAAGATCTTTATAAATAGTTATCGAGACGAACCCGAGCCGTAAAAAAATATCGAGATGAAGCCGAGCCATAACACTAAATACTGACTACCAGTAGGACTCAGATGTACGTGAAGCAGATGTACATCAAAGGAGCACGAAGAAGTTATTGGTTTATTTTCCTTTGCTGGAACGTACAGAAGCAGAGAAAGAAAAGAAAACGTACAAAAGGGGAAAAAGGAACGTGCTCGTGTCCACGACTCCGCGTACGCGAGTTGCGCGCATCTCCTCCTGTCTCGACAGCTACGCGGCACCGATACGGATACGAGTATCGGTATCAAGCCGATACGGATACGGAAATACGACATTATGAAAATGCGCCAATACGAGGATACAGTTTAATACTTTTAAAATAATCAACAAATAAATTTGATAGGTAGAAACAAGCAACAGAATAAACACTAGACCTTATTTCTTCCATGTTGATATCTTGGAATCAATCAACTAGTTAAAGTCTTAAAGAGAGATATAAAGATGGGAGGAAGATGAATGCACCGGAGGGAGAGCCGGAGAGAAGAAGGAACCGGGGAGTGTACATGCCAGCGTGGGCGTGGCTGGGTCGCTGAAGAGTGCTGGTGGCAGCCCGGCGGGTTCGGCGTAGCTGGGTCGCTGGCTTGCCACAGTGTCTACTGTTGGTTGTTGTTGGCGAAGGGGAGCCGGGGGGTACGGAGTTAAGGAGCTGGCAAGGTGGAGCCGGGAAGGCAGAGAGCTGCTCGCCGTTGGCTGCAGTTGTTGGCGAGGGGAAGGCAGGGAGATGGAGAGGGAGAAGCCGGAGAGAGGGAGTGGATCGATTTGACCGGACACACTGAGGAGCGAGGACGAGGCGGTTATGTTTGGGAGAATGGAGATTCGATATGTGTATGGCTGTGCGGATGGAAGATTAAGTGGGCTGGACTATATCCAGTTTAAGTCCGATCCGTATCTAAATGGTATCCTTAATTACTTTAAATGCTTTATTTACCGAAACTCCCGCAATACGTATAGAAGAGGTATCGAACATGAATCGGTATGCGGCCTCTTCTATCCGTGCAGTGCAGGGTAGCTTGACAGGCGTCCTGGCCTTCCGAGGCCTTTCGAGAGGGACCCTCTCACTAACAATACCCGCCAGACAAGGGTTCGATTGTGCTTGGGCCGAGGCTGGAGTATTCCAGGTAAGCCCATGATTGTCTAGTAGTCTCGTGGCCTTTTAAGACGGACCAAACCAGCATTACAAGGCCGTGCTGATAACATTTACTCGTTTTGCAGGGTGTCAGGCATGTTTTGGCAACAAAACAAACGACGGGGAAGCAACTTTTAGTCCCACATCGGGAAGCCTAACACATTCATCCCATCTTAAAATACAGCCAGGCTCAAAGATTGACGTGCAATGGCTTAAAACGAGAGCACATCCAATCCAAACATGTGCGGCACGCACAACATAGCAACCCAAACTGGATAATATTAAACTCCTAGATCCCTGCAGCGTATGACATGTACGCCTGGTAGCCTTAAACCTTTTTTTTTGTTTTTGGAGATTTCGTATTTGCACGTGGTATATTGAAATTCACCTCTCTCTACTCTATGGTTCTCTCCCACATCGAACTCTACCTTTGCTGTTCTAGCCGTCAATATGATAGGTTTTACATTTTTCGAGAAATTTTAAAAAATCTGCCACAACTGGGGCTACTTACACGGCGATAACAACCGTCGCCACTCGCCATGTACTGATAGCGGATCTCACCAGTCAACAAGCGTTGTTACACTCGCCTGTGATAAAGTTCAGTGCTATATGCAACTTGGTTGCGCAGGACCGACGATGGTTTTTTTCCAACAAAATCGTAAGCTCGTATTTTTTTTTGTAAACTCTACCCCAATTGTGTTGGCTATTTGCAATTTTCTCTTACCATATATGATCCTGAGATCTTTCCGTTTCAGCCACAACTTTAGGCAAAGCCACGAAAATACACATCTCTAAAGAAAACCCTTTTGCTAATTCTAGGCCAACTAAGAATAAATTAGCACTCGGTCGACCCTAGGGCCGTAAGATTTTCATCATAATTTGTAATTGCACATGAGTTGCAATTACATACGAGTTACAATTGCATCAAAAGGATTTTTTTTTTGGCAATCACACATGAAAATGCGCGACCAAGAATTAGCCACGTCGTCCCAAATTATTTGTCATAGATTTGTTAAAATATGGATGCATCTAGACATATTTTAGTATATAGATACATCCATATTTTGTCAAATCCATGACATTTAATTTGGGATGGAAGGAGTAGATTTTTTCTATCGGGTTGCTGCTGGATATATATGCACCACGTAACCAGATCTTTTGGAAGGTTTCCTTTTTACTAGTAATCCCGTGAAGTTAAGAATCAATCTTGATCATATGTCTTTATTACCCACACGCCTCAAATATGAGATGACCACCAGGCCACCAAGTTTAAGACTTCACCGTGGTGGTCTCATGTTACGTTACCACTAACATCACTCTCCTTTTTTTTTTTTTGAGAAACACAGTACAAACACAAGCACTCACATACACGCGTATACACTCACCCCTATGTACGCACACACGCACACCCTACTCCTATGAGCACCTCCGGGAGACTGAGCCGGAGGGTCTTGAGATTGACGAAGTCACCATGGACGCCTCGCGGTCGACGGGAACGTCGTCTCCCACTGAAAGAATATTCCGCCTAAATACGACACACAGGTGTCAAACCTGGGGTTTTGAACTCTGGTGGGCTGGGGGTACAACCACCCTCCTAACCATCCAACCATAGGTTAGTTCGCATCACTCTCCTTATTAATTGTGTCTCACATCATCTTTTTTGGCTAAATATGTGTGATGTTACCATTCACTATGGGTAACGTAAAGGGAAACGCTGCAGATCCCCCGGAGGATGATCCTCCGGGTCGCTCACTCTCCCGCGTCAGCAGCGTGGTACTCCACAGGTCCACGCGTCCCCAAACGTCCCCATCCGGTGGGGGCCTACACCTGGACACCCACCCTTCTTCTCTCCTTCCTTTTTCTATCCATCCCCATTTTCTTCCCAACGCACGCATGCTGCCATGGAAGGATGAGATTTGCCGGGATGGCTGCGCGGCCGGAGATGGCGGCGCGCGGACATGGCGAGGAGTCGGTGGAGCGCCAGCGCGGCGGCGTCGGGGGAGGAGGCGACCACGAGCTCCCCGAGCGCGCCAAGCTCGCGAGCGCCAACGGAAATGGAGCGGTCAAGCTCGGAGCTCCCCGAGCGCGCCACAGGCAGCTCCAGCGCCGCTTCAGCTCCCCGAGCGTGCCACAGGCAGCTCCGCCACAGTCGCTCGGCGTGCGCGCCCGCCATCGGCGTGCTGACGGCGGTGTTGGGGAAGTCGGGGTGTGGCTGGGCGCTGCCGGGGTGCCGCCGTCCAACCCGGCGTTGGAGCACCGCTGCTGGAGCCTCACCTCAAGGCCCCGCCGAGGACCTCCCGGAATCTCTGGATGACCCCCGGGAGATGAAGACGATGAGGATCGTGCTGCCGTTCGCGGCGGACGGATGCCACCGTGCGATTGCCGCTAGGGGCGGCTCCTGCTGCATCCGCGCGAGGCAGAGGGACGGGAGGAGATGCCAGTTTTTTGCTAAAAAATTTTGTACAAATTTTTGCTACAATAGGTTTTTTCTTTTGCTTTTTTGTACAAATTTTTTGCTACTGTAACTCCGGCGAGGTCCAATTTATTGCTCTAATAGCATAAATATTTTGCTACAATAAGGTTAATTTTTTGCTTTTTTAGAATAAATTTTTTGCTCTGCTATTCCTCCGGTGAGTAAAAGTCTCCGGTGATGCCTTCGGTGAATTTTGACTTTTTGCTACTGTAGCAAAAAAAAAATTGCTACAGTAACTCCGGCGAGGTCTGACTTTTTCCTGTTCATTTTGGGGCGAAACCTTTTTTTGCTACATAGAAGCAAAAGCGGGGTGTTTTTTTGCTACACAGAGCAAATACGAGGTTAGACAAAAAAAAATAGACACGTGTCAACCAGGGGACGCCCAGTGCTGCCCTAACGTAAACTCAACGAATGGCTGGGATGGCACGCATGCCTCGTAGTACTGTATATATGTATATATAGTATATAGACATGTTACGTAACGAACTTGGAGATCAAGTCGATCTAGAAAGATGCGATATGAGCTGGAATATCTGTTTATATATAACCCTCCACGCAAGCTAGCTGAACTTGGGTAATCACTGACGTAAACACTGGATCTGAATTTAGCTGCTAGCATCGTTCTACTCAACTATATCAAGTTCTATATGTTGAATTATTGACCACCGCCGCGGAGGTGCTTTCTTCGGAGGGGAACAAACCTGAGACAGCCGGCTGAATTATCGACCGGTCGATGCATGCAAAGTCGATAAACCTATGTACTTGAATAAAAATACACATGTCCAGCTAGCAGGCCGTGGAGTACATTGCAGTAGAGCGACCCCACCCCTGGGCGCTTCCTAGGGTTCCGGCCGCCGCCGGAGGCGCGACCCGCCACCGCCTGACGAAGATATGGATCCTGGATCCTGCGAATAAGGACACCCCCTCTCAGGCCCAAGGTGAAGGCCTAAGAAGAGGAGCCCTTGGAATACTCCAGAAGTCCCACGTGAAGCCCACCCGCACTAACTTGCGGGTTAAACTAGGAAACATGTAACCGACCTAGCTAGAGTTCGAATCCTCTCCGGGTAGGACTCGAGACCTGGCCATCTATATAAGGCCAGGAGAGCCCCCCTGGAGGAGGACCAAGCAATACCGCACGACCCAAAGCCTTGAACTCAAGACCTACTCTCGATTCGAGCACCACCATTGTAACCGATCTAATCTTCAATACAGATCGACAAGAGGCAGTAGTAAGGGTTTTACCTCTACGAGGACCCCGAACCTGGGTAAATCTCGCCCCCTGTCTAGCCGACGATTCCACCAGCGCTCATGGGTTCTCTTAACCGAAACCCGATAGGTTCACCGAAGGGATTTGTTGAGTCTGGGATTCGACAATTGGCGCCGTCTGTGGGAACGGCGGGCGCTGGATCACCGGCATCCTCGGCTTCATCGACAACCGACTCCCGTTGGAAACCATCGACTACGACTCCGAACAATCCTATACGGATCTGTCGTGGTCACACCTCACTCGCCGGAATCGCGCCCGGTATTCGAAGATCTGGAGAAGAGCGTCACCTTGACGTTCGGGAGCCTCAAGTTCGTGACGAACAGGGACGGGATCCTCCACTTCTCGGATGAATCGGAATCTGAATCTGGAGCCGTCAACTCACGCTTCCCTCTGGAGAAAAGTGGCGAATCCATCCGCTTCAACACAAACGACTACCATACCCTCTCGACAGAGGAACCATCTCGGGTACAAAGAGCTCTCCAATCTGCGCCTAGGACGCACGGGCCACGACTGGCCCAAGTCTGCATGGCAGGTTCGGAACAGACTCCGGAAACCGAACTCAGCGCAACGGAGCGCAACATAATCAGCGTCTCGCGGGAGGCCTGGAACCGGGCCAAGGAGGCCATGCGAACGAGTAAGCCGCCCGAAGCAGGAGCGCCACACGAGGATCTAACGGCCTACCACTATCATCTAGTGAGGGCAGCGTCAACCATCAAAGACGCCCGAGCAGACCTGGCCCGTCGCAGAAGAGCGGCGGACGAATCAAGCCTATGACGAGCCGAACTGTCCCTCGTACCTTCGGTCGGCACCCGACCATCGAGGAAGGGACACGCGTCGTCATCCAGACACTACGAGTCCATAGCCGGGACCAGCAGGTCAGCCGCACCTTCTTTCATGAGGGTCGACGACGACGGCAACGTGTACCCGCAAACCCCCGCTGCTGCGGTTCTAGCCGCGGCAACATATATGCAGATGAACCAACCGACGGAAAGCGACCCTCGGGCAGAGCAATACAAGCAAATACGTAAAGGACTAGGATTGGCAGCCGCGAGGCTCGCCTCTCACGATCGCAAGAAGGCTGAAGAGCAGCAGGAGAAGGAGCAACGGGAGAAGGAGAAAGATAAAGAGACGCCCCGCAGGCACAGAAGCTCTTCACCAAGGAAAGAGAAGTCACCGCGCCGCGGTCGAGGAAAAGAAGCTAGACGCCGCGGCGACAGTCGAAGCAGCAGTGAAGATAACCCGAGAGACAAAAACTCGCGGCACCATAGCAGCCGCTCGAGGAAACGAAGCAAGGAACCAAGGAAAGATGTCGACCGCGACCGGCCAGAATACGACGCGCGATCAGATCTCGCTAAAAAAAGAGTGGATAAGGCAAGGGCTTCGTGATATCGCGAGCGCTCTTCGTCCGGCTCCTCGGATGACGAAACCTGCGGGGCACTCTATTTCGCTCGCAGTATCCGCGAAGCACCTCTACCCAAAAGATTCAAGCTCAGCACAGAAGTGACGAAGTACGACGGCTCACTCGAGCCCTCTCAATGGCTAAGCAACTACCTCACGGCAGTAAAATGCCAACGTGGGAACAAGAATACGGCTATGCAATACCTCAATTTGCATCTCACCGGCGCGGCCCGCAGTTGGCTGGAAAGGAGACCAAGATCTTGCTACGCATCGTGGGATGACCTGCATCGCGATTTTTGCAAGAACTTCCAATCGACCTACAAAAGGCCGGCCACAATCGAAGAACTGCGGGCCTGCAAGCAAAAAAGCGGCGAGTCTACCCGCGAATACATCCAACGGTGGACCACGCTTAGGAACACCACAGGAACAATCTCAGAAGAAGTAGCAGTCGAAGCCTTCGCAAAAGGCGCCAGAAGAACTGCTTTTCGAGAGGAGCTAGGCAGAGCTGCACCCAAGACTATTGGAGAGCTAATGGTCATAGCCGAAAAATGGGCCAACAGAGAAGATGCAGTGCGCAATGAGAGAGCATCATCACCCGCACATGATGACGACCGTCATGGCCGAAGGAAAAGAAGAAAATACTAAGATCATGAGGATAGAGAGGAATTGGTCGCCGCGGAGTTCACGCGAAATCGCGACTCTGGTCACCGTGGAAATCGCGAGTGGAGGCCAAAGGCTGAAGAAAAATCCCCCGAGGAAGACCTCGATGCACACTGCTCGCTACATCTATTCACAGATAAGCGCACGGGCAAAACTTAGGCAACACACCTTTTTAAGGATTGCCGAAAGTTTCTTGACATCTCAGATGCACTCGCGAGAAAAAGATCCGCCTCCACCCAAAATTACCCGCCGCTTCCAGGAGGAGGACACCCAGGATTCCAGCCGCCACCACCCCCACCTCCACCTGCAAATCCAAACACGGCGCTAGCCGCACTGCCTGCACCACCGCCGCAGAACGCCGGAGCCAACGCGTACCCGAACCCGGCAGGACAACTCGCAATGATCCAGAAGGTATGCCCCTCTCGCAGAGCTCAAAAGACTAACACAAGACAATTATGCATGGCAGTGCAGACACCGCCAACGAAGACCGAGTACTTGAAAATGGCAGATCAGCCAATCACGTTCTCGATGAAAGATCACCCACCACGAGTCTATCGACCAGGACACACCGCCCTCGTCATCCAAGTACAAATTGGCAACTACGACTTAGCCCGCGTATTCATGGATGGGGGCAGTGGCCTCAACATTATCTACGCGGATACACTCCGTCGGATGAACAAGAACTTGGACGGCCTCCCGGAATCAGAAACATCCTTCCACGGGATAGTTCCAGGCAAGGCAGTCCGTCCACTCGGAACAATCAACCTAGAAGTCGTGCTAGGCACTCAGAGCAACTACAGGCGAGAGTTCCTCGACTTCGAAGTCGTCGACTGGCCTTCACAGTACCACGCCATTCTGGGCTGAACAGCGTTCGCCAGATTTATGGCAGTACCGCACTACGCCTACCTGAAGCTCAAATTTCCTGGCGAATATGGCGTGATCACCATTGACGGAGACTTTCAGAAATCAAACAAGTGTGACATTGAATTCAACGAGATCGCAAAATCTTTCGGGATGCAAGAAGAACTTCAAGAGATGGCAAAGACCACGGATCACTCCGTGATGCCCCTCACGAAGAAAAACGCGCCTGAACTAGAGTTTAGCGCCAACAGCGACACCCGAAAGCATCAAGTGCACCCGACAGACTCCGCGAAGACAGTGATGGTCTCAACAACCCTCTCGCAAGCATAGGAAGGCGCGCTCGTCAAACTCCTCCGTGAGTACTGGGAAATTTTCGCCTGGCAGCCCTCAGACATGCCAGGAATACCCAGGGAGTTTGCCGAGCACTCACTCGAAGTCTTTCCTGATGCTAAACCCATCAAACAGACGACTCGACGATTTTCAGAATCCAAGCAGAAGGCGCTTGGAGAAGAAGTAAACAGATTGCTGGCTGCGAAATTCATCAGGGAGATCAAGATATCCACTTGGTTAGCAAACCCGGTGTTGGTCCCCAAAAAGAACACGGATATCCTTCGGGTGTGCATCGACTACACGTCGTTAAATAAGCATTGCCCCAAGGACAATTTTCCTCTACCGCGAATCGACCAGATCGTGGACTCTACGGCAGGCTGCCAACGTCTCTCCTTCCTGGACGCCTATTCGGGATATAATCAGATCCGGATGAAAAAGGAAAACGAAGAAAAGACAGCATTCATCACACCTCACGGTGTCTACTGCTACACGACAATGCCCTTCGGGCTGAAGAACGCAGGCGCAACATATCAGCGCTGCATGCAAAGATGCCTCGCCAATCTCATTGGCAAGAACGTGCAAGTGTACGTTGACGACATTGTCATCAAGACTCGAGTTGAGGACACACTCCTCGAGGACATTAGAGAAACATTCAACGCCCTTAATGCATATCGGATCAAGCTCAATCCGACCAAATGCGTCTTTGGCGTTCCCGCAGGAAAACTTCTTGGGTACCTGGTATCCGCCAGAGGCATTGAAGCCAACCCGGAGAAAATACAAGCCATATTTACCATGAAAGAGCCAACCAATCTACGCGGAGTCCAGCAGCTCGCAGGGCGACTAGCCGCCCTAAGCAGTTTCATCGCACGATTGGGAGAGCAAGCGTTACCCTTCTACAAATTATTGAAGAAGACGGATAAATTCGAGTGGACACCAGAAGCTAAACAAGCGTTCGCAGAATTGAAGCGATCGTTGCAAAGCAGGCGCGTCATTGCAACACCGCAAGAAAGGAAGCCACTTTACTTATACCTAGACGCTACAAACCAGGTCATCAGCACAGCAATCGTAGTCGAACGACCTGAACAAGGCAAAGCATATGGAGTCCAACGACCTATCTATTACATCAGTGAAGTACTGTCACCGTGCAAGCAACGATACCCTCACTACCAGAAGCTCGCATATGGAGTTGTTCTTACAGCCCGAAAGCTCAAGCACTATTTCCAGGAACACGCCATCACAGTGGTTAATGATGCGTCACTCGGGACAATCATGAACAACCCTATGGCATCCGGAAGAATAGCAAAATGGAGTATCGAGTTGGGCGCTTGGGACATCACCTCTGCAGGACGCAACGCAGTCAAATCCCAGGTACTCGTGGAATTTCTAAGCGAATGGACAGAACTACAAACGCCCAGGCCGCCTGAGTACACGAGCAATTGGATAATGTAATTTGATGGATCCAAGAGAAACGAAGGAGCAGGAGCTGGAATTGTTCTTATATCGCCTCGAGGAGACAAGCTGCAATACGTCCTGCGATTGGACTTTCCACCAGATGATCCAGCATCGAACAACGACGCAGAATATGAAGCCCTGTTGCATGGGATGAAGATGGCAATCGCCTGTGGAGCTACCCGATTAATGATATACGGCGACTCCAATCTCATCGTGCAGCAGACAATGAAAAAATGTGACGCAATTGCTGAAAACATGGTCGCGTATCGTGACATGTACAATCTACTCGAAGGAAGTTTTAAAGCGTGCGAACTAAGGCACATTGCAAGATCCAGTAACGAAGAAGCAGATAGACTGGCAAACATGGGTTCCATGAATACACCCATACCGCCAGGAATATACTTCGAACGGATGATCAAGCGATCAGTAAAAGTCAAGAAAGCTGCAGAAACACCCGCAGTGCCAGAAACAGAGGTCAGCCCGCAAGTCGCCCTTATCGAGCTTATTCATAACATATCACGACAGGTTTTTCTGGTCGAGCCAATCTGGACGCAGAAATATCTCGACTACCTGATCAACAGACAGCTCCCGGCCGACCCACGCGAGGCTCGACAAATAATCAGACGCAACAAATTCTTTCGGGTAGTCAACGGAGAATTATACAAGCAAAGCATCTCGGGGATACTTCAGCGCTGCATCGCACCCGAAGATGGCAAAGAATTGCTCCAGGACATCCACCAAGGAGACTGCGGACATCATGCTAGCTGGAAAACAATAATGGGAAAAGCCTTTCGAGCAGGATTCTACTGGCTAACAGCAGCCACCGATGCAAAAAACTTGGTCGAACGATGCGACGCTTGCCAGCGATTCGCACCAAGACCACATGCACCTGCTACGGAACTGCACATGATACCCATTGCCTGGCCCTTCGCACAATGGGGGCTAGACATGGTTGGGCCACTACGCAAGTCCACGCCTGGAGGATATACACACTTGCTGGTCCAGTCGACAAGTTCACCAAGTGGATCGAGGCCACACCAGTAACTTCGGCTAGTGCCCAATGCGCCGTCAAGTTCCTCGACTCCATTGTATGCAGATTTGGTATGCCACACGACATCATTACAGACAATGGTACAAACTTCACAGCAAAGGAAACGCAACAGTTCTGCGAGGAAAAGGACATCAACTTCAAGTTTGCTTCAGTTGCCCACCCGCAAACGAACGGACAAGTCGAAACATCCAACGGCTTAGTTTCGGCTGGTATCAAGAAACGCCTACTCGATCGTCTACACCCCGCCGCAGGACATTGGGCAGAAGAACTACCCGCCGTACTATGGAGCCTCCGCACAACTCCAAACCGATCTACAAAATACACGCCATTTTTCATGGTATACGGGGCAGAAGCAGTCCTTCCCGAGGATGTTCGATTCAGCGCCCCACGAGTTGTCGCCTACAGCGAAGAAACCTCCAACAAGGCACTCGCAGAAGATATGGATGCACTCGACGAGATGCGGGACATCGCGCTCGCAAGATCCGCAGTATATCAGCAATCACTGCGGAACTATCATAGTCGCCGCATACGCCACAAAGCATTCGCGGTTGGAGATCTAGTGCTGCGGCTCAAGCAGAAGGAAGGACACAAGCTAGAGCCACCCTGGGAAGGACCCTTCATCATACACGGAGTCATCCCAGGTGGAGCCTACATGCTGAAGAATCCATCGACTGGAGGAATCTATTCCAATCCTTGGAATATCGTGCACCTCCGCAAATTTTATCCCTAGGTTTACTTGTTATCACAACAAATAAGGCTATACTAGCCAATCTTGTAGCTCGAGTACATGGCTTCTCAGTCATTGCAATAAAAAACATGGTTTCTCCACCATATTCCATCGAAGCTTCCTATTCTTCACAACAAATAAGGCTATACTAGCCAATCTTGTAGCTCGAGTACATGGCTTCTCAGTCATTGCAATAAAAAACATGGTTTCTCCATCATATTCCATCGAAGCTTCCTATTCTTTACATGCTAAAAAGTTACAGGAACACACCCCATAAACACACGGGAGCTACACCTACAACTAAGCATTACGGGAAAAATCATACACACAAGGTTACACACCTTACAATGGTTTTTACAAACTATACAAGATTACAGGATATGCACGTCCGACAATCAATCAAAGCGCTGAGCATTCTCAGCCGCTAAAACTCTATCTACCTCCTCAGAGGTCAATCAGATGATTTTCTCCGCTGCGGGACGAACAACATCATAGTAGGGAGAAATATCATCGATTGAATCATCTGGGAGCCTAGCTAAGGAGTTAACATTTATTTCAGGATGCCATATCCGGACAAAGGACAGAGCTACAACCGCGCCGCATGTCATTTGATTGCGCACACACGTGCGAACCTCTCCCTCACGACTGAACAACCTGAGAAGATAGCTTCAGTCCTCGGGACCCCTTTCGAGTGGGTAGAAAGCAGCGTTCATCGCGATCAGGACCTCGTGAAAAGAACTCACGAGAATTCTCGCCTAGAGGATACGGAACTTCAATGTGGCCATCACAAATCCTCGACTGTGATCAGACCAGAAGTTGCTCGCATGAGGTTTTGAGCTTCCAGCCTCCTGAAGAATGTGGTTTTCCACCCACTGTTTTTCTTCCCTGTCATCCGGTCTAACAACTGAAGAGCAAACATGCTTAATCAGCTAAGGAAACAAGACGTAAGAAGACACGGGGGCTGTATTACTTACACAGCAAATCCCTCGCAACCAAAGCTAACTCATCCATCAAAAACTGTTCGCGTTCAGCCGCCAGTTTCTGCTTGGACCTCGCCACATCGGCTACACCGCGCAGCTTAAGCTGGCGCTCACCCTCCCGGACCTTATCACGAAGACCAGCATAGGTGCCAACAGCGGCAACAAGGGGATTTACTGGAGTAGCATGTCCACCTGAAGATTCTGCGACTAACCCAGTAGCCTGGAAGAATACAAGGAAAGAAGTAAGACGCCCTATTCGAAGTATCTCTAGTCGCATGTTTGACGAGTGCTCGGGGGCTACTCCCATCGGGAGGAAACACACAAACTACAAGAAGTAATTTCCAGACGAAACATTTCGATTAAAGACAATGATAATACGGGAATACATCCCAAGGTTCATTACAATCAGGAAGCAAAAGAAGAACAAAACTATGAAGCTACAGTGGTGCTCCCGCCAGCAGCAGTCGCCCCTCCCTTATGTCGAGCAAATAACTCAGAAAACTTCCGAGCAAGGATGGTGGCCTGCTCGCCAAAACGAGAGAGCCGTACCTTTTTGCCCGTGGAGGGGTCGACTGGAAGTTGCGAGTACGCTTCCTCCAAACCGTTGACGCCGTGCGCCAGCGCAAACTGGATCGCCGTCTTTGCACCAGACTCCGACTGGGCGACCGCGTAGGCATCCAGGAGATTGCTCTCCGAAAAGACCTTCAGCAGATCGTCTAGCCCGGATGGAGGTGCAACGTTGACGAGGAAGCGACTGTGCAGCTGCGTCAACACTTGAGTAGCATCGCCAATCAAGGAGCAAACTCCCTCGGCGTGCCTCTTGAGTTGAGCAAGAGTGTCGGTTAGCACGTCTATCCGCTGGAGCCCAGGGATTTCTAGAGGAACATCCAGAAGACCTGCAAAAGAAACGAATATTGAGACTTGGCGAATTCAGCAGGACAGAGGATGAAATCGCGAGAGCCCAAAATTTTTTACCCGCGAGACGTTCGGCGAGGGGACGGAGGAACGTGACAAGGTCAGCATCGGCCTTATTGCCAGCATCCTCTTGGTCCTTCAGAGCTTTCCGCGCATCCGCAAGTTGTCTTTCAAGATCTTCCGATCGCATGCGGGAGGCCTCCAGCTCTTGTCGAACGGCCGCCAAGTCGGCCTCCTGAGTAGTTACCCGCTCAGAGAGACCGACTTTCTCCGACTCCGAATATTCGAGTCGAGCTGCAATGACACTTGTCAAAGATCAAGAATTGTTGAAAGAACAGGAACTAGAGAAGGCAATGAGACTTACTCTTAAGGAGCTCGTTCTCGGTATGGAATCGGCTGCGGTCTGATTGAAGCCTCTCGCACTCCGATTCCGCGAGAACAAGACGGCGACCAATCGCCGCAAGGGAGTCAACAAGCGACTACAAAAGTACAGAGATAGAAGAATTAGAAAATATAAACTAGAGCCTGTACCCGATTGAATTCAATCGACTACAGCCTCGGGGGCTACTCCCATCGGGAGCACTGTCGTGCACCCGATAAAAATCAAGACGAAGGAAAAAACAAGACTTTGAGCCTGTAGCCGATCGCAAGCAATCGACTACAGCCTCGGGGGCTACTCCCATCGGGAGCACTGTCGTGCACCCGATAAAAATTCGAAGACAAATGACAAAGTTTACCTGGCCCGTGGCGCGGGAGAGAGGATCTGCGGAGCTGTCCGTCACTTCTTTAGAAGCTGAAGTCCTGGCGGCAAAGCTAGGAGCTTCACGTTCCGCAGTCGCCGCATTGGGGGCTGCGCTGGGAGAATTCTGGACGGTGCCAGCAGTGGGAGTCTCACCCGCAGTTCCTCCTTTGTTCCTCTTTTCGGGAGGAACAGAAGAAGCGTAGCTGCGAGGGCTGATTGCCTGCAGACTGCAGCAAAGAAGAACAAAGAATCAAACATAAGTGCAGAAGAAAAAAATGTTCGACTAAGAACAAAGAAAAGAACTTACTCGTCGTCTTCATCTTCATCCAGCATATCCGCGTTCCAAGCGGTTGCGATTACTGGGAATGAAGGAGAAGGGGCGAGGGAGCGAAGTGGAGTCGCGGAAATAGGGGCTTTCCCGGGCAATTCCTCCAAGGAATTATCCTTGGAAGTAGCCTCGTTATCATCGTCCACCCGACGACGTTTGCGGTGAGGAAGGCCGCCATCCGAGCCCTCCGCGCCATCCGAAGAATCGCGCTCGGAGCCCGAAGAAGCATCGGCGACGCTGGTATCGGCTAGGCCGGCCGCGTGACTCCCCAATAACTCCGAGGTGTCCTCTCCCGCAACTGGCAGGTAGCAGTTTGCCATTGCTAGACTCTGCAAAGAACGCAGAAGAAGACAAGAAAAGATTCAGCCGACTAAAAGTTCAAAGCAAGAAGAAGAAAGAAATAATAGAAGACAAGAAGGGTAAACTAACCGTGGCTGGTGGAGGTCTCGAGGCATCGAAGGCTTCGACTGTGCAGTCAGGGAACTTTTCTCCCACCTTCAAGCTAGTGATAGCCGCGATTTTCTTCTCGAACTCAACGTTCGAAAGCTCCTCACGGCTCACCCGGCTGGGATCCTCAGAGCCTTGATATTCCCACATGGTGGAAGGCCTTTGCTGCAAAGGTTGGATCCTGCGCTTTAGGAAGATGCTCGCCAGATGCAGTCCGTTGAGCACAACTCCAGCCGCCTGATCCCGGAGAGCAGCCACCCTTGCGAGTAGAGGCGCGACAGTCTGAGTTTCTTCGGCTGACAGCTTGTGTGCCCAGGACTTCCGCCTCTTCAAAACTGCGAATGGGTGGAATTCTACAAGGCCACCCGAACTGTTGTCGATGACGTAGTGCATGCTGAAGTAGCCGGACTCCAGTCGAGCCTGGATCCCGAAGCCACCCGTGCGTAGCGGTTCGCCGGGCTCGGAGTCTACCTGCGATTTCTCGCGGAAGATCCGAACCTTGAAGAGGGCCTTCCAGAGCGCCCAATGAGGGCGAATGCCAAGGAAGCATTCGCAGAATACGATGAAGCACGATATGTGCTGCACCGCATTCGGAGAAAGATCGTGGAGCTGTATGCCATAGACATACAACAACCCGACTAGGAAAGGATGGAGAGGGAAGGAGAGACCCCGAGACACGTGGTCCGCAAAGACCACGTGCTCGTTCGACTGCGGGTTTGGTACCTCTTCTTTCTTCCCGAGGCGCACCCGCTTCTCAGCTTCCGCCGGCAGCAACCCCTCCCGCTGCATCTCTTTGATGCTCTTCGCGGTGGTGTTGGGTGAGCGCCAGTCGCCGGCACGGGGCGCGGGTTGCGCGGAGGCTTCTCCGGATGCGGAAATGGCGGCGCCACGTCTTTTGCCTCCGGCCATGACTAACAGCGCGAGCTCGAGCACGAGGAGGAAGATGAGCGCGAGGAAGAAGATGAATGAAGGCAAAGGCTGGGAAAGATTTACCGTAGCGCTAAGTCCCGTATTTATACACGGAGCGGATCAATCCCAGCCATTCGATGCGCTACGTGGCATCTATCGCAGCCACCACGTGTGAAGGCGAAACGAAGGGACGGTGAACGCTGTTCCGTGCCATGATCTTAACAGAAGATCGTGCGTATTTACTGCGCAGTTCGCGTAAAAACCGGGAGCGGCGTCTCGTTTCCCGGTCAAAAAGCTGACTAGGTGGGCCAGCCCATCTGCTACCACTCCGTCACGTCCCATCGGGAGGACAAAAGTGCGCCATGACGTCATGGGCACGTCATCACTCAAGAACTGTCGAATGGAAAATTCAAACACGAAAACAACTTCGTATGGAACTCCTTCGAATAAAGGCAGTTCTTTTGAGAAACAAATTATGGAGCAGGACCTCTTTAAGACAAGAGAGAAAATCCCTATACACGAAAAATCTTTCGTATGGGCACGGCACTCCAAACATGAAAACTCTTTCATATGGATATAACTTTCCTCAGCACGGAAATTCTTTCGATTAAGATTCAAACAGTCACTCGGGTGGAAAGAACCTACCTCTTTTTTACACATGATAATTCTACATCATAAAAACCCGGATTGTTCAGCCGACTAGGCACATCCGGATGCCGTATTCTTCGAATACGAAGGTAAGACCCAAAAAGATTTCTCTTTAGGGCCTGGAATCGCACTCGAAAGCTGCGTCCTCCGGTATAATTCCGTGTCAACAACACGAAGAAAAATCCTAGCGGACGCGCCGGGTACCCCATAGGTTAAGTTCGACTCGATAAGTCCACAACGGCCCAGTCGCAACAATCACCTTATCAGGTTCGGTTCGGAGGTCTCGAATCTGTGTAGGCCAGGAATGTTTTTTCCCTAGTCGCAATTAATTGGCCCTGATCTCTCGGCAGAGCCAAGCTACTGTGCCACATCCTTCTGCAATAAAAGCCGCAAAAACAGGCACTTATGTCGCTCGATACTCGAGAATAAAGACTCGTTGCACAGGGAACTCACCCTTTAACAGAAAACAAGTAAGCTGGTTATCCAAAGAAAGGCCAAGAAAGGTTTGACCGTCTACTCGACTGGAAAAATCCCACTCGGGCAAACGCTCGGGGGCTACTGACGAAGATATGGATCCTGAACCCTGCGAATAAGGACACCCCCTCTCAGGCCCAAGGTGAAGGCCCAAGAAGAGGAGCCCTTGGAATACTCCAGAAGGCCCACGTGAAGCCCACCCGCACTAACTTGCGGGTTAAGCTAGGAAACATGTAACCGACCTAGCTAGAGTTCGAATCCTCTCCGGGTAGGACTCGAGACCTGGCCATCTATATAAGGCCAGGAGAGCCCCCCTGGAGGAGGACCAAGCAATACCGCACGACCCAAAGCCTTGAACTCGAGACCTACTCTCGATTCGAGCACCACCATTGTAACCGATCTAATCTTCAATACAGATCGACAAGAGGCAGGAGTAAGGGTTTTACCTCTACGAGGGCCCCGAACCTGGGTAAATCTCGCCCCCTGTCTAGCCGACGATTCCACCAGCGCTCATGGGTTCTCTTAACCGAAAACCGATAGGTTCACCGAAGGGATTTGTTGAGTCTGGGATTCGACACCGCCCCTTCCCTCTACCCCCTCGCGCGCGTCCGTCGCCCCCGCGCGGCGGCGGCACGCGCCCCCGGGCCCTCCCCTACCCGCCCTCCCCCTTTCTCCCTCTCCCATCGCCGCCGTCGGCAGTGCCCTTCATAGGCTATATGGAGAATAGCCGCTAATAGCCCGGCTGTATGGATATAGCCCGGATATAGCCTCTTAGCCCGGCTATATCCCGTCTAGGGGACCAAAAATTTTGGACCAAAATTTGTCACCTCCGTCAATTTCGGAGCCCAAATCAATCACCGTTGGTTGTTTAATTGTTGTTGTGAGGTGCAAGTATGACCCATAGCGACCTGGTTTCGGAACTGCTGAACTGTATCATGAATAGTTGTTATTTAAACTCCTGATTGTTCGTTCATCTTATATGATTATGTTGTTACATTATGTGTTTGTGAATAATACTATATAAATGATTATATGTTGTCTAAATTTTACTGTTTTTCCAATATTCTAGCAAAACGGCTATATGGTTATAGCCCAGCTATAGCCTTTCATAGCTTTTGAAATCGCCGGGGCCATATGCGATAGCCCGCTATTTTAAACTTTGGGTTATATACCGCGCTCTTGATCTTGAAGAATAGCTTTGTTATCTATGTGCAAATTATATATACCAAAACACATATGGATATTTAATGGGAGGTATGGAGATAAAAAACTGGAATACACGCCGCACATGATGGAAAAGTATGGGACAACCACCGAGATGTTAGACAGATGATTGATCCAACTGATATACAACACCATTTCTTATTCTTTATAACCGAATGATTTTCCTTTCGACAGATATTAAATTAAATTATAAAAAGGGCAGGATGTGGACGTTGACAGGAGAAAAAAATCTGACAAAGATTGTATCAAAGTATGACCCTTTAGTCAAACTCAAGAGTGATGACCTAACTGTTGGAATTTTACATGGGCTCCATCATATGGGCTCACTTGGCTAGCCCATTAAGCCCACTAAAAATCCTGAAATTGTCATGGCCCATTCATGAATAATAAGTGGAGTGAGTGGGACTAAAGTTTAGTCCCACATTGCTAGTTTGAAGAGAGTGGAAGCACCTTATAAGGTGAGCCATTCTAGCTCATGTATGAGTAGGCAAGGCAAGAGGAGAGGTGTGCCACACGCGCGCTCCTCCTCCTCCGCCGCCCGCCTCGTCACGACGCGCCGCGCCGCGCCGCGGGTTGCGGGAATGAGCCGAGCCGAGAGCGTTTATTTTGTCGATTGGGAAAATTTAATGAGTCAAAACCGTTTCCGTTTCCTTTCTGGATCGTGGGCCCGCATATAAATACGCGCATACGGTAAACCGGGGCGATCAGGTTTTTGGGGAGCGCATGAGCGCAACTGCTGACGGCGACCACTTCCCCAACGACGATTTCTTCCCCGACATCGGCAACCTCTTCATCGACGACATGGCCGACGTGGACAACAACAACGGCAGTGCCGCTACCGCTCCATCGTATGTAATTCTATTCCATCTGTATGAGATACTCCTGGAATTCTTATGTCTAGTTCTAGCTATAGATTGGATCAGTTTGTCTACTGTATTAGATCTAGATATTTGCATGATTACTGTATTTGCTACTGTCGCAATTCATCTGCTGCTATTTCGCATTAAATCATGTGCTAAATTGCTAATATATTCAACAATCCAAAAACCTGATTATAGGCAATTTCTTGCACCTGCGCCGTCTGTCATTGCGGCGACAAGGCCAATCCCTTTCAAGGGTGTGGACTATAAGAGGTGGCGCACGAGAGCAGTGCTATGGTTTCAAACCTTGCGCTGCTATGCGGCCACCAAGGGCAAGCCTGAGGGCGATCTCAATCCCAGCTGGAGGCCTTTGAGAATATGGACACTATGTTTAAAAGTGCCCTCCTCGGTATTATCGATGATTCCATCGTCGATCGTATATGTCGTTTGATAACGGCAAGGATATGTGGGCTGCACTCGAGGCCAAATTTGGGGCCTCGGATGCTGGCAGCGAGCTGTTGTCATGGAGCAATTCTATGACTACATGATGACTGATGAGCGCTCTGTTGTTCAACAGGCTCATGAGATACAGTCACTCGCTAAAGAACTTGAGCACTTCAAGTGTATGTTACCGGACAAGTTTGTGGCCGGAGGCATTATTGCCAAGCTTCCATCTTCATGGAGCACCTTTGCTACTTCTCTAAAACACAAGAGACAGGAGTTTTCCGTAATGGACCTCATCGGATCTTGATGTGGAAGAGAAGGCGAGAGCAAAGGATACACGTGCTCGGGTTGCTGAGGTAGGTTCTTCCTCATGTGGTACAGAAGAAACATTACCCGCCCAACAACCCTAAATATAACAAGAAGAAATCCGAGGGTAAAGGCAAGCCCGATGGCAAGTTCAAGCCGTCGCACTCTACCAACTTCAAGAAGAGAAAGGGGTCATGTCACGTTTGCGGTGAACTGACCCATTGGGCTCCAAAGTGCCCTAAGCGTTATGAGCTGCAGCAGCAGGAGAACAGCGGCAAGACCGCTAATGTTGTCATGGCTGACACTGAGATGAAGGATTCTGGGTACGGTATAGTTCCCACTATTCTTTCAGTTTGTCATTCACCTGAATGGTTAGTTGACACAGGTGCCAATGTACATGTTTGTGCTGATGCTTCCATGTTCTCTTCTTATCAGGTCACAGGGACTTCCCCGTGCTGATGGGGAACGGGTCACATGCTACTGTTCGTGGTGTTGGTACGGTCGATCTGAAGTTTACTTCGGGGAAGATCGTGCGGCTGAAGAACGTTCATCATGTGCCCCCCATCAATAAAAATCTCGTCAGCGGCTCACGTTTATGTCGAGATGGTTTTAAGTTGGTTTTCGAGTCTAATAAAGTTGTAATTCCATGTATGGACAATTTATTGGTAAAGGCTATGAGTGCGGAGGCTTGTTCCGCTTATCCTTGTCAGATATTTGCACCAAAGTTATTAATAATGTTTGCCACGATAATGATTGTGATGTTTGGCATTCACGACTATGTCATATTAATTTTGGTTGCATGACGCGGTTAGCAAATATGAGTTTAATTCCGAAATTCAGTACTGTTAAAGGTTCCAAATGTCAAGTGTGTGTTCAAGCTAAGCAACCTCGCAAATCTCATAAGACTGCGGAGGCGAGAGACTTGGCACCACTAGAACTTATACATTCTGATCTTTGTGAGATGAATGGCGTATTGACAAAAGGTGGAAAAAAATATTTTATGACACTTATTGATGACTCCACTAGATATTGTTATGTGTATCTTCTGAAATCTAAAGATGAAGCTTTAACTTATTTCAAGAACTATAAGGCCGAAGCTGAGAACCAACTTGATCGTAAAATTAAACGGCTTAGGTCTGATCGTGGTGGAGAGTATTTTTCCAACGAGTTTAATTCTTTTTGTGCTGAACACGGTATTATTCATGAGAGGACGCCTCCCTCACCCCAGTCAAATGGGGTGGCTGAAAGAAAGAACCGAACGTTGTCTGATTTGGTTAACGCCATGTTAGACACTTCGGGTCTCTCCAAGGCATGGTGGGGGGAGGCACTAATGACCGCATGTCATCCTAAACCGAGTTCCCACAAAGAATAAAACCATTACTCCGTTTGAGGAATGGGAAGGAAAAGATTGAAACTCTCCTACCTACGTACTTGGGGTTGTTTGGCGAAAGTCAATATACCAATTCCCAAGAAGCGCAAGCTTGGACCTAAAACCGTAGATTGTGTTCTTCTGGGCTATGCTTTTAATAGCATTGGTTATAGATTCTTGGTAGTAAAATCTGAGGTATCCGACATGCATGTTGGTACGATTATGGAGTCGAATGGTGCGACTTTCTTTGAGAACATATTTCCTATGAAGGATATGTCTAGCTCATCAAATCAGAAGAAACCTGTTTCATCTAGTCAAGAATTAGCTGAGATTCCTGAATCCACCATTCCGATAGAACACGTTGAGAATCCCGAGGAGGATGACAATGAAGTTCCTTTAAGGAGCAAGAGACAGAGGACTGCAAAGTCCTTTGGTAATGATTTCATTGTGTACCTCGTGGATGACACACCCAAGACTATTTCAGAAGCCTATGCGTCTCTTGATGCTGACTACTGGAAGGAGGCTGTCCGTTGCGAGATGGATTCCATCTTGGCTAACGGAACCTGGGAAATCACTGATCGTCCTTATGGGTGTAAACCTGTAGGATGTAAGTGGGTGTTCAAGAAAAAGCTTAGGCCTGATGGTACAATTGAAAAGTACAAGGCAAGGCTTGTGGCCAAGGGTTATACCCAGAAAGAAGGTGAAGACTTCTTTGATACTTACTCACCTGTTGCTAGACTGACCACTATTCGTGTGCTACTATCACTGGCTGCCTCACACGGTCTTCTCGTTCATCAAATGGACGTTAAGACGGCTTTCCTTAATGGAGAGTTGGACGAGGAAATTTACATGGATCAGCCAGATGGTTTCGTAGTACCCGGTCAGGAAGGCAAGGTGTGCAAGTTATTGAAGTCATTATACGGCCTCAAGCAAGCACCTAAGCAATGGCATGAAAAGTTCGAAAGGACTTTGACTGCTGAAGGCTTTGTTGTAAACGAAGCTGACAAGTGTGTGTACTATCGCCATGGTGGGGGCGAGGGAATTCTATGTCTATACGTTGATGACATATTGATCTTTGGGACCAATCTTGATTTAATCAAGGAAGTTAAGGATTTTATCTCGCTGCTTTGAGATGAAGGATCTAGGAGTAGCTGATGTTATCTTGAACATCAAGCTGTTGGGAGATGATAATGGTGGGATCACACTGCTTCAATCTCACTATGTGGAAGGTCTTGAGTCGCTTTGGGTATAGTGACTGCAAGCCTTCTTCAACTCCATATGATGCTAGTTTGTTGCTTCGAAAGAATCAACGGATTACTAGAGATCAACTGATATTCTCAGATTATAGGCTCGCTTATGTATTTGGCGAGTGCCACGAGGCCTGACATCTCTTTGCTGTGAGCAAATTGAGCCGGTTTGTTTCCAATCCGAGAGATGATCATTGGCGTGCGCTTGAGAGAGTTATGCGCTATTTAAAAGGCACTGCGAGCTATGGAATTCACTATACCGGAAACCCGAGGGTTCTGGAAGGATATAGTGATTCTAATTGGATATCTGATGCTGATGAGCTTAAGGCCACTAGTGGTTATGTTTTTACACTTGGTGGTGGCGTTGTTTCCTGGAAGTCTTGCAAGCAGACCATCTTAACGAGGTCAACTATGGAAGCAGAACTCGCAGCATTAGACACAGCCACTGTTGAGGCAGAGTGGCTTCGTGAGCTCTTGATGGACTTGCCTATGGTTGAAAAACCAATACCCGCAATCCTAATGAACTGTGATAATCAAACTGTGATCATCAAAGTGAACAGTTCTAAGGATAATGCAAAGTCATCAAGACATGTGAAGAGGAGATTAAAATCTGTCAGGAAATTGAAGAACTCCGGAGTTATTGCGTTGGATTATATCCAAACGTCCATGAACTTGGCAGATCCCTTCACAAAGGGTTTATCACGGAATGTGATAGATAATGCATCAAGGGAGATGGGTTTGAGACCCACGTTATGAGTTGCCCACAGTGGTAACCCACTCTATGTGATCGGAGATCCCGTGAATTAGAAGTTCCACTCCATAAAAGATGCAATACTCTCCTGATCTGTACGGTAGGTTGACATTTGTCTTAATGCGTTCCAAGTGGCTTATTTATATAAGCAGAGATGTGTCCTACAGAACATCTCCTGAGGAACTCACCTATATGAGTCTGACTGTTAAACGTCGCAGTCTATGAGAATCGGGTGCTCTCTAATAAACTCATGAAAGGCCTTCGGAGTATGACGCATACGCTCCAAACCGCGGGGAAGCCTTGCGGCAGCCTAGTATCGGTTCAGACGTTGTGTGAAACGGGTATCACAGCAAACTTGTAGTTCAAGGCGTAGTCCACTATTCAAGTTGTGAACTAGTGTAGCATGATGTTCTAAGTGGAAGTTCAACTTAACAGTCTCCACTAACACCGGTATATAAACAATGTTTTGGAACAGAGTTTATGAAATGTGCTAATGACACTTTGTGGGGGATTGTTGGAATTTTACATGGGCTCCATCATATGGGCTCACTTGGCTAGCCCATTAAGCCCACTAAAAATCCTGAAATTGTCATGGCCCATTCATGAATAATAAGTGGAGTGAGTGGGACTAAAGTTTAGTCCCACATTGCTAGTTTGAAGAGAGTGGAAGCACCTTATAAGGTGAGCCATTCTAGCTCATGTATGAGTAGGCAAGGCAAGAGGAGAGGTGTGCCACACGCGCGCTCCTACTCCTCCGCCGCCCGCCTCGCCACGTCACGACACGACGCGCCGCGCCGCGGGTTGCGGGAATAAGCCGAGCCGAGAGCGTTTATTTTGTCGATTGGGAAAATTTAATGAGTCATTTAATTTGGTAATTGACGGACGCGTTAATTCCAAAACCGTTTCCGTTTCCTTTCTGGATCGTGGATCCGAACCGACTCAGACGTGGAGTTACGCCCACGTCTCTCCCAGCCCGCATATAAATACGCGCATACGGTAAACCCTAGCCGTCACTTCGTCATACCGTTCCAAAACACTGCGCCGCCAATTCAAGTCTTCTCCATCCCTCCTTCCGGCGTGCACCGCGAGAAGGGACAGCAGGCCTCCGGAACCCCGCCTCTTGTGATCCTGTACGGGAGAGGGGCGATCAGGTTTTTGGGGAGCGCATGAGCGCGACTGCTGACGGCGACCACTTCCCCAACGACGATTTCTTCCCCGACATCGGCAACCTCTTCATCGACGACATGGCCGACGTGGACAACAACAACGGCGGTGCCGCTACCGCTCCATCGTACGTAATTCTATTCCATCTGTATGAGATACTCCTGGAATTCTTATGTCTAGTTCTAGCTATAGATTGGATCAGTTTGTCTACTGTACTAGATCTAGATATTTGCATGATTACTGTATTTGCTACTGTCGCAATTCATCTGCTGCTATTTCGCATTAAATCATGTGCTAAATTGCTAATATATTCAACACTAACGGTGACCTGACTCTTTGATTAACATCTAGTGTTTCTAATCACTATACGCTTGCAATTACTAAACTCACATTGTCTAGGCAAGGTCCGTCACAACGCCTTAAGTTATTATGCACACCAGGACCTCAGGAATTTTCTGTAGGCAAGTTCATTTCAAGGAGACAAATATATATTACAATCTAAATTCACTTTAGAGGTACTTAAAACCTGAAATTATCTATCCAAGTCTCCTCCAGCTATTGAACCTTCTGATTATAAGCTACATACACAGCTAGTAAGTTGAGAGTAAGCAGCCATATGATCCAACCGAACTTAAGTTACCAGATGGGCATTGGGCGCCACAACATTCATCTAAAAATAACACAAAAGCGTGATTTGAACAGTTAAGATTTCTCATTGAAGTTTTAATCCAAAAATAAATATTATACCATGATCTGACCAATTCAGATTTCTGATGCTATCCATACATGACAATCCATACTGGTCTCACATGTCTTAAACTCTTAATAAATGACTTATTACCATTGAATATTATCCGATTTGCATATCAAAACTCTGAGTAAAACCTCTTATTTAGGTGTGCCTAAATCATTTACGGTGATAGCGTCATTCTTGGATATAAATCCAGTACACATTTACACAAATGTCATAACAAACTACGATGTAGGATTAATATGGTACACTTGTACTTGTTCAGAGACATATCATTTGACAATTCTTTAACCAAAAAAAATGCCTTGAAACGAATCTCTCTCCAGTTACAAGCAATGGAAGAATTTTATGATTAGACTGTAGAGAGAGTGCTACGCTGGCAAACAGGCCAACCATCAACCAGAGAATGACGCCTACCATAGTTTTCTCAGGGTATCAAAATTTGCTTCATCATATAATGTACGGAAATGAGAAAAGAGCAGAAACACACATAAGTCCCAAGCTAATATAAATACCTCATCTGGCTGGCCCACACACATTCTTTTCATCAGATGTTCAGAATCTGCAGAGTGACAGTCAATGCCAAGTGCACTTATACGAGTCCTTGGATGCTTTAGAAATTCCACTGCAAACAATCTCCAAATGATAAATCAATCAAAATTGGAGCGATAGAGATCATTTTTATTTATGAATTGCAATTTTAACTTACCTGTGTCTAGAGGAACAAGACCAGGTGGCCCTTGTGCAACAGCAGGGTGTGATAAAGATGGATTGGGATTTGTCATCCAACCCACGAGTGCATTTGGAGATAGTGAAACCACGGGCTGAAACGGCTGCAAGATTGAGAATATAGTAAATGATAGGATGATACAAATAAGTCAAAATGTTCAACCACTGCAATACGTACGGCATGAGCACCCATTGGCGGAAATCCAGCAGGCTTGGGGATTGTTCCAAGATTATAATAGGAAATTGGCGTGGAACTGACAACCCTACAAGCGAACAAGGTGAGCCTCTCCACGGCATCTGAGCACCTGGACGGCCGCTGCCGCCGCCAACAGCCTTCTCATTTTAGGGTGAAATATGCACAGCTCCACATGGGGCCTAAGCATTGGATTCCTTCTTCTCATCCTGCTTAGCAAAATGTGGGATGAAAACAATCACGTCCTCCCCAACATATGTACAAGTAACTCAAAATGAACCCAACGGACAACTGCAAAGACAGGACTGGGTAATCACCTATGTGGTAGAGTCGAGGACCAGCTGGGGGCATCATGGCGAGCATCCCGCCATCGAGTCCATACACGTCACAGAACCACACGCCTTCCGGAACTCCAGCTCCCGGTACTTTTTTACCATCGTCGGCCAGAAGCTCACTAAGAATAGGATGGCTGAGAAACTACAGAGTAAATGCAGGAAATTAGTGAGTTGAGACTATACCAAATTACCAATAAGCAACTTCAGCAAAGAGATAGATGACATATAAATCATCATAGAGCATGTTAAAGAAAGGCAGTCAACAAGAAATCAGGATTTTTTTGGATAATTTAATTCCGCCGAGCATAAACTGGCCAGTGAACTTCATCGTACTTCTGTTGCACCTCCAAAACTTTATCACCTGCTTCATCGTCATGTCACATCAGATGAATCTATCTAGCAATGTAGAAATAGAAAGAAGAGAAGTTGTTGACATGTCCTATTTCTAGTAAGTGGAATCAAATCACCGAGGCTGCAGTGCACTAACATTCAGAATCAACATAGAAAAAGTTCAGTACAACAAACTACCAAATGCTCATGGAATAGAGATTGAGCTGATGTTCAAAGAAAACAAGAGACTGTTTCACAAGGAACTGCTACATAGGAGCACGTGATGCTCATGTTCATGTACTAAATAAATAAAAGTTCACCCCAAGCTCCAAGTTCTAGTACTACCTCCGATCCGAAAAGACTGTCGCTGGCTATACTACCGATATGTGCTAACTTAGTTGTTTTTCAGCGACAATTAAAACAGATCGGAGGGAGTAGTACTTACTGAAAAAGAAATAAATTCGTTTTCGGATACAGCATGAGATATTTTCCACGGTTTTTCTGTTAGAGTTCTGCACAAACTTGGAGGGGGGATTGAGAGAAGCTCACCGTCTTTTTTTTAGATAAACAGGGGAAAACCCCCGGTTCCATTTATAGAAACGAAACCACGAGCCGAAATACAGCCAGGGGTTCTGAAAGAGAACGAACAAGGAGTTGTAGCAGTTCTAAAACATTGGCAGGGCCGAAACCACCACCAAAGCTAACTGGAAACAAGAAACAGGGGGCATAACTACAGCCACAAGAGCCACACTCTACTCCGACAAAACAGAAGCTAGTTCTTCCGTTTGGGACAGACATGTTTATGGAGGCACAGCTAGGCACTCTAGGTCACCACATGGATGGACCAATCCTCCTCTGGATGAGCGTGAAGGTACTCCAACGATGCTTGTCCTCCATGCGTAGCTTCAGCAGCGGCATCTTGCCAGGAAATAATCCAGGAGAAGCTACTGCACTCTAGCTCTCTCAGAGTGGAAGGGGAGTCCTCAGCCTGGTGATCATGAGCTCGAAGAATTGAGCCGCCTTCCCTTGCTCTAGCTCTTTGAACGATTTTTGCCATTCCTTCAAGTACATCACCACCAGGCGCCAGACCTATCGTCGAAGATAACGCTGAGTCAAGCCTTGCCTCATTGATCCCTTATCAAAAGCGCCTACGGAAGACAGTCGACAAATTTGACTATGTACAGCTCCGAATGTCACGATTATTTCAAATCTAACCATCTACATACACATCGCTGACAAGGGGTACCTTCTCAATGTTTTCCTTTATGAACTCCCACGGTATATCTGGAAATTTGGTGAAGAAATAAAAACTGAACTTTAATTTACCATTTTTTGAAGAAGAAAAGTTTAAACCTTCTTTCACATGTACCCTACAACTATGCATAATTTCATCAAACTATCAGGGGGGATCATACATCTGTATTTTAGATGATTATCTCTTAAATATGCGACAGATCACACGAGCTTTGTGTAATACAATCATGATTTGGAACTCGATCGATTAATTAATAACAATAGAGAAAAGGAGAAAAATACAGTCAGGAAATTAGGGAATCATGTACCTTAGTGGAGGCTGCCGATGTGATGAGAAGCGCCTTAACCTTCAATCTATTGGGGTCGAGGGCCAAGGGACAGCGCAACTGAGGCCGGGTCAGGGATGGACGATGTCACCGGAGTCCCTACAGCCGCGCCGGCCGCCGTCGCTCTAGCCGGCAGAGCACGCTTCACGGCGTCATGGAGTTCTGATTGTATGGATCACAACAACAGCAGCACTTGAACACGAGATCTTACAAGACAAGGTGGTCCTACCCTTCCTTATAGCTGTTTAGACACTTCTGGGAAGTACATATATATCCATCCTCTGCCATCCTCAATCCCGCAACCTGAGTCAAAAGAGTATGAAAATTCAGAAACTAACCAACTGCTGAGAGGGGGACAGTGGATGGTATGCGTAAAACATTATATGTGATAATGACACTTGCAAGCATTACCACGGGGATTATGCATCAGGTAAACGTATCCCGACCAGGCAAAAGGGGGCACAGCCGTGGCCAGAGGAGATGCACCCAAGATACCAACCCCTGCACTCTGGCTAAACAGAAATTTGTCAAAAGTAATCCCCTTTGCCAAATGCAAAAGCGGCCGTGTGGCGGAGGTTGATGCGATCAACTTCGGAAGGAAAACTGGCAAGGCCGCGGTAGACATTTCTCTGGCCACCGGCGTCTGCAGGTGCGGCGGTGGCACGCTTCTTCTTGGTCTGCCTGTGCGCGCGCCGGCACTGAAGCTCGCACCCGTCAAACAGCTTCCTGGGCTCCTCGAGTGCCTTCATGAGCCCCTCGGGGGAGTTGTAGAGGAAGATTGCATACCCACGGAACAGACCCACGGCGTGGTCGGCGCCGAAGGGCCCCGTCTCGATCTTGCCGAACTCGCGGAAGAATCTCCTCAGCCTGCCGTGCGAGGCGCTTGGGGGTACCTTGTCCACGAAGAGCTGGCGGTCGGTGCATTCGGGGGGGGGGGGGGGGGGGGGAGGGTCAGCGGGGCCAAGCGAGGAAAGCTGGCAGGCGAGGGTACGGCCTTCGACGCGCTTGGAGGCGTCGGCGAGCGCGTGGCGGGCACTTGAACGGCGGCCGTAGGTCACGAAGCCGTGGCCGCGGCAGAGGATGGTGGCTCGATCGGCGACGGCGTGGCGCCGAAGGCTGCGGCCAGCGCCGCGGAGGTGGTGCCGGGGCCGAGCCCGTGGACGAAGAGGCGGCAGTGCGAAGCGTTGGAGGCCAAGGCGGCGATGCGGGAGAGCAGAGCGTGGTCTGGGAGGCAGGCCTCGGCCAGGAGGTAAAGGAGCTCCTCCCTACTGAAGGGCGCCGGAAGACCTTCGATGGTTTCCTCCTCCTGGCACTCATCAGCCGCCCCCGGTGGTGCGTTCACCGCGGAGTCCTCGTCGTCCTTCTCCTCCTCGACTTCATCTCCTGCCATTTAATCAGCCGTAGTCTGCACCTCCACTGACGTCGTCCGACGCGCCGCATCTGATCCACAGCCCCAATGCCTCTGTCGACTCCCTTGCCGCCGTCCTCTGCTGCGCTCCCCGGACTCCCTCGCCACGGCCAACGACCCCGCGGCCGCGCTCCTCCACGACAATGACGTCGGCCGTGCCGTCTCCGGGCGCCTCCGAGGCACAGGGCGCCGGGAACGACGCGCTCTGCCGCTGGCTCTACAACGCCTTCCAGTCCGGCATCCGTGTGCGCCCGTCGGCAGCCCTGCTCACAGATGCAGGTGGTGGTGCAGGGCTGACGGCGTATAGGACGCCGTGGCGGTAAGGAGATCAAGGAGAGAAGGCGTCGAAGCAGTGACAGCGGCGACGCCGTGGTGGTGGTGGAGGACACGAGGAGGAGGCGGCGAGCGGCGGCTACAGGATGGGAGAACCTAGCTTTGCTTTTGGCTAGGAGAGGCGTGCGGGGAAGGGAAACCTTGCTTCGTGGGAAATTAATCGAGCTGTTTTTTTTTCCTCGCCACGCAACGAGCACCTCCACACGCGTTTTGGCTTCCTCCGCCGTGGTTGACAACCCGGCCCCACCTAGACGTAGTCCCACCAGCAGCCACACGATCGCGTCTGTCGCGCGCGCCGGCCGATTTGCCGTTTTCTCTGCCTCTGCAACCGTGCTGAACGGGGACAAACGAAGAGAACAAATGAACCAGACAAAACGAGAACGTGCGGAACGGTGCGGCCAGGACGAGACACGAGAAAAATCGCAGACCGTACGACGAGCAGCCACACGCGCATGGGCGCCGGTTCTTCCCTGCCGCTCTCTGCCGCTGGAAACGCGCTGACCAGGACAACACATAACGAGAAACGGAAAAACGGAACATACGCGTGGACACACGCAGTAGCGCCGCAGGTCCATCGGCCTTACTTGTCTTAGATCCCTCCAGCATACTTGGTAGCCAAGACTTGAAATCATCGTGCATATCATACACCGGCCGGCCCGTCGGCGCGCAACAGACTTGAGCATTGACCTGATAGTATACAAGTGTAAAAAAGAACCTGGTTCAGTCTAGCAGTAGACCATCATTAAAAGCACAAGAATTAATCTTTCATCTGCCCAGAAATCAAGCTCACATTGTCGTTCCACGCCGTCAAGCTGCAGCCATTCATCCCTAATCCTCCACCGCTGTGTCCAGATGCTTAGCAAGGTAAGCAGTCCGTTCCAAACCGATCGCACATAGTACACGAGCCACATTTCTTCGACCTCGGGTAACGTCACATCCACCACCTTGCAGCCATGAAATCGTCATAAGAACAACTAATAAATATCTACTATTTGCGGATATGTGGAGTTGTTTGCAAAATTTGCTCCATGGGATCTCTGTGCATATTAGGCTGCACAAGTTTGATCTAGAAGAAACAGGAGAGGTGCCATTAGCTGCCATAAAACATATGTACAGTAAAAAAATGATGACTATCCATGCATCAAGCAATAATTTTTAAAAATAATTCGCAATCTTAAAACCAGAAGTTAACATGAATGAGATGGAGAACAAACGATGTTTCGACATCGCTAATTAAATTCCAATCAACAAATTCGACGCAGGATATAAATATCGTTTTCATTTAGCGTGGATGTAAGATCAAGATTTTTTGCATTGTTATAAAAGTATAGTTTAGGAAGGGCATCTATTTCCAGATGTTAGGATTTTCGGTTTCGAGGAATCATATAGGAAGAAAATGTTAGAAACAGGAGGGAGTACAACAAAGTGGATTAGTTGGACAAAGCTGAACTCTGCATCTTGAACCGACAGTTTAACTGAAATTTTGTCACACCATGTGATCCTGTATATCGAATCCCTGCAACATTAGCAGCCCACCAGTCTCTCCAAAGATCGGTATTTATCTTCCGAAAATCTGCTAGCAAACAGGCTGGACATTGTCTACTTCTTTACATAAAAGAAGCGAGTTAGGGATCGTAGAGCAATTAAGTATTCTCTGATATTTTCTCAATTTAAGCTAGCTTGTTGATGCACGTGCTATAAAATCCAGTTGATATTTTCCCAGTGGCACCTTTTTTCTAATTCTCTCCTAATTCGATCCTAGTGTGCAAGAATTCCCTATTTTCCAGTCCACAAGGCCAAAAGGCAGCAGCAAAACGGCAAATTCAGAAAATTCAGATTGGGTGGCCGGCCATGCCTCAAACCTGCAACACATATCTCACAGCCAACACAGCAAGCAGCAGCAGCACCTAGTATAGCTATAGCTCATGGAGGCATACCTGGTAAGGCCGCAAGGCAGTTCGCTCCACATCTTCATCTTGCAAGCCGCTCGAGCCTGCAAACCAGCACTCTGCTCCTGTCTAGGTTGCATCCTCAGTGAAGCAGAGAAGCAGCAGTGCAGCCTGAAGTTGAGATGGAGAGAAGCAGTCTGTGGAAGGGGGTCATCTACGAAGCTCAGGGTGCCAATGGTGAAGAAGACGAAGTTGCTGGAGGTCCAGAGGTACGCCGGTCGACGGAGCTTCTACAGTTGTCGGAAGGTTGGCGAAAGCCGCTACCGATAGAAGCAGGTCGACGGCCCCGCGCGAATCTGCAAGAGGAGCAGGCCAACAGCTACGGGAGGAGCAACAGGCCAGGGAGTAGGGGAGGTGGGGAGCCCTGGGTGGATCCCGGATGCGATGCGGCAGTGCGGGCAGCCGGTGGCAGCGTCTATGTCGGTGGTGGCGGCGGGGCTAACCCTAGTATTCGCACGAGCAGGACAGGATTGGGGTTGGGGAACAGGACGGGTCCTGGTTGATGAATCGATTCACATTTCAGGTCCTTAGACAAGGAAATAAGGGAATGGCCTCCTGCTCGATCCAGGCCTGCCGTCGCCGGCTTCGCTGCTGCGAGTTGGACATGCGCCATGCCTCTCCTTCTCCCTGGTAGCTCGATCTCTCTCGGTGTTTCTGTTTGGTTCAAAGGAACGAAGCAGAGAAGAAAACGGGAGAGGAAAAGATAAGGTAGAACCATGTGTTAACCTAGCGACGCATGTGGGCAGGAGAGCTCCGGCCGCGGAGAGGGGTGTCTGCGGCGGACAGCGCCGGAGGCGAGGGCGCGGCGGACGCAACACCGGTGGCGGCGCTGGTGGTGGGAGCGGCAGCTGCTGCCCGAGGAACCCTAGAGCGGTGGTGTCTGCTTCTAGAGGTGAGGGGACGGAACGAGTAAGGGGATATTGCATCGGGGAAAGACACAGGAGCCGAAATAGGCAATCTAGTGGCAAAGGCCAAAGGCCCACAGTCAGCGACAGAGGGCACGGCAGATGGCCTGAGAGGAGGCGCTGTCCATGGAACGTACAGTTATAGTGTATTATGTATTCTAACGATACTACATTTCTTGCCAACTTCTAGCTGTTGTACGAATCGATCAAAACGAATGTATATACACGAACTGAATTCTCTTGTCCAGTAGACACACAGCACCACGTAGACTCCCATACAAAAATAGGAGGACGAAACAATTATCAGGATGATTCAAGGTAATTTCGTAAGCAGCTAGGCTACCCATCCCTGTCTCTGGCCACATATCGATATTGGGCACATAAACTATGCTGAAATTTGGGATGGACTTTTAGCCCATTAGACAATATCTACTTAAATCTCTAAGTCATAGCAAGTGGTGGGAGTTTAGTCTTATATTGCTAGTTGAGAGAGTTTTGCACCAGTATATAACTTGAGCTCTCTCCCCACTAGTGTGAGTTGGTATGAAGAGAGACGAGTTGTGGAGGTGTTCCACACGCGCCCTGCTCCTCCACCGCCCGCCTCGCCACATCACGACACGACAAGTCACAACGCGTCGCGGGTTGCGGGAATGAGCCGAGCCGACACATTTATTTTGGCAGTCGGAAACGGGGAGTCAACAGACACGACAATAATATAAGATGTTACATTGATTATTGTATAATTGCGTCACATTTATTTTGGTAACTGCCGTATTGATCGCGTGTGATAACCGCGCGCAGTAAAACGCCGCCTTTATCACGTGGTAACGGCCGTAGTAAACGCCAATTGAATTGACCGTTCTTCTACTCGGTCGTGCCTATAAATTGGAGGCTCAGGCGGACACAGAAAACACAACTCATACACGTTGCCTCTTTGCGCCCACTGTCGTTCCACCTCCTGTTGCTGTCGCCGGTGATCCCATCCCGTCTACCGCGTACACGGCCGACGGGAGAGCAGGCCTCCAAAACCCCGCCTCTCGAGATCCTGTACGGGAGAGGGGCGATTAGGTTTTTTGGGGAGCGTGTCCTACGCGACTGCTCGCTGCTGCTGTACTTCTACTTCGTCTACTACCGCGTCGCCCTCTTCGTCAACATGTCCACCGAAGCCGAACGCGCTGCTGCTGCCACCGAGGCCGCCACTGCTGCCACCGAGGCCGCCGCTGCTGCTGCAGCAGCCGCCACTGCTACGTCTACTGCCAACTGGCCGATCGCAGGGTATAACACGTTTATCCCTGCCCTTATTATTTCCATATGTGCCATACTAGTAGTTTTCCTAGATGTGTCTACTGTCAATCTAGTTTGCATGAATATGGTTAATTATCAGTATGTTTACGTCATGCTCGTGATTTATACTTGGATTAATTTAATCTGTAAATTGCCTAAATTCTCAACAATCCAAAAACCTAATATGTGTAGGCAATTTTCGATTCATGGTTTTTCTACTGCACTGAAACCGGACCCGTTTACCGGGACGTATTTTAAGCGTTGGCAGAGCAAAACAATCTTATGGCTCACGGCAACGTGTTCTAGGTTGCCGGTGTCACTCCCACGAGAACGATTACTCCTGAACAAGAGAAGGCGTTTAGGGATGCCACCGTCGTCTTTGTTGGATGCGTTCTAAGCGTGATCAGAGATAAGTTTGTTGACGCATATTTACATATGCGGGTTGCCAAGGACTTGTGGGAGGCGCTCGAATCCAAATTCGGCGCAACCGATGCTGGCAGCGAGATGTACAGTATAGAGCAGTTCCATGACTACAGAATGGTCGAAAACCATTCTGTATTTGCGCAGGATCATGAGATACAGTGCATCGCTAAGGAGCTTGAAATTTTCAAGTGCGTGCTACCGGGCAAGTATGTCGCGGGATGTATAATCGCCAAGCTGCCTAATTCCTGGAGGAACTTTGCCACTACTCTGAAACATCAGAGGCGTGAATTCTGAGTAGAGGATATCATCGGCCATCTGAGTGTTGAGCAGAATTCGAGGGCAAAGGACTCGCATGGAAAAGGGAACGAAGGGACTTCTGCAGCCAATATGGTACAGAAGAACTACAACTCCCACAAGAACAAGGCGAGGACTGGTGTCCAGAAGAATACCGACTTCAAGAAGAAGGCTAACAAGACCTTCAAGAAGGATAAGAAGAAAGATGGCTGCTTCACTTGTGGTTCACTGGAACACTGGGCTGTGAAGTGCCCAAAGAAGTACGTGAAGCCAGGACAGGATTCCAAGTCTATCAACATGATTGTGAGCAACAATGAGAATGTGCCATCTGGGTATGGTATTGTATTTTCAGTTTGCCAGTCTACTGACTGGTGGATTGACACAGGTGCAAACATTCATGTGTGTGCTGACATCTCATTGTTTTGTTCTTATCAGGTCACAAGGAACGGTTCCGTATTGATGGGGAACGGCGGTGGTGCTTCTGTACTTGGTGTTGGCACGGTCGATCTGAAATTTACTTTGGGAAGGATCGTGCAGCTCAAGAACGTGCATCATGTCCCCGCCATCAAGAAGAATCTTGTTAGTGGCTCCCTTCTATGTAGAGAAGGATTTAAGTTGGTTTTTGAGTCCAATAAAATAGTTGTAACGAAATATGAACTGTTTGTTGGAAAAGGGTATGAGTGCGGAGGTCTGTTCCGCTTTTCCCTCGCTGATTTCTGTAATAAAGTCGCGAACAATATTCATTCGAGTGTTGATGAAACAAAAGTTTGGCATTTACGTCTTTGTCACGTTGGTTTCAGTTGCATGACGCGGTTAGCATAATTAAATTTAATTCCAAATTTCACTTCAGCCAAAGGTTCTAAGTGTCATTCGTGTGTGCAAGCAAAGCAACCTCGTAAGCCCCATAAGGCTGCGGAGGAGAGACACTTGGCGCCATTAGAACTCATACATTATGATCTCTGTGAGATGAGTGGTGTGTTGACTAAAGGTGGAAAGAGATACTTCATGACATTAATAGACGATTCCACTAGATTTTGCTATGTATATCTGTTAAACACTAAATATGAGGCTTTACACTACTTTAAAATCTATAAGGCAGAAGTTGAGAATCAACTTGAAAAGAAAATTAAACGAATCCGGTCAGATCGTGGTGGAGAGTATTTCTCTAATGAGTTTGATTTTTTCTGTGCGGAACATGGTATTATTCATGAGAGGACGCCTCCCTATTCACCTCAGTCAAATGGGGTTGCTGAACGGAAAACCCGTACTCTAACAGATTTGGTTAACGCCATGTTAGATACATCGGGTTTATCCAAGGCATGGTGGGGGTAGGCTATATTGACATCATGTCCTGTTCTGAATAAAGTTCCGATGAAAGATAATAAGGTCACTCCCTATGAGCAATGGGAGAAGAAAAAAACAACACTCTCGTACTTACGTACTTGGGGCTGTTTGGCGAAAGTCAATGTGCCGATCCCTAAAAAGTGTAAACTTGGACCAAAGACCGTGGATTGCGTTAATTTGGGATACGCTAATAGTAGCGTTGGCTATAGATTTCTAGTAGTGAAATCTGAGGTACCTGACGTGAAGGTCGGTACGATTTTGGAGTCTAAAGATGCTACATTCTTTGAGGATATTTTTCGTATGAGAGATATGCAAAACACTTCTAGACAGGAATCAGAGGAGACTCCTGAGCCTCGTGTCGTGACGAGGCGAGGCGTGGCGAGGCGGGCGGCGGAGGAGGAGGAGCGCGTGTGTGGAACACCTCCACAACTCGTCTCTCTTCATACCAACTCACACTAGTGGGGAGAGAGCTCTCCTTATAAACTGGCGCAAAACTCTCCCAACTAGCAATATGAGACTAAACTCCCACCACTTGCTATGGTTGCATGGGCCTTAGGGATTTAAGTATAAATTGCCTAATGGGCTAAAAGCCCATCCTAAATTTCAGCAATCCCCCACCAGATCCCGAAGACCCATGGTGTTGTCCTCTATTCCATTCACTGTTTTTATATACCGGTATATTCAGTGGAGACCCGTTAAAGTTGAACATCCACCTAGAACAAGTAGCTACACTACATCACAACTGAACAATGGACTATGCCTTGAATTGTCAGTTTGGCGCAAAATAGTTTCACTAAATGTCTTACCAGTACTAGGCTGCCGAAGTCTGACCCCTCGGGTGGAGCATATTAGTCATACTCCTGGTCTATTCATGAACTTATTAGACTGCGACCAGCAGTCAGGCTCATATAGGTGTGTTCCTCCAAAGATCACTCTGTAGGATAGCATCTTGCTTATACAAGCCTTGGAACACATTAAGACAAAAGTCAAACTGCCGTACAGTTTTTGAGAGTACTGCATCTCCAGTGGAGTGGGTTAGTAAAAATTACTCTCCTCAATTAACCACTAGCTTGTTTTCCTAGGTCCCACTTCACGGGATCTCCGATCACATAGGTTGAGTTATTGCCATGGCAACTCATGTGGGTCTCATACCCATCTCCCTTGATGCACTTTCTATCACAACACGTGATAGCCATTTAGTAAAGGGATCTGCCAGATTCTTAGCCGACTGGATATAATCCACCGCTATCACTCCGGAGTTTGTTAAATGTCTGACAGATTTTAATCTCATTTTTATGTGTTTTGTGGACTGTGCGTTGTCCTTTGAACTATTCACCTTGACAATTACTGTTTGATTGTCACGGTTCATAAGGATAGCCGGTACTGGCTTTTCAACCACATGTAAGTCCATCAAAAGATCTCGAAGCCATCCTGCTTCGACACTAGATGTGTCTAATGCTGTTAATTCTGCTTCCATTGTTGATCTCGTTAAGATCGTTTGCTTGCAAGACTTCCAGGAAACAACACCACCTCCAAGGGTAAACACATACCCTGTTGTGTCTTTCATATCATCAGCATCAGAGCTCCAATTCGCATCACAATACCCTTCAAGTACCGAAGGATATCCACTATAGTGAAGTCCATGGTTCATGGTACCTTTCAGATAGCGCATAATTGTTTGTACAGCATGCCAATGCACATCACCAGGATTGGAAACAAACTGGCTTAGTTTGCACACAGCAAACATGATGTCAGGCCTCGTACCGCTCGCTAGGTACATGAGTGAACCAATTACTTGAGAGTACCTCAGCTGATCCTTAGTTGTGCCTTCGAACTTTCGAATCCGCACACTAGGATCATATGGCGTTGGAGAAATTTTGCAGTCCGAATATCCAAAACGACTCAAAACCTTCTCAATATAATGGGATTGCAGAAGTGTAATCCCACCCTCATTGTCTCTCAATAGCTTGATGTTCAAAATAACATCAGCCACACCAAGATCTTTCATCTCAAAGTTCTGGGATAGAAATGACTTAACCTCATTGATTACATTGAGGTTAGTCCCAAATATCAGTATGTCATAAACATACAAACACAATATAACTCCTTCGCCCCCACCATGGCGATAGTATACACATTTGTCAGCTTCATTAACAACAAGCCAACAGATGTTAAAGTTGTCTTGAACTTCTCATGCCATTGCTTAGGTGCTTGTTTCAGCCCATATAAAGATTTCAGTAACTTACACACCTTTTCTTCTTGACCATCTAACACAAAGCCATCTGGCTGTCTTATATAGATTTCCTCGTCTAACTCTCCATTTAGGAAATCCGTCTTAACATCCATCTGATGGACGAGAAGACCATGCGAGGCCGCCAACGAGAGTAATACTCGAATGGTGGTCAGTCTGGCCACAGGTGAATAAGTATCAAAGAAATCTTCATCTTCTTTCTGGGAGTAACACTGGGCCACAAGTCTAGCCTTGTACTTTTTAATCGTACCATCGAGCCTGAGCTTCTTTTTGAACACCCACTTACATCCTAATGGTTTACAGCCATAAGGACGTTCAGTGATCTCCCACGTTCCATTAGCCATGATGGAATCCATCTCGTTACGGACCGCTTCTCTCCAGTAGTCAGCATCTGGAGATGCATAAGCTTCTGAAATAGAAGTGGGAGTATCATCGACAAGGTACACAAGGAAATCATCGCCAAAGGACTTTGCAGTCCTCTGTCTTTTGCCCCTACCAAGGGTTTCCTCGTCATCCTTCTCAGGATTCTCATCATGTGTTTGTTTGAGAATCCTGAGAAGGATGACGAGGAAACCCTTGGTAGGGGCAAAAGATAGAGGACTACAAAGTCCTTTGGCGATGATTTCCTTGTGTACCTTGTCGATGATACTCCCACTTCTATTTCAGAAGCTTATGCATCTCCAGATGCTGACTACTGGAGAGAAGCGGTCTGTAGCGAGATGGATTCCATCATGGCTAATGGAACGTGGGAGATCACTGAACGTCCTTATGGCTGTAAACCATTAGGATGTAAGTGGGTGTTCAAAAAGAAGCTTAGACCCGATGGTACGATTGAAAAGTATAGGGCTAGACTTGTGGCCCAGTGTTACTTCCACAAAGAAGATGAAGATTTCTTTGATACTTATTCACCTGTGGCCAGACTGACCACCATTCGAGTATTACTCTCGTTGGCGGCCTCGCATGGTCTTCTCGTCCATCAGATGGATGTTAAGACGGCTTTCCTAAATGGAGAGTTAGACGAGGAAATCTATATGCAGCAGCCAGATGCCTTGTGTTAGATGGTCAAGAAGAAAAGGTGTGTAAATTACTGAAATCTTTATATGGGCTGAAACAAGCACCTAAGCAATGGCATGAGAAGTTCAAGACAACTTTAACATCTGTTGGCTTTGTTGTTAATGAAGCTGACAAATGTGTATACTATCGCCATGGTGGGGGCGAAGGAGTTATATTGTGTTTGTATGTTTATGACATACTGATATTCGGGACCAACCTCAAAGTAATCAATGAGGTTAAGTCATTTCTATCCCAGAACTTTGAGATGAAAGATCTTGGTGTGGCTGATGTTATTTTGAACATCAAGCTATTGAGAGACAATAAGGGTGGGATTACACTTCTGCAATCCCATTATGTTGAGAAGGTTTTGAGTCGTTTTGGATATTCGGACTGCAAAATTTCTCCAACGCCATATGATCCTAGTGTGCGGATTCGAAAGTTCGAAGGCACAACTAAGGATCAGCTGAGGTACTCTCAAGTAATTGGTTCACTCATGTACCTAGCGAGCGGTACGAGGCCTAACATCATGTTTGCTGTGTGCAAACTAAGCCGGTTTGTTTCCAATCCTGGTGATGTGCATTGGCATGCTGTACAAAGAATTATGCGCTATCTGAAAGGTACCATGAACCATGGACTTCACTACAGTGGATATCCTTCGGTACTTGAAGGGTATTGTGATGCGAATTGGAGCTCTGATGCTGATGAGATGAAAGCCACAACGGGGTATGTGTTTACCCTTGGAGGTGATGTTGTTTCCTGAAAGTTTTGCAAGCAAACGATCTTAACGAGATTAACAATGGAAGCAGAATTAACAGCATTATACACGTCTAGTGTCGAAGCAGGATGGCTTCGAGATCTATTGATGGACTTACCTGTGGTTGAAAAGCCAGTACCGGCTATCCTTATGAACTGTGACAATCAAACAGTAATTGTCAAGATGAATAGTTCAAAGGACAATGCACAGTCCACAAAACACATAAAATGAGATTAAAATATGTTAGACATTTAACAAACTCCGGAGTCATAGCGGTGGATTATATCCAGTCGGCTAAGAATCTGGCAGATCCCTTTACTAAATGGCTATCACGTGTTGTGATAGAAAGTGCATCAAGGGAAATGGGTATGAGACCCACATGAGTTGCCATGGCAGTAACCCAACCTATGTGATCGGAGATCCCGTGAAGTGTGACCTGGGAAAACAAGCTAGTGGTTAATTGAGGAGAGTAATTTTTACTAACCCACTCCACTGGAGATGCAGTACTCTCAAAAACTGTATGGCAGGTTGACTTTTGTCTTAATGTGTTCCAAGGCTTGTATAAGCAAGATGCTATCCTACAGAGCGATCTTTGGAGGAACACACCTATATAAGCCTGACTGCTGGTCACAGTCTATGAAATTGGGTGATCTCTAATAAGTTCATGAATAGGACAGGAGTATGACTAATATGCTCCACCCGAGGGGTCAGCCTTCGGCAGCCTAGTACTGGTAAGACATTTAGTGAAACTATTCTGCGCCAAACTGACAATTCAAGGCATAGTCTATTGTCCAGTTGTGATGTAGTGTAACTACTTGTTCTAGGTGGATGTTTAACTTTAACGGGTCTCCACTGAAAATGCCGATATATGAAAACAGTGAATGGAACAGAGGACAACACCATGGGTCTTCGGGATCTGGTGGGGGATTGCTGAAATTTGGGATGGGCTTTTAGCCCATTAGGCAATTTCTACTTAAATCCCTAAGGCTCATGCAACCATAGCAAGTGGTGGGAGTTTAGTCTCATATTGCTAGTTGGGAGAGTTTTACACCAGTTTATAAGGTTAGCTCTCTCCCCACTAGTGTGAGTTGGTATGAAGAGAGACGAGTTGTGGATGTGTTCCACACACGCGCTCCTCCTTCTCCGCCGCCCGCCTCGCCACGCCTCGCCTCGTCACGACACGACACGTCACGACGCGCCGCGGGTTGCGGGAATGAGCCGAGCCGATGCCTTTATTTTGGCAGTCGGAAACGGAGAGTCAACATACACGACAATAATATGAGACGTCATATTGATTGTTGTTTAATTGCGTCACATTTATTTTGGTAACAGCCGTATTGATCGCGTGCGATAACCGCGCGTAGTAAAACGCCGTCTTTATCACGTGGTAACAGCTGTAGTAAACGCCAATTGAATTGACCGTTATTCTACTCGGCCGTGCCTATAAATTGGAGGCTCAGGTGGACACAGAAAACACAACTCATACACGTTGCCTCTTTGCGTCCACTGTCGTTCCACCTCCTGTTGCTGCCGCCGGTGATCCCATCCCGTCTACCGCGTATACGGCCGACGGGAGAGCAGGCCTCCGAAACCCCGCCTCTCCAGATCCTGTACGGGAGAGGGGCGATTAGGTTTTTGGGGAGCGTCTCCTACGCGACTGCTCGCTGCTGCTGTACATCTATTTCGTCTACTACCGCGTAGCCCTCTTCGTCAACATGTCCACCGAAGCCGAACGCGCTGCTGCTGCCGCCGAGGCCGCCACTGCTGCCACCGAGGCCGCCGCTGCTGCTGCAGCTGCCGCCACTGCTATGTTTACTTCCAACTGGCCGATCGCAGGATATAACACGTTTATCCCTGCCGTTATTATTTCCATGTGTGCCATACTAGTAGTTTGCGTAGATGTGTCTACTGTCAATCTAGTATGCATGAATATGGTTAATTATCAGTATGTTTACGTATAGCTCGTGATTTATACTTGGATTAATTTAATC
This sequence comes from Alopecurus myosuroides, assembly GCA_028641055.1. Lineage (NCBI taxonomy): Eukaryota > Viridiplantae > Streptophyta > Magnoliopsida > Poales > Poaceae > Alopecurus > Alopecurus myosuroides. The sequence goes on from CM054057.1 coordinate 572,205,545, forward strand.
TGTAAATTTCCTAAATTCTTAACAAACTATATAATACCGTGTGTGTATGTGACAGTTGTTACACACGGTTAAACAAAATGATGAACGAGCTAGTAATACCAGCAAGGCGCTGTCTGGTCTTCCTGTCTTTGCTCGTCCTTTCCGGCGCCGGGTTGTCATCCACGGCAGCAGCCGCCGCCGAGGCGGAGGCGGCGTCGGTGGGGGTGGGCGTGGTGCTGGACCTGAGGAGCGATGTGGGGAGGGAGAGACGCGCCTGCATTTCCAGGGCGTTGCACGCGTTCCACCTCATGGATTCCCGTGGGGATCGCGCTACGGCAGCACATGCTGGTAACTAAACGTGAACCCGGCGCGACTGACTGCACGTACCCCTTCGTCGTCCGCTCCCAGGAAAAAGGCGATTAGGGCAACCGCCTCCTGCCGGCGGCCGTGGCCGATTTGCTCGGTCTCCCGTGGCCTTAGGGCCATGGAGACTTGGTGGATCTGGTTACTTGCCGATGGGAGGGCTCCGTTTTCAGTTGTTATTTTGTGTTTTGTTAGGGTTTGTGTCCCATCGAGGAAGACAAGGCGGCGGCTCCTTGAAGTTGGAATAAGATCCTCCCCGCCTAGACCCCATTTCGGTGATGTGTCTAACATCATCCGAAGGCGTGTGGAGGTGTGTCTCCGGCGGATCTCATGGGATTCGGTCGGCGTTTATTTTCGGTGGATCCACTTGGATCTAGTATTCGTTCGTCTATGTTCGTGTGTCTACAAATTGGATTCTTCTGATCTACGCTTCTCTTCATCGGCGATGGTTGCTGGTCTGGTGCGCTGGTCCTTTGTGGCCGTAGCACGACGACTTCCTGACTGTCTACTACAACAAGGTTTGCCCGGCTCCGGCGACGGAGGGGCGATGACAGCGACGCGCCTTTGGCTCGCTCCAGTGCTTTTAGTCGTCGCTAGGTGGTCTACGGATCTGGATGTAATTTCTATTATTTCTAGTGTTCTTTGTACTACCTTGGTTGTTGATGAATAGACCGGAAGTTTTATCGCAAAAAAAAAACTAAACGTGAACCCCGTCAGTCACCACAGTAGGTGCTGCTCAGCTGGAACCTAAGTGCAACTCCAATGGGACAATGCGCATTTAGTCCCTGCACACGTTTGTTTCTGTCATTCTGCTTATTGCGCATTGCACACAAATCACATCCCTCCTGGTACGGCTTACAGTGAGTTCACATCTGCCTCTCACTCACGTTGCATGCTTCCACTCATATACACACCCCGTGTAGACAAGTACCACTTTTGGTCCGCTTTTATCGTTGCCGAGAGACTTCTACGCCGTATAAAGTACTCTCACAGATTTAACTAGTGTATTTTAGTGTTAGATACATCCTGTTTGATTCATTTCAACGACATTCAGGTTAACCCATTTCAACGATACAATTATTTTAAGACGGGGGACTATTATATGGCTCGCTATAATAATTACAAATTGGAGGCCTATCATTTTCTATTTATCTTCCAAAATAGATTTAGATAGTAATAGAAACATTCACACTTCTAGTTCTTCAATTCTAGTGGCTGGCCCGGTTAAAATGCATCGCACACGTCCAGTTCCTCAGTTTTATGCAACATGAAAAATGCAATAGTGTCAGACCGACTCTCTTGGATGATTAATTCTAGATTACACTATTTGTTTGGATAATTTTGTTCTTCTTATGAGCTTTACAGCGGAGGATTTGATCAAGAATGGTCGCGTGCAAGCCATCATCTGGGGTCCTCACACACTGACCAAAGTGGATCACGTCTCGCACTCGGGCCGCCACCACAACCATGTCCCGGTCATCTCCTTCTTCACCATTCCTCCAGCATCGTGTACCTTCTGGCTTGAAGATCGCATGACAGCTTCTGGAGGCTATCCCAAGTTTGGCTTTACACTTGGAAGTGACAACATAACCTTTCTCAATCGGAAGACTCATAAAAGGAACGGCATAATAGAACCACATACAAGAAAAGCACGCGAGAATTGCGAGGGTCCACATATGAAGATTGCCGTACCAATGAAATATGGTTTTAAGGAATTTGTGGATGCTACCGATCCGAATAATCCCACAGGATACATCATTGATATCTTTGAGGCTTCTATGAGGACATTACATCCAACTCCATGCTATAACTATTCTGTTTTTCGGGGTACCTATGATGAGCTAGTGGGCAATGTATCTTCAAGGGTGAGGCTTACCCCCACACACTTTCCATCTCATCCTCCGAAAAGTTTTCATGCTTAATATTTCAATTATTGTACCTAGATACAGTTTAATCTTTGCTAATTTACTTGGGACAAAACAGGTGTCAATGGCACCGACTTTACAATGCCATACACACAGTCTGGTGTATATATGCTTGTTCTTACCGGGGATGAACCAAATACAATCCGTTGGACATTTGTAAAGCCACTAAGTTGGAGGCTTTGGGTTGGAAGCCTGCTCTTCTTCTTATATGCTGGCTTCGTTGTGTGGATGATTGAACTCCCCAGAAATCAAGAGTACCAAGGATCAACTTTGAGACAGTGTAGTGCTGCCCTCTACTTTGTTTTTTCTACTTTGACTTTTTCTCATGGTAAGCGCTACAAGCTCAATGCATCTAATTATCTAATTACTTTCTTACCATAGTTTTAAAAGGATATAAGCTCTCTTGGTTAGTCCATGCACAGGTCACAGTATTAGAAGTCCCTTATCAAAAATTGTTGTGGTGATATGGTGTTTTGTAGTACTGATTTTAGTACAGAGCTACACAACAAGCTTGTCATATATGTTGACCGCAAAGTGGCTTCGTCCATATGTGAAAGATTTGGACCAGCTCCAGCGCAGTGGCGACTTTGTAGGATACCAAAATGAATCATTTGTACAATCCTTCTTGAAAAATCATAAATTCAGTGAAAGTAGGTTAAGGAATTACACGACGAAAGAAGAATATGCTGAAGCCTTGCGGCTGGGGTCAGAGAATGGAGGGGTGTCGGCTATCGTCGATGAGATCCCCTATTTAACTTTTTTCCTATCAGATCGTCGTTACAAAAATGATTTCAAGATGCTCGGTTCCATATACAATACTCCTGGATTTGGGTTTGTAAGCTACTCGACGCTCTAGTATATTCATGTTTTGTTATTGCAGCATTGTGCTGCATTCTCGTGACAACATTAGTTGCTAACATCATCTTGTTATCTCTTCAGGCATTTCCTCTAGGGTCTGCACTCGTGCATGATATTTCTATAGCCATCTTGAATCTAACAGGAGGGAACAGGGCCTCACAAATCGAAGAAAAATGGTTCGGAACATCTTCACCGCCGATCGATGATGGCACGTCCCCGGACATGGATTCCGGGCCTCTGACTTTACGAAGCTTCTCTGGTCTCTTTGTCATCACGGGTTCTATGTCAACTCTCATGCTTCTCATCAGCATTGTAAGGAGAGTTTATGCCAAATGCACCGGTTTGAGAATGGGTGATGTGGAAAGCGGCAACTATAGTGGTGTAGATTACGATTCAAATCCGTTACATCATGATATGGGCGAAAATCCCATCCCTGATCAACAACCCCTCGTTGAAGCCGACAATGGAGATTTGCATGTAGTCCATGTGAACGGACAAAATGACCGAGAAGGAGCACCTGGTCCAGTGCAGCAGAACGGCATGCATGATGGCTCTATGCCTGTAGAACACATTCAGACCGAGATGACCACTATATCAGATGACACTAGTATAAAACCGGACATTGGAGCCGGTTCTCCTACAACGGACATAGTCGGTTTTCGTCAACCTGCTCCGGTTTAGGGTTTCTAATAATAATTTTATTATACCCGGTCCTAGTAACTGACACTATATCACTCAGACGGCCGTAAATATGAACCATCTCTAATAATATGTTGTGTTGAGACAGCTGTTTGAAAAGGCTGTCTGTGATAATATGGTGTGTGGAGATGGCGTATGCTTGTGACCGTCTCGGCGTAAGACGGGCCTCCGGGTTTATTTCCGAGGGGTGTGAGATGTGGTACTGCATGCACAGCTGGGACTTAATCATCCCGATTTCACTAATTGTATTTTAGTAATCTATAAATAAAGCAGGATCATACGTAATTAACGCTAGCTAGGTAACTATCATATATAATTAGAGTATACGTCTCAAAAATTAGCATTGTTCATACAAAAGTAGCTACGTACGTATTTACAGCCAGAGGCATATGTTCCTCAAATCACACCCTTAATTATATATAGTAACAAACTATAGACGTTTCTAAATGAGCACCATATCAATCATGTGAGCAATCCGTGGCACCTCTCCATCTTGGACCGTCCATTTTCTCATCCATCTCCAAATGAGTATGTAGCAAAGAGTTTCCCACCCTCCCACTTTTGCACCCCCAAACAATTCACAACGCTAGGTAAAGCCATATATATACGAGTCCATAGCCAAGGAGCCGCGGGCGGATGCGTGTGACGTGACTTGTGACGGCTCACATGGGAAGAAAACACCACCCGCTAACCTATTAGATCATTGAAATGACTTTGACTTGTGCCAACGGAAGTAACTATGCGGATTGGGTCCATACCATGAGTTATTCCTAGGGGTATCAAGAAAGAGTATGTCATCGATGCACCTCTTCCAGAGGATCTCAACGACGATACTTCTAATGCAGAAAAGGACGCACACACCTTTATGAGTGATGATGTAATGTCTCGTGCTGACATGTATGGATCCAGAGTTATAGAAATGATTTGATTGTATGTCCGCGTATGACATGATCGTTGCACTCATGGCCATGTACCAGACATAAGTCAAGACTGAACGTTATGAAATAATGAAGGCTTTGTTATCATGTCACATGGCAGAAGGAAGCTCAGTGAGCGAGCATGTAATCAAGATGTTGGGTTACGGGACTGGGATTCAGGCTTTGGGATTTCCAATCCCGGCTGAGCTAAGTACAAAATTGATGTTGGCTTCACTCCCCCCGTCTTACAACGGTTTCATCATGAATTATAACATGAATGCGACAGAGAAAACACAAAATGAGCTTCTTGCTATGCTAAAAACTGCTGAGACTGGTGTAACGAGGGAAAACAATCAAGTATTGATGGTTGCCCAGACTACACCATTCAAGAAGAAAAAGAACAAAAAGGGCAAAAGTGTTAAGGCACAGAATAAGCCCAAATTTTCTGCCTAGAGTAAGTCTCAATGTTTTTTGTGTAAAAAAAAGGGCATTGGAAGAGGAACTGTGAAAGCTGCTTAGAGTAAGTCTGAATGCTTTTTTAATAAAGCCATGGACAAATCCGTCCGTTTGAGCAGCGTTCCGGTAGGGGGGGGGGGGACACGGAAAAATTGGAATGCGCCATACGGGGCTGCTTACTTAGGGGGTGTGGGCCACAAACGGCTGGTTTTACGTTAAAAAAAACTTAAACTAGCTACGACCGACCACTCGCCGGAGCTACTTGTCCTCGTCGTTGTCGAGGATGATGTAGTCCGGCTCGGAGGCCGAGATGGACGACATCATCGCCTCCGGCTCGGTGGCCGCCGCCTTGTCTCCTGGGTTCTTCATGCAGGTCGACTCGTAGGAACATATCATGATAGTTGTCACCACTTTCTTCTTTCTTGTTGTCTTCCATCATAACCTCTCTTTCTCCGTGCTTGGTCCAACAATTATAGTCGGGCATGAAACCGGATTGAAACAACTAGAACTGGATGACTCTGTGCGAAGAGTGTTCCTTCTGATTCCGACATACAGCACATGGACAAAACATAAAATTATTCCGCTTGTTTGCCTGGGCCACCTCGAGAAAATAACCCACACCTTTCATGAACGCGGCAGAGCGTCGGTCAGCGTCCTAGTTTTAAAAACCGAACCGGACCGGCGGTCCGACCGGAAAAACCGAGAACCGAAGCCTTGTCCGATTTTTTAACAAGCATTGGTCTTTTAGTAAAAAACTAGAAACATAAATTGAAAATGGTGCATAAATAAGGGTTTGAACCCTTGACCTTGACTAAAGGTCCACTACAAGCTCAATAACCATCTATGCTAGCACCAATTTATGATAATTTAGTGCATTGCATCAAATAGTATTTGTACTCATTTGTTCCAAGATCAAACTTTTGAAAAATTAGTTCAAATATTCCGGTTTTTTGTCGCAAATGAACCAATGAACCGATGGTCCGACCGGTGAAAACCTGAACCGACAGCCACGCCGGTTCGATTACCGGTTCGGTTTTTTAAACTATGGTCAGCGTACATCCATTGCCGGTTCATCTACATTATATGATTATTAATTAAGAGCTGTTACAGAACACCGTGAATAGAGAAATGACCAATGTTACATCGACAGATGAAAGGATAAAGTTGTTATCTCGACCGAGGAGGAAAGAAGAAGGAGAAAACTTATTTAATTAAGTGTGGCTCGGATAAATTAAATCTTGTTTGTTTTCTACGAGCTGAGATGGCGTTATGCTCCCGGGCATTTCATCGAACAACTCTTGTGCATATGAGGGAAAAAAAAATAAGCACACACCACACAATTAGAATATATCTTCCAAAGTGAGTGGCATTAGGAGAGGAGAGGGCTGACAGGGTTTATATAATGGCGGTGGGGGGGGTGCCTTTTACCCCGTTGGTGGCTCCAACCGGGGCAAAAGACGCGCCCTGCTCGCCCTAGCCCCACGACACGCCCTATATGACGCTTATTGCGAGTTGGAGTACCGACTCGCCCGCGTACATTTTCGGAATGGACCGGCCCATTAACCTGCAAGTATACGAGAAAATATTCGGAGGGAGGATTCGAACCTGAAATGTCACGGTTCGGTACTGCCAGGAACAACAACTAGGCTACAACACAACTTGTGTCTAGCTTTACTTTTCAAGGTTTTTATAATCTTATTTTTTTTCTAGTTTCTTTTTTTTGTTCACCGATTTTTTTTAGATATTTTTTTGTTCAATTTTTTTCTTTAAATTCGAATTTTGTTCAAAATTTAAATTGGTTTAAATTCAAATTTTATTCAAATTTAAGAGTTGTTCAAATAAAAAGTTCAGATTAAAAATTGTTCATCTCTAACATTTGTTCATGTTTGAAATCGTTCAAACTTCAAATTTGTTCACCATTTAAAAATTATTTTTTATTTCAAGTTATATAAATACTTCTAACAAAAAAAAATTGAAAACAAAAAATTATAATGGGCCAGCCCAACTGTTGAGCTGGGGCACGAGCGAGTTGAGCTGGGGACACGAGCAAGCAGAGCTGAGCGAGGCGTACACTTAGCGCTCGCTATAAGCGCTAATTAGGGGATCCCGCCCCAGCCCCACCTCTGCACCCTTTTGCACCGGGTGGAGGCCGAGCCAGGGCGAAAGGGGTGCTCACCACCTAGCAAAAGCCCCGTTCTCCACTAGTGCTAGAATTTGTCTAGGTAAGTGTTGTTTAGTAAACGCTAAAACATGTTACATTTTGATATGGAGAGAGTACTATATGTTGAATTATTGATCACCGTGTGCAGGTGCTTTCTTCAGAGCAGGGGAACAAACCTAAGACGGCCGGCTGAATATAGCTCTACACATCGACCGGTCGATGCATGCAAAGTCGATAAACCTATGCACTTGGATAAAAATACATGTCCAACTAGCAGGTCGAGGAATACATTGCAGTAACAGCACTAAATTATACGTTGCAATTAACCAAAGTGTTTCTTGAGAGGAACGTAGCTAGCGACGTACGCAAGGCAAGTTGTTAATGCAACAATGCAATTAAACCTGGCTCAGGTGTACTTGTTGGATTCTTGATTTCTCCAGCATGCTTGGTAGCCAAGACTTGAAATCATCGTGCATATCATACACTGGCTCGTCGGTGCGCGACAGACTTGAGCATTGACCTGATACTATATTTTGTATTCTATAGATCCAGGAAGAGGGGATGCCACATTTCCAGCCAACTTCCAGCTGCTGTTGTAAGAATCGATCAAATTTTTTTTTTTTTAAAGAATCGATCAAAACGAATATATATATATACACGAACTGATTTCTCTTGTCCAGTAGACACACCGCACCACGTAGACTCCCGTACAAAAATAGAAGGAGGAAACAATTAACCTTCGTCAGTCACGCAATGTGTTTAGAGATGGATGTAAAGTACTATGCGTACTATGCACTATGCTATTGTCCGGCCGACTAGATATCAGCAAGTTTCCTTCCAGGTAATTTCGCCACCAGCTAGCCGTCCCTGTCTCTGGCCACAAGTATCGACATTGTGCACATAAACTATATAATACCCTGTGTGTATGTGACAGTTGTTAGGTATCAGCGTACACGGTTAAACAAAATGATGAACAAGCTAGTAATTCCAGCAAGGCGCTCCCTGGTCTTGCTGTTTTTGCTCGTGCTTTGGAGCCCGGCCGGCGCCGTGTTGTCATCCACGGCAGCGGCCACGGCCGCGGCGGATGCGGCGCCGGTGCGGGTGGGCGTAGTGCTGGACCTGAGGAGCGGCGTGGGGAGGGAGAGGCGCGCCTGCATTTCCACGGCGTTGCACGAGTTCCACCTCAAGCACCCGAGCTACGCCAGGCGGGTTGAGCTTCGCGTCATGGATTCCCGTGGGGATCGCGCTACGGCAGCACATGCTGGTAACTAGCTAGCTGCCTCAGCTGGGCCCTTATAATTAAGAACCTAAGTGCAACTCCAATGGGACAGTGCATTTAATTTGGTCCTTGCACACGTCTGTTTCTGTAATTCTGCTTATTGCGCATTGCAGAGAGATCACAGCTAGCCCTCCTAGTACGCCTTCCAGCCCGGGTCGCCCTGTGCGTTGCTTACAGCGAGTCCGTATCTGCCTCTCGGCTCACGCGGCATGCTTCCACTCATACACACCCCACCCATGTAGACAAGTACCACTTTCGGTCCGCTTTTATTGTTGAAGAGAGACTTCTACGCCGTATAAAGTACTCTCACCGTCTCAAAATAAGTGTCGTTGAAATAGATTTAGCTATATTTTTTTTTAATGCGAGATACACCCAGTTTAATCCATTTCAACAACATCCATTTTAACCCTTTCAACGACACAGTTACTTTAAGACGGAGGGACTACTATATGTCTCGCGATAATAATTACAAATTGTAGGCCTATTATTTTCTATTTATCGTCCAAAATAAATTTAGATAGTAATAAAAATAGAAATATTATATGAATAGTTTGAAAAAAATATTCATTTTGGAAGCACGAAAAGAATGGTCAAATATGAATTTTCGCCCCCCGCCCCACATATGAAGAAAAAGACACATATTTTTTTTAAATGTCCACGTGTATGGGAAAAAAAGGTTCCCGATCATGAAAAAACTTCACTTCTTTATAAAAAAAATCACAGGTTTTTTATAAAATATTTATGATTCAAAACAAAATGTTAATATATTTCTCAAAATGTCCGGATGTCAAAAACATTCATTTGTTCAAAACAATGTTTGTGATGTCGGAAAAATTATGTTCAGGGTTCAAATTGATGTATTTGTGAAAAATGTTCACGTGTCCGAAAAAAGCTTCACATGTTAAAAAAAAATCATGATATCAAAAGTATATTCGTGGGTTCAAAAAATTGTTTATGGGTTTGAAATAAATGTTCACAAGTGCAAAGATATGCTCACGGGCTGAAAATAAATATGTTTGTGGGTTCTAAAAAAAATACATGTGCTAATTTAAAAATATATTTTAATGCCACTACAAGTTGAGCCTTTGATTCTTTTCTTAATGATATTAACTAGTTCCTAAATATATTTATTAATGCCACGAAAACGTATCAGGTTCAAAATGCACTGCACACTTCTAGTTCCTCAATTCTAGTGGCTGGCCCAGTTCAAATGCATCGCACACCTCTAGTTCCTCAATTTTATGCAACATGAAAAATGCAATAGTGTCAGACTGACTCTCATGGACGATTAATTCTTCATCACTCTGTTTGCTTGGATAATTTTGTGTTTCTTATGATCTTTGCAGCAGAGGATTTGATCAAGAATGGTCGCGTGCAAGCCATCATCTGGGGTCCTCACACACTGACCAAAGTGGATCACGTCTCGCACTTGGGCCGCCACCACAACCATGTCCCGGTCATCTCCTTCTTTAGCATTTCTCCAACATTGTGTTCCTTCTGGCTGGATGTTCCCATGACAGCTTCTGAAGGCTATCCCAAGTTTGGCTTTACACTTGGAAGTAACAATATAACCTTTCTCAATCAGAAGACTGATAAAAGGAACGGCATAATAGAACCACGTACAAGAAAAACACGTGAGAATTGTGAGGGTCCACATATGAAGATTGCCGTGCCAATGAAATATGGTTTCAAGGAATTTGTGGATGCTACCGATCCGAATAATCCCACAGGATATAGCATTGATATATTTGAGGCTTCTATGAGGACATTACATTCAAGTCCATGCTACAACTATTCTGTTTTTCGGGGTACCTATGATGAGCTAGTGGGCAATGTCTCTTCAGGGGTGAGTCTTACTCGTCACACACTTTCCCTCCCATCCTAAGAAAAGTTTTCATGCATAACATTTAAATTATTGTACCTAGATATAATTTAATCTTTGCTAATTTACTTGCGAAAAAACAGGTTTATGACGTTGCAGTAGGCGATGTGACCATAACGGCGGAACGAGTCAATGGCACCGACTTTACTATGCCGTACACACAGTCTGGTGTATCTATGCTTGTTCTTGCCGGGGATGAACCAAATACAATCCGCTGGACATTCGTAAAGCCACTAAGTTGGAGGCTTTGGGTTGCAAGCCTGCTCTTCTTCTTATATACTGGCTTCGTTGTATGGATGATTGAACTTCCCAGAAATCAAGAGTACCAAGGATCAACTTTGAGACAGTGTAGTGCTGCCCTCTACTTTGTTTTCTCTACTTTGACTTTTTCTCATGGTAAGCACTTCAAGCTTAATGCATCTAATTATCTAGTTACTCTCTTACCATAGTTTTAAAAGGATATAAGCTCTTGGTTATTCCATGCACAGGTCATAGTATTAGAAGTCCCTTATCAAAAATTGTTGTGGTGATATGGTGTTTCGTAGTGTTGATTCTAGTACAGAGCTACACAGCAAGTTTGTCATCTATGTTGACCGCAAAGTGGCTTCGTCCATATGTGAAAGATTTGGACCAGCTCCAGCGCAGTGGCGACTTTGTAGGATACCAAAATGAATCATTTGTACAGTCCTTCTTGAAAAATCATAAATTCAGTGAAAGTAGGTTAAGGAATTATACGACAAAAGAAGAATATGCTGAAGCCTTGCGGCTGGGGTCAAAGAACGGAGGGGTGTCGGCTATCGTCGATGAGATCCCCTATTTAACTTTTTTCCTATCAGATCATCGTTACAAAAATGATTTTAAGATGCTCGGTTCCATATACAAGACTCCTGGATTTGGGTTTGTAAGCTACTCGACGCTCTAGTATATTCATGTTTTGTTCTTGCAGCATTGTGCTGCATTCTCGTGACAAAATTATTTGCTAACATCATCTTGTTATCTCTTCAGGCATTTCCTCTAGGGTCTCCACTCGTGCATGATATTTCTATAGCCATCTTGAATCTAACGGGAGGGAACGGGGCCTCACAAATCGAAGAAAAATGGTTTGGAACATCTTCACCGCCGATCGGTGATGGCACGTCCCCGGACATGGATTCCGGGCCTCTGACTTTACCAAGCTTCTCTGGTCTCTTTGTCATCACGGGTTCTATGTCAACTCTCATGCTTCTCATCAGCATTGTAAGGAGAGTTTATGCCAAACGCACCGGTTTGAGAATGGGTGATGTGGAAAGCGGCAACTATAGTGGTGTAGATGACGATTCGAATCCGTTAGATCATGCTATGGGCAAAAATCCCATCCCTGATCAACAACCCCTCGCTGAAGTCGACAATGGAGATTTGCATGTAGTCCATGTGAACGGACAAAATGATCGAGAAGGAGCACCTGGTCCAGTGCAGCAGAACGGCATGCATGATGGCTCTATGCCTGCAGAACACGTTCATATTGAGATGACCACTATACCAGATGACACTAGTATAAAACCGGACATTGGAGCCGGTTCTCCTACAACGGACATAGTCGGTTTTCGTCAACCTGCTCCGGGTCAGGGTTTCTAATAATAATTTTATTAGAGCCGGTCCTAGTAACTGACTCTGATGACTATATCACTCAGACGGCCGTAAATATGAACCATCTCTAATAATATGTTGTGTTGAGACGGCTGTTTGAAAAGGCTGTGTGTGATAATATGGTGTGTGGAGAAGGCGTATGCTTGTGACCGTCTCCCGGTTCGAAACCAATATCCAGCTTTGTTTTGCGAGCATAGCAAGACTAAAGGCATGCAAATCTCTAAAACCTATTCCTCCAATTTTCTTGGGTACACACATCCTCTACCATGCAAACTAGTGCATTTTCCTGTGTTCGTGTGCGTCTCCCCACCAAAATTTGGCCATTGCATCATTAATTTATTTTCATAATTATTTAAGGATTTTAAATACACCCATATCATACAATGGAATGGATTGGATAATCGTCTTCAACAACACTTCATTCCCTCCCAATGATTAAGTTTTCTCCTTCCAACCTTTTAGTCGCTCAATAACTCTTTCCATTAGGTATACAGCTTCCAGTACAGTCAAGACCCACCATTGTAGAAAGTCCAAGGTATTTATCTGAGATAACTTCAGTCATAATGTTCAGCTCCACACAAATCTGGTCCTTGACCTCAATATTCACATTTGGACTGAAAAATACACTACATTTTGTCTCGCTAACCAATTTCCCGAGCTTGCACAATACTGATCTAGAACTTGTCTCAATGGGGTCGCATTAATCATATTTTCCTTCATAAGTATTAGGGAATCATTAGCGAATAATAAATGGAAACCGATGGTTCATTCCTGCACACCAGAATACCTTCTAAGCCATGAACCTCCTCTCTGTGAGTCAGAGCAGTAAACAACCCTTCTGCACAAATCAGAAACAAATATGGTGATAGGGGATCCACTTGATTAAGACCCCTCGTAGGGATAAGTCCATCAGTTTCCTGGTTGTTGAATTGTACCTTATACTTCACTGAACGAACACATGACATCAGGAGATTTATGAAATCGTGATGAAAGTCTAACTTTCCAAGCATTCGTTCCAGAGAAACCCAGTCCACTCGATCATAGACTTTATGCATTTTAATTTTACCGCAGAATAACCTTCCTTCCCCCCTTTTTTTAATTGTATGTGCTCTCATAAGCCAAAAAATTATTATCCATGATTAAACGGCCCGGAACAAAGGCACTTTGCACCTGAGAAATAACTTTGTCCAGTATTACCTTCAACCGAGTGACAATCATCTTTGAAATCACCTTATAGAGAACATTACATAAACTGATAGGTCCATATTGTGTTATTTTCTCCGGAGTCTCCATTTTAATCGGCACTAAAGTCCCCCTAGCATTTAGTATCGGTTCCTTACGGATTGGTATTAAAAGGGCCTTCACGTGGCCTAGGAAGAGCCCACGGGACTAGCTACCTTTGGTACCAGTTCGTAACAAGAACCGGTACTAAAGGATAGTCTTTTTTTTCCTTTTTTGATTTTTTTTAAAAAAATCAATTTTATTTCCATTTTTTATTTCTATTGTTTAACCACATAGAGATACTTACCTGACAATACTATCCTATCAATCCTATTAACCGCAGGATTATGATGTCACACATACTTATTTTATGAATCGATATAATTATTTAAATAAAAAAGAAATGTATCATTATTAATATTTTAAATTAAAATATTCTTAAATGCAAATAATAATTAACTTATTTGCCTTTTTCCATTTAATATTGAATAATTCATATATGCAAATCCGTAAATTGAAATTTGACAAATAATATATCTAAATCGATTAGAAAAATGAGAGAAATCCAAATATGAGACATCCATAACCCAAATCTTGATAAATGTCCCTCATATTTGTCTAATCTAGTATTTTCAAGCTATAAGTCATGAAACTTCCTAGAGAGAAGTTGATACTGGTGACATAGGTCACACCCCAAAGTGCATTGTATGTCATCCAAAACACATATATAGCACACTTGTACACACATGTTTGTAGAAAAACTAGACTTATACGAATAAACCCGGTACCAGCGTCAAAATATGGTAGAAAAATGTCTAACTAGTTGCTTGGTTGTGTTAAGGTAGGCCCTAGAAATTCAGAAGAGAAAGGTATGACCCAACTCTTGACAAGTTTCCCTCTTATTTGTCTGATCCAAGACTTTCACGCTATAAGTCATGAAACTCCATAGAGAGAAGTGGATGTCGGTGAAGTAGGTCACACCCTAAAGTGCATTGTCTGTCATCCAAAACCCATAGCATACGTGTACACATGTTATGGCGCCCCCTATCTTGTGGTGGGATCCCAATGCCGGAGTGCCTCTTTGTTGAAATCCTAGCTCTGTTGGAGAAAAATAAGGCTTATACGAATAAAACCGGTACCGACGTTAAAATAGGGTAGAAAAGTGTCTAACTAGTTGCTTGGTTTTGTTAGGCTGGGCCCTAGAAAGTCAGAAGACAAATGTATGACCTAACTCTTGACAAGTTTCCCTCATGTTTGTCTGATCCAAGACTTTCAGGCTATAAGTCATGAAACTCCCTAGAGAGAAGTGGATGCCGCTAAAGCAGGTCATACCCCGAAGTGCACTTTGTCATCCAAAACACATAGCACACTTGTACGCACATGTTATGGCACCTCCAATCTTGTGGTGGGATCCCAACGCTGGGTTATGTTAGGCTAGGCCTTAGAGAAGTACTCGTCCATTACATAGATCATAATGAAATCTTGCTCTCACATCATACTTAAACATGAACATAAATAGAAATACATATAAAAGTACTATCCAGATCACAGAAGACCCGCACTACATCTGTAACATCCCAAGTATGAAAATACCCCTAAAATGTTTGATTCCTTGTTTTATTTCAAGCAATGCATCATGTCATCATTTCATTGCATTGTTTTATTATTGTTTGCATTGTTAATATTTGTTTTGCATCTGTTTTATCTTGTTTTCATAATTCAAACTCAAACAAATTCAAATGGTTGTTTTCATACTTGTTCTGTTACAACTTTTTGAATAAAAATCACCAACAATAACAATCTTTTGGTTCCATGTTTTCCATAGTGATCATTTGGGAAAATAATGGTTTTAAATCATTTATTCATTCTCAAACACACTTTAAAATTCAAATGCAAGCACCCAAACAGAACCATTTTGAATCTAGGTTGCTACCAAATGAAACTAGTTCAAAATTGCCTATTTACAATAGGGGTTACCCTATTTAATTAATGGTTTTATTAATGATTATTAATATTAACCATTCCACCCAAAATTGGTTCAAATTTCAAAAAGTATTCAAACCTTTAACTTTGAAAATAAAAAGTACCAACTGGTTTTGAACTAAGGAGCTTCTCCAAAAATTTTCCCAAATTTTTCCATTAAGTTAAACCTATTCTTTTCCTCCTTTTGGTTCATGCAAAAAAAAAAATAATAAGAACAAATAAATAAAGCTAAAGGAGAGGGGCATGGCCCATTCTTTTCTCTCCAAGCCCAGCCCAAACTCTATCCAGCCCAGTACCCTTTTCCCTGTGTCTTCTTCCTCGTGGCTGAGGTCACCACAGTACGATCACCGAACAGCCACACGATCTTCTTCCCCTCGCTCGATGCCCAGCCGTACAACACCTTTTCCCCTATATCTACCCCTCCCGAGACCACCTCGCAGAACCCTAGCTCCACCCCTCCTAGCGCCGCCGTCTACCCCTGTCCTCCCCATCTGCTCTGTCCCTCCTCTGAATTCTGAACCTATACTGAACCTGAAACCCCCCTTCCATGGCCGAAACTTGGGAGGATGGCGTGGTCGCGGGAGGCGTTCCCGGGAGCTCCCCATGGCGGGAATGGAGCCGCCTCGTTACCCTGAAGCCCCTCATCCTCTCGCGTGCTGGGAGCCATCGTAGACGCCGCGCCATCGCCGGGAAGGAGCCGCTGCTTCTGCCGTCGGCAGCGTCGTCGACAGACAACCAGGTGAGCAGCGCCTCCCTTTTCTTCCCCTCGCCTCCTTCTCTCTGCCCTCGAGGCCCCGCGCCCAAGCATCGCAGCACCCGCCGCCCTAGGCCGCCTCGCCCCGCAGCAATCGCGGCCACCATCGGCGAGCACCTGCGTCGCTGCTTTTTCTCTGTATCGAACGCTGGCAGCAGGAACCGATCGGGTTCAGTTTCAGATACATCCCGAAACCACAACACTTACCCCTCGAGAACCCCTTCCCTTCAACAAACAAGCCACCAGCCCACTGGTTTGGGTCTCAGGCGCAAAGCCAGAGGGGGTGGGTTCGAATCCCACCCCCCACGGGATTAATCCCACTTTTTCCTTTCTTTTTTTCCAATCCAGCACAAACTGCAAATCACACCCAGGTCCTTTATTATTTCTAGACCCCTGCTAATTATCTCTAAGTCCCTGCTATTAATTTCTAAATCCCTGGATATTAATTAAAATGGCAGATTGCACCCTATAATTCTAAAATGCATAACAAATTCATTTTAACCCCAATTTTAACTTTTTAAATATGTTTTCTGTCCCAAATTGAATTGTCTATCCAAATATAAAATTTGTTTACTGTTTTGAATATTTTAAATTGTTGAAATATTTGAAAACTTGTCAAATTCACTTAAATTTGCAAAATTCATAACTTGTTCATAAAAATTCCAAATCTCACAAACCAAATATGTTTTCCAATCAATTTTTCATGTACTTTCCAAATATAAATTTTTTTTGCTGTTTTGAATAATTTAAATTGCTGAAAACAACTGTTTCTTGTTTATTGCATTTAAAATTGCCAAAATAATAACTTGCTCATTTTAAATCCAATTTCCACAAATGAAATATGTTTCCATGCAAAATTAAACCATCTTTCCAAATATAAAATGTTTCATGTTTTGGATAATTAAAATTGGTTAAATAATTTAATCCTTGTTTAATTCATTTAAAATTGTTAATTTCATAACTTGATCAAATCAAATTCTTTTGGGACATATAAAATATGTTTTCCAACCATAAAAGTATAAACTTTTCAAATATGAATCTCACTTAATGTTTTGAACAAATAAAAATTCAAATAAGTTCATGTTTGAATTAAATTCATTTAATTCTTGTTTAACTTGTTTAATTCATAAATAATTTATTTGAAATCCTTTTTCAACAAGTGAAACATGTAATCCAACTAAAATTTGATAACCTTTTCAAATATCAACTTTGTTATTTGTTTTGCACACTTTAACTTGTTGATAACAACCACTACTTGTTTAATACCATTAAGTCACAATAATTTCTAAACTTTAATGTTTTCTAAAATGGTTAACTATCATTCCAATTGCATTCAAACTTGTTATCTATTGTTCCTCATCATGCATGCATCATGCTAACTCAACTACACCTAATGCTTAGTGTAGAACAATAATCCAACTCTAATGCATGGGTTTGCCATATGCAATCTTTGCATATGGAATCCATTTAAACTTGTGTTTCATATCAAGCAAGTTACTTTGATGCATCTATTAACATGACATGCATCATCCCATGTTTGTGCACCTATGCCATATTGATTGTTTATCTTTCTGCAATGTTTGATTGCTTCTTCTCGGATACACGACGACGTTGAGACCGACGATACTTACGACATCCCTTCTAAGGATTTAGCTCAGTACCAGGCTACTGGGTTTTGCAGGCAAGTTATCACTCACATGAACCATTGTGTTCCTTTCAACATTGGTTACCGATACTTTCCGTTGTTCTTTCTGCTAGCCTTAGTAGTAGTTGTTCCTGTTACGAACCTATCACATGTATCCTTTAACCCTGATATTGCCTCACCTCCATACCTATAACCATTGTTTGAGCCCGTGTCTAGCATGCTTAGGTTGTTTTGCTCGAGTCTGTTACCCGTTACTTTCTGTTACTATTTCTATTACGTTCTGGGGGCTCGATGTTTAATCAATCAATCATGCTAATGTTACTATTAATAATAAATTTGATGATAAGGCACCGGCAGGAGGCCATGAGGAGGTTTTGAAGCCTGCTAGTGTCGACCCTAATAGGAAAAGGGTCTTGTCTACTGATCCATGATGAGCGCACTACCCGCATTTGGGAAGCGAGTATGGGGGCCCCCCTCAACTTGACCTGATTCGCATCTCGTCCAAATCGCCTCATTTAGTTCGTGTTTTCCATTTGCCGCATGCATGTTTTTGCGAGCCCAGGCCAGGGTGGAACTTTCGTAGTCGGCATATAGGGGGACACGGTCTTAGAGTGCTATGATGGTCCATTTTCTTCTGGGCTTGATTAGCCGTGCGCCCAAGGTTCTTTGGGCTTGATGCGAAGAATGGTTGGTTGTGTAGAGTACCCCGCTTGGTGGGTTAGCTTCCATCTGGCGGGTTATTCTTGAGTGTACGGCCAAATTGGTGCAACCCTGCAGGGATAATCTTCTCGAGAAGCCGTGTTTTCCGCGGTTATGGATTACTTGGTGAAAGTACTGGCTAACAAGTACTCAGGACAACTTAAACATAATGATCAAACCTGTTACACCCAATGATTAATAACTTGACTAGTAATAGGTCGATGACACAATAACTTGATCCACCTTTAATAACTGTGTGAGTTATCCTCGGATTGCTTCTTTGGATAAGGGGCGAGATCCAGGATGGGTTTGTTTGAAGTTATCTTTCAGTTGGTTACAATCCTCGATCTTATCCCCTCTCTGTTAGCCGGAAGTAGTATAATCTCTGTAGTTGGTTAGCGCAGCCAGTTGCAGCATCTTTTATCCCCTCTCCTCCGTTGAACCCAAGGCATCTGTGCTTGGTGTTGACGGGTTACACTTTGGTGAACTGTGAGTCTTGCTTGCCAGTACGTTTATGTACTGACCCCTTTGGGGCTGTGGTTTACGCAGACGACGTTTCCGAGGATCTACATGGTGGCAACTACGTGGAGTATGACGAGACTGCTGACGAGTAGATAGCGGACCCGGACAGGATCCGAGACTTCGTGGATGGGCTCCGTCTGTTTGTTTCCGGCCTCTTAGGCTATTTGGTTCTTGTCTGTACTCAGACATGTTGAATGCTTCCGCTGTGATGTAATGATGAATTGTTGGGGCATGTGCCCTCTGAATGATTGTATTTGCTATCTCTGCTCTAATGAGAGCCACTTGCAACTTATTTCAATCTTTTGTGTCGTAGAGATCTGTTGTGATATCACTTGTTAAAACGCCGTTGACGTACCATGTGTGTATGGTTTGAAGTACGTCGACGGAAGTGCCTTTGATCTCTAGTGGATAGTTTACATCGACGATGGAATAGCAGGGCTTGTGTTGTCGCGCATAAGCGCAGGCCTACCAGGAAGCTGGGACGTGGGAGCAGTTATGCCCCATAATCCAAGCATCTGCTATCCAGTTCGTGCGGTGAGTATCCCCTAGAAATCAGGGTGCGACAAATGGTATCAGAGCCTGTCTGCCTGTAGGATCCCTTTTTACTGGTCGCAGTTGAGTCTAGAAACTATTTGTAGCTATATAGGAAAAATGAAACGTGAGAGTAGGAATTCTGTTCTTTTTCTTCTTTCCCCACCCTCCTCCCTTTTCTGGTAAGGAAGTGCAACGTTGATTTCTCCCTTCTCATCTAAACTTTCAAATTAGGATTTCACGAATCCTGGTTTCTCTAGGATGGTTATATCTACTAGACCATAGGAATGGAGGTGGTTGTGACATGATTTATCATGTTGCCTACTCATGATTGAGAACGGAGGCGTGTAAGCCCCGGAAGCAAATCCTCTATTCCTTAAGCAGTAGATATTGATCCTTTAGAAGCCCGGATGGGTTTTCCATAGTACCTCAGGAGTTTTGTTCTCGCTTTCCCCGGAGTTGCTTCATTATTCTGATCTTCTCAACATCCTTTTCGTCCGTTCAAATCTTGTTGTTGTTTTCCACTTCAAATCTTCTACCGGCGTCTAATCAAAACTTCCTCGTAAACTCTTATCCAGTTAAAGTGTTATTTCATACCGGAGCATCACATTCCTTTGTGTCAACAATCTTTTCCACAACATACAACCTAATTCTGGTTCCACTAAGCAATCAAATCTCCGTTCACTCTCCAGAATCTCAAATGTTGACTTCCAACATAAGTAAGAACAATCCAATTCTAATGGGAGGCCACATATTCCTCGTTACTCTCATGTTGATGATTCTGACATTGATGATTATTCCTGGTGTTGCATTTGATGTCAATAACTCTGTTCCACCCCTATTACAGATAGTCTATTCTACAAATGAATCAAATTCTATCCAGCTATACACACTTGATACAAAAACCTCTCCCCTTTACTTGAAAAATGTTCCGGTGGTTTCCAAATTCCCTGACATCCTTCCAGAAGAGTTGCCAGGAATTCCTATCGTTTTGAACTTCCAGAAAAACTATCCAAGGTGCACGATGTGTTCACGTGTCACAGCTCAAGTGGATCTTTCCAAGAAGTTTCCGGACCTTTTCTTTTCTCAGTAGGAATCTCGGGGCGCGATTCCTTCAAGGGGGGGCGTTTTGTAACATCCCAAGTATGAAAATACCCCTAGAATGTTTGATTCCTTGTTTTATTTCAAGCAATGCATCATGTCATCATTTCATTGCATTGTTTTATTATTGTTTGCATTGTTAATATTTGTTTTGCATCTGTTTTATCTTGTTTTCATAATTCAAACTCAAACAAATTCAAATGGTTGTTTTCATACTTGTTCTGTTACAACTTTTTGAATAAAAATCACCAACAATAACAATCTTTTGGTTCCATGTTTTCCATAGTGATCATTTGGGAAAATAATGGTTTTAAATCATTTATTCATTCTCAAACACACTTTAAAATTCAAATGCAAGCACCCAAACAGAACCATTTTGAATCTAGGTTGCTACCAAATGAAACTAGTTCAAAATTGCCTATTTACAATAGGGGTTACCCTATTTAATTAATGGTTTTATTAATGATTATTAATATTAACCATTCCACCCAAAATTGGTTCAAATTTCAAAAAGTATTCAAACCTTTAACTTTTTGAAAATAAAAAGTACCAACTGGTTGTATTTGAACTAAGGAGCTTCTCCAAAAATTTTCCCAAATTTTTCCATTAAGTTAAACCTATTCTTTTCCTCCTTTTGGTTCTATGCAAAAAAAAAATAATAAGAACAAATAAATAAAGCTAAAGGAGAGGGGCATGGCCCATTCTTTTTCTCTCCAAGCCCAGCCCAAACTCTATCCAGCCCAGTACCCTTTTCCCTGTGTCTTCTTCCTCGTGGCTGAGGTCACCACAGTACGATCACCGAACAGCCACACGATCTTCTTCCCCTCGCTCGATGCCCAGCCGTACAGCACCTTTTCCCCTATATCTACCCCTCCCGAGACCACCTCGCAGAACCCTAGCTCCACCCCTCCTAGCGCCGCCGTCTACCCCTGTCCTCCCCATCTGCTCTGTCCCTCCTCTGAATTCTGAACCTATACTGAACCTGAAACCCCCCTTCCATGGCCGAAACTTGTGGAGGATGGCGTGGTCGCGGGAGGCGTTCCCGGGAGCTCCCCATGGCGGGAATGGAGCCGCCTCGTTACCCTGAAGCCCCTCATCCTCTCGCCGCGTGCTGGGAGCCATCGTAGACGCCGCGCCATCGCCGGGAAGGAGCCGCTGCTTCCTGCCGTCGGCAGCGTCGTCGACAGACAACCAGGTGAGCAGCGCCTCCCTTTTCTTCCCCTCGCCTCCTTCTCTCTGCCCTCGAGGCCCCGCGCCCAAGCATCGCAGCACCCGCCGCCCTAGGCCGCCTCGCCCCGCAGCAATCGCGGCCACCATCGGCGAGCACCTGCGTCGCTGCTTTTTCTCTGTATCGAACGCTGGCAGCAGGAACCGATCGGGTTCAGTTTCAGATACATCCCGAAACCACAACACTTACCCCTCGAGAACCCCTTCCCTTCAACAAACAAGCCACCAGCCCACTGGTTTGGGTCTCAGGCGCAAAGCCAGAGGGGGTGGGTTCGAATCCCACCCCCCACGGGATTAATCCCACTTTTTCCTTTCTATTTTTCCAATCCAGCACAAACTGCAAATCACACCCAGGTCCTTGCTATTATTTTCTAGACCCCTGCTAATTATCTCTAAGTCCCTGCTATTAATTTCTAAATCCCTGGATATTAATTAAAATGGCAGATTGCACCCTATAATTCTAAAATGCATAACAAATTCATTTTAACCCCAATTTTAACTTTTTAAATATGTTTTCTGTCCCAAATTGAATTGTCTATCCAAATATAAAATTTGTTTACTGTTTTGAATATTTTAAATTGTTGAAATATTTGAAAACTTGTCAAATTCACTTAAATTTGCAAAATTCATAACTTGTTCATAAAAATTCCAAATCTCACAAACCAAATATGTTTTCCAATCAATTTTTCATGTACTTTCCAAATATAAATTTTTTTTGCTGTTTTGATAATTTAAATTGCTGAAAACAACTGTTTCTTGTTTATTGCATTTAAAATTGCCAAAATAATAACTTGCTCATTTTAAATCCAATTTCCACAAATGAAATATGTTTTCCATGCAAAATTAAACCATCTTTCCAAATATAAAATTTGTTTCATGTTTTGGATAATTAAAATTGGTTAAATAATTTAATCCTTGTTTAATTCATTTAAAATTGTTAATTTCATAACTTGATCAAATCAAATTCTTTTGGGACATATAATATGTTTTCCAACCATAAAAGTATAAACTTTTCAAATTTGAATCTCACTTAATGTTTTGAACAAATAAAAATTCAAATAAGTTCATGTTTGAATTAAATTCATTTAATTCTTGTTTAACTTGTTTAATTCATAAATAATTTATTTGAAATCCTTTTTCAACAAGTGAAACATGTAATCCAACTAAAATTTGATAACCTTTTCAAATATCAACTTTGTTATTTGTTTTGCACACTTTAACTTGTTGATAACAACCACTACTTGTTTAATACCATTAAGTCACAATAATTTCTAAACTTATTAATGTTTTCTAAAATGGTTAACTATCATTCCAATTGCATTCAAACTTGTTATCTTATTGTTCCTCATCATGCATGCATCATGCTAACTCAACTACACCTAATGCTTAGTGGTAGAACAATTAATCCAACTCTAATGCATGGGTTTGCCATATGCAATCTTTGCATATGGAATCCATTTAAACTTGTGTTTCATATCAAGCAAGTTACTTTGATGCATCTATTAACATGACATGCATCATCCCATGTTTGTGCACCTATGCCATTATATTGATTGTTTATCTTTCTGCAATGTTTGATTGCTTCTTCTCGGATACACGACGACGTTGAGACCGACGATACTTACGACATCCCTTCTAAGGATTTAGCTCAGTACCAGGCTACTGGGTTTTGCAGGCAAGTTATCACTCACATGAACCATTGTGTTCCTTTCAACATTGGTTACCGATACTTTCCGTTGTTCTTTTCTGCTAGCCTTAGTAGTAGTTGTTCCTGTTACGAACCTATCACATGTATCCTTTAACCCTGATATTGCCTCACCTCCATACCTATAACCATTGTTTGAGCCCGTGTCTTACTAGCATGCTTAGGTTGTTTTGCTCGAGTCTGTTACCCGTTACTTTCTGTTACTATTTCTATTACGTTCTGGGGGCTCGATGTTTAATCAATCAATCATGCTAATGTTACTATTAATAATAAATTTGATGATAAGGCACCGGCAGGAGGCCCATGAGAGGTTTTGAAGCCTGCTTGTGTCGACCCTAATAGGAAAAGGGTCTTGTCTACTGATCCATGATGAGCGCACTACCCGCATTTGGGAAGCGAGTATGGGCGCCCCCCTCAACTTGACCTGATTCGCATCTCGTCCAAATCGCCTCATTTAGTTCGTGTTTTCCATTTGCCGCATGCATGTTTTTGCGAGCCCAGGCCAGGGTGGAACTTTCGTAGTCGGCATATAGGGGGACACGGTCTTAGAGTGCTATGATGGTCCATTTTCTTCTGGGCTTGATTAGCCGTGCGCCCAAGGTTCTTTGGGCTTGATGCGAAGAATGGTTGGTTGTGTAGAGTACCCCGCTTGGTGGGTTAGCTTCCCATCTGGCGGGTTATTCTTGAGTGTACGGCCAAATTGGTGCAACCCTGCAGGGATAATCTTCTCGAGAAGCCGTGTTTTCCGCGGTTATGGATTACTTGGTGAAAGTACTGGCTAACAAGTACTCAGGACAACTTAAACATAATGATCAAACCTGTTACACCCAATGATTAATAACTTGACTAGTAATAGGTCGATGACACAATAACTTGATCCACCTTTAATACAACTGTGTGAGTTATCCTCGGATTGCTTCTTTGGATAAGGGGCGAGATCCAGGATGGGTTTGTTTGAAGTTATCTTTCAGTTGGTTACAATCCTCGATCTTATCCCCTCTCTGTTAGCCGGAAGTAGTATAATCTCTGTAGTTGGTTAGCGCAGCCAGTTGCAGCATCTTTTATATCCCCTCTCCTCCGTTGAACCCAAGGCATCTGTGCTTGGTGTTGACGGGTTACACTTTGGTGAACTGTGAGTCTTGCTTGCCAGTACGTTTATGTACTGACCCCTTTGGGGCTGTGGTTTACGCAGACGACGTTTCCGAGGATCTACATGGTGGCAACTACGTGGAGTATGACGAGACTGCTGACGAGTAGATAGCGGACCCGGACAGGATCCGAGACTTCGTGGATGGGCTCCGTCTGTTTGTTTCCGGCCTCTTAGGCCTATTTGGTTCTTGTCTGTACTCAGACATGTTGAATGCTTCCGCTGTGATGTAATGATGAATTGTTGGGGCATGTGCCCTCTGAATGATTGTATTTGCTATCTCTGCTCTAATGAGAGCCACTTGCAACTTATTTCAATCTTTTGTGTCGTAGAGATCTGTTGTGATATCACTTGTTAAACGCCGTTGACGTACCATGTGTGTATGGTTTGAAGTACGTCGACGGAAGTGCCTTTGATCTCTAGTGGATAGTTTACATCGACGATGGAATAGCAGGGCTTGTGTTGTCGCGCATAAGCGCAGGCCTACCAGGAAGCTGGGACGTGGGAGCAGTTATGCCCCATAATCCAAGCATCTGCTATCCAGTTCGTGCGGTGAGTATCCCCTAGAAATCAGGGTGCGACAACATCATAGAGAGATATATAAAAGTAATGCCCGGATCATAGAAGACCCGCACTACATCATAGAGATATATAAAGTACTAAATATAATAGAGATCACATGATTGACCCCCAAGCACTACATATCATAGAGATATATAAAAAGTGTGTTCGCCCACGTAAACACTAGTAGTCATCTGAATCATCATCATCATCAACTGCTGGTACTTCCGGTACGAGGTGACGCTGCCCATTGTTGATGACTCGAATAATGTGGTAGCACTCGTATGCAACATAAGCATCTATGGAGGCGTACTCAATGTTCTTGCCGTGAAGTGGGGTCGTCTCCCACTCATCGTGGTTCTCGATCTTGGTCTTCATATCAGTGTAGTAGCCGTTGATCAAATCGATTGCCATAT
Organism: Alopecurus myosuroides; assembly: GCA_028641055.1. Classification (NCBI taxonomy): domain Eukaryota; kingdom Viridiplantae; phylum Streptophyta; class Magnoliopsida; order Poales; family Poaceae; genus Alopecurus; species Alopecurus myosuroides. The sequence goes on from CM054057.1 coordinate 572,231,202, forward strand.
GAACCATTGAAGTCCTATCATGTCGAGGCATGAATATGTCCTGAATATCAATGTGGCAGTCAGCCGATATCTCAATATTTAAGATTTTTTCATCTTGATCTTGTCATTGTTTATATCAACGCTAAGAAAACGAATGCCGTTGTGGCAAAGGAAGTTCATGAGAGCTGGATACTTCTTGTCACTACCGCAACAACAAATTAGAATGAAACAAATTGTTAATTAAGAATCATAACAACAATCTACTAATTAAATATATATGCCAATATGCAACAAAGAAAATTGATTCACTACTAAATACATATTGATTTATCACATAGAATTCAAATGGGAATACTATGCGATTTGTATCATAGAGAACAATTTGCTATCCTATGCAATTTGCCAATATGTGCTAAATTAACTATGTTATATGTTCTATCACAGATTTTGCCAATATGCAGCAAGAAAAATTAATTCACTAATAAATAGTAATTGATCTTTTACTATGTCGTCTACGTATACTTGTACAATCTTGCCAATGAGCTTGGCAAGACATTTTGGCATACAACGCTGATATGTGGCGCCTGCGTTCTTGAGCCCGAAGGGCATGGTTGTGTAGCAGTATACACCGTGTGGTGTGATGAATACTGGTTTTTTCTTGTCTTCCTGTTTTATCCTGATTTGATTATAGCCCGAATAGGCTTACAACAAGGAGAGACATTGAAAGCCTGCTGTGGAGTCGATGAACTGGTCGATCCGCGGAAGCGGGAAGTTATCCTTGGGGCAGTGTTTGTTCAACAACGTGTAGTCGATGCATACGCGAAGGATGTCTGTGTTTTTCTTCGGGACCAGCACCGGGTTTGCTAACCAGGTGGAAATCTTGATCTCCCTGATGAACTGTGCGGCTAATAATCTGTTCACCTTTTCTCAGAGTGCGCGCTGCTTTGGCTCAGAGAAACGTCGATTTGTTTTCTTAACTGGTTTTGCATCCTTGAACACTTCCAATGAGTGCTCGACGAACTCCTTGGGAATCCCTGGCATATTGGATGGCTGCCAGGCGAAAATTTCCCAGTACCCACGAAGGAGTTCGACGAGCGCGCTTTCCTATGCGGGGGAGAGGCTTGTCGATCAACACCATCGCCGTCTTCGCTGGGTCCGTCGGATGAACTTGATGCTTTCGGGTGTCGTTGGTTAGGCTGAACTCTAGGTCTGGAGAGCGTTCCTTTTGGTTAGTGGCATCACGGAGTTATCCGTGGTTTTTGCCAATTGTCACCTTTACTGCCGTCTAGTGACCCGTGTGAACCGGGAATACAGCTCGACGATACCCATGCGTGCCCCTCCCAATTTGAACCGAGACTAATATCCAACTAGCTCAGGCCCGAAACACAACAGGGACTAAAGGGTAGTTTGGACGACCTTTTTCTACTAGTGAGTTACTTATAGCTGGCTTGTATTTTTTGCCATAGCATAGTTGCACTTTTTCTTTTAGAAATGTTCAACTAACTTATCTTTGAGATTAGACTACTAATGCGAAATAAGTTGCATATTTTCTCAAAAAAGTGCAACTAGACCGTTTTTCACGTGCATTGTTACTTATGGTTGCTGAAAAAAAAAACAATCCGTGCTCTTTTTATATGCGTATAGTTGTCTCCATTGTCCAGGTAGCATCATATGGGCCTCTAGTCTAGGACTAAACATCGTATCGGCCATTTGCATGGTAGCTCTCTTTTATATCCGTTTCTAAGGCCGGTTAGCCTGCTTGCTAGGCCCAAAAATGACTAAGAAATACTGGCCGACTTGGGATTGGGAGCGAGATTCGCTCATCGACTGAGACTTGGAAGGGAGATTCGTTCATTGACTGGGATTTAGAAGCGAGATTCCTTCATTTATTGACGAGACTTAGCAAGTTTATCAGTCGACTCTTTGCTGGACAGGCCCTACTAAAAAAAGTTCCCCGGAGGACGCGAAGGAAAGAAGGGAAGGGACAAAACGTGCTGTATGTTACGTCCATTTGTCCGGTACTAGAGCAGCCTTCCTTGTCGATGTGCTCCGGAGCAGATCCAAGAAAAGAAGGGAAGGGGATAAACGTCGATGGAGAAGTTAGTATATGTTCTTCTTGTAATAATGGTCTCTACCAACAGAATGCTAACTAAAATAAGAAGACCCCATGGTAGCAGTTGAGTTGACGAGCTTTACCTTTAACGCTCCTATCTAAGCGGCCCGTCCGTAGCTAAGTGGGATCAGGTCCGTCCGTGGATGCACACGTGCGGCGATAAATAGCCTACTGAAACACACGGACAGAGGGAGCCGCTCCATTAATCATTCCTCGCAGCGAGCAAAGCATCATTAGTGGACGTCGCATTGCTCGATCGCAGCAAAACATCATTAGTGATCGATCGTATTGTTTCTCAACGGAACTTGAGACAATGGGGGTGTGGGGCGTCCTGGAGGACATGGCGCTCGTTGCGCAGCTCACCGGACTGCACGCCATCGTGCTCATCACTTTGGCCGCGCGTCTCCTCCAGATTCCACAGTGCGAGGCGGAGTGCGCCAAGCTAGAGGAGTGCGCGGGGAAGCTCCGCACGCTGCTGCAATGGCGCCCTGAGCCCGCCGGTCGCGGCGACGTGGCGATGCAGCTGGGCGCCGGCGGGGCGCTGGTGGAAGCGGACGGCCTCGTGGTCTCGTACCGCGGGAGCACGCTGCTGTGCCGCATCCGGACCGGCAGGAGCATGGCGGCGCGGCTCCGGGGCATGCAGGATCGCCTCAACTGGCTGTACGACCTCGTGCTCCGCGTGCACCTAGTGCACGCCAGCCTCGACATCGCGTATCATCCGGTGCCAGATACTAATACCACGTGAGATTTTCGATGCATACTCGACAATATCGACGGTGCATACATCTTTACTTGGTAACTAATGCAGGAAACATCATGTTATCAGTGCTCCCTTACACGGCGCAGAAGCCAGTGATAGTGCTTACGACAGTCAAACCAGTGATGGTACTGGTGGTCAGGGAGCAGCAGATGGTCACTCCGACTCCGACGACAGCACCGAGCATGGAGGATTTGAATCCGTGTGATCTTTGCTAGCTCTGCATGACAAAAATTGACACTGGCTTAACCAAAGTGTGTCTTAGTTTCTGATTTATTGTGGACCCGACACACGTACTTGCTTGTTCTCATCGCGCTATAAAACATCTCTCTTAGTTTTGGTCTTGCAGGCAAGTTCTTCGAACCGCATGGACTACTTCTATGCACTGTAAAAGTATATATACTACTCCCTCCGTATCAAAATATAAGATGTTTTAGCATTTTTAGACAAAACGTATCTAGGCATGTTTTAGTGTATTGATTCATATGCATCTTACACTAAAAACATGTCTAGGTTTGCTTTGTCTAGGAAATGCTAAAACATCTTACATTTTGATACAGAGGGATCGTATAACTATCTTAGTGTGGCCTCCCCTAATGTTCACAGGAAAATGAATGAAGGACAAAACATCCATGATGGAGATGGGACACCTTTAAATGTTGCTTCCACCCGCAAACAATGCATGAACCAGCATTGGAATCAATTGAGATATGTTAGAAATATTCTCACATGGTGCTAGACTTATTTTCTTGGCTTGTGATAGAATGCGTCTTGTTTATCGAGAAAAACAACTAGCACATCACATACGAGATGAAAAGTAGAGTTTAGACTCGTTGAGAAAAGGAAACCAGTAACCACGAGACGAGGAGAGTCGAAAGCAAAAAAGCAACCTCCCTCCTGATTTGATTCCATTTCATCGTTGAATTCGGAGAGAAGAATGAAATTGAATCGATTTAAAGCACTTCCCTCAAGCCGAAACCGGAACAGTCAACTAGTCGGGATGGAGCTAGTTTCCTATCCTAAGAATTCCATCTCTTCTTCTATTGAAATGAGTTTCTTTCTTTCCCCGAACTCCATATGGGGAAGGAACGTTGTTGTTTGCGAGGTCTCGATCATTTACATGGACCCACTTCTCATTCCATTTGTGGGAATTCGATGATTTATAAACCGCCCCCACGAGCGAAAGGTTCATGTTTGAACATGATGAATCACATTTGTATGTGCATGACATGGTTTCATGTTGAAAAACAAGAAGATTTTCATAATACTACTACTGGAACGCAGTTTTTTGTGTACCTCCACATACGCGCATACAAAGTAACAATTATATTGGATCTTCCAATGAAGTGCAAGGTAATCTAGCCGATCCCTTATAATTAAGCCCCCCAAACGCATACATATCATTTTAACTTTGTATATTTGGTCCGCTAAAGAAAAGCGGTTCCTAGCCGATCCCCTAAACTTTATTCTGGTACCCCTCTCCGGAGAAACCCTAGGCCCGCTAGAGAAAAAGACGGAACTGTCATTCTAGCCCCTCTACGTGAGCCGGAAGTGGGAAGCAAAGTGGAACTAATTGTTTGGTTGTGTTAGGTTAGGCCCAAGGAACACCCAAGACAGTGTTATACCGCATCCCTCAACATGATTCCCCCTCCCCCCTGTTTCGTCATATCCGGGTGTTTCGAGCTCTAAATAGTCCTGGAACCTGGCAGAGAGAATCCGACGCCGGTGAAGCCATAACACAAAGATTGAGGGAATCTTGGGCATCCAAGAACCATGCCACACTTTAACACACATGATAAGGCAAACCATGGAATTGGGTGGGATTCAGACGCTTCGGAGCCCCTCTCTGGAAAAACCCTAGGCCCGCTTGAGAAAAGGACGAAATTGCTGTTCTGGCCCCTCTACGTGATCCGGAACGGGGTAGAAAAGTGGAACTAACTAATTGGTTGTGTTAGGTTAGGCCCAAGAAACACCCAAGACAATGGTATACCCCACATCTTGGTAAGATTCCCCCCGTTTCGTCAGATCCGGGAGTTTCGGGCTCTAAGTAGTCCTGGAACCCGCCAGAGAGAATCCGACGGCGGTGAAGCCATAACACAAAGAGTGAGCGAATCTTGGGCATCCAAGACCCATGCCACACTTTAACACACATGGTATGGAAATCATGGGCTTGGGTGGAATTCAGACGCTCCGGAGCCCCACTCCAGAGAAACCCTAGGCCCGCTGGAGAAAAAGATGGAACTGCCGTTCTGACCCCTCTATGTGAGCCGAAAGGGGGTAGCAAAGTGGAACTAATTGCTTGGTTGTGTTATTTTAGGCCCAAGGAACACCCAAGATAACGGTATACCCTACCTGTTGTCAAGATTCCCCCCGTTTCGTCAGAGCCGGGAGTTTCGGTCTCTAAGTAGTCATGGAACCTGCTAGAGAGAATCCGACACCGGTGAAACCATAATACAAAGAGTGAGGGAATGTTCGGCGGACAAGACTCATACCACACTTTAACGCATAGATTATAGAAAACCATGAATTTGAGTGGGATTTAGACGCTCTGAATGGAGTACATATCTTAGTAAGGCCTTCTCTAATGTTCACATGAAAATGAAGGAAAAACAAAACATACATGATGGAGATGGGGCACCTTTGAATTTTGCTTCCTCCCGCAAACAATGTATATTGCTTGCTTTTATATGTGCATGACATGGTTGCATGTTGGAAAACAAGAAGAGTTTCATAATGCTACTAGAACAACGTTTCTTTGTGTACGTCCACATACGCGCGTACAAAGTAACAATTATGTTGGATCTTCAAAGGAAATAAGGGCATCTCTAGACGATCGCTTATAATTAAGTCCCTCAAATGCCTTCCTATCATTTTAACTTTCTATATTTGATCTGCTAAAAAAAATCGGTTCCTGGCCAATCCCCTAAACTTTAATCCTTAAAATAATTTTTTGTGAGTTTTTTCTAGCTTTGGTTTAACATATTACATTTTAACTAAATATTTGCACACATATGAAATCCAAACATAATAGTTAGGATCAAAGAATTCACCAATATTACAAATTTAAAGTTCACAAACCAAATTATTCAAATCCAAACACACGGCACTACAAGGAAAGGGTTTACCACCGGCATGAGGATTTCGCTAGTACCGGAAACATATTAACACGCCGGTGGTCTTGCGTCAGCGTTACTTTTACAACCAGCGTGTATTCAGCCATGCTAGTGCAATTTTCATACCATTAGCGTGGAATCACACGCCGATAATAATGCTTCTACTATTGGCGTGGCCACAATAAGATTTTCCATGCTATGCATTACAACAGGAAAAACATATATCGCTTGCGCTTTTAGACGTCAATTTGAGACAAGAAATCACATAGACGCCAATATAAAACATATAATATATATTATATAGCATAAGTTGCGACAGTCAACAAGCTACAAGTTATTCGTATCAACAATGCAACATAAACATAATACCAAATGAAAATAATGAACTGTTGTCTAATTCCATCATACTCATAATCGAACTAGCTGAGATAGTTGATGACCATCATTATGTCCAAGGTGGGTTGTCACTATTCTTCATGGTGATCAGAATAGCTCGGCTAGCCTCCAAAACTCTAGCCGAATGGAACATTCTCCGTGCTTGAGAGTTAAGGACGACGCAACCATCAACATTACCCCTCGCGAAAGAAACTCTAGTGACCCTTCCGGATTCTCCATGGCATACTCCAATGGTACTGCTATGCTCCATGCCAGAGTTGTTCGCTATCACAATATCTATTTTCTAGAAGAATAAAGGAAGATTTTCACATACTCACCACAAATACATTATAACAATAGCAAATATAGGAATAAGAAATAGTTAAGAAACATACCATGACATGTCAATTGGAGATATTAGTGTTGGTGAGGCGATGCACGAAAGTGACCCCGATGTAACTATCTCTCGGGTGTAGTCTCTGAAGGACATTGAGCAACCACCACATGCTTCCATGGTTCTTCCTTCTCGTCACTCTCGCCATTATCTTCTTCACTCTTGCCATCCAATTGCATAATGTCGCTATCCTCCAGTGCAATCTAACCCATGTAGAGAAGAACTATCCGAGGTTGTGGTCCTACCATAAAAAAGTGAAGAAGATGCCTCTGCTTAGATTGTTGGTGGCGATGAGTTGCGCCAATTGTTCCCCGTAGAAGTATATCTTCTTTCTTTCTTTCTTCACTCAAATGTTTTAAATGGTATCTTGAACATCGAAATGCACGATATTGCCTACTAACTCATTGAACTCTACATGGATATTGCAAGGTAAAATCTATGCAAACAAAAATAAGTTAGCCTGTTAGTAAAATAAATTGCAAACATATGAAAAAAGAATCGTTTGTTACTCCAACGAATCAAGATGACCCTCGTGCAGCTCAAGAAAAAAAGAATACCCGGCGAACTGACCTCGTGCACAATGGGAGTGGCATACTTTGGAAGCCATATCCTATTAAGTTAAAAGGATGCATGTGTAAATATATATAAGCCATCAACTAAACTGGACATTTAATTTAAAACATACACATCCATCAACTAAAATGGACATCTATCAATTTAAAGCTTAGACATCTATATAAAACAACTATTGCTTCATTGTTTCGTAGATATATATAGGTCATCATCTAAATAATGTAACTTGTTCACAAATGTAAAATTCTACACATCTAAAAACATATACATGAATATCAACTAAAAAAGACATCTACCTATTTAAAATTTAGGCATCTAAATTAAAAACACTATTGTTTTATAGATCTAATTTCTACACATGTAAAATTCTACACATATAAAAACATACACATGAACTAATTAACATCAACTAGCCAAGCGGCCGGTACTCACCGGCGCGATCACGTGGAGGGTAGTAGGTGAGCGGGGTGGGTCGGTACCAACGGGGCGACGTGGAGGAGAGGCACCACAGCGACAGCGCCGGCGCGAGGGCGAGGTCAGTGGAGAGGGAGAGGGAGAATGGCGACGCGACCCGGCTGCGTCTTCGGCGTGGTCGAATAGGTGGAGAGAGAGGAGATGGAGAGGGCAGTGGCTAGATGGTTGTTCATTTCCTTATGTCTCCATGTTTAGAGTCTCGTGAGCTGCCCCACATGATTGAGACCACCATCATGTAATTGCGCATGTTGTGTTTGCTGAGATCCGATGAACCATGAGATTATGATTATTTTGTTCATGTCAATCTGAGATGCTTCACTTATATTCGGAGAGTTTTAATCTTGTCTTGCACACTCTTCGGTGTTTATGATTACCTTGGACACATAGTTGTTTTCACCTCCAAGAGAGGTTTTATACGCTAAATGGTGGATTGATGCCTCTCTTGCATCTTTGTCCGAGTGACAGAAACGTGACGGATGGGGGATGTGCTGTTGCTACTAGGGAGAAAACAGTTGTGCTCTTGTCTATGGATGAGGACCACTCCTTACATTACGTATTGTTCTTAATGTATTTGTCTGTTGCATAGAAAGAAATCACTTCGTTGCTACAACTTAGTACCAGAGAGATTTGCTAGATAGATTTCTTGAGGTGGACTTTTAGACATGGATGCATGCTGGATAGTGGTCCATATGCCTTGACGTAATGCCTACAATGTTAGAACCAGTGAACTATATCTCGGTATAATATTATTGTTATACGTTCGCGATTTGTTAATTGCCAGCTGTAATTTGTTCACCCAACATATTTGTTTTCTTTGGAGAGACACCACTAATGAACCTATGGCTCCTGGTCCTGTTTTCTCATAAATGCAACATTCTTTCAACCACTTTCATCATTGTTTCCTTACTATTCGGTTTTTTTTACTTTTATTACTTTTCAAGACTCTATACGTTTAATGCTCTAATTTTTAGCAAGACCGGAAGATTGACAACCTTCTCAGAAAGTTGGGGATAAGAGAGAATTTGTGTTTCTGTGAAGGTTCCACGCTTGTTGACGCGCCAGACAACAAGCAACCTTCACCAAGACTACAAAGTCCTATTGGTTCAATAACCCTGGTTCCTTAATTGGGGAAAATTTCCGCTAGACTCCATCATAACTTCCGCTTGGGGTCTCGCAATAAGCGTGTGATCACGTCAACATTAGGCCCGGTCTATCTTTTTACAGTGTATAGAACCTCATTTACATTTTTTTACCATTACTTACTTGTTGTTCCATTTTCTAATTTTATTTATTTTCATCAAATATCTTCTGCACTATACGTTTAATCCTTGTAACTAATGGAGGGGGAGCTTGGAAACCTTCCTAGATGTTGAGGACAAATCGGTTTTGTATTTTTTATGAATGTACCGTTAACTAAATTTGTTGAAGACTTTGTATTCCAACTGGCTAGATATACCTTGGTTCTCAATTAAGGGAAATAATTGCTACTACCTACATCATCCCTTACTCTTGAGGACACCCAACAACACAAACAATACTATTCGGCGGTATCAGGGAGGGGTTCTAAACACACAAGCGCATATATTCCACATGATGATGAATGCAGCCGAGGGCCATACAGAGGAGGGTATGTTGTGTCGCAGCACAAATTACCAAATGTTAGGGAAGTCATCGAAAGACAGTGAGATTCCAAGGCGGCGGTAGACAACGACGACATCCACACTACGGAAGAAGAGGTGCTCTTGATTCTTGGTGGTAATTTCAGTAACAAACATGGAAACAATTTTTCTCCAACCACGAGCAAAATAATATTATTCATGCACATTATCTTTTCCTTTTTTGCAAAAATGTCAACCTATCTATTGATCATCAACAATAGTAGAAAGAATCAAAAAATAATATAAATAGGTCTTCGGACCACCTAGCGATGACTACAAGCGTTGGAGTGGGCCGAAGGCGCGGTGTCGAGACATCGTAGTAGTTTTCATAGACGGGGGTGCCATGAGACTACGGTAGAGACGTGGGGTAACGGGATAGCGTAGTAACACAGAACATGGGATTTACCCAGGTTCGGTACGTCGCGACAGTACGGCGTACCTACTCCTGCACTTCTCACTAATTGGGACTAAAGCCCGTTTAACAGGATTACAATGTGAGGGTGTAGATCTAGCTACACGGCGAGGATGAGCTTCTCGGCGAGTTGCGTAGAGATTCTCTGTTGTGCCTTACTTGTTTTTATCTATCTCCCGTCCGGCTTTATATAATAGCCGGATTAGGGCTTACAGAATAAGAAACCTAGAAGACTACGTTTAACTTGTAACTTGGAAAGCAAGGAATCTGTCTTCTCCTCCAAGCCAGATCACGCGGGCCGTGATCCGGGTTCTTCTAGAATCCGGCTTCTGCGCGTCGGACTACTGGGCCGCCCAATGGACCTAAGCCCATTACCATGTAGGCCACCCTGGTAGTCCGGCTCTTTGTCTACCATCTTCTATACCCCTATTCAGTATATATCCGACAGTAGCCCCCAGGAAGGATCAAAACTCTGATTCTCCGTCTTTCGTCAAATACATTTTGTCCGGGAAATCTTGATTCAGCAGTCTTGATTCTTTCTACTTTCCTTTTGAAGGAGATGGTAACATAAAACTCGGAACCATAAAAATCCGGCTTTTCTTCTCGCGATCCTTCGCGGAAAAGGAACTTCTAACGTCAGCGTCTTAAACATGCTGACGCAAGCGTCGCTTGGTTCCACGCGGGAAACCCCTCAGCGTATCTCTGACAGATTCTCACGGGAAACGAGGAGATAGCCATCATTCCCCTGCCGTTTTATTTCCCGTATTTTCCGGCGAGCGACACGCGTCGAGCATCCAACGGTCGAAAGAGCCGTTGGCACGTATCTAAACGGGTTTCCGGCTATAAATAGCCATCATCGTCCTCATCAGAAACTTTCCTCACTCCCTCACTGCCCACGCCATTGACGCGAACGCGAGCTCGAGAGCAAGTTCCTTGTCCCAGCGCACGCATCCTTCGCACGCCGGAACGCAACGCGCCACCAAAAGATGGCCTCCTCGTCGTCGTCGCCGACCCGCGCCGCCATCGACGAGCTCATCGGCGACCTAGATCCACAGCCGGGATCGAAGAAGCACACCAGCGGCGAGCCGGAGAAGACCACGGCCTTCGCGGCGGGCGGAGAAAACACTTCCGCCGCCGCGGACATAGCGGGATCGAGCTCCGCAGCACCCCCTCCGTTCGTCCCAACGACGGCGAGGGTCAAGATCCATTCCCGTGGCGATGAGCGCTTTGCTACCGGAGCCAACAACGAAACAGAAATTGTCGGCAATTGGAGTCCGAGTAATACTTCTCTCGTCCTTCTTCGTCGGATGTCAAAGGAGGGATCCATAGTTAAAGGCAAAAGGCGAATCTCGAAAGATGAACCCGAGCCCAAGCCAAAAGTCGGAGAACGCGTCATCTTTACCTCTCATGTTGCGAGAGGTATGGGTTTTCCCCCTTCCGCCTTTTTTCTAGACGTCCTTAACTTCTATGGCGTTCAACCACACAATATTTCTCCGAATTCCATCCTCTACTTAGCCAGTTTCCAAGCCCTTTTTGAAGGATATCTCGGGATAACACCTGACCTAAATTTCTGGCAATATTGTTTTGAGGTAAAGCATAACATCACAAATGGCATTTCGCCCATTTGCGGAACCGTATCTTTCATCCTCAGAAAATTTAGGGAGGAATGGTATCCAAAAATAGAAATGCCGGAACCTGACCAGTCTTGGCTAGGTTCTTCTTTTATCATCAGGACATTCCATTCCCAGGCAGGGCAACCGGGGTTCCTCCCTTTGTTAATTCTGCCGCTACTCGCGAGAGTTGGACAGCCGCAGTAGTAGAGGAAAATTTGCCAAAACCTGATGAAGATAAAGCGGCGCATCGCCAAACTTTCTTCCTCTCAACCTTCTTTGGTTGGGAAGGATACCGTTATGTGCTGGTTTGGACGCCGTATCCAACCTCTCTCTTTTCGTTCCCGACTTCTTTGCGAATACCAAGGGCCAGAAGATAGCATGAGAGGAACAGATAAGGCCTTTACCAAAAAGGATTTTATAGGACGACTTCACGAACTGGTCGCCGTCAGTAGTCAGATTGAGGAAAATCTGGCGATTTATCACGTGGAAAATCTGGTCCCTAAGGTATTTATCTTTCCTTGTTTCCACGTTTTTTCTTCAGATTATCTTCTCTCTCCGCTTTTTAACATATTGTTAACTCCTTCCCAGTTTGATGAACTTGGAGAAAATGATCTTGCTTCCGACGCTGAACTCAACAAATTACATGCCGAGTTTCACAACAATCGGAAGCGCAAAAGGCAATCAGCTATCAAAGAGGAATCTATTCCCAACCTGGACGATATCCGGATAAAAGAAGAACCATTCGACGAACTCGGATATATTTGTCCAGAGGCAAAGAAATTCTTTGCTCCTGCGCCTCTGATTCGCCCTTGGCCACAAAATGGATTAGTTGTTCGCAATGATATCGCATTTTCGCTCGTCAGGTTATACACGATGGCCTTCATCACGTTGGAATTCTCTTTGCGGAATATGCCAGAGAATTCAACGAGGTCTTGATCGATTTGCGAGAAATGAGCCAGGTAATACTTCTAGCCCCCAAGCATTAAGTTGAAATATGAATTCTTCTTAATGTTTCTTCATATGCCTATTCAAACTTAAGCATCTGGCTTTCATTTCCATGTTTTAGCATTCCGCAGACGCCATAAACTTGGAAGTTTTTAAGAAGCTTAGTCTCAAGAGCAGAGAAGTAAAAACCCTTCAATCTGTTATTGAGTCGAAAAGCAACGAACTAGCGTCATCTCAGCGGCAACTATCAAAAGCCACCGGTATTTTATTTTGTGCCATTTGTTTTCTCTGGAGAATTCTTGCGGAATTGTTTTGTAAACTCAAATTAATTATTGCCCTCCAGCTGCTTTAAACAAAGCCAACAAATTAGCAGAAAACGCTGTCCATGTTTCTCGGCTTCGTGAGGAAAACTCAAACCTCCGAAAGGAACTTCTGAAAGCTCAAGAAGACCTAGAAGCCAGTAATCTGGCCCTTGGGATTGCTCAATCCAAGGCTTCTTTACAGGCAGCGGAAGATAAATCTGTTATCAATGATTTGGAAAGTATGCTACTCCCGCGCATGAAAGAAGGCGACGAAATTGACAAGGTTCTTGGTAAGTTAACTTCTTTTTACCAATGTCTTCATGTCTTATTTCTTGTATCTTTTCATGTAACCTTTGCTTTTGTCGAAAAAGCAGGAAATTTTCCAGGAATTTCTCGGACTGAAAAGATCTGGGCCTTTGGGGAAGTGTGGAATTCAATCAGGAATGCAGGAATGCAGCTGATTAATAAATTCCTTCCCACAAGTATTGTATGCTTTTCGGAAGTCTACTGACTTCCGGGTGCCATCACAGAAGTAGCAGAGTCGAAAGAATCCATCCTTCGCTCTGCCGCACGAGGTGGTGCACGCATGGCACTTGGCCTTATGCGTCTACATTACCCTAATGCCAAATCTTGGCGCGTAGCATCCGGTATCCCTCAAGAATATACAGAAGCGCAACGAAACGCGATTTTTGATGAAGTTAAAGGGCACGCTTCCAAGATTGCCTCTATGGTTAACATTTCCATTACTTACCCGGAAGAAGAAGTGCCCGCAGCCCCCGAGAATGATAGCAGTGATGAAGACTCGGATGCTTGAGGGAATACACTTGGCCCGAATGATGGATGTGTATAAGAGCATTTTTACAATGCAATTCATATTGTAATGCTTCTATGTCGTTTGTCGAAAACAAGAACTCCGCCTTTTGCAATTTCGAGTTTCTTGCAAAGTTTTTCCGGGTTTGACTGTTCCTTTATCTTCTAAGTAATCTGGCAAATGTGTTTTAACTGCTCTAGTGTTTAAAAATGGCTCAACTAGCAATATGTATCGTCATGTCGAGTAACTGGGGACGAACCAAACAGTTTTGAAACTCGGAAACATGGATCATGCTAAAAGCATTTTACTGACTAGTTTCAGTAACCCAACACATACACAATCAGATAAAATTTAGAGAAAACAAGGAACTGTTTTGAAACTTGGGCACGCAGGCACAATCCGAGTTTCCTTTAACCTTTAACAGGCCGAATCATTCAGCTTTTAAACACCGAGCACGCAGGCACAATTCGGGTTAACATTGAGTATTTGTAAGATCATTGGGAAATAGATGAGGCGGAAATATTTTGTACTTATAATGAATATGAATGACAACATTCCGACAACTTTATTTCATGGTCTCAAAGATGTTTACATAGAAATTGAACTAAGTATAGAAGGGACGTAATTGCTGGATACTCCAAGGCCTCTTTGTCTCTCCTAGTTCATCATCTATTTTTCTCTTTCTTTTGCGATTCGGCTTCTCGGGATCGTCCTCCGTATCATGTCGAAACTTATGATCCATTCTTCATGGCTTTACTGATGAATGGTCCTTCCCATACTGGGGCCAATTTGTGCTTCCTTTGCTGCACCAATCTCAGCACTAAGTCACCTTCTTTAAAAGAACGATGCCTGATTTTCCGACTATGATAACGTCGTAAACCTTGCTGGTAGATGGCAGATCTTTGAAGCACAAGTTCTCGTTCCTCTTCTAAGAGATCGACGGCATCCTGTCGTGCTTCTTCGGCATCCGAGTCGTCAAAATTCTGCACTCTTGGGCTATCATGGATCATGTCCGTTGGAAGAATAGCTTCCGCACCATAAACTAGGAAAAACGGGGTTTGCTCAGTTGACCTATTTGGCGTCGTTCGAATACTCCACAACACGGAAGGTAGCTCTTCTACCCACGCTCCAGCTGCTCTATGGAGAGGAGATTCGAGTCTTGGGCGTATTCCTTGCAGGATTGAAACTGTTCATTCTTTCAACCTGTCCATTAGATTGCGGGTGTGCCACAGATGCAAGATCTAAGCGGATTCCCGTTTGTTGGCAGTATTTTGCCAACTCTCCGATGGAAAAATTTGTCCCGTTATCAGTTATTATGCTATGTGGGACGCCATACCTCATTACTAAATCAATAATGAAATTTCTGGCAGTTGCGCCATCCAGCTTTTTGATGGGTTTAGCCTCCACCCATTTTGTATACTTATCTACCGCTACGAGTAGATGTGTAAGTCCACCTCTTGCAGTTTTGAACGGTCCCATCATATCTAGCCCCCAGACCGCAAACGGCCATGTGATAGGGATAGTTTTAAGTGCTTGGGCCGGCAAATTGGTCTGCTTGGCGTAATATTGACATCCTTCGCACGTATTCACTATGCGCTCGGCGTCTGACTTGGCTGTTAGCCAGAAAACCCCGCCCGGAATGCTTTTTGACTATGCTTTTTGATTGAGCATGAGTCCGCAATCGCCGGCATGGATTTCTTCCAGTATTTCTCTTCCTTCTTCTGGTGAAATACACCGTTGAAAGATTCCAAGTACTGCGTTTATACAAGTGGTCGTTGATCACACGTATCCTTTGCATCGACGCTGTATTTTCCTTTGCAAGACTTCGTCTGCTCCTTCCGGGTACTTCTGATTGACTAAGAAGTTTAAGTATGGAATTGTCCAATCCGGTTTAACGAGCATGACCTCGATTGTTTCAGATGCCAGAGGGTAATCAACGTCTCCACCTTTTATGGATGGTTCATGCAAGTGCTGGACGAATACCCCTGGTGGTAAAGTTTTTACTCTCTCTGATCCCATGCGGGCTAACGCATCCGCATTCCAATTTTCCTCCCTTTTTATGTGAAGGACTTCGAACCCGAAGAAACAGATGGCGAACTCATCCACCGTCCTCCGATATTCGGCCATTATAGGGCTTTTCGCGTCCCAGGTTTTGTTGAGCTGATGCTGTACCAAATCCGAGTCTCCATAGCATAATATGCGTTTTACCCCTATTTCTTTTGCAATATGCAAGCCATGAAGCAGAGCTTCATATTCTGCCACGTTATTACTGGCGTTGAAGTGTATTTGCAATACGTACTCCATTGTGTCTCCCTTGGGAGATTTTAGGACTACGCCAGCCCCAGCTCCTTCCTTCATCTTGGATCCGTCAAAGTGTATGATCCAGTACTCGGATTCTGGCATCGGTGTTTTTTCCATTGCTTCTGTCCAGTCGGCGACGAAATCTGCCAAAACTTGGGATTTTATTGCCGTCCTTGGCTGGTACTTAATGTCGAAGGCTGCCAGCTCGATGCCCCATTTAGCTACTCGGCCGGTTGCCTCCGCATTGTTTATAATATCCCCTAGTGGTGCTTTACATACCCTGTTATGGAATGCCCTTGGAAGTAATGGCGCAGTTTTCTGGATGCAAAAAATACGCCATATGCCAGTTTCTGGTAGTGCGGATACCTTTGTTTGGATTCGGAAAAAACTTCGCTTATGTAATATACCGGATGTTGATCTGGTATGCTTTGCTCTTCCTTTGTCCGTTCCACAACGATTACCGCACTAATAACCCGACTTGTAGCCGTAAGGTATAATAACATGGGTTCTTCGTCTTTTGGAGATGCCAAGATGGGAGCGTTCATCAAGGTTTCCTTCAACTGGGCCAACGCTGCATCAACCTCTTCTGTCCATTCGAACTTGTCGGATTTCTTCAGCAGTTTGTAGAGTGGTAAGGCTTTATCCCCAGCCGACTGATAAATCTGCTGACGGCTGCAGCGGAACCCGTCAATCTTTGGACATCTTTTACACATGTAGGTTTTGAGATGTTCAAGATTGCCTTGATCTTTTCCGGGTTAACTTCTATTCCTCTATGGGAAACAATGAAACCCAGAAGTTTTCCTAAGGGAACCCCGAATACACACTTAGATGGATTTAACTTCATCTTGTAAGTGCGTAAGTTTTCGAAAGTTTCTCGCAAATCCTCAAGGAGTGTATCTTTTTCCTTGGTTACGACGGCGATATCGTCCACGTAAACATGAACGTTTCTGCCAATTTGACTATGCAAACAGCGTTGCATGCAACGCTGGTAGGTTGCACCTGCGTTCTTCAGGCCAAAAGGCATGGTTATGTAATAGTACGTCCCATACGGGGTTATAAAAGAAGTCTTGATTTGATCTTACTTTTTCATGCGTATTTGGTGGTACCCGGAGTATGCATCCAAAAAGCATAAAAGCTCGGAGCCTGCAGTGGCATCTATTATTTGATCGATTCGCGGTAAGGCGAACCTATCTTTCGGACACAACTTGTTCTCCTGTGTAATCTATACACATTCTAAGAGCAGTGGTGTCTTTCTTCGGTACTAGGACCGGATTTGCGGACCAATCAGTATGGATTACTTCCTTGATGAAATCCGCTGCTAAAAGCGGATAATTTCCTTGCCAATAGCCTTTCGTCTTCTTCCGTCAAAACGACGGAGACCTTGTTTGACGGGTTTTGATCCGGGAATAACCTTGTTGGTGCTCAGCAAGTTCCCTGGGTACGCCTGGCATGTCAGCTGGACACCAGGCAAAAATATCCCAGTTCTCACGGAGGAACTTGATGAGCTCGCCTTCCTATTTGTCGGTCATCCCAGTCCTACGACGAAAAATTTTGTCGGATCTTTGGGATCTAGGATTACCTGTCTTGTATTCTCGGACGCCTTGAAACTATCTGTTGGCTTCCGAGTTTCTTTTCCTGCCGGCATTTCTTTCGGCGATACCCTTGGCTAATTCCTTCAGTTCCTCCTTTGCTATAACTCTCTGAGCGCAAAGGGCGTTTTCTTTCTCCAACTCATTTGCCAGCTTGAAATCACCGGCTATGGTGATTACTCCTCCTTTGGGTCCTGGCATTTTCAGCTTGTTGTAGATATAACAGGATCTTGCCATGAATTTGGCGAAAGCTGGACGTCCGAGTATTGCGTGATACACGCTTTCGAACGGCACTACTTCGAAGGATACTTTTTCCTGCCGGAAGTGATCTTTATCTCCGAAGGTGACATCTAGGGAAATTTCTCCTAGGGATCGTGCTTGCCTGCCAGGAACAATGCCGTGGAAGCGTATATTGCTGTAATTGAGCTGGGACTCGGAGATCTTCAAGTGCTTCAGTGTATCCAGGTACATTATATTAATGCTGGATCCTCCGTCCATCAGCACTCTTCTTAGCCTAGTGTTTTGAACAATAGGGCTGACAACAAGAGCTTGTGTGCCGGGTTCAGGGATATTTCCGGGATGATCAGACTGATCCAGATTATCGGTGTGTTGGAGTACTTCAAGAATTTCGGGGTTGCCGGAACAACCGCGTTTATTTCTCGAAGTGTTCTTTTGGCCACCTTTGCTGACGGGGTTGCTAAGAAAGTTAGCATTGCTTCTCCGTCAACTCTCGGAAATTGGGTTCGCCCTTTCGCTGTTGTTCCTGGATTTTGTCATCAGTGTCCGATTCACTGTCTTCTTTTTCAGCTTCTGGCTTTTGTTTGGCAGGTTTCCTTTTGGAACCCTTCCCTTTATTTCCGGATCCTGCATTGCCTTTCATATGCTTGTTTAGCCGGTATTGCGCGTTTGTGTGGGTTGGTTTCCCAAATTGCGAGTGGTGGACGTAGGGTTCCGACTTAATTCTCTCCCATTCTTCGGGAGTGTAATTGATTGGATCTGGGCTGCGACCTTTCCACTTATTTCCCTTATCTCCTCCAAAGGCTATGTTGACCTCCTTGGGCTTTGTCGTTGACTCTGGAGTTCCTTTTTTGTCAGAACGAGGGGTTTTCTTGGCGAGTATTAGTGACTCAATATTGCCTCCTCTTGCTCTGATATCATCTTCGGCTGCAGCGTGCTCATTAGCGGCTGTAAGCATAGATCCGAGATCTTTGTGCTGTTTAGAACCAACCATGAACGGTACGAGTCCGGGTTTTTAGGCCATTGACGAAAGCATGCATTGCTTGTACGTCAGTTACTCCAGAACAACTATTCTTCATTGCAGTCCATCTGGAGATGAAATCCACGTATGGTTCGTCCTCAAATTGGGTGCAACGGTTCAGCTGGTTGATGCTATTTGGGCGTTTGTATGTTCCCCGAAAATGCTGAGTGAATACTCTAGCCATATCATCCCAGCTGTCAACAGTTCTTGATGGTAAACCATTGATCCAATCTCTGGCTCCGTCTAGCAACATTAGGGGAAGAAACTTGACAGCTTCCAGGTCTGTCCCATTGTTGATTTGGACGGCTGTATAATAATCTGAGAGCCAGGTATCCGGGTTTGTGCTGCCGGTATATTTTTGGTAGGTTGGACCAACTTTGGCGAAGCCAGAATGCAGGGTTATCCTTCGGATCCTGTCAGTAAAACACTTAGGACCAAAGTATAGATCATCCTTTTCTGCTCTATCAATGTGTGCAGAATATCTCCCGGCTGAATGGACAGAAGGGGATCTGCTCCTTTTGTTTCCATTGTTGCACGGACGCGCTTTTCCGAGGTTATCTCTATCTCTTCCGTGTTCACGTCCTTTTGGGTTAGGCGGAGTTCTGCTTCTATGCCTTTCCTTATCCTTAGGAGGTGTCCGGGATCTTTCACGTCTGTGAGGTATATCATATCTTCCAGCTTTTTCAGCTGGGTTTCTCGGAGGTGGCATTATTTTGCCGTCATTCCGGTGCTTGTCTTCCGATCATGTGGTTTATATCCATCTTTCGGGAGATGAGGTCCGATTCTAGACGTTGCGTCCCGGTTGTCTGGGTTTTTCCTGTCTTTTCTCGGATCCTCTTTTTTATCTGAATCGGGTTCTTCCGGTCCAGGTGCTCCAGCGGCGCAAGTAGCTGTTTTGCAGAGGGCGGAATTATCGTGCAGCCTCCCTGATCGTTCTTGGCCTCGCTGTTGCTGCTGTAATGCTTTTCCTAGGAACGCATACACCCCTTGGAGTTTTTCCCCGTTGGAGTACAGGTCGTTGTTTAGGATGGCGAACACTGCTTCCGCGTTTTCCGCTGCGGTTTTGTATATTGGTTCGCCCTTGGCATCTTTGCCGTTTAACTGCTTTTGCCAAGATGGGTTATAGAACCTTTCTTTTGGCGGCAGTTCTTCCGGTTTTGCGATTCCGGGTAACCTAGTAGGTTTTAACGCGGATCTATGCTTTCTCTCGTACTCCTCTATTTCTTCCTTCATGACTTTGATGTCATTATGGGTTTGTTGGAGATGTTGCCGAGATCTAAGCAGATGTTGCTGTTGCCGTTGGAAAGCTTGTCTCCTGGCTTCCAGCATCTCAGGGGGTTCATCTGGTCACACTGGTGTTTGTAATAGCTCTTGCTCTTCCTGTTCCGTCATTGGCGGAGCAGTGATTTCCTTAGATTTCTTTTCCGCTGGCTTTGTGCCGCTAACATCTCCAACTTCCAGGTTTTCATCAGCGAGATCGGCTGATTTTTTCTTCCGGAGTTTGTATTGGAATTTTTTAGAAGCACGGTGCTTTTTCTTGGAAGAGGGAGGTTTTTTGACAGGCTCATCTTCTGTCATCTCCTTAACATTGGGGAATATCGGAGAAGTTTCTCCGTCTTCTCTCTCTTCCACCGGCGGAGGGGTTTTAGGGCTTTCCTTGCTGCCGGCACCCGTTGTATCAGCTGGTTTTGCCACTAGCACTTCATGGAATCCCTCTTGAAAGGACTTAACCTTTCTTACGAAGGCATCCTCGTCTTCGTCTTAGGAATCGAAGTTATCCGATCCGGTTTCCGACTCCAACCTCGCCTCAATGGCGGCAAGCACGGACTCTGCTTCCGAGTTCATCATCTGGTTGACGGATGTCGGATCTTCCGTCTCTGTGACGAGTATTTGTTCTTCCGTCTCTATGACGGGTAGGTTGTTATCTGCCTCTTGCACGGGATTTCCGTCATCCGTGTTTTCAGCGATTTCGGATTGCACCATGCCGATAAAGTGTGTATCACTTTTTTGTCGGTGATCTGAGCAGAATCCGGCATCATAGTCGTCTTCGACTAGGTATAGGGCGGGTGGGATAAATTTTCTTCCACCGCAAAACCCCATTGCCTCTGCAGTTAGTCCGATAAAGATGTTAGCAGATCCGATCGGTAACACGCAGGCACTTACCAGGTGGTTTTGCGCCGGTATATAGGATCCGTTGTCGAGGAAGCGGCCGACGTCGTCGTCGAACTCCAAGCTTCCGACAGTGATCGATCTTCCAATTCCGCCAAGTATCCCAGATCGGAATTTCACGCCTGACGTCGTTTGCCCCACGGTGGGCGCCAACTGTCGAGACATCGTAGTAGTTTTCATAGACGGGGGTGCCATGAGACTACGGTAGAGACGTGGGGTAACGGGATAGCGTAGTAACACAGAACACGGGATTTACCCAGGTTCGGTACGTCGCGACAGTACGGCGTACCTACTCCTGCACTTCTCACTAATTGGGACTAAAGCCCGTTTAACAGGATTACAATGTGAGGGTGTAGATCTAGCTACACGGCGAGGATGAGCTTCTCGGCGAGTTGCGTAGAGCTTCTCTGTTGTGCCTTACTTGTTTTTATCTATCTCCCGTCCGGCTTTATATAATAGCCGGATTAGGGCTTACAGAATAAGAAACCTAGAAGACTACGTTTAACTTGTAACTTGGAAAGCAAGGAATCTGTCTTCTCCTCCAAGCCAGATCACGCGGGCCGTGATCCGGGTTCTTCTAGAATCCGGCTTCTGCGCGTCGGACTACTGGGCCGCCCAATGGACCTAAGCCCATTACCATGTAGGCCACCCTGGTAGCCCGGCTCTTTGTCTACCATCTTCTATACCCCTATTCAGTATATATCCGACACGCGGCACCGTCCTCGCCCCTGCCCCAGGATCCAGGTGAAGCTTGTCATATAAGAGATTGTTGTACTAAACATACGACAAGTCGTCATGCTAAGCCCCTGAAAGTGCACCTGTGCAAAAACCATCACCTATGATGAAAAACGCATATCGAAAGAGGAAGACCTGTAACCACATGAATGAACCCGAAAAATGGATAGGTGATACGTCATAAACGTATCCTTAATTTCTGATGTTTCATGTTGTTTTCATGTTATTTCCCACATGTTTTCTATACACTTTATGTCATTTTTATCGATTTTCGGGACTAACCTATTGACAAGATGCCACAGAGCCAGTTCCCTGTTTTTTGCTGTTTTTAGTTTCAAAAACGTTCTTCTGGAAGTATTCTCGGAATTGGAAAATTCGAAACCCAGAAGTCTTAGAATCCCGAAGGTTCCACGGAGTCCCGAAGAGACCCAGAGAGGGGCCACAGGGGGTCCACACCATAGGGCATCCCCCCAGGCCGTGCCTGGGGGTGGTCTGGGACCCCTAGGTGCCCTATGTCGTCGCTCTTTCGCCTATATAATCCCCCCGAAATATCAACCCTAGAGATACACCACTTTCCCCGAGAAACACCCGAGGCCGCCGTCGTCGTCATCCCGAGATCGGGAGGGTTCTGGAGCTCTCCCCCGGCACCCTGCCGGGAGGGGAATTCATCACCGGAGGAGTCTACACCACCTTGCCCTCCTTCGAAGTGATGCGTGAGTAGTTCATCCCTGAACTACTGTCAGGGGGCTACCCCCGAGTAGGGGAAAGGTTGGTGAGAAATGGTACTTGAGGTACTGCTCACCGAGTTGGCCGTACCGAACTGGTACGTGCCGGATAGAAAGGTACCGAGTCGGGTTTCTACCAAGTTGGAGCTATCTCGGTAGGAAGAACAAGAAGCCAAGATGAAGAAATGAGTGTCTGTATGGATCGTCCGAGTAGCACTTGGAGGGTCCGGATAGGCACGATGCTACTCTTCTCGGAGGGAAAGTCAATGGAGCCGTTGTGATCCCGTATAATCAGGGAGAGTACAGGCGTGCGGTTCAACTTACTAGGCGTGATGATGCGCATGAATACGCTAGTGCAGTTGGTGGCCACCAGTATATAAGGTGGCCACACCCCTCCTGTGTGAGGGTCGGTTCTTGGGTGGATCATACTTTACGTGAAGAGAGAAGCGTTGCTAGTTTGAGTAGAGAGAAGCAGCAGGAGAGGTTCTTCTTCCTCTAGCTCCTTGAGCTTCAGGAGTTCTTGTACTCGGTCACCACATATACAGAGAGAGAGGCAGGAGTGGGGGTGTTACCTCCACACGATGGCCCTGGACCTGGGTAGATCTTGTTGTTTGCAGTGTAGTGAGCGCGCCAGCTAGGCGTGCGATCCCTCCCCGGATACCCACAGTGTCCATCGGCCCCAACCATAAGCCATCCAATGGCATCTGTCTTTCCACATCCACGATAGTTGGCGCCCACCGTGGGGCCATCATCGGAGCTGGCTGGGGTTTCTATTCGGACGGGACCTCTTCCTCGATCGGGGGAGCGCGTGGTTTGGGGCCTTGTCTACAGATTCGGCTCTCAACTTCGTCACCGACAACGTTGGTGATTTCTGCGGCAGGCCCATGGCCGCAGGTGGCTTCGTCATCAGCTTCGGCTCATTGTTGCTGATCCTCCTGTCGTTCTCGCCGTCCGCAGGCAGCCTATCGGTGGCTCGGCGGGCAGCGTGGAGGTGACCGGTCCGGCTCCTGCAGCTGAGAAGGGCGCGACCGGTGTGCCCGATGCTGCTGACAAGTCAGCTCGGCCGGCCCACAAGCCTTTGGAGAGAAAGGAGAACCATCCGGGCTACAAGGGTCCTTCTACATCGACCGCTCCCTTCGCCAACGTCATTGAGAAGCTGAGCATGCCTCTAGCCGCGGATGCGGATCCGGCTGTGCTTCGTGAGCAGCTCGAGGAGCAACACCAGGCCTTCCTGCTGGAGGCCACTGAGATGGCGAAAATCAGGAAAGGGTTCGATCTCGACCAGAATGAGTACAATAGGGCTCATGGTCTTACTCATGTTGCAAAGAACCCTAGCCGGATAGGGATTATCCGCCGCAACCTTGGTGCCGAGTTGGCTAGAGATGGTAGAACTGATAGTAAATCTGCAAGCTTTACTTCGCATGATAGGCCAAAGTACAGTACTCCTTCTAAAACGCTTAGGGAGGCAGAGGCAGTTGCTGCTGAGTTGCCACATCTAACCGGTGAAGCTCGCATTAGGCAGCAGAACCGGCTTAATGAGCTTGTTCTTGAAGCTGGCAGGCAGAACGGGGCTTTCCGGAAGGCTAATCCCGGAGCTGGTGCCTCTCATGGTGTTCACTAGCATGGGGCGAGATCCCGAGGTCAGGCTTCCTCACCTCTTCCCGGTGGTGGGAGATCTCGGAGTGTGAACTCCGGGAAACATAAACAGATTCAGGTGTACGACCCGGCTATCGTCGGAAAACAGCCCGCTGTAGAGCGGCAGCCCAGGCAATAACACATTGCTCAAGGTGGTGGCCATAATGCCGCCCGAGTTCAGAAAGAGGGACAGGGAGGCAACCGAGATGGTCCATCTCGGCACCCGGCTGCCAACCCGGTTAAGCCTCAACCTGTTGCCGGAGTTGTCGTTCAGCCACATGTGGGTTGCCCCTGAGGTCAACCCGGTTCCCCCAACCCGGTGTTGCGCGGCAGGACCGGTACAATGACGGTTACTCGGCAATGGAGCAAGCCGGGTACCAAAGAAATGAGCCTTATGCTGATGCTAGAGGTATGGGAGCTCGGTTGGGGGCACGTGTGCTGTAGCCAAGTGACGCAAGATACAAGCTGGATAGGATCTACCAGTCAGATGAGATGGAGCTACAAGGCCCACCGGGACCACTCTGTTTCGTTCCTAGGATCATGAATGAGCCAGCTGTGCCCAAATTCCAGCTAGCAAGAGGGAGCAAAACTTATGATGGGAGTACCAAGCCAGAAGACTAGCTGAATGATTATGGCACTACCGTGCACATTGCCGGTGGTAACCTCAGACGAGCGGTGAGATACGTGCCCCAGATGTTGGAGGGCCCAGCCCGGATTTGGCTGAACAACCTGCCGAGAGACAACATCAATTGTTGGCTTGATTTCTCGGAGACTTTCATCAGCAACTTCACAAGCACCTACAAGAAGCCAAACTGGCCACAACAGCTCTCTGCATGCAAGCAGAGGGAAGAGGAGACTGACCGAGAATACCTGACTAGGTGGAGCACACTGAGAAACACCTGTGAAGGTGTGAATGAGTCCCAGGCTATTGCCTGGTTCGCTCAAGTCTGCCGACATGGCAGCATACTGTGGCAGAAACTGCAGAGGGAGATGCCGAATACGCTCGCCAAGACCATCAAGATTGCTGAAAATAACGCACTCGGTGATCCAACTCAGCCTCTGCTCGACTCATTTCAGCCGAGAAGGAGAAACCAGGGCAATGATGGTGGTAGGCGGAATGATCGCCAAGACTACCGGAACAAGAGGCGGGATGACATGCCGGATATCCGCTATGGCTCGGATCATGTAGCCGCGGTTGATCTGGATCAACCTGATGCAGGAAGCAGCCAAAGGCAAAGGAATACTTGCCCCAGTATGGGCGGAACCAGAACCAGTGCCAGAACTACAAGAAGTAGTACAATAATCCCAGCCAGTCCGGAGATGCTCCTCAGAGGTTTACCTTTGAGATGATGAGGGATGGGCCGTGCAGCTACCATACTCGGCATCCGAGTAGGGCGGGAAACCATACTTCCCAACATTGCAGCTGGTGGGACCGGATCAAAAGTGAGGGATTTGGCCAGTTGCCTCCTCCTCCTCCTCTGCCGATCTCGGGTTCCAATGTGCAGCCTATCCGGGCAGCTCCTCCCAGGCCTGCCGAGAACCAGAGGAGGGAAAATGTGAACCAAGTGGCAAAGGGGGCCAACAACAACAACACCCGCAACAACTACAAAAACTACTACCGTCGCAACAACAACCTCAACAACAACAACTTCAACCGGAACAACAACAACAACAACAACAACAATGACAGTGCCGACGGTGAAGGCTGAAATCAGTATGAGGAGCACCATCAGAGCTACATGGTGTTCACAACAGAGCCGGATGACAAGCAAATCCGGCGCAGGCGGGCCCATGGAGGTAAACGCCGTGATGGCGGTAGTGCCGTATTACATGCATTGATGCGACCAGGACATTGTCTGGTGGACCCAACCTTCATTGGGCCCAAGATCAATGTGAAGTTCAGCAAGGTCCTGATCGATAATGGCAGCAGCATCAACATTCTGTACCGAGATACCATGGAGAAGCTCGGTTATTCCGAGAACATGATGCTGCCCAGCCGGACTACCTTTCACGGCATTGTGCCTGGAGTGTCATGTGCTCCTATCGGCCGGGTTTGGATTGATGTGCTTTTCAGCACAAGGGATAATTACCGAACTGAGTGCTTGCAGTTCGAGGTGGTTGATCTGCAGAACCCCTACCATGCTCTACTCGGCAGACCAGCTCTGTCCAAGTTCATGGCCTCTACTCATGCGGCCAATTTGAAGACGAAGCTTCCCGGTACCAACGACATCATCACCATCTCGGGTGATTACAAACGCTCTCTGGAGTGCGCATCTGTTGGATCTCGGCAGGCCGAGTCCATGGTCGTTGCGGCCGAGAAGAAGAAGATACATGAGGTAGTGCCCATAGCCCAGGAAGCTCAACTCGGCATGCCCGGGATGCCTAGCTCTCAGCACGGTGCCACTTTACAGACCTCCCAGGATACCAAGAAGGTGCAGATTGACCCGGAGTCCCTAGAGCATGTCGGCATTATTGGTGACGGGTTGGAGGAGAAATAGGAAAGCGCTCTCAGCCACTTCCTCCGTGAGAATCGGGATGTCTTTGCCTGGTCCAATCAGGATCTGTCGGGTGTCCCGAGGGAGTTGGTTGAGCACTCTTTGCATGTGCGGCCGGATGCCCAGCCGGTAAAGCAAGCCCTGCGCTGTTTTGCCGCTGAAAGACGAAAGGCCATTGGTGACGAGATCACAAGGCTGTTCGCAAGCGGATTCATCATGGAGGTACTGCATCCGGATTGGCTGGCCAATCCGGCCATGATCGATAAGAAGAAGGACGATCCCATGGTCACTGTGGTGTGGTGCATGTGCATTGACTACACCGACTTGAACAAGGCCTGCCCCAAGGACCCGTTCCCACTTCCCCGGATAGATCATGTGATCGACTCCACTGCCGGGTGCGAATTTTTTTCTTTTATTGATGCCTACTCTGGTTTTCACCAGATTCCACTGAACCCAGCTGATCAAATAAAGACTGCTTTCATTACCCCGTACGGGGCTTATTGCTATCGTGTCATGTGCTTTGGGTTGAGAAATGCTGGGGCCACATACCAGAGATGCATGCAGAAATGCTTGCACGAGAAGATAGGAAAAAACGTGCAGGTGTGTGTGGATGATATAGTCATCAAGACCAAGGAGAAACACACACTCCTAAGTGATATCGAAGAAACATTCGCAAACTTGAGAAAGTACCGATGAAGCTGAACCCGACCAAGTGCACCTTTGGTGTCCCGGCAGGAAAGTTACTCGGTTTCCTTGTGTCTAGACGAGGTATCGAAGCCAAGCCCTCCAATATAAAAGCTATTGAGAGCATGTCTCTCCCGAGATCATTGAAAGATGTGCAGAAATTTACCGGGTGCCTGGCTTTCCTTAGCCGGTTCATTGGGAGAATGGGCGAGAAGGCCTTACCTCTGTACCAGCTCATGAAGAAAAGCGACAAGTTTGTTTGGACGCCACAAGCTTATGTGGCTTTCCGAGAACTCAAAACCATTGACGCAGCCCACCGTATTCCACCAAGCACAACATCGATACACGACAAGGTGAACTCACTCCTATCTCCGTATGTTTCCGGTGACTTGGTGAACGGTGCGCTACCTCATGAAATGCCCCTCTTCATGCCTAGGGTGGATCCCACAATGGAGCCCAAGATGGTGTCCTCGATGCTCAAGAACATGCCCAATACAGTGCCCGAGAAGCTAGGAAGGAAGCGGGAGAAGACGGCGTCAAGATCGGAGCTCCGAGGAGGAAGAACGGAGGGAAACGGGGTCTCCCGGCCTCACCCCCCGGCCAGGGCGGCCTCCCTCCCCCTCAGGCCGGCCACCTACCCGAGCAGGCCGGCCTCCCCCTCGCCCACCCCGGCCTCGGGCCGGCCCAGCTCCTCCTCAGGCCGTCCAGGTGCCCGAAGGCTCCGGCCCCCACCCCGGCCCCAGGCCGGCTGGCCCCTAGGCTGGGCGCCCAGCCCCACCCCGGCCTCACTGGCCGACCCCCTCCGAAGTGCGAGAATCAAGAGGAAAACGCCCCTTTTCACCCCACCTACCCCCCTAGGCTATATAAGGGACCAAGGTGGCTAGTTCTAGGGATATAGTTGACTTGAGATAGAATTGGGCTTTGTGCTCCCCCTCCCATGTGGAGAACCTCCCCCATGGGATCCATGGCTACTCCATAGATTCACCTATTGGAATGTATCAAGATCTCTCCAAGTAGCTACTCTTTCACCTTGTGACTCCAGTAGTTCTTGCCAACCTTCCCCTTGTAGCATGTTGTTGACTTGGGTTTACGATCCCTCGTAGGCTTCACGAGTTATCTCCCCTTTTGTGTGCGTGAGTTCGTCGTGTTCATCGTGTTCTTCGTGTTCTTCGCGTTCTTCCCAATCTCCCCACCTCTCGTGAGTCAATCCGTGAAGATCGGGCCACCCTAGAGGCCAAACCTATATCATCTGGTATCAAGAGCAAGGTTGCCATGGATTTCACACCCTCTTTCCCCCAATTTTTTTCTTGATTTTGCCTAAATTCGAAAATTTCCACCAAAAATAGCCCCAATTTGCTTTTGGACTGATCTGTGATTTAAGTGCGGTTTGGTAGGTTTTGATCCGTGGATCTATTGCTAAACTTGTTGATCTACCTTCCTTTGCGTTCCCATGGCTTAATTCCATCGTTTTCCCCTTCGGTTTGGTGATTTTCTGAGTCATTTTCCGCCAAAAAACGTCAAAATCGGGTCAAATTCGCGTCCCCCGGAAGCCCGACCTCAAAGCCCGGCTAGGCCGGCCTCAAAGGCCCTCAGGCCGGACCCCCAACAGAGCGTCCCGGCCTCCACCCCGGCCTCAAAGCCCGGCCAGGCCGGCCTCCCAGAAAACTGCCGCGTTCCTTCACCGTTTTGGCCATAACTTTTGACTCGGGACTCCGTTTTGAGTGATCTTTAGCTTGTTTTGTAGGCAATTACATCATCTACATCAACATTGCAGGAGATCCATGATCCATTGAAGCCTAATTTAGTGAGAAAGCACGAAACTTTTCAGCCTATAGGGTGAAGATCGTCGGAGAGAGGTATAATCATCCCGAATCTTCTCCCTCTTGCCATTCCTTTGTGAGCCAACTTACCTTGTGATTACCTTACCTATTGAGGCTAGTTCATCTTTGATTGCTTGGGCTTTGCACACTTGTACCGTGTAGTTTTTGAGTGACCTTTGTATGCGCTAATTCATATAGTTTCATTTGTTGGCACAAAGTGAGTGAGCAAAAAGTGAAAAAGCAAAAGAGAGAAGAGAAAAGAGAGAGAAGAGAAGAAAAAGAATAAGAGCGAAAAAGGAAGCCACCACTTGCCATACCACTTGTAGGAAGCGCGCAAGCTCGATGAACATCTCGTAGGTGGTGCATTGTGTGCAAATCTTGTAGCCCACCAATAATTTGCAATCGAACTAGCGGCTCTCCTTGTACTTGTGCAACACGAGATTTATAGTCTTCGCTAGGATCATTTGGTTCCTTAGCTCACATTTTGCTTGCACTAGTCCCATTTATCTCTGTGCGTGTGTTTCCATACCTTTTTGGAGATCGACTTGTTGTTGCTTTGTGATCTTGTGGTTCTCTACTTGCCATTACAATATCTTGGTTTCCGGTTGTTCCATTTGCTTTCCACTTTCCATACCTATCCAACCATAAGTCGTGTGTGTTTTGGAGCGTGTTTTTGGATCTTTCGAACTCAAGTCACTTCATTCTTTTTCTTATCGGTTTCTCTTGGCATGGTCCACTAGTTCCAATATTTGCTAAACGGTGAGGTTTGAGCTCTTAGGTCTTCACACTCTATATATACACTTGTGCTTGTGAGTAACCATGTGTAGCGAGAGCAGAGCATATGGAGGCCATGATGACCATGACGAGTACATGATGGACCACTACGACTACAAAAACGACAACGACTACAACGAGCTAGACATGGACCACCACTCCTACGAGCACGACATTGTGGTTGACCACTACTACGAGCATGACATGGTGGATCACCACCACTACTACGACCACGACGTCGAGCTCTATACCGACTACTCCTCCCCAAGCATCATCGACATGGAGGAGCACCACACCAACCACGACAACTTTGACTCCATGAGCTCCAACGACATGAACCACTACTACAACTATGACACCGCAAGCTTGGATGACGAGATGGAGCCATGCTACACCGACAACGCATCCACAAACATGACGGAGTACGAAACGGACAATGACTCCACAAGCATGAGGGACAATATGGACCTCTACACCTACTTCGACTCCGACATGGATGAGCTCACTTACAAGAACTTCCTCTCCAAGCTTCGAGGGCCAAGATATCATATGTCATATGGTTCATGCTCAACACCAAGGAACTTCAAGGAGAATGCCAAGGCCAACACAAGACAACTCCCTTCAACCTCAAGATGGTGCAACGACAAGAAATCCGACAAGTTGGCAACGTCAAGATTGGCTCCTTCCACATCAAGACGGCGCCACAAGAAGGACATCATCGAGGCCCCATCAAGCGAGAAGGACAAGAAGACAAGGCATCCGAATGACTTTCGTAGTCATCCCGCACATGAAGTGCGGGAACGCTGCAAGCTTCGTCATCAACAAACTTCAAGCTAGCATCACCAAGCTCATCACCAAGATCGTCGCCATGATCATCATCGACATATGGGAGAGAGTGGTACACCCACCTCACCGCATCCTCCACCACAAGAACCGCGACGACATTGGTTTGAGCATTGCTCGCCATCACCACTACCTCGACCTCGACACCGACAAGGCCGTGGTGACCCTCTTCAAGATCACCCTCTACGACCGGATATTCTTCATCACCCACCTTCTCCAAGCTCGACTCATGACTATGGTCTACATGGCTTCGTGGATGGTACTCGCCCACATTCAAGGCTTCCAAGGCAAAATGTGTGTCACCACCACAATGACCACCAAGACCAAGCCCCTTATCAAGAAGGTGCCCTCGACATGGCTTTGAGTGAATGCCTCCCACAACTCCACCACAATGACCACCGGCGCCATCCTCTCCATCATGACCACCATCGCCAAACCAATGAGGATGAACAACAGGAGCTTCCGCTACCCATCTTTGATGAAGACCCACATGAGATACTTACTCAACGCCAAGCAAGTGGGAATGCTCTGTATGGCTTGTCTTTCCCCATCTTTGAGGAAGACCCCAATGAGCGTCCACTTCGACATCAACCAAGTGGGATTGATCAACTTGCTACTTCACTACCCATATTTGATGAAGACCTACAACAAGATGGAGGAAGTGAAGGCCCTCCCATATATGATGATGATGCTATGAGCCTACTTTCCCCTCTCCTTCAAGATGAAGACCTATTATGCCCCATTTGCAAGGGCCATGGTCACATAATGTGGGATTGCCAAGGCGGCGACCAAGATGGTGCGTCAAATGGAGATGCCATCCATGATTCTTCTCCTACCATATTGGATGAAGCACCGCATCACCTTGACCACGGATTTCCATCGCATCATCAAGGCCATGAAGACAAAAACTTGAGCGCCCTTTGCCTCAATGTTACAAGGTTCAAGGACCATGAGTGTCATCACCAACATGAGGAATGGGATCCTCCACCTCATCATCACCAAGAGTGTGCCTCCTATTCGCACCCCGCCTTCGACAAGGATCAAGATCATCCTCGCCATGGACACTATGATACCACTACTTCATCAAGGCAAGAGGCAAGAGACACTTCATCACCGACATCCATCCACAACACCCATGTGCGCCATACTTTGAGGAAGGACTATGGACTCCATGATCAAGCACATGAGCGTCATCATCACCATCAACCACTTGAGGATGCTACAAGGCATGGCTTACACTACCACATCACGGAGATGATCGAGCCTTCTTTGACACAACCCATGGCCCTACCTCCTCCGCCAAGCAAGCCCAACATTCCACACTTGGAGATCAAACCAAGAGACGAGATGCTCGAGTCCTCCTCGCCACATGCTATGACACTACCGACTCCAAGCAATGCAACTACCTCGACAAACCGCACACCTCAAGTGCCAAGACTTTGGAGCCTTCTAGTGTCCCCTCTCAAGCTTCTAGTGAGACGAGTGGTGAGAGAGAGATCCACCATCACGTGAGTGAGAGCCACAAGCCCATAATGAGTGGGAAAAGCATGAGTGTTCTTAGAGGCATCGCCTTGATAGCCACCAATAGTGAAATGAGAGTTGAGAGCAAAACCCCATGTGTGCTTATCGACACCAACGGCTTACCAACTTTCTCTCCATCTTTGTTGTCTATTTTGCGGAGATTTGGTGACCCTATCAAGCATCCTCGACCTCATGGACTTCTCCACATACAAGGCTCCCCACACCGCATGAACATCGACACCGACTTGAAGATTTGGAGGGAGCACATTCCGCTCGTCATGATCCACATGGAGATTGACAAGAGCTTCTACGACAATGCATTCTCCATCCACACTCCTCAAGTAAAGATCTACATGGAGTTTCACAAGCACTTCGACAACAACGCCTTCTACGCCTACATACCACATGTCAAGAGGTGCATAGAGTTCGACAAGCGCATCCACAACAACGACTTCTACGGCTACCTACCTCATGTCAAGATGTACTTGGAGTTCGACATGCGCATCCACGACAATGACTTCTCCGTCTACATCACACACGTCAAGATGCACTTAGAGTTCGACAAGCGCATCAATGACAATGACTACCACGACTACATACCAATCGTCAAGATGCACTTGGAGTTCGACAAGCGCGTCAACGATAATGACCAAACACCTCTCGAGCTCTTCGCCGACGGCTACATCGCCTTTCAAGCTCATCCTCATGAGGACCATGTCAAGATCGTCATCGCCTTTGGAATACACCCTCCACGAGCATACCTATGCATGATCTTCGATAAGAGGCTCAACTTCAACGACTACACCGCCTTTCAAGATCTTATTCACCAAACCAAGGACGACCACTTCAACATCGTCATCGCTTTTGGACCACCCCCACTACGAGCCTACCGTCACATGATCTTCGACAAGCGGCTCAACTTCAACGACATCTTCGTCGTCAACATTCCTTACCCCGCTCATGAATGGACGGAACGACAGTCGAGGACGAATCTTCATCAAGGGGGGAGATGATGCAGCCCACCGTATTCCACCAAGCACAACATCGATACACGACAAGGTGAATTCACTCCTATCTCCGTATGTTTCCGGTGACTTGGTGAACGGTGCGCTACCTCATGAAATGCCCCTCTTCATGCCTAGGGTGGATCCCACAATGGAGCCCAAGACGGTGTCCTCGATGCTCAAGAACATGCCCAAGACGGTGCCCGAGAAGCTAGGAGGGAAGCGGGAGAACACGACATCAAGATCGGAGCTCCGAGGAGGAAGAACGGAGGGAAACAGGGTCTCCCGGCCTCACCCCCCTGCCAGGCCGGCCTCCCTCCCCCTCAGGCCGGCCACCCACCTGAGCAGGCCGGCCTCCCCCTCGGCCACCCCGGCCTCGGGCCGGCCCAGCTCCTCATCAGGCCGGCCAGGTGCCCGAAGGCTCCGGCCCCCACTCCGTCCCCAGGCCGGCCTCCCAGGCCGGTTGGCCCCTAGGTTGGGCGCCCAGCCCCACCCCGGCCTCCCAGGCCGGCCCCCCTCCGAAGTGCGAGAATCAAGAGGAAAACGCCCCTTTTCACCCCACCTAACCCCCCTAGGCTATATAAGGGGCCAAGGTGGCTATTTCTAGGGATAGAGTTGACTTGAGATAGAATTGGGCTTTGTGCTCCCCCTCCCATGTGGAGAACCTCCCCCATGGGATCCATGGCTACTCCATAGATTCATCTATTGGAATGTATCAAGATCTCTCCAAGTAGCTATTCTTTCACCTTTTGACTCTAGTAGTTCTTGCCAACCTTCCCCTTGTGGCTTCTGTTGGATCGGTGGACCGGCCGGTGAGAGGAATCGGTTCCAATTAGCGTGTTGTTGACTTGGGTTTGCGATCCCTCGTAGGCTTCACGAGTTATCTCCCCTTTTGTGTGCGTGAGTTCATCGTGTTCTTCGTGTTCTTCGCGTTCTTCCCAATCTCCCCACCTCTCGTGAGTCAATCCGTGAAGATCGGGCCACCCTAGAGGCCAAGCCTATATCAACCATGCTGGGTACCGCTCCGGTTCTGGCGTCTCCTCTGCCTAAGGAGCCAATGTTGCTCTATATTGCAGCTACCAACCGAGTTGTGAGTGTGGTGGTGGTAGTGGAGCAAGAAGAAGAGGGCAAGTCGGTGCAGAGGCCGGTGTATTATCTCAGTGAGGTGATCTCCAACTCGAAGCAAAATTATCCTCACTATCAGAAGATGACATATGGAGTCTATATGGCTGCCAAGAAGCTCAAGCATTATTTCCAGGAGCATCCGATTAAAGTGGTGAGCACTGCACCCATCTCAGAAATTATGGGCAACAAGGATGCAAGTGGCCAAGTAGCCAAATGGGAAATTGAGCTAGCCGCTTATACCCCGATGTATGCGAGAAGAGAAGCCATCAAATCTAAAGCCTTGGCGGATTTCTTCGTTGACTGGGCCGAAATGCAGTATGAGACTCCCTTGCCGTAAACCAATTTCTGGCGGATGCATTTCGACGGCTCTAAGGTGAAAGAGGGTCTTGGTGCCAGCATTGTGCTCACCTCACCCAAGCGGTATCAACTCAAGTACGTCCTGTAAATCCATTTTGTGGTGTCCAACAATGTGGCCGAGTATGAGGCCTTAGTCCATGGACTAAAAGTGTCAAAGGAGATTGGTATCCACCGGATTATATGCTATGGAGACTCGGATCTGGTGGTTCAACAAGCCTCGAGGACTTGGGGACGCGTTGGATGCCAATATGGCATCTTATCGTTTCCTTGTCCAAAATATGTCCGGATTCTTCGATGGGTTTGAGTTCCACCACATTCACCGGGCTGAGAATGATGTTGCTGATGCTCTGTCCAAGTTGGGCTCTTCTCGGCAGTCCATCCCAGCAGGAATTGCTCTGGAGCATCTCAGGAAGCCATCCATCAAGCCTTCTCCCGAATCGGATTCGATATTCATCCCGGCTGTACCGGACTCAGAAGCTGCTCCCATGGAGATCGATGAGAGGATCGTAAAGGAGAACCCGGGGATTGCTTCACTCAACCCGGGGACTGCTTCACTCAACCCGGGGACTGTCACATTCATCTCGAGGATTATATCTCAGTACTCAGGGACTCGGGGGACTCCTCTCCAACTCGGAGAAAGTCATGTCAGCTGATCCAATGGAGGTGGACGAGCCAGTGTTTCCTACTCGGGCGATACCGAGTTGGGCTCAACCCATATTATCTTTTCTGGCAGATGGCACTTTGCCGAGTGATGAGATCTCGGCCAGACAAATACAAAGAAGATCCAAGGGCTACACCATTATCAACAAGGAACTACACAAGAGGAGTACCACAGGCGTGCTCCAGCGTTGTGTCGAGCCGGAAGAAGGAGAAGAAATTCTCAGAGAGATACATCAGGGGGAATGCGGGCACCATGCCTCATCTCGGGTTTTGGTGAAGAAAGCTTTTCGGCATGGATTCTTTTGCCTCACCGCCTTGCAGCAAGCAGAAAACATAGTGAGAAAGTGCAATGGGTGCCAGCGATATGCAAGAAAGATACACATGCCAACTTCCGAGTTGAAAACAATTCCCATCACTTGGCCATTTGCAGTTTGGTGCTTGGACATGGTAGGCCCTTTCAAGCCATCTCGGGGCAACATGACTCACATTCTGGTCATGGTTGACAAATTTACCAAGTGGATTGAGGTGAAGCCAATCCGGAAGTGTGATGGAAACACAGCAGTAACATTCTTGAAGGATATTATCCTGAGATACGGCTACCCGCATGGGATCATCTCAGATAATGGAACAAATTTCGTTGAGGGAGCCTTTGCTCGGTTCTGCAAGGAGAAGAGGATCCGATTAGACATTGCGTCAGTCGCGCATCCAGAATAAAATGGGCAAGTTGAAAGAGCTAATGGCATGGTCCTATCCCGAATAAAGCCAAGGCTGATTGAGCCATTACAGCGAACCCCTGGTTGTTGGCTGGAAGAGTTACCGGTAGTGTTGTGGAGTCTAAGGACTAGCCCTAACCGATCAACCGGATACACACCATTCTTCCAGGTATATGGAGCAGAGGCCGTGTTTCCCACTGACCTTGAGCATGACTCACCGAGAGTAACCCTCTATACTGAGGCAGATGCAAGAGAAGATGATGTTGATTTGCTAGAAGAAGCAAGAGAATTAACTCTATCGAGATCAGTTGTATAACAACAGAATCTGAGACACTATCATAGCCGGAAAGTAAGCCCAAGGGTTTTCCGAGAAGGAGATTTGGTGCTTAGGTTGGTGCAACGCACAACTGGAATGCACAAGCTTTCCCCTCCGTAGGAATGGCCATTTATTGTGAGCAACGCTCTGCACAATGATGCGTACTATCTCATTGATGCACATGAGCCATAGAAGATCAGGGCAGATAAATCCAAAAAGGAAACTAAGCGCCCCTGGAATATAGCTCTACTCCGTTGTTTCCATTCCTAAAAAAGCATTGTATGTATCTCCTTACCGAGTTGAAATCCAAGTCGGCACTCCGAGTAGGAACTCGGGGATTGCCTGTGCCTAACTTGCTCTGTGTTATTTACTTCTTACTTTGTTGTGTCGGTTGATCATCTCGGATTTTCATGCGTATGTCGAGTAATGTGTTTAAACCTAAGGGCCAACTCCGCGGCTTTGCTGATGTCCGCAACCTTGCTTTATGGCAAGCAAGAGAACAAGTCACGGGTCATTGAACACAGGAAAAATACTAAGGAAAGAAAGAGTTAATCAACCGAGATAAGTAGTTTTTTTCTTCTATTTTTTCGGCTAAATACTGGGTGGTTTTAATTTTAATCTCAAAGTTGTGAAGTATTATAAACCCGGTTTTCCAAATCTTGTGACTCGACTGCCAAAAAGCCACAAGTGGCAGGCAAGAGCAAAGACGAAAAGAGCCAGGTGGATAAGAAAGCCAACTCGGGGACTCGGAATTAACGTAATCCAGATTCAACCAGTCTTGCTGGAACTTAAATAAAAAATGAGTAGCAGAACGGTGACATAAGTACTTGATACAATTGCACACGGCATACCGCGGATCTGTTGAAATGTTTGGGATTAAACAGACAGATAATTAGGCCGTGGCCAAAGGAGTTGCATCAGCTTCAGCACCTGCCGGGTTGGAGGACTCGGTGGAGGGCTCGGAGGCAGCAGTCAAAGTCGGAGGCTCAGAGGCGCCGTTCTCAGCTCTGGGCTCTGAGGCGCTCAACTCAAGAGCAGTCTCCGAGATGACCATCTCGGTGGTGATGATCTTGGAGTCCGCGTCCAGCTCTTGCTTGGCCTGGATCTCCTCATCCACCTCCTCGGAGTCGTCATCAACCTCAGTTTCACCGTCGCCTTCATCGCCCTCGCCACCCTTGTCGCCATCAACGTCGTTGTCCTCATAGTCCTTGGCCTCGCTGTCGGTGTCGGGCTCAGTGGGACCTTCCACAAACTCCTTTGTGTCGGCGTAGGAGGCCAGCCGATAAGCCGTCTCCTGGCGAATCCGGATAGAGTTTTCTTCTGTGGTCCACCGGGATCCATTCCGCAGCTTCTCGAGTTTGCTGAGGTCAAGGTTTTCGTACCATGAGAGCACAAAGTGCAGGGCCTCATCTGCGCCGGCTCGAGCTGCTGAGGCGCGCCATTTCTTGAGCTCTTCCTTAACGTAATTCAACTTGGAGGCCAGCTCATGGACAGTCTTGGGAGGCTCAATTTCCGGCCAGAAGAGCTTGTGTAGCCGGATGGCGGTGGAGACGATGTTGGTTCCCAAACCCTTGAGGGGCAGAACCCGGGCTTTGATGCCCTCGATCTAGTCCTCAATAGTGACAGTCTCTCAACAGCCTCTCAGCACCAAAGTCAAAATTGGGGAATGTCCCTGAGAAGCAGGATGCCCGGGTTAAGGCAAGAAATCATCCGGATAGAGAAAACCGGGTAGAGCAAGTTGAAGGAAAAGCAAGACTTAGATCGCAATTCGATGGTGAGGTCCTTGAGCCTGTGGCACCACAGATCGGCATTGGACTCATGCTTATCCAGGAAGAGGCGGGATCTTCTCACCATCTGGTCGAGTGCAGTGTGCCGCTCTTTCAGGATGTCGATCTCCTGATACAGCTCGAGCTTCTCCGTAACAGTAGTGTTCTCCAAGTCGGCCTTCTCCTTCCCGGTCTGCAGCGCCACCTTGAGAGCATCAGCCATATCCAGCTCGAGCTTGGCCACTTCGTTCTTCTCGGCTTGGAGTTCTACCTGGAGCTGGGAGGTGCTGTCATTGATCTGCTGCTGCACCTCGGCTAGGGAGAGGCATTCTTGATGTTTCTCAACAAAAGATTTATGCTCAGTTGTACGGAAAAACAGTCTACTTAGCAGCTTAGAGGAAAGATACAAACCGTATAAGAAAGAAGAAAGAAAGAAAAAAACTTACTCTCCAAGGCCGTGATCTTGCTCTGCACCGATTCGGCTAGCATAGTGCAATCCTGGTGCTTCTCAGTGAAGATCTGGTGCTCATCTGCATAGAAAAGCAAAATTAACCAGATAAAAGGAAAAAAGCGTAAACACAAAACACAAAGATAGAAAATACGACACTTACTCTCCAAGGAAGAAATCTCGGTGACGGAATCCGTCAGCTACTTCTCCAAGATAACTGTGAAAGAGAAAACAGAAACCGAGTTAGAAAACTGATGCAGAAGAAGCATATGCAGTATCTCGACAAGAATAAGTTACCTTTGTTCCCTAGCTCCTCCTGCAGATTTTGGATCTGCTCCTTGGCATCTCGGTGGGCCCAGAGAAGCTTCTGGAAGATCAGAGCACGAGACTCAGTGCAAGTCTGAAGAGAAACAAGAAAAAAGTGAGTTGGAAGATTCGACCCGAGTAGACTGTCCGGTCAGGTTTCCAGTAATCCGAGCGGTTCCACTTGTCTTCCTCCCTCTGACGAGTAAAGTGTTGTACATGCAAAACACAAAGCATAAACAACAGAACTAAGTGAACTCGGAAGATACCGAGATGTACTATACTCGGTAGGGCATGCAAAACATAAAGCATAAGGAACTAAGTGAACTCGGAAGATACCGAGATGTAGTCTACTCGGTAGGGCATGCGAAACATAAAGCATAAGGAAATAAGTGAATTCGGAAGATAACGAGATGGAAGCAACTCGGTAAGATGGAAAAAACTTACTCGGGGCGCCAGCCTATCTCGGCTGTAGGGCTCGAACCCCCAGTCCCAAGTATCCGTGAAGGTGGCCTTGATAATGGACTTGGCCCAGAGGGCCACCTCTTCCTTGCTGAGCTCGAAAGTGGTTGTGCGCGTGCAGTCGCGGGGCCCACCCATGAAACACATCTTGTGGGACCTGAGCTACAGAGGCAGAATTCGGCGGCTCACCCAGGTGGCGATCGGGTCGTCAGATCGGAGCCCTTCCTTGATGAGCTGCTTCAGTCGGTTGTCTGCGGCGTTCGCCTCGGGCACAGTCTTTTTCGGATTATACCCCCAGTTCATCATAGCAGTGGGGGGATCGGCCCAGAAAGGGGGAAGCTTGATGAGGTCAACCGGCTCGGCGCCCACCTCCGGGGTGGGATTCTTCACATAGAAGAATCCCCTCTGCCACTTGCGGCAGGTGTCAATCAACTGAACCCGGGGGTACTCGGTGGTGTTCCGATAAACTATGATTGTTGCGCTGCATTGAGTCATGACTTTGGGAGCATTTGGATTGGCTTTGTTGGGGAGAACTTGCTGGCGGAAATGGAAATATTTTTCCCAGATATCTACCGTGGGGTAGATACCGAGATAGGCTTCAACGAAGGTAACAAAGGTGGGAAGCATGGTGATTGCATTAGCAGGGAGGTGATGAGGTTGCAAACCAAAGTGGCGGAGGAACCTATGCATGAACTTGGCAGCGGGGAGGCCGAATCCTCGCTTGAAGTGGCTGAGGAAGACCACGTGTTCGCCCTTTCCGGGCTGCAGCTCCACCTCGTCGCCCGGAGGCCGGCAAATGACACCCGGTGGCACCCGACGACCATGTTTCCGCGGGTGGACGCAGACCCCTCATGGTCGATGTCGTACACGGGGTCGAGCTCCATCGGGGCGGTTCCGGATCTCGGCTCCTCCGAGATGCGCGTGGGCGCAAGAAGTGGCTCAGGCCGCAGGGGTCGAAGAAGGGCCGCGGCGGCGCAGAAAATAAACGTCGTGGCGCGCTGTCCGCAGCGAGGAAGTTGAAGAAGAGCGGCGAGGAGGAAGTAGTACGGTCGCCGGGCACGGTGAAGATCTTGATGCGCGGTGGCGCTATGGAGTGCGGCGTCACACGGCGGTGGAGTACTCTCTACGGTACGCAGCGGCGCTCGACGTCGCAGCGATGGAGCAGAGTGTTCGGCATGCGCGCGTGCGAGGACCGAGGAAGACGAAGAAGGGGGCAAATGGCGAGGAAAACGGTGCAACAGGCGGCGCCCTAAGTGCAATAACTTCCCCGGATCAGTTGCGGTAGTAATCGTGGGGTCGTTTAGTTACTGTGGCCGAAGAAACGCACATGGAGAGGTTATCGCGTGTAAAGGGCGCAGTTAATCCCATGATTCACGACATGGGAAATCGAGTGCCTTTCTACGAACGGACGCGACGACACGTGGGCCAGGTGTGCAGTGACTGACGTGGGCAGGGCGCATGCGCTGCGGTCGCGCAGGAACCGATGCGACGCGGGCAGCGGTGCTGCACCACTTGGTGAATCTTACACGCGAAGATAACTAGGCAGCCCTGATTTGAGCGGCAAAATCCTTGAGAAATTGGCTAAGGGCGAGGATCTCAGCAAAATCCAAAGCAGCCCAGTCTATTCGGTTGGTATAGAAAAACTTCATCAAGGAGTGATGGATCGAATTCCAGTTCGGATTGGAACTCGACCGAGATGAGGTGCATCTCGGTTACGCATTTGGAAAGAGATTGGTTTAAGCTGGCACGGCCCAGTGTCCGAGTTCACCGGACATACCGGCTTCGGGGACTAATGTCGGGGGGCTACCCCCGAGTAGGGGCAAGGTTGGTGAGAAATGGTACTTGAGGTACTGCTCACCGAGTTGGGTCGTACCGAACTGGTACGTGCCGGATAGAAAGGTACTGAGTCGGGTTGCTGCCGAGTTGGAGCTA
This sequence comes from Alopecurus myosuroides, assembly GCA_028641055.1. Taxonomy (NCBI): domain Eukaryota; kingdom Viridiplantae; phylum Streptophyta; class Magnoliopsida; order Poales; family Poaceae; genus Alopecurus; species Alopecurus myosuroides. The sequence goes on from CM054057.1 coordinate 572,272,356, forward strand.
TCTCGGTAGGAAGAGCAGGAAGCAAAGATGAAGAAATGAGTGTCTGTCTGTATCCTCCGAGTAGCACTTGGAGGGTCCGGAAAGGCACGATGCTACTCTTCTCGGAGGGAAAGTCAATTGAGCCGTTGTGATCCCGTATAATCAGGGAGAGTACTGGCGTGCGCATCAACTTACTAGGCGTGATGATGCGTATGCATACGCTGGTACAATGCGCTGTATGGGTGAGGCCACGTCCTGTCTCTGACAAGGGTGACATGAGATGTCAGCGACCAGACCGCGAAGACTTTCGGCGTCTGTCAGCGGAGAAGCGGAGGCGTGCGCTACGACACAGTGTGTAGTCACCTAATCTGTACGAGTAGTTGGTGGCCACCAGTATATAAGGTGGCCACAGCCCTCCTGTGTGAGGGTCAGTTCTTGGGTGGATCATACTTTACGTGAAGAGAGAAGCGTTACTAGTTTGAGTAGAGAGAAGCAGCAGGAGAGGTTCTTCTTCCTCTAGCTCCTTGAGCTTGAGGAGTTCTTGTACTCGGTCACCACATATACAGAGAGAGAGGCAGGAGTAGGGGTGTTACCTCCACACGAGGGCCCCGAAACTGGGTAGATCTTTTTGTTTGTAGTGTAGTGAGCGCGCCAGCTAGGCGGACGATCCCTCCCCGGATACCCACAGTGTCCATCGGCCCCAAACATAATCCATCCCATGGCATCTGTCTTTACACATCCACGACAACTACGGGCCCATAACAGTAGCTAGATGGTTGTCTCCTCCACTTTATGCCTAATGTTTAGATCCCGTGAGCTTCCTCACATGATCGAGATCATCTTTATGTAATGCTACGTGTTGTGTGTGCTGGGATCTAATGAATGTTGAATGCCATGTCTTCAGATTATCAATCTATCATGTTATCTTCATGTATATGTTATTTATGATCTTGCATGTTCTCCGCTATTACTAGATGCTCTGGCCTAGTAGATGCTAGTAACTCCAAGAGGGAGTATTTATGATCAATAGTGGGTTCATGCCTCCTTTGCATCTATGCTCGAGTGACAGAAACGTGACGGATGGAGGATGTGTTGTTGCCATTAGGGAGAAAACAACAATGCTTCATTTAAGGATGATTCTATTGTTTACATTACACACTTTGCTTACTGCGATTATCTGTTGCTTGCAACTTAATACCCAAGGTTATCTCGGATGACACTCCGAGGGTGGCTTATTAGTCATAGATGTAGTTTGATGACGGTCTATGTATCTTGTTGTAATGCCCGCAGGAATCACATATTAATCTTTATGTCTTGCACATGCACTACGGTGCAGCCTTCATTTCTTTCAATTGCCCAGCTGTAATTTGTTCACCACACATGTTATTTATCTTTCACGGAGAGACACCACTAGTGAACTGTGGACCCCGGTCCATTTTCTCATACTGATAATACAACCAATGCTCTTATACTGCTGCTACTGTTTTTATACTATTTTCCACACCATACGTTTAACCTCTTTGTGTTCAGCAAAACCGGTGAGATTTACAACCTCACTGATTCGTTGGGGCAAAGTGATTTGATTGTGTTGTGTAGATTCCACGTTGCTGCTGAACCAGTAGTGCGCCCTTACATCTCAGCTGCATCAACCTTCTGAATTTACTCCTTCCTCCTACTGGTCGATTCAACCTTGGTTTCTTTCCGAGGGAAACTTGCCGCTGCACTCTTCATACCTTCCTCTTGGGGTCTCCCAACGAACGTGTGATTACACATATCAAGCACTTTTTTGGCGCCGTTGCCGGGGAGGAAGAGAATTTCTGCAAGGGGGTCTCTCACTTCCAATCTCTTTACTTTGTTTTAGTTTTGCTTAGTTTATTTTATTTTATCTTGTTTGCTTCTCTATACCAAAAAACACAAAAAAAAAGTTCTTATCCCAGTTGTAGTTTTTATCCTGTTTTTAATCTTGTTAAAATGACTACTCCTGAGAACACTAAGTTGTGTCACTTTAATAGCACCAACAACAATGATCTCATTAGCACACCTATTGCTCCACCTGCTCCTACTGCTAATTTTTATGATATTAAGCCTGCACTATTAAATCTTGTTATGAAGCAATTTTCTGGTGTTAGTGCTGATGCTGCTGCTGCGCATGTTAATAATTTTGTTAAACTATGTGAGATGCAAAAATATAAAGATTTAGATGGAGATATTATTAAATTAAAATTGTTTCCTTTCTCTTTAAGAGGAAGAGCTAAAGAATGGTTGCTATCTTTGCCTAGAAATAGTATTGATTCTTGGACTAAGTGTAAAGATGCTTTCATTGGAAAATATTATCCTCAAGCTAAGATTATATCTTTAAGAAGTAGCATTATGAATTTTAAGCAACTTGATAATGAGCATGTTGCTAAAACTTGGGAAAGAATGAAATCTTTAGTAAAGAATTGTCCCACTCATGGACTGACTACTTGTATGATGATCCGAACCTTTTATGCAGGACTTAATTTTATTCAAGAAACCTTCTGGATTCAGCTGCTGGAGGAATCTTTATGTCCATGACCTTGGGGGCAGCAACAAAACTTCGTGATAATATGATGGTAAATTATTCTGAATGGCATACTGAGAGAGCCAGAACTGGTAAGAAGGTTAATTCTGTTGAAGAAACCTCCTCTTTGAGTGATAGACTTGATGCTATTATATCTATGCTTGTTAATGGCCATGCTCCTATTGATCCAAATAATTTTCCTTTAGCCTCTTTGGTTTCTCAAGAAGAGCATGTTGATGTGAACTTCATTAAAAATAATAATTTCAACAACAATGCTTATAGGAATAATTTTGGTAGCAATAATTATAGGCCATATCCTCCTAATAATAATAATTCTTATGGTAATTCTTATAACAACAACAAAAGTATACCCTCTGATCTTGAGAACATGCTTAAGAATTTTATTAGTACATAAACTTGCTTTCAATAAATCTGTTGAGGAAAATTTTGGCAAAATTGATGTTCTTTCTTCTAAAGTTGATAGCCTTGCTCTTGATGTTTATTTTATGAAACTAAAAGTTATGCCTCATGATGTTAAAGAAATCAAAACCTTGAATGCCATCCAAATTCGAATTGATGATAATGTTAGGATGTTAGCTAAATTGCATGCTAGATGGGAAAGAGAAGATGAAATAGCTAGAAAGAATAATATAGCTATTGTTTGCACCATTACCACCACTAGTAAAACTGAAACCTCTCATGCTAGTAAACCTTATACTATCAATGGTAAAGTAATTGGTGTTTGCAATATTCCCACTGCTGCTATTAAAAATGCACAATTGCCTGAAACTGCTAAAAATACTCCTGATAATAGTGCTGAATTTTTTTTAGAAACATGGGAAACAATGGTCCCATTACCTTTGATAAAAATGATATTAACTTTTATGATTGCAACATAACTTAAGTGATTAAGTTCTTACAAAATCTTGCTAGTTGTCCTAATGCTAGTGCTATGAATATGGCTTTCACAAAACATATTACAAATGCTCTCATGGAAATTAGAGATGATGAATTAAGATGTGAAGCCTCTATCCTAGGAAGTTAGATGATGGGTTAGAACCCATTATTAAAATGAAATCAAATGATTTTAATTGCAATGCTCTATGTGATCTTGGTGCAAGTATCTCTATTATGCCAAAAAGACTTTATGATATTCTTGATTTGCCACCTTTGGAACCCTATTATTTGGATGTTCGTCTCACTGATAATGTTAGAAAGAAACCTTTGGGAGATTTGATGATGTTCTTATCATGGTTAATAATATTCTTGTCCCCGTTGATTTTGTTGTCTTGAATATTGAATGCAATGCTTCTTGTCCAATTGTTTTGGGAAGACCTTTTCTTAGAACTGTTGGTGCTGTTATTGATATGAAAGAGGGGAATATTAAATTTCAATTCCCACTCAAGGAAGGTATGGAACACTTTCCTAGAAAGAGAATGAAGTTTCATTTTTATTCTATTATTCGAACTCATTATAATTTGGATGCTTCTTCACTGGAAAATACTTGGATCCACTTTTCTGGGCCTAGCTAAAAGGCGTTAAAGAAAATCACTTCTTGGGAGATAACCCATGGTTTTATTTTCCTTTGTTTTTCTCTTGTTTCTTTGAGTGAAGGGGTTGTATACTTCTGTAGAAACTCATTTGTATCTTTATTTTCATGTATTAATTGTGCCAAGTAAAGTTTCTGACGAAAGTTGGAGTTGGTTTTGGGATTTCTGCGTAGGAAACAGATTTCTGTTGTCCTCCGTAAAAAATCGTGAAAATCCATAAATATCAGAATGGCCTGAATATTTTTGTGCTTATTACTCAGCTAATTCCTCAACTTTTTCGTTCTTTAATTTTTTTTATTTGATTAGCGTAAGTGCCCCGATTTTTTTTGTCTTTACAGACTGTTTTGGTTTGGGCAGATTCTGTCATTTTTCTTGCATTTGCTCTTTTATGATGTCAAGTGGATTTCTTTGCTTCACGAAACATCAGTGACTGTAGATAATGTTTAAAAGTATCAATAGAACTTGTGCCCATCCAAAACCCATGGATTTTTGATTGTTTCACTAACCCTTTAATGTGAATTACTCTTTGAGTGTGGTGTGAATGAAGTTTTCAAGGGTCAAGAGAAGAGGGTGATATATGTGATCAAGAAGAGTGCAAGGTCAAAGCTTGGGGATGCGCCCGTGGTTCATCCTAGAAAATTCTAATAAGACTCAAGCATCTAAATTTACATGGAACGTATGTTATTTTATCAGGTCACTTCTAGTGAAACTATATTTTTATTCGGTCACATCATATAAAATTTACATGGAATGTATGTTATCTTTTGTTTTTTTCTTGCTGCAATAATATCATTGGAACCTAGCATCCTTGTTTGGGAGAGAGACACGGTCCGCTTTTTCGTTTGAATACTCGTTATGCTCGTATTCTTAGTTTTTTTTTTCTTCTGGCTGCTGCGAAAATTCTTGCTTAGCTCTTGTTTTCATTGCATCTCTTATCAGAGCTGTTAGTTTTAGTAGTGTTATGTGAGTACTCTCATGTTTTCTTGCTGTATCATTTAGAGAATTTTTGTTAAAACATATCTTGTATGGTGCTTGTTGGGAGAAGAAACTGCAGCATTTGGTAAAATTGTAAACGATGCAAATAGAAGCTTGTATGGACAATGGCTAGACTTTTTCATATCATGCTAGATCTTATTTTAATTCTAAATCCTAGTGGTTATTTAGTATCATGATATGTCTCAAATAGCTGAGAGTGTTTAATGTGCGATTAAAAGAATCCTTTGAATGTTTTATTTGGTTGACTTGGCGCATGCTCACACCATGTTTATGACTACGAACCAGTCACTAATAACCTCTATGATCATTTATTTTTTGAACTTGTGGTACCACTTATGCTTTGATTAATGATGTTTATGTCTCTATGCATGATTATGGCCATTATTGCTCTCTTGATTAGTCGCTCCCAGTCTTTTGCTAGCCTCCACCTGTACTGAGTATGAGCTCTACTCGTGCAATCCAACTCCCAAAAAACCAAAGTATGCCAAATGTGTCCACCATACCTACCTACATGTGGTATTTAACTGCCACTCCAAGTAAATTGCTCATGTGTTACCTTTAAAACCTTCAAAATTACTCATGTTTTGTGTTCCTGCTTTTGCTCATGAGGACGTAAATAGAGAATCTTTATCTCACCTGTTGATTGGATTTCACACCCTGGACTAGTGGCTTCATCCGCTTATCCAATTGATAGAAGAGATGGCAGCGGGGCGCCCAGCCCCAAATTAATACAAACAAATTCTCTTTACTATTTTGCCCCTGATTTATCAGTCAAAGCATAATTGTGTAAACAAAAGAGAAAGAGGGATGATCTTCTACATCAGTTGCGTCCTTCAATGGGAGCCGCTCTTGTGAAGTCTAGTTGGCTTGTTGAACGGACAACGACGTCGCCTAGAGGGGGGGTGAATAGGCGATAAAAACTTTTCCGGTTAATGCTTGCTAAATGCGGAAATAAACTAGGTGTTTAAATTAACAAGCATACAACCTAAATATTCTATGGAAAACTAGATGCACCAACAACTTATGCTAAGCAAGACAAGTAACAAAGTGATAGCAAGATGTATAACTTCAAGCTCGAAGGCTATCACAATGTAAATTGCATAAGTAAAAAAGCTCGGGTATAGAAATAACCGAGGCACACGGAGACGATGATGTATTCCCGAGTTCCTCCCACAAAGGGGAGTACGTCTCGTTGGAGGGGTGTGAGCTCGCCACGAAGGCCTACTCAATGCCACAAAGGCCTCACCCTATTCTCCGATGAACCCCGCCACAAAGTCCTAGTTCACCTTCCACTATTGGCAACCTTCAAACCCGAGGCACGCATCCACAACTCAATTGGAGACTCTCGGTGTCACCAAAATCTTGGGGCACACATCCACAACTCAATTGGAGGCTCCCAAGAACACCACAAGTCGTCTAGGGTCCAAGACCCAAGAGTAACAAGCTCACAAACTTTCACTTCCACGAATCCTCGTGGAGAGAGCAAACTGATGCAACCGATGCAAATGGCAAGAGCACAAGTGCTCAAATCCTTCACTCTCAAATTCCAACAAAGCAACAAATGCTTATGGGGGAATAAGAGAGGAAGAACAAAGGAGGAGAAACACCAAGAACTCCAAGATCAAGATCTACTAGGTTTCCCTCACTAAGAAGGAAGATGGATTGGTGGAAATGTAGATCTAGATCTCCTCTCTCTTTTCCCTCAAAGATATGCAAGAATCATGGGAGGAATTGAGAGAGGGGCAAGCTTTCCAAGGTCAACAATGGAGGAGAGAGAGGGGGAAAATTTCGTGCTTGGAAGACCTCTCTTTGGGGAAGAAAGGGGGCCTATTTATAGGTCCCCACGAAAAAGAGTCGTTGCAGGAAAACTTACACCGGAGACTCCGGTAAGTCTCCGGTAAGTCTCCGGTGTGAGTCCAGTGCGCGACACCAAACTCGCAAACACAAGCTCCTACACAGAAAACAAACCACACCGGAGACTCCGGTGTGCAGACCGGAGACTCCGGTCTGAACCGGAGTCTCCGGACACTCTCCGGACCCTATACAGTACGCGACACCAAGGGGGCAACCCCTGGGGAGTTTTTGGTCCGGAGACTCCGGACTGCGGAGACTCCGGACTACCGGAGATTCCGCCCTAATTCCGGCCCTAAGTCCGGAGACTCCGGACTGGCGAAAACTGCAGAGACACCAATACTAAAACACTCATAACTTTTTCGTCCGGACTCCGTTTTTGATGATCTTTGGCTCGTTGAGTTCGCAATGAAAAACTCTACAAGATCATGCAGAGAAACATCACTGCCCAACAATGGAAACTAAAACAAAATGTAGAAAGGTTTAACCTCTCTAAAAGGAACAACCGGTAAAACCTCCATCACCGAGACGAACATAACTTTTGCGGATGAACTTCGAAAGAGGTGAATCCAATTGGGTTGGAAAGATAACAGCAAGGAGTATCCAAATAAAAATGAATGGAGAAGTTACCACACATGGAAGGTGTGGAAACATTCTCAAAGCTGAACCGGATATTTTCTCCACCGAAAACGCAACAAGTTTTTCTTACGAAATCCGTTTTCGAGAAACCAAGGCTTGTCATGAAGATCACGACAAGCACTAAAACCCAAAGGAGACAAAGGCCAAATAAGAACCAAGAAAGATGATATGCAAAGTATGTAAAGGTTTGAGCTCTCCATAATGATTCGATCGAGTCACTCACTTGAGAGCCCCTCTTGATAGTACGACTATCTATCCTATAACCCGGTCTCCCAAAGACACGAGACCGGTAAAATAGAAAACCTATCAAGATTATACCTTGCCTTGAGCATTCCACTTGAGCTAGATGATGACGATCTTGACTCTCTCAAGTAGGATCTTCTTTCTTGATTGGGCTTGCTAGCACAAACTCCGCTTGATGAAGGCTTGCAAGTTGCTACCCCATACACCATTATGGGAGAGACTAGCTCCCCCATACACCATTATGGGAGAGACCTTTCGGCAAATCTTCACAAGACCACAATCTCCAAATGGGTGGCAAGCATCAAGCATAGGATATATTCTAGATGCTTCACTTGAGCTTCCACGTCAAGCTAGATGACAAACACCGCTTGACGAGGACATAAACCATGGGCAATAAGAAATCTTCCTTTTGGTTCATGACCATGGAAAGATACCTAACCACACATAGAGATGCTACACACACATATCATGGGTTAGTTCACAAAGCTATATTGACAATTGCTTACCATACCATGAGATACACAATCCCACTTGGTACAACTTGTAGCTTTGTGTGTTGATCGCGAGCTTGATCAACCTTGTATCTTTGCTTCTCACTTCTAAAGATGATGTCTTGAAGATGATAATGAAAGATCACCTAATACTTTTCTTCAAGACATACTAGCAATAAGCTCAACTCAAACCATGACCATTCTTCATTTAAATCCTTGAATGTAACAATGGCCATCAAGGAAGCTAATAGAGTTCAACACATGAACTCCATTATTTCCTATGGACAAGATCTACAAGGATAACTCAATGCAACCATTAGTCCATAAGTATTGTCATTAATTACCAAAACCACATATGGGGGAACCATGCGCTTTCAATCTCCCCCATTTTGGTAATTGATGACAATCCCTTTTTACGAGGGTTTATATGATGAATGAAGCAAACATGCTAAACAAGAGCAAGGATGCAATAGCATGGAAAGGCAAATGCTTAAGAACGAAACTAAAGCATAAACCAAATTCCCTTAAACCCTCTAAACTTCTCCCCCATTGGCATCCATTGCCGAAATGGGCAAAAAGATTAGAAGGCCAATATAGTAAGAGCTCCCCCATAGTGTATGCATTCCTCATGATATGAGTGAACTCAAATGCATATATCCAACTATAAATAGATGGAGGGAGATCAAACTATATTGAGGATCCAAAGATTTACAAGAAATGTCAAATTGAAGGATACTTTCACAAAGAAGCAACCAACCAAAGGATCCGAAAAAACGATTGACCAAAATCAATAATTTGATAAGATAAACCAAGTGTTCTAGAAAATCAAGAGGGAACTCCCCAAAGTACATGCACAATGTTAGGTTTGAATTACTATATAATGTGCACAACATGGACTCATCACTACCTTCTAGATAATTTTGAACACAAACAAGAGCAAGCGAATAGATTGGAAATGAAGCAAAGCAACTTGCAAACAAACAAAAGTTGAGCAATGAAGATCAAAAAGTGACAAATAAAAACTTACTCAACCGAAATAGATGCGTGTGACAAGGAAAAACATTTTTAGGAGACTAATAGGATGATAGAATCATCAACATAGTCTTTCATTATATAAGGCACATAGTGCATACCATGTCTTTCCCATAAACACAAACCATCAAGTGATAAAACACATAGGTCCACAAGCTTATTAAGATGGAAAAGGAATAGCAAAAGAAAAGCAAAGCTTGTGCCTTTTAGGAGCCACCAAGGAATATAAAGCAATAAAATGTGGTCACTAAAGAAATAGAATATCAATTAAAGATGTAACTATTATCGTGTGTATAAGTTTCTAAGTGGACAACAATCACAAAGATATATATCCACAAAGAAACATGCACACACAAAATAGGTACAAAGGTGAAGAACATGATATCCAAGAGAGGTTCATTAATATACCAATAAGATTTTTGCTTGAAAGCAAAGCACTAAGCTTAGTTTAATCTTAAGGGGATATAGATGAACAATCAAAACTCATCAAAGCATCACAAATATCACAAGGGAAAAGTGATAGTTGGAATGCTTCGATAAAGGTAACACATATCACAAAAGACTCAAATGGTTTTTGATAATTCATCAATGTTGCATATGAGATACTTCAAGTAAAAGTTGCTAGATTAATATACTTGGGATTGGTGAATCATTAAAATGATTATAAATATCCCTTTTGTATGTAATCATCCTGGCTTACTCATAGTTGCAATAAAGATGTTTTTGATAAGACATTTGCAAGAACCAAATGAAATGCAATAAAAGGGAAATCATGCCGAGAAGCAACCTACACAAGGTTGAAAGCTAGAAACGTATGCATGAGATAGATACTTGTTACCGAGACGACATTGGGGATTAAGAGGATGCGAGTTTGATAATCATCGTAGCTTGACTCCTATAATACCATGGTGAGAGAACACCTTCCTTATGAATGGAGCAAGCAACCAATGTATCTCCATTGTACCTAAAAACAAAATTCAAGTACAAAATGGTACCCAAACTCATTGGGTCCGAAGTAGTTAGAACAACTACAATATATAGGACAAACTCAACATAAATATGTGCATATTAATGTGCACATCTTAGCCACTTAGGATTAGATGGAGTTTATCCTATATATTGGATCAATGAAAGTAAGCATGCCAAAATATATACATAGTAAATATGCATGCACAAAACTTTCAAGAACCAAAACAAGATACAAATTGGACAAAGAACCAATTAAACCAAGAAGCCACTCACAAGAGTGAAAAGAAAGATAATTGTCCAAATTATATCGAGACCCAAATCAACATATGATTGAGGAAACCAAATAGAGAAGATACCAAAAAGAACATCAAAGAATAAACAAACCCTCTACACTTTTCATGATAGCACACAAAGTGCCAAGACGAAAAATGTTCGTCTTCCAAAGAGACAAGTCATTGGGATAAAATACAAATTTAAAGAAAACAAGTGTTCAAACGCATATAGGATAGTTCTTCCAATCATAGGGCATTATTTATGATCTTGCATTTGAATACAAAATGCATACAATGGAATCATTACTCTCCATATATATTATTCAAACACTAGTCATGTTTAAATAAAATTAAGTAGATGCAATACCAATTTAAAGAACGGTGATCTACTCAAAGTAGGATAGCTTCCCCAAGAATAGTGCAACCCAAAGAAGTATGACTTTGAACACAAGTGCACAAGTATGGGATCATTGCTTTTCCTAACTCAAGAAAACATAAAACAAATTTTGAGTAGAGCAAGGAAGACACAAAGGAGTTTGAACCAAACAAAATCCTTGGCAAGAAACAAGGCAATATTAGAGCAATGGCCAAAGTAAATATGATCAATAAACTTACCACAAATTATTATAACTTGTCAAAGACAAGATATGTATGAAGATATTTCTCGGTGGTAGATTTGTTCACAATCATATTCACAAAACATAAGCATGTGGTAAAAGATAGGAATAAAAAAAACATGCTTAGATAGAGATTCTTGAAGGCTTCAAATAAAAACCGAAAATCAAGGCAACAAGAAACTCTCTAACAAAAAAGATACCAAAGAAGAGAGACACAAGATATTTTAAGCAAATATGGAACTTGTTTGAGCAACATGCCACATAGGAACAAGATAAATAATAATATCAACTCTAGGTGGCAATACCTCACATGTTCACATTTTCTAGTATTGTAATATGCACATAGCTTATTACTCCCCCATAATGTGATAATCCATTGAAAACAACAAGAGGCAAAAATAAATCCAACTAGAGAAAGTTAATGGACATTTAGAAATGAATTTATCATGAGAATGACATACCACATAGAGAATAGATAATATTGATATATCAACACTAAGTGGTATTCCTCATGTACACACATTTTAGGATAGTAAAGTGCAAAGAATATTACTCCCCCAAAATGGGATAGTCCATTAATCTCCCAAAGAGCCAACTAAGATAAGCAATGAAAGCAATGAAGGCTCAACACAAAGAACACAAGTACATGGAGTGCAAACCAACAACCATAACTAGATTACTCAAGATAGGTAAGTAGGAAGCACAACATATACAAACACATGCTAGAAACAAAACTAACATATGCAAGGGAGCAAGCAACTTTCAATGAATATAGAATTAAATACAAGTTACCGCTTGTAGGAACATTGGGTAAGAGATATATATAATCCAAGTGACTTGGCATGAGGAAAAATAATTGATGAAGATCCCTTAATTCTTCATGAAATAGCCAAGTCTCCAATGCCCTCCAACTCCACCTATTGATCAAGTTTGAGCTTGTTGGTCCCCAACCAAGTTGGGTCCTAAGAGGTTAGTCACAATAGGTTTGGCAACCCAAATGGTTCTTTTCTTGACACCACTTGGAGCACCAACATACTTGGCAAACACATTGCCCACATTATCCTTCCTAATGGAATAAACATCATCAACAAGTATAGGGTTGGATAATGTACCATTAGTGAATGAAGAAGCAAAGTGTCCCTTCTTGCGACAAAGGTAGCAACATCGACTCTTTTCTTTCTTCTCAATAGGCTTCTCAACAAGAGGAGCATTGGCTTGAGTCTTCTTAGGAGGTGGCCGTTGTTCAACCCGTGGTTGAGCATGAGATTGAACAAGATGCCTCTCCTAGTTGCTTCTCACTAAGAGGTTTCTTCTTCAAAGGGCAAGATCTAACATGGTGCCCTTCAATCTTGCACTTGAAGCAAATAATCTTGGCCGGATCTTTGACTTGTTCTTGGCCCTTCTTCTTGTCAATAATGGACTTGTTCTTGAGATTGGAGTTGAATCCAAGTCCACTCTTGTCATTGGGAAGTCTTCGCACTGTCAACATCTTGTCAAGTGTGGAACTCCCTTCATGACACTTTTCCAAGTCTTTCTTCAAAGAAGTGACTTGGGCCTTGAGCTCTTTATTTTCCTCTACATGGTTAGAAACAACACAAGAGCTAGAGGAAGTAGATGCTTCATTGTTAGAGCAACAAGGCAAGGAAAGCAACTCATCACAAGATGTAGAAACATTATGAGAGGAGGAGTTACTAATACTAGAACAAGGCAATATAGCATTAATAGAAGAGATTGTTCTAGTACCCACATGAGGCTCACAAGATGTCACCTTTGTAGTGATAGCCTCAAGAGCTAATTTTAGCTTGGTATGGGATGCTAGAAGATCCTCATGAGAGCTAGATAGCTTTTCATGACTTTCTTCCAATTTCCCACACTTGCTAGTCATTAACTCAAGTTGAGCCCTTAGCTCAACATTCTCCTTCAAAATAGATGCTTCACAAGATGTGGAGTTAGTAGCACAAGCATCATTAGAGATAGAAGAAGATAACTTGACAAGCTCATTGTTTAACCTAGAGTTTTCCTCAATTAGATTAGCATTGCCAACAACAAATTCAACCTTTTCATTTTTAAGCACTTTATATTTATCATTGGTATGGTCACGTGCTTTAGTGAGATAGGTTATTTGTTCATTATAGAGCTCCTCGATAGATTCAAGTTTCTCCTCAAGAGTAACTCGGAGCTCATACTCTTCCTCAAGGGACATAGTGAGGGATGCCTTTTCATCGGCATCACTTCTTTCAATCTCACCTTTAGTTTCAATGATTTTAGCGCTATAAATAGCAAAAGCCAATATTTCGCTAAAAGGAGTGATAGCTTTACTACCTTTAGGGAGATCAATAAGAACCAACTCACCCTTCTCCATTAAGGAGGCTTCGTCCTCAAACTCTCCATAAAATATATCCTCATCCTCATCATCACAAGATGTAGTGGGTTCCAAAGGTGGAGATACCTTTGAATCCCTAGCCATAAGGCACATATGAGAAATGGATGGTGATGATGAAGATATACTAGAAGCGCCATTAAGGTCCATGTCTTGTTCCACCAAAGAGTGGGATTCCTCTACATTGTTAGCCACACAAGTAATAGAGGAAATGGAAGCATTGTTTTCATGAAAACAAGACATAGGAAGCATATCATCATGAGATTTAGTTAAACAACTATTACATGATATGCAAGGACTATCAACACTAGCATGTATGGAATTTTGAGTGCTAGAATATATTAAGTCCAAAGATAGATCATTGCAATGGGATAGAGATGAAGTATAGTCAATAGCAAATTCACTATCCACAATGCAATTTCTATCACCACTCACCATATCATTTCCTTGTGACAAATCACATGTTGGTGGAGTGGAGAAAGATGTGAACTCATCACGGCCGGAAGTGGATGGAGAACAATCATCCTCAATAATGTTGGACACATCATATATATCTTGAAGTTTTGTCCATAGCTCATGAGCGTTCCGAAAAGGCATGATTGATTGAATAACTACATCGCTCAAAATACACAAGAGACCATTAGATACAAGAGTATCGAGATAAGAATTTTCCTATCCTCTAGAGATAAATCTTGAGAATCCTTTGGAGGAGGAAAATCCATATCTACAATTCTCTTAACATACTTTGGACCCATGTCCTCAAGAAAATTAAGAATGCGAATTTTCCAAGCATCATAATCTCTACCATAGAATATAAAAGCGGGATCATGTTCTATTTCTCTAAACGACATCGTACTCTCTAGGATGTAAAGCCTAATAAAGAGAGACGAGGCTCTGATACCAATTGAACGGACAACGACGTCGCCTAGAGGGGGGGGTGAATAGGCGATAAAAACTTTTCGGTTAATGCTTGCTAAATGCGGAAATAAACTAGGTGTTTAAATTAACAAGCATACAACCTAAATATTCTATGGAAAACTAGATGCACCAACAACTTATGCTAAGCAAGACAAGTAACAAAGTGATAGCAAGATGTATAACTTCAAGCTCGAAGGCTATCACAATGTAAATTGCATAAGTAAAAAGCTCGGGTATAGAAATAACCGAGGCACACGGAGACGATGATGTATTCCCGAGTTCCTCCCACAAAGGGGAGTACGTCTGGTTGGAGGGGTGTGAGCTCGCCACGAAGGCCTACTCAATGCCACAAAGGCCTCACCCTATTCTCCGATGAACCCCGCCACAAAGGCCTAGTTCACCTTCCACTATTGGCAACCTTCAAACCCGAGGCACGCATCCACAACTCAATTGGAGGCTCTCGGTGTCACCACAATCTTGGGGCACACATCCACAACTCAATTGGAGGCTCCCAAGAACACCACAAGTCGTCTAGGGTCCAAGACCCAAGAGTAACAAGCTCACAAACTTTCACTTCCACGAATCCTCGTGGAGAGAGCAAACCGATGCAACCGATGCAAATGGCAAGAGCACAAGTGCTCAAATCCTTCACTCTCAAATTCCAACAAAGCAACAAATGCTTATGGGGGAATAAGAGAGGAAGAACAAAGGAGGAGAAACACCAAGAACTCCAAGATCAAGATCTACTAGGTTTCCCTCACTAAGAAGAAAGATGGATTGGTGGAAATGTAGATCTAGATCTCCTCTCTCTTTTCCCTCAAAGATATGCAAGAATCATGGGAGGAATTGAGAGAGGGGCAAGCTTTCCAAGGTCAACAATGGAGGAGAGAGAGGGGGAAAATTTCGTGCTTGGAAGACCTCTCTTTGGGGAAGAAAGGGGGCCTATTTATAGGTCCCCACGAAAAAGAGTCGTTGCAGGAAAACTTACACCGGAGACTCCGGTAAGTCTCCGGTAAGTCTCCGGTGTGAGTCCAGTGCGCGACACCAAACTCGCAAACACAAGCTCCTACACAGAAAACAAACCACACCGGAGACTCCGGTGTGCAGACCGGAGACTCCGGTCTGAACCGGAGTCTCCGGACACTCTCCGGACCCTATACAGTACGCGACACCAAGGGGGCAACCCCTGGGGGAGTTTTTGGTCCGGAGACTCCGGACTGCAAACCGGAGACTCCGGACTACCGGAGATTCCGGCCCTAAGTCCGGAGACTCCGGACTGGCGAAAACTGCAGAGACACCAATACTAAAACACTCATAATTTTTTCGTCCGGACTCTGTTTTCGATGATCTTTGGCTCGTTGAGTTCGAAATGAAAAACTCTACAAGATCATGCAGAGAAACATCACTGCCCAACAATGGAAACTAAAACAAAATGTAGAAAGGTTTAACCTCTCTAAAAGGAACAACCGGTAAAACCTCCATCACCGAGACGAACATAACTTTTGCGGATGAACTTCGAAAGAGGTGAATCCAATTGGGTTGGAAAGATAACAGCAAGGAGTATCCAAATAAAAATGAATGGAGAAGTTACCACACATGGAAGGTGTGGAAACATTATCAAAGCTGAACCGGATATTTTCTCCACCGAAAACGCAACAAGTTTTTCTTACGAAATCCGTTTTCGAGAAACCAAGGCTTGTCATGAAGATCACGACAAGCACTAAAACCCAAAGGAGACAAAGGCCAAATAAGAACCAAGAAAGATGATATGCAAAGTATGCAAAGGTTTGAGCTCTCCATAATGATTCGATCGAGTCACTCACTTGAGAGCCCCTCTTGATAGTACGACTATCTATCCTATAACCCGGTCTCCCAAAGACACGAGACCGGTAAAATAGAAAACCTATCAAGATTATACCTTTGCCTTGAGCATTCCACTTGAGCTAGATGATGACGATCTTGACTCTCTCAAGTAGTATCTTCTTTCTTGATTGGGCTTGCTAGCACAAACTCCGCTTGATGAAGGCTTGCAAGTTGCTACCCCATACACCATTATGGGAGAGACTAGCTCCCCCATACACCATTATGGGAGAGACCTTTCGGCAAATCTTCACAAGACCACAATCTCCAAATGGGTGGCAAGCATCAAGCATAGGATATATTCTAGATGCTTCACTTGAGCTTCCACGTCAAGCTAGATGACAAACACCGCTTGACGAGGACATAAACCATGGGCAATAAGAAATCTTCCTTTTGGTTCATGCCCATGGAAAGATACCTAACCACACATAGAGATGCTACACACACATATCATGGGTTAGTTCACAAAGCTATATTGACAATTGCTTACCATACCATGAGATACACAATCCCACTTGGTACAACTTGTAGCTTTGTGTGTTGATCGCGAGCTTGATCAACCTTGTATCTTTGCTTCTCACTTCTAAAGATGATGTCTTGAAGATGATAATGAAAGATCACCTAATACTTTTCTTCAAGACATACTAGCAATAAGCTCAACTCAAACCATGACCATTCTTCATTTAAATCCTTGAATGTAACAATGGCCATCAAGGAAGCTAATAGAGTTCAACACATGAACTCCATTATTTCCTATGGACAAGATCTACAAGGATAACTCAATGCAACCATTAGTCCATAAGTATTGTCATTAATTACCAAAACCACATATGGGGGAACCATGCGCTTTCACTTGTGACGTACTGTATTTTCTGTTTACCATTCGTTGACATAAACATACACCTCCCTAAAAATAGACACTCCTCCACGGTATGTGATTGTTGGCAGGCACCCAAGGATTCGGTTAGCCATGGTTTGTGTAAGATGGTTGGGAGGAGTTTCAAACATTTTATACCTCTGTTTAATAAAATAAAACCTCTAGCACATGAGTGATCCATGTTTCCCTCTACGAAGGGCCTTTCTTTTACTTTTATGTTGAGTCTCCATCTTCTAACTTTATGCACAGTTGAGAGAGCATAGTTCCTATTCTGAGTTTAATGTGCATTTGTCCCAGAAACATTATTGAGTGATTCATGATGTGTTATTGCTTGCTCTCAAATTATTTGTTCTAGTCTTTCTCATAAACTTTGAAGGTATCCTGGCATTTATATTTTGCCCCACTCTTAAGGACTAGCGAAATATCACTTTGCCATGCTTTCTCTATACTTGAAACAAACATATAACTTTCGATGCATTGTTATTCATGATCTTTTATTTGTGTTACTTCCCATGATGCAAGGTGATTTCTATGTTTTATTGTTAAAGTTTTATTTATCATGCTTGTGTTAAAGTTCTATGATCACAGTTTACATATGCTTTTACATTATTGATGATCAAGTTCATGTTGGTAGCATGTCAACTCAGAAATTATGTGTTTTTTATCGTTTACCTACTCGAGGACGAGTAGGAACTAAATTTGGGGATGTTGATACGTCATAAACGTATCCTTAATTTCTGATGTTCCATGTTGTTTTGATGTTATTTCCCACATGTTTGATATACACTTTATGTCATTTTTATCGATTTCCGGGACTAACCTATTGACAAGATGCCACAGAGCTAGTTCCTAGTTTTTTGTTGTTTTTAGTTTCAGAAAAGTTGTTCTGGAAATGGGAAAATTCGAAGCCTGGAAGTCTTAGAATTCCCGAAGGTTCCACGGAGTCCCGAAGAGACCCGGAGAGGGGCCACAAGGGGGCCACACCATAGGGCGGCGCGTCCACTGGCCGCGCCTGGGGATGTTCTTGGCCCCCCAGGTGCCCTCTGCCATTGCTCTTTCGCCTATATAATTCTCCCGACATATCAACCCTAGAGATATACCACTTTTCCCCGAAAAACACCCGAGACCGCCGTCATCGTCATCCCGAGATCGGGAGGGTTCTGGAGCTCTCCTCGGTACCCTACCATGAGGGGAATTCATCACCGAAGGGGTCTACACCACCATGCCATCCTCCGAAGTGATGCGTGATTAGTTCATCCCTGGACTACGGATCCATAGCAGTAGCTAGATGGTTGTCTCCTCCACTTTATGCCTCATGTTTAGATCTCGTGAGCTGCATCACATGATCGATATCGTCTTTATGTAATGCTACATGTTTTTTTTGCTGGGATCTTGTGAATGTTGAATGATATGTCTTCAGATTATCAATCTATCGTGTTATCTTCATGTATATGTTATTTATGATCTTGCATGCTCTCCGTTATTAGTAGATGCTCTGGCCAAGTAGATGCTAGTAACTCCAAGAGGGAGTATTTATGCTCGATAGTGGGTTCATGCCTCCTTTGCATCTGTGCTCGAGTGACAAAAACGTGACAGATGGAGGATGTGCTGTTGCCATTAGGGAGAAAACAACAATGCTTTATCTAAGGATGATTCTATTATTTACATTACACACTTTGCTTACTGCGATTATCTGTTGCTTGTAACTTAATACCCAAGGTTTGCTCGGATGACACTCCGAGGGTGGATTATTAGTCATAGATGTAGTTGTATGACGGTCTATGTATTTTGTTGTAATGCCCGCATGAATCACATAGTAATATTTATGTCTTGCATATGCACTATGGTGCAGCCTTCATTTCTGTCAATTGCCCAGCTGTAATTTGTTCACCGCACATGTTATTTATCTTTCATGGAGAGACACTACCACTGGTAGAAAATAGGCCTTCGGTACGCCCCCATTAGTCCCCAAAATAATGGACCCGCGACCATAGGGGTCTTTAGTCACGGTTCGGGACGAGACCCGCGACCAATAGTCTGGGCCCAGCGCGCTCGGCCCACAGCTGGCGGAGGGGAGGGGCTTTAGTCCCGGTTGGCCAGACCAACGGGGACTAATAGGTCCTCGGGCCGGCCCCACGGCCTTTAGCCGCGGTTGTCCAGGTGAACCGGGACTAAAGGCCCATCCCTATATATAGGACTCACCTCGCTGCACTTGGCCACATTTGCTCACAATATTCACAAGGGGGTGGTGGGTATGCTTTTGGTTCCTACTATGCACAAGGTGTTCGATGAAATGCCCATAGCATGAAACACACTTGAGCGTTTTCAGTTATTTTACCTCCGTGATCGCGGTTAGCAACTTGAACCTTTCATGATTTGTATTATTTCCAGCTAGCTAGTTAGTTTAACAGATGCATGATGGTTAATTATATACTTTATATAATAATAATGCAGATGAATCGGCAATGGATGTACGGTAACCGACTCTCCGGTGAGTTCACTACGGGTTTGAAAGATTTCCTCGTAGTGGCAAATGCGAACAAACAGCGAGGTTTTATTATGTGTCCATGTGCTGAATGTAAGAATGAGAAGGGTCACTCCTCCTCAAGAGTCGTTCACATGCACCTGCTTCGGCACGGTTTCATGCCAAGCTATAATTGTTGGACCAAGCATGGAGAAAGAGGGGTTAGAATGGAAGAAGATGAAGAAGAGGATGATATCGATTTCAACTATCATGACCTTTTCGGTGATACTTTCATGGAGGATGATGCTGAAGGTGGGGAAGGGTTTGGTGAAGGTGAAGAAGAGGCACATGATGAGCCCGCTGATGATCTTGGTCGGACCATTGCTGATGCACGGAGACGCTGCGAAACTGACAAGGAGAGGGAGAATTTGGATCGCATGTTAGAGGATCACACGAAGTCACTGTACCTAGGATGCGACAATAGTCTGAAAAAGCTGGGCTGCACATTGGATTTGCTGAAATGGAAGGCACGGGAAGGTGTAGCTGACTCATCATTTGAAAATTTGGAGAAAATGTTGAAGAATATGTTTCCGAAGAATAACGAGTTGCCCACCAGTACGTACGAAGCAAAGAAGGTTGTGTGCCCTCTAGGTTTAGAGATTCTGAAGATACATGCATGCATTAACGACTGCGTCTCTACCGCGGTGCATACGAGGATTTGAATGAATGCCCTGTATGCACTGCATTGCGTTATAAGATCAGAGGCGATGACCCTGGTGACGATGTTGAGGGCGAGAAACCCAGGAAGAGGGTTCCCGCCAAGGTGATGTGGTATGCTCCTATAATACCTCGGTTGAAACGCCTGTTCAGGAACAAAGATCATGCCAAGTTGTTGCGATGGCACAAAGAGGACCGTAAGTCCGACGGGGAGTTGAGACACCCGCTGATGGAACGCAATGGAGAAAGATCGACAGAGAGTTCAAAGATTTTGCAGCTGACGCAAGGAACATAAGATTTGGTCTAAGTACTGATGGCATGAATCCTTTTGGCGAGCAGAGCTCAGCCATAGCACCTGGCCGTGACTCTATGCATCTACAACCTTCCTCCTTGGTTGTGCATGAGCGGAAGTTCATTATGATGCCAGTGCTCATCCAAGGTCCGAAGCAACCCGGCAACGACATCGATGTGTACCTAAGGACATTAGTTGATGAACTTTTACAATTGTGGGGCAAACCTGGTGTACCTGTGTGGGATGAGCACAAAGAAGAGGAATTTAACCTACGAGCGTTGCTTTTTGTAACCATCAACGATTGGCCTGCTCTCAGTAACCTTTCTGGACAGTCAAATAAGGGATACAAAGCATGCACGCACTGCTTACATGAGACTGAAAGTGTATTTTTGGATAACTGTAGGAAGAACGTGTACCTGGGTCATCGTCGATTTCTTCCCCGAAATCATAACGTAAGAAAGAAAGGCAAGCATTTCAACGGCAAGGCAGATCACCGGCCGAAGCCTGCGGAACGTACTGGAGCTGAGATATTTGATATGGTCAAGGATTTGAATGTCATCTTTGGAAAGGGTCCTGGCGGACAATCAGTTCCGCAGGGAGTTGACGGGCACGTACCCATGTGGAAAAAGAAATCGATATTTTGGGAGCTACAGTATTGGAAAGTCCTAGATGTCCGCTCTGCAATCGACGTGATGCATGTTACGAAGAATGTTTGCGTGAACCTGCTAAGCTTCTTGGGCGTGTATGGGAAGACAAAGGATACAAAGGAAGCACGGCGGGATCAACAACTTTTGAAAGACCCAGATGACCGGCATCCGGAATGGTTTCAAGGTCGTGCCAGCTACGCTCTTACGAAAGAAGAGAAGGTCATTTTTTTTGAATGCCTGAGCAGTATGAAGGTCCCGTCTGGCTTCTCGTCGAATATAAAGGGAATAATAAACATGGCGGACAAAAAGTTCCAAAACCTGAAGTCTCACGACTGCCACGTGATTATGACGCAATTGCTTCCGATTGCTTTGAGGGGCCTCCTACAGGAAAATGTTCGAGTAGCCATTGTGAAGCTGTGTGCATTCCTCAATGCAATCTCTCAGAAGGTAATCAGTCCAGAAGATCTACCACGGTTACAGAACGATGTGGTCCAATGTCTTGTCAGTTTTGAGTTGCTGTTTCCACCATCCTTCTTCGATATTATGACGCACCTCCTGGTCCACCTAGTCGAAGAGATTTCCATTCTCGGTCCTGTATTTCTACACAATATGTTCCCCTTCGTGAGGTTTATGGGAGTATTAAAGAAATATGTTCGTAATCGTGCTAGGCCAGAAGGAAGCATCGTAAAGGGCTATGGAAATGAGGAGGTAATTGAGTTCTGTATTGACTATGTTCCTGACCTTAAGCCGATTGGTATTCCTCAATCGCGGCACGAGGGGAGACTAAGTGGAAGAGGCACGATCGGAAGGAAATCAACGATATGTATGGACGGTCATTCTATGACTGAAGCACACTACACAGTTCTGCAAAATTCGAGCTTGGTGGCTCCGTACTTCGAGCAACACAAGAATATTTTACGCTCGAACAACCCGGGGAAGCCTGAATCATGGATTAGAAAGGCCCACATGGAGACTTTCGGCAGTTGGTTGCGAAAACATTTAATGAATGACAATGATGTTGAAGATCAGCTGTACATGTTGGCCAAGACACCATCTTCGACTATCACGACTTTCCAAGGGTACGAGATTAATGGGAATACATTTTACACGATCTCCCAAGATAAAAAGAGCACCAACCAAAACAGTGGTGTCCGCTTTGATGCAGCAACCGAGATTGGGCAAAAGGTCACATATTATGGTTACATAGAGGAGATATGGGAACTTGACTATGGACCCTATTTTAAGGTCCCTTTGTTCCGGTGCAAATGGTTCAAGCTAACAGGAGGTGGGGTAAAGGTGGACGAGCAATACGGAATGACAATGGTGGATTTCGACAATCTTGGTTACCTTGACGAACCATTCGTCCTAGCCAAAGATGTCGCTCAGGTTTTCTATTTGAAGGACATGAGTAGCAAACCGAGGAAACGGAAAGATAAGAAAACGATCAGTGCATCATGCGATGATCCAAAGCGTCACATTGTTCTTTCAGGGAAAAGAAACATCGTGGGAGTGGAGGACAAGACAGACATGTCAGAAGATTATAATATGTTTGGTGAAATTCCGCCCTTCAAAGTGAACTCTGACCCAAGCATTAAGTTAAATGATGAGGATGCTCCATGGATACGTCCAAATCGTAAGAAAGCGGGGACACAAGGGAAGAATTGATGTGTAAAATTTATTGTACCAAACTTTGTTGAATGGATCATGTTTAATGGATCATTTTGAATTATATTATCTCTAATTAATTTATTGTACCAAACTTTTACTAAAAACAGAAAACAGACGCGCTAGCGCGCCGCAGTGTCGCCGGAATGCAAATTCTTTTATTAAAAAGAGAAAACAGACGAACACTACTCCTCGCCGTCGTCGTCGGGGAACTCGTCGGTGACCTCCTCCGGGTCATCATCGTCGCCGAACTCGTCCGTGACCTCCTCGTCGTCGTCGGAGGTGCATGATGGTATGTCCGAGATAGGCCCCCACCTCGGATCGTCGGAGGCCCAGACTTCGCCGGCGCGGTCGGCCCGACGAAGCTCCTGCAGCGCCCTCGTCCTCGCCTCCCGAGCGGCATCTAACGCGAGGTGGCGTTCAAGGCGGCGCTCCGCCCGCTGAGCCGCGCGGGTCTGCCAGAGCTCCTCGTCGGCGCTCTCCTCCCCCGGGTTGTTCCGGTAATACTCGCGGACGACGCGGTCTTCCCTGGCGTCGACTAGGCCCTGAAACGCGCGGTGGCGGAGGTGGAGGTGGTCGGCGGCAGTGATGATCTGCGGCTTCGGCGCCCTGGCCTCCGCTTCCCAGACGGTGTGGCAGTCGTTGAAGTTCATTAGCGACCGCGGGCGGTTGAGGCGCCAGGCCGCCGCGTCCCAGGCGCGGGCTGCCTCCGCCGCCGTCGCAAAGGTGCCGAGGGGGATGCGGTCGTCCCCCAGCGGATATCTGCGCTGAACATTCCGTTCTGCCGTGCTCGGACGCCGCGAAAGCCGGTGGTGTTGTTCCTCCTCGGAGGCATGGTGGAAGCGCGACGGTGCGTGGAGAGGAGAAGACGCGCTCGAGGCGCGACAGTTTATACCGCGCCCTCCTGGCCACGCGTCACAAACTACCGCGCCACGCGTCGCAACTCCCGCGCCACGCGTCACAATTCCCGCGCCACGCGCCACCCTAACACAACCAAGCAAATAGTTGCACATTACTACCCGAGCTCAAAGTGAACACTGACCCAAGCATGGATGGATGTGTTAAAGGGGGGTGTAGAACAAAACAATCGGTATCACCATCATACAGCCCTACCGTGGCTACTCAGTGCAATATGCATACCAAATGCACGGTAGGACGTATGATGGCGAATCCGGATGTTTTGTATTTGCTCGATGAACTGACCGGTGTATGAAGGTGGGCTATATATAGGGTCCTCTGGCTCACAAAGTGTTGTGCTAGGGTTTTGATCCAACGGTTAAGAAACCACCTCATCCAACGGCTCACAACAACTCGAAAGAAACACACCGTAGCCCTGATCGAACGGCTCACAACAGCTCAAAAGAAACACACCCCGGATCCAACGACTCACAAGCGCTTTAAAGAAACACACGATCTGTGTGATTCTATCTGATTGGTCCAAACGAAACCCTAACCCATTTAGTCCCGGTTGGTGTCCCCAACCGGGACTAAAGGGATGTTTTCTTCTCGCTATATATATGTGCATTGCCACACCATTGGCATAAACACATACAAACTCACGACTCTCTCATGGCTTCTACCGTACCCACTCTAACATTCATCCAGGCCGAGGCACTTTCCGCCTCGAACTACCCCTGCCCGCCCGGCTACAGTGTTCCCGCCGGTTGGATGCTGAGCGCCGGAGGAGTGCCGGTCCCTCCTCTTCCTCAAGGTGTGGCACGTCGGGCGGCCATCACGAACCATTACTACCACGAGCTCACGCCGGAGCAGCGGAGAGATCCCAGCTGGCATCCCGATAACCAACATACTTGGGATGCCTTCTTCATCAATCGGCGTGAGAGGGCGCTCGCCAGGTATGAGGAGGACGGCCTGCCTCCTGGGAACTTTCACGAGGCCGGTCGTCGGCTATGGTGGTCCGGCCGGACTCTACAGAGCGTCATGGACTACATCAGGGCCGGCGATAACCCCCGCCTGCGCTACCCTCAGGCCCAGTCCTGGGCTCTGAATTTTCTCATGTCGTAGGCCTAGGCAGGAGTATGACTAGCAGCAGATATCAGATCATGCATGCATCTATGCTCTCCGTTTAGGTTTAGATCCACTCTTGCCATTATGTACTGCCTTTTTTATCTATGGGAATTTTTAAGATTGGAAAAAGAATTAGTTCTATTTTTCTGAATTTTCTGATATATTATTTGTATTTTTAAGATTGGAAAAAGAATTAGTTTTATTTTTCTGAATTTTCTGATATATTATTTGTATTTTTAAGGTTGCACGCATCTATTATTTCTATTCGAATAACCACCTTTAGTCGCGGTTGGTGTCACGAACCGGGACTAAAGGCTCGTTCTGCGCGGGAACGAGAACGCCGCGAAAATTTTCACCTTTAGTCCCGGTTCGTGACACCAACCGGGACTAAAGGCCCGCGGAGGGTACCCCAGGGGACCTTTAGTCCCGGTTGCTGTCACGAACCGGGACTAAAGGCTGGACCTATAATGTGCGATGCCTTCCTGCCCCAAAATTTTCTAAGTCACAAACCCTCTTCTTCCCTCGCGCCGGCGCCTGCTCGTCTTCTGCCCCGTCGCCGTCGCCCGCGCAGAGGACCGCGCCGTCTCCATCGCCGTCGCCGTCGCCGTCGTCGAGCCCTTCTCTCCACCGCCTCCACCCTGCTCCGCCCCCGTCCCGTCGCCGTCTCTCCGGTAGGTTCCCCGCGGGCCGCCGCCGTCGCCCTAGATCCAACGCCATCGAACGGAGACCACGAATCACGCGCGAACGCGCCGCCCTCGAACGGCGACCACGAACTGAGAACGCGCCGCCCTCGCGCTCGCTACCGCGGCCAGATTCGCCGCCGGCGAGACAACAGTGGCCGTGGCCTCGTCCCCATCTCCGTCCCCTCCCCCGTGGCGAGCACCACAGTGGCCTCCTCCCCATCTCCGTTCCCTCCCCGTGGCCGGAATCGTCGGAATCGCCGGAGACCCGAGAGCCTAAACTGCCACCGCCGGCCACCGTGTGACGCCAGGGGTGACGTCATCATGACGTCACCTGGCCACGTGTTGACGAGTTTTTTTTAATGACGTCATCATGACACGTGGGGCCCACTGTATATGGAATTACAGAACATAATTAAATCTTCTAAATTAAATAACTTTTAATTTATAATTCCAAAAATTATGGAAAAATATGCAAAATGTTCACAAAAATGTAAGCTATCTGTTTATATCATTATCATTCATGTTTGACAAAGTTTAAAATGAGACCATATTTGAATTTGAGTTAAATTCATTAAAATAATGAAAGTAAGTTTTAATTCAATAAATTCAGAATATTAAGTGTAATATACCAAAATGACCAGAAAAGCAAATGCAACCTAGCTATGGGGTTCTCCAAGTCATTTGAGCGACCCTACCAATCTGTTTTCCCTCTTTCTACGACAATATTTGCTAAGTCTCCTATATACTTAATTAATTTTTACTACATGCATGTCTGCATGAGTGACATATGGCAGACAATAGAGACCTGACGGCGGAACAGGTGGCTGAAGGTTATATATTAGATATCATAGCCGGAGGAGGAACAGACATTGTCGATGATGTAATCTCTCTTATCTGAACCTTGAGGATCAAGAAGGTGAAGGAGGAACAGACATTGTCGATGATCAAGGAGGTGAAGAAGGAACAGACATTGTCGATGGTCAAGGAGGTGAAGGAATGGACATTGATGACGAAGGTCAACCGTCGACAAACGACGATCTCCAATTGCAAAGAACAACCACCTCCGGCGAGGTATATATTTTAGCCCTCGGTCTTATTTTAGCCCTCGGTCCAATTGCAAAGACTAACGCGCGCGACTCTCTTTCTTATTTTAGCCCTCGGTCGGATCTAGTATGACAAAGCGTGGCAAATCCAAGGCGATGAAAGATTCCGAAATATATACCATCGAATCAGTCAGTGAAATCGGCAAGCCCCTACAGCACACCACAAAGTTTATCAACCAATGCGGAGTCATTGTTAGAGACATCGTCCCGATCACCGTCCAGGAATGGAAGGAGCCAAAGAAAGCACGTATTGGTTTCAGTTATGTCGACAAGAGAACGAAAAAGATTATGTTTAGAAAGCTTATGAATTCGGTCAGGACGTTCCGGGTGGACGTGAGAGGAGGAGGATAGTCAAAGAGTTCGCTCTTCAGAAGATGGCCGAAGCATTCCGGAACTTCAAGAAAAAATTGTTCCGTGAATATGTCAGCCAGGGCAAGACTCCGATTTTCACTGGACAATATGAGAAACTGAGAGATGATTGGACAGAATTTGTGACGCAACATAAATCGGAGCATTTCAAGGAAATGTCGGCAAAAAATAAGGCTAATGCGGAAAAGAAACAGTACCATCATGTTATGGGGCCAGGAGGATACCGCGTTTCGGCGCTAAGTGGCAGGCAATGGAGGACGGCCTAAGGGCAAGAGGAATCCGTCTAGGTACAGAGGGATGGGACGAAAGAGCCAAAATGTGGTGGTACGGGCATGGGGATCGCTAGACCCGGAGACAGGGGAGTGTGTTCACCGGCAGAAAAAGTTTGCTCCCACAAAAGACCTTGTTGACGCAATGACCAAAGCTCAACAGGGCAAGATCACGTTCAACAGAGAGAGACCAACTGACAGTTGCCCTCGGAAATCCTGAACACGGAGGACATATACGAGGCAAAGGCAGATTGCCGTGGAAAGTAGGGTTTTCCCAGGAGGGTGACCCGTACTGTTACAGAAGCCGGAGGAGAGGTATGGACCGGGCTGCAGATGAACTGGCGAATCTTGCAATGGAAGTTTCTGACCTGAAGAAGGTCGTGGCGGGAATACTTGAGAAAGAAAAAGCGTCGGCTGCAGGGCCGCATCAAGAACATGCAACGGATCTCGGAAGCCAGCAGCGGAGAAGCAGCATGGCTTCCACGGAGGCCCCGACTGCAGGTGCTAATGCACCGATGATCGAGAGTCGTGCACCGGAGCCTCACTACCCCGTGGATGACGTAAAGGAGATGAAAGAATGTGATCTGCATTATCCCGTGGGGAACATTTCCATGAAGGTGGCTACCGGCAGTGCTTTACCCTATACACCTGGAGCACTCCATCACAACAACCCCATTCCATATGGCTATGCTCGTGTCACGGTGGAAGACATAGTCCAAGCGTTTGAGGACCTGGAGATTGACATAGCTACACCCGAAGGGGAGAGAAGACTTGGAGATGTCAAGCGCCAGTTCATTCTATGGAAAAAGAAGTACATAGTGTTTCCAGGCGAGACGCCAAGGCTAACAAGTCCACCCCCCTACGATGGTGCAGGTGCTGGTGGTGGTGGTGGTGCTGGTGCTGGTTCACCTACGCCTCCTTCACGCCATTCGACGCTGTCCCCCGATCTTCCTCCTCCGGCGGTTAAGCAGCCGTCGCCCACGATTCCTCCTCCGGCGGTTAAGCAGACGTCGCCCCCCATTCCTCCTCCGGAGGAAAAGCAGACGTCTCCCACTATTCCTCCTCCGGAGGAAAAGCAGACGTCGTCGCCCCCCATTCCTCCTCCGGAGGATAAGCGGACGTCGCCCCCCATTCCTCCTCCAGCGAAGAAACAGAAGCAGGCGGCCAGCAAGGAACCCGCTCTTGGTCTATTAACCCGGACCCTTATGTACCTAAGACCACACGGGTACCGGAGCCATCACTGAAGCCTCTCCCCCAAGGACTTGGGAACTTAGTGATGCTGAAACCAAATTGGTCGTGAAGGCTGACGTTGAGAAATGGAAGGGCAAACTGAAGGCGCTAAAGGAGCCTGAGCCCAAGGAAGTATTCCCTCCGATTGTAGACTATTGGGCTACGGATTTTTTATCGACAGTGTCCCAATCCGTGAAGAATTTGCCTAGAGACTATGATATTGAACTTCGTAAGCAAGCAGGAATATTGGAGGAGGAGAAAAAAAAAGCAAAAATGATACAAAGCGGGAAACAAGTTGCCCAGCTCGGGATGCAGAGTAAACAATCGACCCCCCCCCTCATAGTGAAAGCCGCTCCGTAACAGGACCCCGAGGTCATAAATGCTGTGACAGCAATGGGATTGACTGTAGCTACTGCCATGCAAAATGCGTCCGAGGCCGGTATGTCTCTTCGTGCCTTTTTAGACATGGACGATATGCCAATGGCTGATGTAGCATTAAAATATGTGAAGAAAGGGCCTCTCGTCGAGCCTGCGAAGGAAAAGGATCTACCACCACTAATGCAAAGTCTGCTACGTTGGTACAAAGATTTCATAGCATTTACCGACAAAGAATATGTGTATGTGGATTATACAGAGGAGCATCACACCAAAAAGTACTCTGTAACAGTTGAGTTGAGTGAATTGTTCCAGCTGTTCAATATGCGTGAGCTCGACAAATCTATCCTGAGTTGCTACGTTCTGTAAGTGATTTATTTCTACCTCATCTCGTTCTTCATTGCCTACACTATATATATATATTGTCCTAACTATATTGTTCCGTACGCTATTATGCAGATTGAAGATTTGGGAATGCAAAGTAAGACTCATCCATGATGTTGGGTTCATTGACCCACAAATCATTAATGGAACTATGTTAGAACGTCACCCCATAGACGTGGAGAAAGACTTGTACAATTTTTTTAAAAAGCATGAATCCAAAAGATATATTCTATTTCCTTACCATTTTGGGTGAGTGTTTCTCTCATGTTCCCATTCTCTTTTGTTTACTCCATGCATGGTATGTCCAATCGATAAATTATGCATGACTCTGCATCTAATGTGTCCGCAGGTACCACTGGATTCTGCTAAAAATTGATCTTCACAAGTTCATAGTTTTCATCATTGACTCTATGAATTCAAATACAGATCTTTGGGTCAACATGAGAAAAATGATGCAAAAGTAATTATTTTTCAATCATTTGCGCTCTATATCGATCGGTCTCTTTTGTTCATTTTCTAAGCTAATAACTCCCTTGTTCATTTAATTTTATTTGCATTGTAGAGTTTGGAGACGGCTCTCACTTCAACATGTCGGTGAATTCAAAGATGCGCTACGATTTAAAAATGTGGTCAAAGGTGTGGATAAGCAGCCACCGGGGACCGGTCTATGTGGATACTATGTCTGTGAGAACATACGGAAAGAAATATCTGAGAGGAAGAAGGACGAGGAAACGCGGAAGGGTCTCAATAACTTGCGGAGGGCGCTTACTCCAGAAGCTCGCTTCCGACCAATTCAAGAGGAAATAGCAGGATTTTTCCTTAGGCATGTCATCCAGAAGAAAGGAGAGTTCCATGCGTCCACCGACGATGACTTTTATCCGCATGTATAAGCCCTACGTACTTTGAAACTTGTGCGAATTTGTGTATGCTCGTCCATCTTAATTGTGTAATATGGAAACTTGTTCGAGGTTGTATATATGGTCACCCGATATTGAATATATATTATATATTCCTATTGAATTCTCCTTGTTTGATATTTCATATATATATATATATATATATATATGCATGTATATGTGTACTGAAATTAAAACAAAACAAATTAAAAAGGAAACAGGTTTAGGGGGCCTAAAACCCTAAACCTGCGCAGGTTTTCAGTCCCGGTTAACCACAAGAACCGGGACTAAAGGTCCTCCGCCGCAACGGACCCCTAGCGCCCACGTGGACGGGCTTTTAGTCCCAGTCCGTAAGTGGCGGGACTATAGGGGGGGGGGCATTTAGTCGCGCATAGCTAGTCCCGGTTGCCCGGACGGGATTAATGGTCCTGGCGAACCGGGACTGTAGGCCTATTTTCTACCAGTGTACTAGTGAATTATGGACCCGGTCCATTTCCTCATACTGATAATACAACTTTTGTTTCCATTGCTCTCATACTGATGCTACTGTTTTCATACTGTTTTCCACACTATACGTTTAACCTCTTTGTGTTCAGCAAAACCGGTGAGATTGAAACCTCACTGATTTGTTGGGGGCAAAGTGATTTGATTGTGTTGTGTAGGTTCCACGTTGCTGCTGAACCGGTAGTGCGCTCTGCCATCTCAGCTGCATCAACCTTCCGAAGTTACTCCTTCCACCTAATGGTCGATTCAATCTTGGTTTCTTTCTGAGGGAAACTTGCCGCTTCACTCTTCATACCTTCCTCTTGGGGTCTCCCAATGAACGTGTGATTACACGCATCAATAGGGTCATAGGAGATTGGCTGGACACACATATCTAGGCGTCCTCTGTAGTCGCTAGACGCACCACTGGAATGAGGATAGTACAAGAAAGATCTTATTATTATTTTAGGATGTCGGCTCTATCATAACATCCGCAAAATACACGAAAACAACCTATAAATGGAACGAAAACCTCCCCACCGGCGAGGGCCATGGTTTGTCACTCCTCCTAAACCCCAAGTAACACCGGAGGCAAGAGGATCCGTAGCTTCTGTCGGCAATAGGGCAGGAACCCTAGATCACTTCCTGTATCGCCTCTCATGTGACCTATTTTTTCCCCTAAGTCACAAACAAACCGGCTTCGCACGCGGATTCCGTATTTTCATGTGGGATGGAACCCCAATCGCTAACACCGACAGGTGCACTATTTGTAAAACTGAGTGTGAAGGGGTCTTTTAATCGTCTTGGATTGATGTATGTGAAATAGTGAGTGCTTCTACTAGATGCTAGCTGACGTAAGAGAATCTCCAGTAGGTGATGTATAATAGGACATAACCTTTTTTTTTGGGTGGGGGGGGGGGGGGAGGGGGGGCTTTTGGGCCAAAAAAAACTCCCTCCTAGAGCTGCCCCTGATGTATGTTTTTTTCCAAATTTTTTACTCCCTCCATCTCATATTAGGTGTCGTAAAAATGGATAAAAATGAATGTATCTAACACTAAAACATGTCTAGATACATCCATTTTCATGCATTTTTGCGACACTTAATATGAGACAGAGGGAGTACATAAATGACGATGCAAATATACATTACTTGGGCCGTTCCCAAAAACTCAAATCATTGCGCGGGAGTCTCCAATTGTCGTGCAAAACCTTTCCGTGCTTGACTGGAAGCCGCCCCACGATCGCTGTCGGCCACGCTGCCCCTCCACCACCTCCATCCCATCCTCCCCGAGCATCGACGCGACCCCTCCGCCACCCTGAACCTTACCAACGATCGCTGCAGGTCCCGATTTAACTGTTGTTGGTCCTGTCGATTCGGATATCTACCACCTCTCCACCCCGTCCTCCCGCATCCGCCACCCCCACCTTCACGACGACCAACGGAGGCCCTGATTTAGCCGTTGCTGGTCCCGTTGATTCGGAAAGATGTCGCCTCCACCGCTCCTTTCCGGCCCACCGTCACCTCCATCCCTTCATCTCCTAGCATCAAGTCAACCCTGCTGCCACGTTGAGCCTTATCCACGACCGCTGGATGATTGAGCCCCCGCTAGTCTGGTCTATTGATTTCCGCCCCGGCGGCAGGTTTTGTAGAAGTCAAGTCTACATCACTTGGGGACATTTGGGCAGCTGTTGGAGCACTCGGTGGCATATATGGTGCCCTAGTTAAGGACAACTATTAGAAATGGTCATTTTTTAATGTAAAAATCACCTTTTCTGCTGTAACTGCCATAGTATACATCAACCATTGGAGATGATCTAAATAATCTAGAGCCCACGCAAGCATTTTTCCTGTAGATCTTAGGATTTTTTTTTGGGAGGGAGGTGTAGATTTCAAGTACGGATTATGCTTTAATTGTTCAAGTTTTATTCAAAAGAAGTACTTCCTCCGATTCACAAAAAATGTCGCTCACTTAGTAGTTTAGTAGTTTGTATTCCCTCCGTTCCATAATATAAGATGTTTTAGCTATTTCACATGTTGTCTAGATACACACTCACTTGAGTGTACGTATACACTAAAATGTGTTTAGATACATGTGTATGTATATGAATATGAAAAAAGCCTAAAACATCTTATATTGTGGAACGGAGGGAGTACTAAGATTAGTACTACGTCCGTTCCAAAATGTAATTTTTTTTAGCAAACTAAACTAGTTTGCTAAAAAAAAAGCTTACATCTTGCGGAGGGAGTATAAAATAAGGGACACTTTTGGATCGAAGGGAGTACTACGAGATCTAGGCCGAATGAGCCCACCAGCCCTCTAGCCTGTGAGATCGGCCAGCTTTACCCAGCCCATTGAAGGCCACAAACACAGTAGGAAGGCCACTTCACCAACCTCCCGTACTGGAGACACGGCCATCAAACCACGGCCACAAGCTCGCCGGCTCGCCGCCGACGCGGCGCTTCTCGCATTCTCCTCCGCTTTTCTGCCCCAACTCCACCACGGCGCAGTCCTTCACGAGATTCGAAAAGAGGTATGCTCCCGTCCTCACTCACTCCCTGCTTCTTCCGGGCTCCAACCCCAACTAAGATTTCTGCCTGAAAATCTACAGTAGATAGGTAGAGATTAGGGATTCCGAGCGGATCTGTAGTCGTTAGGTTCCTGCCGCTACTTACTCTGTGTGTAATGTAAATCAGCTGTAGGAGCGTTGCAGATAGCAATAGGTTCTGCCTAATCTGTCTCCAACCCCTCAATACATGTATTCAGTATTCCCGGATCGACTATAACTAAATTTTCTAGCCACACCCAAAACTTGAGCAATATAATACATGTGTTGCTACCTTTTGATCACTCGTATACGGCTACGGAAGGCGTGATCTTTTTTTGGGGGGCATTATTTGTGTTTTGCTCATTGTGCACCCAAAAAATGTGTGGTCAGAGATAAACTATTACCTCCTCCACTGCCTCTTATTGGCAGATTTTCTTGTAAGCACACAATCTTGGGTTAACAACCGAATGGAGACCCTAGACCTCCTTGCCAAACCGGTGAAATATTTTGTCCACTGAAGCCTCTGCCCCACAACTACATATTTTAATGTCAGCCTGAAATGATCAACTGCGTCGAATTACCTGTAGGTGGTTCTGTATGTATTAACACACGTACATCAACCTTCTCAGTTAAAATAACACAATCATGATATAATGTCATAATCTCATCCACTCCTTAATGTGTAATGGTGGTATGTGCTGCATGCATGATCTGCAAGCTGAAGGTAAGCCATGTAATCCATGCAACGGCCCTGCGTGAGAGAAAAAGAACAAAATGTTAGCCAAGGACAACCTGCCAGGAAGTCTCAGCATGGGTTCAAACCAGGGATGCATATGCTCCCCTGAAAAACACATGTGAATACCTGGCAAGTCATCCTTGGCTACATTCTCCTCTCTTACTCGTCTCACGTATGCCCATTAACAGCTTAATACATGCATTGGCCTTGCGTGGAAGAAAAAGAACAAGATGTTAGCCAAGGACAACTTGCCAGGAGATATCAGCATGGATTCAAACCAGGGATGCATATGCTCCCCTGGAACACACATGCGCAAACCCGGCAAGTCATCCTTGGCTACATTCCGCTCTCTTATCTCATCTCACATATGGCCATTAACAGCTTAATCCATGCAATGGCCTTGCGTGAGAGAAAAAGAACAAGATGTTAGCCAAGGACAACTTGCCAGGAGATATCACGGATTCAAATCAGGGATGCATATGCTTGCCTAGAACATACATGTGCATACTCGGCAAGTCATCCTTGGCTACATTCTCCTCTCTTATCTCGTCTCACGTATGCCCATTAACAGCTTAATCCATGCAATGGCCTTGCGTGGGAGAAAAAGAACAAGATGTTAGCCAAGGACAACTTGCCAGGAGATATCAGCATGGATTCAAACCAGGGATGCATATACTCCCCTGGAACACACATGCGCATACCCGGCAAGTCATCCTTGGCTACATTCCGCTCTCTTATCTCATCTCACGTATGGCCATTAACAGCTTAATCCATGCAATGGCCTTGCGTGAGAGAAAAAGAACAAGATGTTAGCCAAGGACAACTTGCCAGGAGATATCAGCATGGATTCAAACCAGGGATGCATATGCTCCTCTGAAATGCACATGTGTATACCCGGCAAGTCATCCTTGGCTACATTCCGCTCTCTTATCTCATCTCACGTATGGCCATTAACATCATAACTCATAACTAT
Source organism: Alopecurus myosuroides (assembly GCA_028641055.1). Taxonomy (NCBI): domain Eukaryota; kingdom Viridiplantae; phylum Streptophyta; class Magnoliopsida; order Poales; family Poaceae; genus Alopecurus; species Alopecurus myosuroides. Next base: position 572,307,430 of record CM054057.1, read on the forward strand.
TATTACCTTTTGGCTGACAACAATAACTGAACTATACTTGTTTAAGACGCACACTGCTAGAGGGGGATGATGTGTGTTATATGTACATTGCTAGCTATTGGCTCCTGCTTGCTACACTGGATGTTCAGTTGTCTAAATGTGTGTCTTATATTTCTACTAGATCCTTCTGTATTGCTATATATAGACTTCTAAAAGAATAATCTCAAGATATGTTATGCCCCTTTGTTATGGAATTTTGTCAAAGGCGGCGATGCCTGATTCTGTTGGATGGAGGTGTTAGGTCTGATATTGGTAGAAATGCTGTCCACTTCTATGCAAAGCAATGTGGTTTTACTGAAGTCATGCATTGACTGGTAGATTTCCTGAACTAGTTTCTCTATTTTAGCTGTGGATAAAATTATCACTTCACCATTATTTTGCACGGACCTGCTGTCTGTCAGGCATTAGTTTCTTTTTATGGTATGCTTGGATGCAGGGTAAAACTAGAACAATTCAGAAGTGGCTGTATCTTTTATAAATCCTAAAAAATAGTAATATTATCTTAAATTTTAAAAAAATCCTAAGATTCTACAGTAGCATTAAAAACATATTTGGTTGAATAGTCGTGGAAGATTAGAAAATATGATAGTCCATTCGATGATTTTTTTACAATTTATAGATTGTTCAATGGATTTATGTAGTGTGAAGTCACGTTTTCTCGGAATGACATAAGAGAAACTAAAGCCTAGCCACACAATAGGAACTATCATGCATATAGCTGCAATAAAGTCAAAATTTCTCTTCTCAAAGCATATTTGTCTTTATGTAGCAAACCTGAAAGACTCTGAAAGAGTAGGTCTAAAAAAAAATACTCAGTAGACCATAAGATTTCACAGGTGCCTATTTCTTTCCAATGTGTGTCGTATGTGCCTCTTTCCTTCCAATGTGCGTTGTATCCTGATTCATGAATAGTATTACACACTCATGGCCATGTTCCTCCCAGGCTGTCATGAGTCATGATCCACAAGCTGACTTCTTTTGGCGCGAAGTGATTAGGTGAGGGGCAGTCAGAGACCGAGAGCTTATTTATTTATTTGTTCCTTTTCACTTTGGTTCAATCTCTTTCTGGGAGAATATTTCATTCATCCCTGAATTCATCATTCATGACGTGGTGGGGATATCTTTTCAGATTGCCTGCCACTTGCTTTTAAAAGCTGTAGCCATCATTGGTTTTAATTTGATTGGGCCAAGTGGCACATCTGTGTTTTCTTGAGAATACAGAATATGAGTTTTCTTTGGCTTATTTCGGGCAAGAGATTGCATAAAGATTATTCACAGCATTACGTTTGTCAAAAAAAGGTGGATACGATTCCTGCAGGCTGGCCTATTGGATTGGTAGGGGACCAGGAATAAAACTATGTGGCCCAAACACGAATGAAAATATGAGATGTTTTAGCAATTTCGTACCTTTTCTTCAACGTGATAATAGAGAATAATGGCATCATACATTTTTGGTGGGGGGAAAGGTTCTGCAAGTGTTGTCACTTGGAATCTCCAGAGGCAAATTCACTTTCTGAAGATATTTATTCGGTCAACCCTTTCCATCTTGATCTTTGCACCTATTGTTCCATTATCTCCATGTTTTTAGAGTGCACAGGATTTTAATTGGATTGGAATAGCAGTGGAAGCGAACAATCTGTGGGGGGGACAATTTCTCTATATAGAAAGGTTGCTTTTTCCGAAAAGGGGACGTGTATGGAATCATTTTCTCCCCCACCCCCCTTCTCTGTGCTTTCTAGATATCCTGTAAAACTTTAATTAATTTTAAGTAGTAAGAGTAACTAAAACGTTGCATTTTCAGTAGAATTTCATTTCTTGTGTACTGTAGGCCCTACAGAAAGCAACGTGGATAATCCTTGATCTGCCAGAGACAGTTCTTGATCAAGTAATCCGGCAAATTTTTACATTGTTTTCATTAACAACATTTCTTTTGTTTTTTCTTTAACTCAATCATCTCTCTGAGCTGCTCTGGATCCTAAGCACCACATCATATTTTCTCAGGTCTTTGATCTTTCTAGAAAATAGTGGGGGCTTGGACCAGGTTACGTTATTTGACTGATTACCAGGAGTCCAGGGTGTTTGATTACATCCCACTCTGCTTTCACAGTTTTGTACAAACACAGGCTCTTTTCCAGCTGCAAGCTGAGTACGATCAAGGTATGAGGCTGGCATCATTTCTTACGTCTTGTCAGAACTGCCAAATGATGGTATTTTACACTGATGCAGTACATCAGAGCTACGTCAAAGAACCTAGTAACTCATGCATAGCTAAGCTTTCTGTTACTCTGTACAAGCATGAGTGGAAGCAATATGTGACAGAAGTTGCAGAACTACTGGATACAGGACACCTTTCGATTGGTTACAGATAAACATCAGTGCATATATTCACCTCTCACCAGTACACAGAGCACAGGACAGTGTCACTTCCTTCAGAGTTCTTAACCCGGTGCCTTTCAGAGTTTAGTACCTTTGAGCTTGCCAGGTATGCTATTACTTTACTCGGAGGTGCTATTATGTTTGAATCTTAAAGCCACATGTCAGCCGAACAACTGGTCACCTCGCTCGACATCCGGTTATCCAGACTCTCTAGACTTGCAGTGCTCTGCGCAAGTCTGATCTTGTTCAGCTTGTTCTAGACCTCTGAAGCGTGCATTGTCCCCATGGAAATCCATCGCATTGGCTGTAAGCACGTCTAAAGATTGGTACATCTTCCTGGAGTTCCGAAATGATGCCAGCTCAAGTTGTCCTAGGCCGCAGGATGCTGCACTCCTCCCTATCACATCTTCTGCCATTTCGAATTAGTTTCAAATATTCACGAAACTGATGGTCGTTTAGAGGTGACTATTTCTACCCGGGGAGAACTTTTACCTTTATTTTTAAGGTCTCCGTCTGATTTGAGGATCCTGTTGCCTGTGACAGCGGTGCTGAACTGCAGGTTGGCCTCCGTAAGTTTCTTAAAAAGGGATGCATTTTCACTTTTTAAGTTAGGATGGCACATGTCGACGGTCATAAGTTTGAAACAGACTTTGCATCATGGCATGCACATTATTAGGAGGGAACAAGGCTACAAAGTGGTAAGTTTCGTTTGATAGAATTGCAGGAAGGGAGTGCAACAAGGAAGTGTAACGGCAACTCGAGGTCAGTTAATTGTGTCTCGGGCATTGAAATTTACGCAGACAATTCGTTGATCACAAAAAACAGAAGTAAGCTCTTGGTCCAGAGTTCATTGGAATTTACAGAACTATGTGCATGCTTTATCTCGACAGACCTTCTTATCCGCCTTGTATGTGAGGATTTGCCACTTCCCTTCCATTGCATTGACCTCCTCCCCTTATCTAGAATAGTGGCTCGCTATCACAGTCTGAGTCGCTCTCAAGAGCCTGCTTCCCTGAGAAGAGAGGAGGGCCGGAGGCCCATGTGATTGTCAAGGATCCCCCATGGGCCTGGAAGAGAATCCGTGGTACCGTGGGGGACGGCACCGAGGCCAGTGATATGGTGAAGATGCGATGAGACAAACTGGGAGGAAGGTGGTAAGAGTTTTGTTTCTACACGAGTAAAGGGGATGGTTACACACTTGGATTAACCAGAAGTCGCCTAGATGTGATTAATCGGGCATTCAAGCGAAGGTGACAACACCACCCGTCTAGCGTGCGTGGACAACCATCTTCGGAAGAAAGCCTATGTGTCCAGGTGACTTAAAAGCCTCTTCACCAGGTGAACGCACAAATGTGTTCCACAGTTTAGCCAAATTTATGTACTTAGATGGTCATGTTTCTAATGCGAGTTAGACAACACCATATATATCATCATTGCAAAACATTATGGTTTGGTAGTTACATATACCATACGATCAAACCAATGCATGCACAATCAAACATCATATAAAGCTCACTTAACAATTTCATATTGTATAACTTGGGGATCCTAGCAAATCTAATTTATGGCAATCTCTAGCTAAGAGTTGATGCTAACAACGTCGTCATTATTCAACAAACATGCCCTTCTATGTTATCTAGCAACAAAGAAGTTCGTCAATCACACATGCATAACGTGCATACGCAAAATGTTGAACCATTATCGCATTTGGACTTCGAGCAGCAGTTTCCCCGACAATAGATATCCTCATTGTTCGCGACTCGGCATGCATCGGCGCAATTGGTGGGATTACATGGATCTCGTATCAAAAGAAGGTGGTCCATACATGGTTTAGGTGTAGCATCTGCATAATGTCATTATAAATATCGATAAATAATCACACGTCGCTATAGCCCATGGTGTTGTAGGTACAACTAAGTACCTGATGGCAATGGCGATGACGATGATGGCGATAGCATGAGCACGATGAGAGTCACGGACATCAAGATAGTTTTCATCCTAGCCGTGTTGTTTATAGTAAATGAGGATGTTGATTATATGACTTGTAGTTTGTGAATCAGAGCAAATAAAATGGCAACCTTTTTATAGAGGATATGATATAAATGCCCATTTATTACCTAGTAATTACATATTCTCTAGTTGAAATTTCTACACTAAATTGTATAGAATCCAAGAATATATGAACCATAAATAGGGTGGATCAAATTTATAACTGCTGAGGTAAGAAAAAATATTGAAATTATTGCACACCGTTAATACCGGCCCATATAATCATAGAACAAGAGAACTAAAATTTACAATAGGATGATTACTACACAATCTAGTAAATTCGTCCACTACTATAAAAGAAAATCTCAGTAGGGGACCACATGGAAGATATTTAGCATTAATTGAAAAGGCAACAAAAGACATATATATATGCATATCGTATCTTTTGGGAAATTTGTGTATTTACTGCAGCGCACTTTGCATATAGCTGTCACGTTTCAGGACCTGGGAGCCCCTGGTCAGCCTGTATGCCGAGTTCCCCACTCTGCATTACATCTGATACACTCGGCCAGCCTGGGCATATAGACAAAATTCATTTTTTTTTGCACATTCTCGTCATTTAAAATATTCACATATGCATCTATATTTTACAAGCAGTATGCCACATACAGACATGTTCAAATCCCCCCCTGACAAAGCTCGATTTGACATAATATTCATCACAACAAACACACATGGTCAAATCCCCCATGACAAGGCTAGATTTCACAGCATAGTCGATCACAAATATATCAAACTAGATTTAGGGATACGCCTTTGGCGCACGATCCACAGACCCTCGTGTTGATTTACATCTTAAATAAATCAGCCGAAGGATAGACTGAGGTGGTTCATGGCGACCTCTACGAGACGATCAACCGGGTGACTCTGAGCGGGAAGAAGTACTTCCTCCTGCTCGCCGACGGTCTGACGCGGGAGCTGAGTCGGTGGCCAGCTGCAAGCTGCACAAGCTGAGGATGGATCAAGGAGCCGAGTTCACCTCGGTCTCCTTCATGGCGTACTGCATGGAGTTCAGAGTGGATCATTACTTGACGGGTCCCTACTCCCCGAAAGCATAATGGTGTCATGGAGCACGTGGTGCTCGAGCAGCTGACGACTCTAGGGGGCGAAAGTGTGGGTCTAAGACCCGACTCACCACCATATCTAGCTCTGGCTTCATCGATTCTAGGAGTCGGGGTGAGCCACCCCCAGCTGGCTCTCCATCAAAATTGGGGTACCCGACAGCAGATTTTCCAACTCCGGCTGCCACATGGCATGAGTTTCTCAAGGCGCCTTCAAGATGCGGAAGTACGCTCGATGAAAAAGATAACTCCGAGCTCGAGCACTGGTTTCGCACCCTGCAGAACATACTCGATGCAGGTTTGGCCCTTGAGCCATACGAGGGACTCCACTTTCTCACTTCCAAACATAGTTTAAAAAACCGGACCGGAGATCGAACCGGCGAGGCCGTCGGTTTAGGTTTTCACTGGTCGGACCATTGGTTTAACCGGTTCAGTGCTGGGTTTTTTAAGTATTAAATAATATTTTTTATCTTGTAAATGCTTCACCAAATAGGTTAATATGTGTAAAAAAACTATTACATACTTACAATTTAGTATTTGGATAACAAATATATAGACTTGATTTTTCACCGGCAGCATATATTTGTAGCATAGATGATAAATGATTGAATATTGAGAAAATAGAATAGCATATATGTGCAGAAACGAGAGAAAGAAACGATCTTAGGGATGAATTCGACCCATTTCTTCAAGTTTCCAATATTGCCCTTCCTTCCTGCGTACAAAAACAATTCCGACGAGGGGTATTTCAGGAACAGCAGTGAACTGGACGGTTTAGTGCAAACCGGCCGGTTCACTGGTTTTCCAGAAAACCGGCCGGTTCACACGGTTTTTCTCGGTTCGCTGGCGGGGCTGGTTCAGTGCGCTTAACAGACCGGAGAGGTCGTCGGTTCCGGCTTTTTCCGGTTCAACCGCCGGTCCGGTCCGGTTTTTTAAACTAGGCTTCCAAAGAGCCTGGCTCATTCGATGAGACCAAATCGGACACCAACTGGAGGTATGCGATACATGCGGAGCTGGAAATAATCGAGTCCAACTCAACCCGTTCACTTACCACCTTACCATCAGCCATAAAGTGGGTCTACAAGGTGAAGAAGGACGTGAACGGCGCGGTCCTTAAGCACAAGACTCACCTCGTGGCGGAGGGCTATGTACGACGAGGTCTTCACCCTCGTGGCCAGACTCGAATCAGTCGGGCTCCTGCTAGCTATGGCTGCAAGTCACAGTGTCACGCAAGCGGCCAAGGACTCCATTATTAACCACTTGATGCCCGAAACAATTTGCATTGAAGTCAACCTGGCGCAGGATGACGTAGTGTAGTTGACGTGTTCCTCGGTGTACATGTCATCACACACACCCACATACATTTATCAGATAGCAGCAAACATAAAAACTTAGGAAGATCACACACTTATCATGCATTTCTAATATAGCAACAAACATATAATATTTCGGGATATAACATCCAAATAGATAAGAAAAGAGAATTTAGTGTGTGCAGGATATGTAGGAAAATGTAGTTTTCCTTCACACTGCTCAAGATGGTGTGTTTATGAGCACCCACCAGTAGAAAACATCCCTTTGGTCCAGAGGCCAATTTGACTCTATACCGGATAGCATTTGGACCGGGACTAGAGGGGGGACTAGTCCCGGTTCAACGGCTATGAGGCCGCACCGGACTAGTTCCGGGTCAAACGGGACCTCTAGTCCCGGCTTATAATACAGACTGAGACTAGAGGGATCTCGACCGGCACGACCACATGTGAGAACCTCTAGTCCCGGGTTGTGTCACGAACCGGGACTAGATGTGCTCTGTTCGTATATAATCACCCCTTATCTTCCCCCTCTCCTCTGTTTTTTTTCATTTTATATGGTGAGGGGTGTTTGCTAGTTTGTTGTTTTTACGTATGTCGCTAAGGTGCTCGATGAAATGCCCGAGCTAGCCAGTTTCCTTCTCCTTTGTTTTTGAAGTGTTCCAAGAGGTTTTTTTTTTTTTTTTTTTGTACAAGAGTTGGTCCCGAGGGACCTAGATGCCATTAAACTGCGACAGAGCAGGTACAGTTACATCAGGGACGAAAGGGAAAAAGAGAATAACAAACTGGTCCCTAACTTTTACATAAAAGACCCTGAAGAAAAAGTGTAAAACGCAATCGGGTCCTCTGCCGTCGCCGGAGAAACGCGAGCTCGAACCGCAGCCGTACTGGCCGATGCCGGGGACGAAACCACTTGGCATCCGCAGAACGTGGGGCGCTGCAGCAAGCTCACAGGAGGGCCTCCACTCGGAGGTTGATCTTGACCACCAGATAGTCCTCAGAGTCGGTTGCCCAATCTTGGGGCACCGAGTGTGTTCATCGGGGGGATTCGGCATCGAGCGGAAGCCCGCAGCAAGAATAACCAGCTCGATCCGCTTTGCCTTCTTCACGCCACCATGACGCTGCGAAGAAGATGAAGAGAGCTCACCAATCACTCTACCAGAGCTTCCAAGGGTGGCCTTGGTAGGGGAGTAGCTAGCCGGAGGCCAGCAACCGCAGATCCAGCCGGAGATCCACGAGTTCCTCCCGATCTTGAGCTTATTTTTTGCGGATTGAAAGGTGGAGCTTGAGCTCATTGTCGTCTCCACCCACTGGAGCTCGACGAGCAGAGAAGGATCCACCCCAAGCCACCGGACGCCGCTCGAGAACGCCGGCGACTGAAGCTCCGCTAGCAAAGCGCTAAACAAGGAAACAACCTTAACCCTACCTCTAAACCTAGCTCTAGTATATACAGGAGGGGAAGCACAACCACCTACTTCATCTCCTCGCCGGACAGCAGCGCTGCCGGAGCGAAGATGAGGCAGGGGCGGCCGGCGGCGGCAACTCTCGACTCTCAACGGGGCACTCTTGCGAGAGAGGGGAGAAAGTTCTGTGTGCTCTTCTCGAAGTGTTCCAAGAGGTTAGCACCTGGGTTAGCACCTAAACACTTTCATCTTTCATTGATAATTAAGCTCATTTAGACCTGGACTAATTTTAGCACCGTGATTGCGTTTGATATACTTATATAATACAGGTTAGACATTCATGGATGTTCGATGCCCAACGCTCCAGAGAGTACATGCAAGGTGTGCGTTCTTTTCTCAATGTGGCTGAGACAAACACACGGAATGGTTTTATGTGTTGTCCGTGTCGTGTCTATCGGAATAAGAAGGATTACTCTTCCTCAAAAACTCTTCACTGCCATCTGATGCAGTCCGGGTTCATGTCCGGCTATAATTGTTGGACCAAGCATGGATAAAGAGGGTTTATGATGGAAGACAACGAAGAAGAAGAGAACAATGAAAACTATCCTATGTTCCCTGGTTACCGTGGTAATGAAAATGAAGAGGCAGCAGATGAGCCAATGTTAGATGATGATCTTCATCGGACCATCATTGGTGCACACAGAGAAGTAGAAAGTACAAATGAGAAGTTGAAGTTGGAGCGTATATTAGTGAAGGGAATATGCCCGAGAGGCAATAATAAAGTGTTTATTATGTCATTCCTTGTTTATGATAGATGTTTATTTCTCATGCTAGAATTGTATTAACCGGAAACGTTGATACATGTGTGATTAATAAACAAACCAACGTTCCTAGTGAAGCCTCTCTTTTAACTAGCTCGTTGATTAACAGATGATCAATGTTTCCTGATCATAGACATTGGATGTTGTTAATACAGTGATCATGTCATTAGGAGAATGACATGATGAACTTAGACCCTAACTAAGTATAACAATACGATCAAGTCATTTAGTTTTGTTGTTATGTCTTACATTCGGAGTAACATTGTTCCTTAGACCATGAGATCATGTTAATCACTAATATCGAAAGAATACATTGATGACATCAAACGTCACGCCGTAACAGGGTGACTATAAAGGTGGCATTAGGTATTTGGAAAGTGTTAGTTGAAGCTCATGGATCAAGAATGGGATTTGTCCATCCAATATGACGGAGAGATATACTCAGGGCTCTCTCGGTGATATCACATCGACACCGCTTGCAAGCACGTGATATGATCACAAGGATGTTATATCACGTGAACGAGAAAAGAGTACTTGTCGGATAACAAGATCGAACAAGTTATGGTGGATACTGATGATCAGATCTCGGACAAGTAAAGTATCGCGAGACAAAGGGAAATCGTTACGACGTTGAAAGGTTCACACGATCACGAGAGTCATCGTTGAATATATAGGAGTCATCACGGATCTCCAGATCCCGCTGTTCATTATTGATCGGAGAGGAGTCTCGGTCATGTCTATATTATTTGCGAACCGTAGGGTGACACACTTAAGGTTCGATGAAGCGTTAGAGAGGATACGGAATACCGAAGAATATTTTGGGCAGCTCCAAAAAATTGTTTTTGGGAAAATTGAAATAGTTCAAGGCGTTTTTCATCGAATGGTTGTTAATGGAATTAACAAATGATTCGAGGTACTGCATGAAAATGTTTGTTAATGGAAGTAACAAATATAAATAAAGAAATAAAAATGTTTTATTTATTTATTAAAGAAAAACCTTTGAATTTTCTAAGTGGAAAATTAAGGGAGTATGAGTGGGTGTGAGTGGGGATTCCACTCACATGAAGAGAGGAAGGGGTGGGGGCAACCATGGCTGGCCGCACCCCCCTTGGGCTGCCTCCCCCTCCCCTATAAAAGGAGGGCGAGAGATCCCTCTTCTCCACACACTTGCCCACTCCCTTTTCCCTCCAGCCGCTGCTCCATTCCATGGTGTCCGGCTTGGCGAAGCCCTGACCGTGGGATTCTTCACCACCACCACGCCGTCGTGCTGCTGGATTTCTGCGGGGATCCTCTACTTCCGCTACCCGCTGGATCGAGGGAACGGAAGTCTTCATCGAGCTGAACATGTGACCAATTACGGAGGCACCGCCGGATTGCAGTGCACTTCTTCTCGCTCGGGATCGGCGTGAGTACGACTGCGCCAACAACGATATTTTATCTCGTACCACTTTGAGTCTTCGAGGGTATTTTGTAACATCCCAAGTATGAAAAATAGCCATTAGAATGTTTGCTCTCTGTTATTTTATGTTTTGCATCATGGCATCATGTTGATTGCATTTGTTTTGTTTGTTTTCCATTTGTTATTCTCTGTTTTGCTTTGTTTTCCAACTGTTTTCATTTGTTTTCCTTTGTTTTCTATTTGAATTTCAAACCAAAATTCAAACCTTTTGTTTCATCCTTGTGATGTTACAATTTCCAAAATCATATTTCAAATAAAATCAACCAATTGTTTCCATTAAAGTTGTGATTCCAAACTGTTGTTTTGTTTATATCAAAAATTCATTTAATACCAAACCCTTTTCAAATTCAATTAATTTCCAAAACAACAACCATTTTGAAAGTTATGAAAATTGCAAAACCCTTCAATCAATTGTTTCCATTAAATCCCTAAGGTTCAACTATTTAAAATTGTGGTTTTTAATAGTTCACTTAATCCAAATGTTGTTCAAATTCAAACAAAATTCCAAACAGCAACCCCTTTGGAATTATTGCAATTTACCAAAGCAAAGTTAAGAAATTGTTTCAAATAATTTGAGGGATCAAACTCTTGGAAAATGTTCCTTTTAAATAAATCACCCAATATTCAAAATTCACACAAATTCACTTAATGCAGTTTGCTTTCAAACTCAAATAAGTTTCCAAACAGCAACCATGTTGGGTTTATAAAAATTACACCACAAATTATAATCATTTGTTTCCACTTAATCCTTAAGGTTCACCCTATTTAATTTTTGTTTTCAATACTTCACTTAATCTCAAATTAATTCAAATCTCAATCAAATTACAAACAACATTCTTTGTTTTGAACTTTTTGTAAAACAAAAACTTGCAATTGTTTCTGTTACATAAATAAGTAATATGAAATTTTTCCCCTAATTATTTTCTACCCCAAACCTTGTCTATTGCTTCCATTCTTATTTCTGCAAAATAAAAGGAGAACAAAGAAAAAAATAAGCAACCAGAAGGGAGAGAGAGAAGCCCAGCCCACCTTTTTCACTCAAGGCCCAATACCCCTTCCCCCAGTCGTCTTCTTCGTACGGCACAGCATCCGTGCTCCCACATCGACATGGGAGATACAGGCAACGGTGATCCCCTCCTCCACCTTCCCCTTATAGCTACCCGGTGCCCTAGGTTTTCCCCTCCATCTCCTTCTCCCTCCTTCCTCTCTCCCCCGCCTCCAATTTCCTTTCTTCTCCTTCCTCCATCTTCCTCTCCCTCTGTTCCCTTGTTTCTCTGTAACCTGAACCTGTACCGAAATTCCCTCCGTTTTCCTCCGGCGATCGCCGCCGGTGTGGCCACCCACCGGCCAGGGCGGGTGCGGGAATGGAATCCCCGCACCGCCCTCTCCCTCCTCGACCTCTCGGCGGCCCCGGGGACCAAGCGCTGCGCCGCCGCCGTCCTCCTCAAGGCGCCGTCGCCTCCCTGTCCGCCCCGAGCCTGCATCGCCTTCCTCCTGTCCGATCGCTCGAAGGTGAGCTTCTCCTCCCCTCCGTCTCCCCTCGTCTCTCCTCTCTCCCTTGGCCGCACCCCCACACCACCCCACGCCGCAGCCCACAGCGCCCCAAGGCCCCGTGAGCGAACGCTGCCGGCGACCGTGTTGTTCCCGTCGCTGTACAGCGACCTGAACCTGAACAGGTTCAGTTACGCCCGTTTCTGAAGCATATCCACGCACCTGCTCCTATTCTGTCACAAACTCGAGCACACCCCACTGGTAGCAGCACCCCTTTGCGCAGCAGGAGGTGGGGGGTTCGAATCCCCCCTCCCTCAATAAAACCGATCTTTTTTATTTCCATTTGTTTTCATACAGAACTTCCCCAAAAATCACAACCAAGTCCCTGTATAATTCTTTCTAAATCCCTGCAATTTATTTTCCAAGTCCCTGGTTCATAAAAATGGCAGAATTACACCAAAACTTGTAAAATGCATAAGTAATTCATCCCAACTCCAAATTCAACATTTTTAATATGTTTTCTGTACCAAATTAAATGTTCTATCCAAATATAAAATTTGTTTACTGTTTTGAATATTTTAAATTGGTGCAATATTTGAAAACTTGCTTAATTCACTTAAACTTGCAAAAATCATAACTTGGGCATAAAAATTCCAAATTCAACAAACTAAATATGTTTTCCAATCAACTTTTCATGTACTTTCCAAATATCAATTTTGTTTGCTGTTTTGAATAATTTAAATTGCTGAAAACAACTGTTTCTTAATTATTGCATTTAAAATTGCCAAAATAATAACTTGCTCATTTTAAATCCAATTTCAACAAATGAAATATGTTTTCCATGCAAAATTAAACCACCTTTTCAAATATAAAATTTGTTTCATGTGTTGAATAATTAAAGTTGGTTAAATGATTTAAACCTTGTTTAAATCATTTAATATTGCTAAATTCATAACTTGGTCAAACTAAATTCTTTTGGGACATATAAAATATGTTTTCAAACCATCAAAGTATAAAATTTTCAAATATGAGTTTGGTTTAATGTTTTGAGCAAATAAAAACTCAAATAAGTTCATGTTTGAATTAAATTCATTTAATTCTTGTTTAAACTTGTTTAATTCATAAGTAATTCATCCAAAATCCTTTTTCAACAAGTGAAACATGTATTCCATCTAAAATTGTGTGTTATTTCCAAATATGAACGTTGTTATTTAATTTGAACAATTAAAATTGATGAAAACAACAAATGCTTGAGCAACACCTTTAAGTAACCAAAATTTCCTAACTTAATAACTGAAATTCCAAACTTGTTAAAGCTTATTTCCATTTGGTTCTATTGTTGTTATTTTGTTGTTTTCCTCATCCATGCATCATGCTAATCAACTTTCACATGATGATTAGTTGTAGAACAACTAATTCAACCATAATTCATGGGCTTTTCATATGCAATCCAATTGCATGTGGGTCCATTTAAGCATGTTATGTTATCTTGTCAACTAGTTTATTTCTGATGCATCAATTAAATGATCATGCATCATCCCATGTTTGTGCACTATGCCATGTTATTGATTGTTTGCTCTCTGCGTTGTTTGTTTGCTTCTTCTCGGATACACGACGACGTTGAGACCGACGATACTTACGACACCCCTTCTACGGAGTTAGCTCAGTAACAGGCTACTTGGTTTGCAGGCAAGTTATCACTCACATGAACCATCGTGTTCCTTTCAACATTGGATATCGATACTTTTCCGTTGTCTATTCTGCTAGCCCTATGAATAGTTGTCTCTGTTACGAACCTATCACATGAATCCCTTAACCCTGATATTGCCTCACCTCCACTCCTATAACCCCGTTGTTTGAGCCCGTGTCTTACTAGCATGCTTAGGGTTGTTTTGCTCGAGTCTGTTACCCGTTACTTTCTGTTACTATTTCTATTATGTTCCGGGGGGCTCGATGTTTAATCAATGAATCCTGCTAATGTTATTGTTAAATAATAATTTGATGATAAGGCACCGGCAGGAGGCCCTGTGTGGTTTTGAGGCCTGCTAGTGTCGACCCTAATAGGAAAAGGGTCTTGTCTACTGATCCATGATGAGCGCACTAACCGCATGTGGGAAGCGAGTATGGGCGCCCCCCTCAATTTGATTCGATTCGCATCTCGTCCAAATCGCCTCATTTAGTTCGTGTTTTCCATTTGCCGCATGCATGTTTTTGCGAGCCCAGGCCAGGGTGGAACTTTTGTAGTCGGCATATAGGGGGACACGTTCTTAGAGTGCTATGAGGGTCCCTTTTCTTCGGGGCTCGATTAGCCGTGCGCCCAAGGTGCTTTGGGCTTGATGCGAAGAAGAGTTGGGTTGTGTTGAGTACCTCGCTTGGTGGGTTTGATCCCCGTCTGGCGGGTTATTCTTACGTGTACGGCCAAATTGGTGCATCCCTGCAGGGTAAATCTTCTCGAGAAGCCGTGTTTTCCGCGGTTATGGACTACTTGGTGAAAGTACTGGCTAACAAGTACTCAGGACAACTTAAACCTAATGATTAACAACCTTACACCCAATGATTAACAACTTGACTAGTAATAGGCTTATTGACACAATAATCTGAACCATCATTATTTCAACTGTGTGAGTTATCCTCGGATTGCTTCTTTGGATAAGGGGTGAGGTCCAGGATGGGTTTGTTTGGTGGTTAGCTATAGTTGGTTACGATACACGATCTTATCTCCTTTCTGATAGCCGGAAGTGGTAGTAACTCTGTAGTTGTTTAGAGCAGCCAGTTGCAGCATCTTTATATCCCCTTCCTTCCGTTGAACCCAAAGCATCTGTGCTTGGTGTTGACGGGTTACACTTTGGTGAACTGTGAGTCTTGCTTGCCAGTACGTTTATGTACTGACCCCTTTGGGGCTGTGGTTTCCGCAGACTACGTTTCGAGGATCTACATGGTGGCTACTACGTGGAGTATGACGAGACTGCTGACGAGTAGATAGCGGACCCAGGCAGGATCCGAGACTTCGTGGATGGGCTCCGTCTATTCGTTTCCGGCCTCTTAGGCCTATTTGGATCTTGTCTGTACTCAGACCTGTTGAATGCTTCCGCTGTGATGTAATGATGTATTGTTGGGACATGTGTCCTCTGGATGATTGTATTTGCTATCTCTGCTCTAATGAGAGCTATTTGCAACTTATTTTAATCTTTTGTGTCGTAGAGATCTGTTGTGATATCACTTGTTCCAATGCCGTTGACGTACCATGTGTGTATGTTTTGAAGTACGTCAATGGAAGTATCTGGATTTCTATGGGATGGTTTGCGCAGACGATGAATAGTAAGATAATGGTTGTCACACGTTTACGTGTTGGCCTGCTCATATTGAGATGCGGGTGCCGGTATGCCCCGTAAGCCATTTATCTACTGTTTAACGGACTGTGAGTATCCCCTAGAAGTCCGGGTGCGACATATTTTATCTCAAGACTCTCTTTCTCCCCGTTGCCTTTCATCTCATAGATAAGATCTTGGCCATTCGGGTTTATGGCGCGTAGGAATTTTTTTGTTTTCTATGCAACGTACCCTTCAGTGGTATCAGAGCCGGATCTATGCGTAGATGATTTGTACGGGTAGAACACATAGGTGTATGTGGGCGTTGATGATCATGTTATTGCCTCCTTGAGTATTTTATGATCTTAGTGGCATAGTGGGATGAAGCGGCCCGGACTAACTTTACATGTCCACGTACATGAGACTTGTTCCACAACTGACATGAAATTTGTATTGCATAAGTGGCTTGTGGATGTTGGTTTCTCCTACTATAGTTAAGATCTAATATACGAAGGGTTGTTAAAAATATATTTTATCAACGTTGTGGCTCTTATACGTAAGTACGAACGGTTCTATCCTCGTAAGCCCAAGCCACGTAAAATATGCAAAAATAAATTAGAGGCGTCTAACTTGTTTTTGCAGGGCATGTGATGTGATATGGTCATTGTTACAAACGTTATGTATGAGATGATATCTTTTGTAAATTATTGACATACCGGCTGGAGCCATATGGTTGTCTTATTTTTATGGCCTGCGTGTTGTATATCATATCTATGTGATATGTTGTAATGGACAATCAAGATGGAGGTGCCACGAACCTTGGTGCCACGCCGGTGGAATGATGGAGATCATACCATGATGCACAAGATGGAGATCAAGTGCAAGAAGGACCATATCATATCACATTATCCATGCATGTGATGTTTATCCTTTAATGCATCTTATTTTTCTTAGATCGCGACAGTAGCATTATAAGATGATCCCTCTCACTTAATATCAAGATAATAATGTGTTCTTCCTTAAGTATGCACCGTTAAGAAAGGTCGTCGTTTCGAGACACCACGTGATGATCGGGTGTGATAGACTCAACGTTCGCATACAACGGGTGTTTTCAAGCCTAGTATGTACAAACATGGCCTCGGAACACGTAACCGAGAGGTAAAGCATGAGTCATATGGATGATATGATGAACATGTTGATGTTCGCCTTTGCAACTACACCGTCTCACGTGATGATCGGTTTCGGTGTAGTGAATTTGGTTCGTGTAATCACTAAAGACGACTAAGAGGGATGTGGTTTTTGAGTGGGAGTTCATGGGATAATTTTAGAATTAACTTGAACTTAATTTATCATAAACATAGTCTAAATAGTCTTTGCAATTATGTTGCAGATCATGGCACCACCTACCTTCAATTTCAATATGTTCATGGAGAGAGAAAAACTAGCGAACAATGGGAGCAACTTTACCAACTGGGCACTTAACCTGAGGATTCTCCTCACCGCTTGCAGGAATCTCTATGTGCTTGACACACCGCTAGATGACCAGCCCGCTGATGATGCTTCTGATGAAGATAAAAATGTTTATCTGACTCAACAAGAAGACCACAGTATAGTTCATTGCGACATCCTCTATGGATTAGAGCCAGAGCTGCGAAAACGTTTCGAGAACAACACTGCTTTTGCTACAATGGGAGAATTGAAAATGATTTTCGATACCCATGCCGCAATTGAGAGTTATGACGCTTCAGAAAAGTTCTTTAGCTGCATGATGGAAGAGAACAGCTCCGTTAGTGAGCACGTACTCAAGATGTCTGCGTACGCTGATAAGCTCATAGCCTTGGGAATAACGATTCCCAATGAGCTAGGGATACATCGTGTTCTCTAATCTCTGCCACCTAGTTACAAGAACTTCGTGATGAACTATAATATGCAAGGCATGAAGAAGTCTCTTCCTGAGCTTCTCTCGATGCTTCAAACTGCTGAAGTGGAGATCAAGAAAGAACATCAAGTGTTGATGATCAATAAGACCACTAGTTTCAAGAAAGGAAAGAAAGGCAAGCCAAGGGTAAACTTCAAGAAGGGTTTGCTGCTCCTGAGAAGAAAACCAAGTATGGCCCTAAGCCTGAGACTGAGTGCTTTTATTGCAAGGGTACCGGCCACTGGAAGCGCAATTGCCCCAAATATCTGGCAGATAAGAAGGCCGGCAAAGTGAACAAAGGTATATATGATATACTTGTTGTTGATGTGTACCTTACTAGTACTCGCAGTAGCACCTGGGTTTTTGATACTGGTTCGGTTGCTCACATATGTAACTCGAAACAGGAGCTGCAGAATAAGCGACCATTAGCAAAGGATAAGGTGACGATGCACGTCGGCAATGGATCAAGAGTCGATGTGATCGCCGTCGGGACGCTGCCTCTACGTCTACCATCGGGATTAGTTATAAACCTCAATAATTGTTATTTGGTGCCTGCATTAAGCATGAATATCGCTTCTGGATCTTGCTTAATGCTGAATGGTTATTCCTTTAAGTCTGAGAACAATGGTTGTTCGACTTATATGAATAATATCTTTTATGGTCATGCACCTGAGAAGAATGGTTTATTTCTTTTGAATCTTGATAGTATTGATACACATATTCATAATGTGAATGCCAAAAGAATTAAGTTAAATGGTGATATTGCTACTTACATGTGGCATTGCCGCTTAGTTCATATTGGTGTTAAACGCATGAAGAAGCTCCATTCTGATGGACTCTTAGAATCACTTGATTATGAATCATTTGAAACATGTGAACCATGCCTTATGGGCAAGATGACTAGAACCTCGTTTTCTGGAACCATGGAACGGGCGACAGACTTACTGGAAATCATACATACTGATGTGTGTGGACCAATGAGTGTATCGGCGCGTGGTGGATATCGTTATTTTGTTACTTTCAAAGATGATTTGAGTAGATATGAGTATATTTACTTAATGAAACACAAATCTGAGACATTTGAAAAGTTCAAAGAATTTCAGTGTGAATTTGAAAATCATCGTAACAGAAAGATTAAATTTCTACGATCTGATCGTGGAGGTGAATATCTAAGTTACGAGTTTGGCATGCATATGAAACAATGTGGAATAGTTTCACAACTCACACCTGCCGGAACACCGCAGCGTAATGGATATGGTTCGATCTATGATGTCTCTTACAGATTTGCCACTATCGTTTTGGGGTTATGCACTAGAGACGGCTGCATTCACTTTAAATAGGGCACCATCTAAATCCGTTGAAACAACACCATATGAATTATGGTTTGGAAACAAACCTAAGCTGTCATTTCTAAAAGTTTGGGGATGCAATGTTTATGTGAAGAACCTTCAACCTGATAAACTCGAACCCAAAGCGGAAAAATGAGTCTTCATAGGATACCCTAACGAAACAATAGGGTACACCTGATCTATCAAAGAACTGAAGGCAAGATTTTCGTTGCCAAGAATGGATCCTTTTTGGAGAAGGAGTTTCTCTCGAAAGGTGTGAATAGTAGTAAGGTAGAACTCGACGAGGTTACTGAACCTTCTCTTCTTGGAATGGCGAGTAGCGCAGCGCCGGAAGTTGTTCCGGTGCCGACCCCGTCAGTTGAAGAGAGAGCTAATGATCAAGATCATGAAACTCCAGTAGAGGAAACTACAACACCTCGCAGGTCAACTAGGGAACGTACATCTTCTGAACTGTACAGATATTCCGTATTATGTTTATTTCTCATGCTAGAATTGTATTAACCGGAAACGTTGATACATGTGTGATTAATAAACAAACCAATGTTCCTAGTGAAGCCTCTCTTTTAACTAGCTCGTTGATTAACAGATGATCAAGGTTTCCTGATCATAGACATTGGATGTTGTTAATGACGGGGTCATGTCATTAGGAGAATGACGTGATGAACTTAGACCATAACTAAGTATAACAATACGATCAAGTCATTTAGTTTTGTTGTTATGTCTTACATTCGGAGTAACATTGTTCCTTAGACCATGAGATCATGTTAATCACTAATATCGAAAGAATACTTTGATGACATAAAACGTCACACCGTAACAGGGTGACTATAAAGGTGGCATTAGGTATTTGGAAAGTGTTAGTTGAAGCTCATGGATCAAGAATGGGATTTGTCCATCCAATATGACGGAGAGATATACTCAGGGCCCTCTCGGTGATATCACATCGACACCGCTTGCAAGCACATGATATGATCACAAGAATATTATATCACGGGAACGAGAAAAGAGTACTTGTCGGATAACGAGATCGAACAAGGTATGGTGGATACCGATGATCGGATCTCGGACAAGTAAAATATCGCGAGACAAAGGGAAATCGTTACGACGTTAAAAGGTTCACACGATCACGAGAGTCATCGTTGAATATATAGGAGTCATCACGGATCTCCAGATCCCGCTTTTGATTATTGATCGGAGAAGAGTCTCGATCATGTCTATATTATTCGCGAACCGTAGGGTGACAAACTTAAGGTTCGATGAAGCGTTAGAGAGGATACGGAATACCGAAGAATATTTTGGGCAGCTCCGAAAATTGTTTCGGGGAAAATTGAAATAGTTCAAGGGGTTTTTCATCGAATGGTTGTTAATAGAATTAAAAACAATGATTCGAGGTGCTGCATGCAAATGTGTGTTAATGGAATTAACAAATATAAATAAAAAAATAAAAATGTTTTATTTATTTATTGAAGAAAAACCTTTGGATTTTCTAAGTGGAAAATTAAGGGAGCATGAGTGGGTGTGAGTGGGGCTTCCACTCACATGAAGAGAGGAAGGGGTGGGGGCACCCATGGCTGGCCGCACCCCCCCTTGGGCTGCCTCCCCCTCCCCTATAAAAGGAGGGTGAGAGCTCCCTCTTCTCCACACACTTGCCCACTCCCTTTTCCCTGCACCCGCTGCTCCATTCCATGGTCTCCGGCTTGGCGAAGCCCTGACCGTGGGATTCTTCACCACCACCACCACGCCATCGTGCTGCTGGAGTTCCGTGGGGATCCTCTACTTCGGCTACCCGCTGGATCGTGGGAACGAAAGTCTTCATCGAGTTGAACGTGTGACCGATTACGGAGGCACCGCCGGATTGCGGTGCACTTCTTCCCGCTCGGGATCGGCGTGAGTACGACTACACCAACAACGAGATTTTATCTTGTACCACTTTGAGTCTTAGAGGGTATGTTATCTCAAGACTCTCTTTCTCCCCGTTTTCTTTCATCTCACAGATTAGATCTTGGCCATTCGGGTTTATCGCGCGTAGGAAATTTTTTGTTTTCTATGCAACGTACCCTTCAATTAGAGGATAAAAAATAAAGTTGTACCCAACTTACGAAGATGGCAACACAAAGCTTGGTACCACACTGGAATTGCTATAATGGAAGGCAGAGACTGATTTATATGACAACAGATTTAAGAAGTTACTAAAAATAATGAAGAAGAAACTTCCAAAGGATAACGAATTGTTTGACATTACGTACGAAACAAACAAGGTTCTCTGCCCTCTAAAATTATATGTGCAGAAGATACATGCTTTCATTAATGGCTGCATCATGTACCATGGTGAGAAGTACGAGAGTTTGGATGCATGCTCGGTATCCGGTGCATTGCGGTATAAGATCAGATGAGATGACCATGGTGATGTTGAGGGTCAGCCCCCCAGAAAGCAGGTTCCTGCCAAGGTGATGTGGTATGCTCCTATAATACCACAGTTGAAACATTTGTTTAGAAACGAAGAGCATGCCAAGCTGTTATGATGGCACAAAGAAGACCGCAGGAAAGACGAGATGTTGACACACCCCTCTGATGGGTCGCAGTGGAGAAAAATCTATAGAGAGTACAACGACTTTGCAGATGACGCAAAAAACTTAAGGTTTGGTATAAATACATATGGCATGAATCCATTTAGTGAGCACAGCTGCAGATATAGTACCTGGCATGTGACTCTATGGGAGTGTTTGTTAGCTCGTATGCCCTCAGAAAATCTCCACTGACCCTGTTTTTTCTGTTTGGTAGCCCGTGTCGGGCGTCAGCGCCCCTGCCCACCACGCCCCGATAATGCCGCTCAGCCCTGCCGAAGAGAGAAGCTCGATCTGAGCTTCTCAACCCAGCCCTACTCGCCTGGTACCGGAAAACCCACGCGTGGGACCCACCAGCGCCGTGCGCGTCCCACCCGCCCAAAAAATCCTCTCACTTTCGCCCCCCAGTGTCTCCTCTCCTTCATGTACTTCTGTCGCAACGAAGGGCCAGTGGCTCGCTCCCCCGTCACCTTGACGCGGAGGGATGCCCAGCTCCGCCTCCGTTCATAGCCGAGCCGACCACCACCGTACAGCACTGGCTCGAGCTTTGTTCCGCCGCCCGAAATGCACAGAGCCCGCCTCCGTTCTGCCGCCACGAAAGGCGAGCACGGAGGGCCGCCTCGCTTCCGTGGAGGGCCAGCATGAGGGCCTCCACGCCGCGCAGGGCTAGCACGGGGCCGCCTCGCCGCGGAGGGCCAGCAAGGAGGCGGGGATATGGCCGGCAACGACGGGGATGCCACCTAGGGACCTGATTGCTTTTATGTGTTATCTTTTAGGGACCCGATTGCTTTTTAAAAATATCTGGTAGGGTTCAGTTCATACGGGCAACCAAACAAACTCTCAATTCAGCACAGTTCACCTCATACGGGCTACCAAACACAACATGTAAAACCTATTTGTACCCACTCAACATAGCTAGGGTGAACATGTATGAGGCGAGAATGCCCATACGGGCTACCAAACACACCCTATGTATCTATAACCTTCCTCCTTGGTTGCCCATGAAGCGGAAGTTCATTATGATTCAATGCTCATCCAAGGCCGGAAACAACCCGACAACGACATTGATGTGTACCTCGGGCCATTAATTGAAGAAGTTTTACAGTTGTGGGATGAAAAAAGTGTACGTGTGTGGGATGAGCACAAACAGGAGGAATTTGACCGACGGGCGTTGCTGTTCGTAACCATCAATGATTGGCCTGTTCTTGCTAAACTTTCAGAACAAACAAACAAGGGATACAATGCATGCACACACTAGTTAAATGAAACTGAAAGTATATCTTTGGATAAATGTAAGAAGAATGTGTACCTATGGCGTAGTCGATTTCTTTAGGTCCAGCATCCGTTAAGAAGGAAAGGCAAGCATTTCAAAGGTGAGGCATATCACCAGAAGAAGCCTAGACAGCGTACTGGTGATGATATATATGGTATGGTCAAGAATTTAGAAGTAATCTTTGAAAAGGGTCCTGGCAGATGATACATCATAAACGTATCCTTAATTTATGACGTTCCATGTTGTTCTCATGTTATTTTCTACATATTTGCTATACACTTTATATCATTTTTATTGATTTCCTGGGACTAACCTTTTGACAAGATGCCATAGAGCCAGTCCCCTGTTTATTTGTTGTTTTTAGTTTCAGAAAAGTTGTTCTACAAATATTCTCAAAATTGGAAAATTCGAAGCCCGGAAGTCTTAGAATTCCCGAAGGTTCCACGGAGTCCCGAAGAGGGGCCACAGGAGGGCACACCATAGGGCGGCGCGCCCCCTGGCCGCTCCTGGGGGTGGTGTGGGCCCCTTGGGCATCCACCGCCATCGCCCTTTCGCCTATTTATTCCCCCCCAATGCGTGAACCCTAAAGATATCGTCCCCCTTCCACGAAAAGTTCCGTAGCTCCGCCACCGCCGCCGACAAGTTTTGGGGACAGAAATCTCTGTTCCGGCGCCCTGCCGGGACAGGGAGGTGCCCGCGGAGCCATCTCCATCGACTCCACCGTCATCTTCATCACCATTGCTGTCTCCTATGATGAGGAGGGGGTAGTTCTCCCCCGGGGCTGAGAGCTCTACCAATAGCTATGTGTCTCATCTCTCTCTCCCATGGTGTGATCTTTATGTGATCATGAGCTTTGTAATCTAGTTGAATAAGTAAATGTTACTCTTCATATGTTATGTTACTCAAGTGGTTTTGTTATGAGATCTCCGTAAACACTTTGATCACGGTGTAAAGGTGACAGTGTCTGCACCGTGTGGTTTTGCATGATATTTATATTTTGTGTTGGATGACCCTATGAAATTGTGGTGTTTGTTTGGAACAATCTTGGTCTCATGGTGATAGCATGGGGGTTACCTAGATGGGGATATGTGAACTCTAAGGAGTGGTATCCTACGCAATGATTGGTGTTTGTTATCCGACCGGAGAGTGGTTCGAAGTAGCATAGTGAAAATATGATATTTATGCATTCAATTATGTTATTATTGTTGAGAGTGTCCACTAGTGAAAGTAGGATCCCTAGGCCTTGTTTCTAAACATTGAAACACAGTTTACAATCAGTTCTGCTACATGTTTGCTTGCTGCCATTTTTATTTCAGATTGCTACTATCACTTATAGTCATTCATCTTACTTGTATTTCACTCTCTCTTCTCCGAAGTAGTGCACCTATACAACTGACAATTGTATTAGGTGTGTTGGGGACACAAGACAATTCTTGTATCGTAATTGCAGGGTTTCTGGAGAGGGATACCTTTGACATCTTCGTCCCTGAGTTCGATAAACCATGTGTGATCCACTTAAGGGAAACTTGCTATTGTTCTACAAATCTCTGCACTTGGAGGCCCAACACTGTCTAATGAATAGAAGCGTGCGTAGACATCATACTCTTTTCTGGCGGCGTTGCTGGGGAGGGAAGGTAAAAGGTACTCACATCCTCGGGTGTGAGTGCTCAAAGTTATTTCCTTTAGATTCTGCAATTATATCTTTTTGTTTCTTGTTTTTATTTTCACTAGTTAGGCTTAATGGAAAACAACTAAAATATGAGGGAACTTTATAATCTTTATCTTGAGTTAGGACATGAAGCGTTTGAAGAGAAAATTAAAAAACCTATGGAACTTTATTTGCATGCTAGTAGCAATGTTATTAGTATGAATTCTTTGAACACCATTATTGCTAATGCTATGGAAGAGTCTAAGCTTGGGGGAGCTAGTTTTTATGAAAATGATCATTTTAGTCCCCCAGGTTTTGAGGAGGAAATTCTATTTGATGATACTTTGCCTCCAACATATGATAACTATAATGATTGTGGTATCCTAGTTCCACCCACTATTGATGATAAATTTTATTGTGACCATGATATGCCTTCTATATATGATGTTTACAATGATGAACATGCTATTTTCAGTCCACCTACTATTGAGGAGAAAATTAATTATGATTACAATATGCCTCCTATATTTGATGATTATAGTGATGAGATTAATAACGATAACTATTTTGTTGAATTTGCTCCCGCTATGACTAATGAGAAGGATTTTACTTATGTGGAGGGTAATGATAAATTTTTTATGCTTGATCATGATAAGAATGTTTTATGTGATAGCTATATTGTTGAGTCTATTCATGATGCTACTGGGAATTATTTTGAGAGACGAAAATGTGGTTATGGAAATCTTCATGTTATTAAATTTCCTCTCTTTATGATGAAAGTTTTGAGCTTTCTCTTGTGTTGCTTCTATATGCTGGTTTCTTTAAGACCCACTGTTCATTATGAAAGAGGAAGACACGGTTTCATATATCTCAATAATTTTAAGTCTCCTCTCTTTATGTTAAAAGTTTTGAAGTTGCATTTGTTTTGCCTTCCTATGCTAGCTTTGTGCTCCATTGATTTGTTTTCTTACAGAACTCCTATGCATAGGAAGAGTGTTAGGTATAAACATGTTTTTATATATGCTTATTAATTCTTTTTTTTCTTAATTAATATTTCTTATGTGAGCATCTTCTTCATTTGAAAACACTTGATTTCACTTTTCTGGGCCTAGCTAAAATGCGTTAAGGAAAAGCACTTCTTGGGAGTTTTTTTTTAGAAATGGGGTACACCCCGGCCTCTGCATCGAGTGATGCACAAAACCTTTATTAATTATTGAGTGTCAAAACGTAAGTTTTACATGTCCACGAAGATCACAAAGATCACAACGAGAAAACCCTTACAGTACATAAACGCTCCCTCACACCAACAACAGTAATAAAACTACAAAAGCCTATTAATATGCTGCCAGGTATCTCGGGAGAAAAAATCCTGTGCCACCGTAAGGAGTCGTCTACAACCATCCACCATAAGCTTCCTCTGATCCAATGGAAGTAAGAAAGCCCATAACTGGATCCAATGTGATGCCTTGAAGATAACCTGTAGAACATGAAAATGATCTTTCTTGTTAAAAACAACATCATTCCTACAAGTCCAAATAGCCCAACAAATGGCCGAAACACCAATTCTTATCCGATCCTTAGTCTTCTTATCAATCCCATTTAACCAATTCCCAAACATGTTTGTAATATTGGAGGGGGGGAGGAATATTGTAAGTACAAAAAACCACACGCCACACTAGCTTAGCAAAAGGACAAGAGATAAAAAGGTGTTCAACAGATTCCCCGTTCCCACAAAAAGAACAATGTGTGTCACCTTTCCATCCTTTTCTAGCTAGATTGTCTCTAGTTAACAAAACCTTCTTATCTAAAAACCACATGAAAATTTTAATCTTGAGGGGAATCTTTAATTTCCACAAATAGGTTTTGAGAAAAATTGCATGACCATTCATCATATCCTCATACATAGATTTAATAGAGAACAACCCATTCTGTGTCAAATTCCAATGAAACCTATCCTTAGAGGGAACAAAAGAAATACTCATCAATCGTAAACAAAGGTGAGACCACAAATCTCACGTAATGCCTATTAAGTTTCTACGAAAGGAAATATTAATAGGTGGAGCATTATGAAATACATCGTGTACAGAGACATTTTTATGTTGCACAATATTATATAAAAGAGGGTATTGATCTGAAAGTGGAGTTGGACCTAACCAAATATCCTCCCAAAATCGACTTCCCTCCCCATTACCAATCTTAAAAGAGCCTCTACTAAAGAAGTCCTCCTTTACTTTCATTAAACCTTTCCAAAAGGGAGAATCATTAGGTTGTGCTTCAACATGAGCTAAAGATTTACTATGAAGGTACTTGTTTTGCAATAATTCTTGCCATACCACATCCTCGGTAAGAATCTTAAACAGCCATTTACTAAGTAAACATTTGTTTTTCAGCTCAAGCACTTCTACCCCTAATCCACCATGATCCTTAGGTCTACAGATTATATTCCATCTAGTTAACCTATATTTTCTTTTTTTCTCATCACTCTGCCAGAAAAAACGAGATCTATAAAAAACAAGTCTCATACGAACACCAACTGGAATTTCCAAAAAGGAGAGCATAAACATGGGTAAACTAGTTAACACAGAATTAACCAACACTAAGCGGTCCCCATAAGATAGTAATTTACCTTTCCAACACCCAATTTTATCCTCGAATCGACTCTCTATTGGGTGCCACTCTAAATTTTTCAGTTTTCTATAATGGATAGGGATTCCCAAATAGTTAAAAGGTAGAGAGCCAGACTCACAATCAAATTTTTTTTTGTACTGATCCTCTACCTCCTTAGCCTTACCAAAACAGAAAACTTGACTCTTATGAAAGTTAATCTTGAGACACGATAATGGTTTGAAGATACACAAAATTAACTTTAGATTTAGAGCCATATCAATATCATGCTCTAAAAAAAGAATAGTTTACCCATTCTTGGGAGATCTTTCATGGTTTTATTTTTGCTTTGTTTTTATCTGTTTTCTTTGAGTTAAGGGGTTGTATACTACTGTAGAAACTCTTTTGTTTCTTTATTTTCGTGTATTACTTGTGCCAAGTAAAGTTTCTAGTGAAAGTTGGAGTTGGTTTTGGATTTCTCCGCAGAAAAAATTTTCTGCTGTCCACCGTAAAAAATCGTATAAATTCCAGAAAGATCAAAATGACCTGAAATTTTTTGTACTTATTCCTCAGTTAATTCCAAAAATATTTCATTATTTACGTTTTTCGATCGATCTGAGCAACTTAAGTGCCCTGAAAAAATTCGTCTTTATAGACTATTCTGGTTTTGGCAGATTCTGCCATTTTTCTTGCATTTGTTCTTTTACGATGTCAAGTGGATTTATTTGCTTCATGAAACAGTAGTGGCTGTAGCTAATGTTTAAAAGTATCAATAGCACTTGTGACCATGCAGAACCCATGATTTTTGATTGTTGCACTAACCCTCTAATGCTAATTACTTGTTGAGTATGGTGTGAAGGAAGATTTTCAAGGGTCAAGAGAAGAGTGTGATATAATGTGATCAAGAAGAGTGCAAGGTCAAAGCTAGGGGATGCCACCGTGGTTCAACCCAGCAAATTCTAAGAAGACTCAAGCATCTAAGCCTGGGAATGCCAAAGGCATCCCCTTCTTCATCAACAATTTATTAAGTCACTTCTAGTGAAACTATATTTTTATTCGGTCACATCATATGAAATTTACTTGGAGCGTCTGTTATTTTTCGTTTTGTTTTCTTTTGTTTTCCTTGCTGCAATAACATCATTGGAACCTAGCATTCTTGTTTGGGAGAGACACGCTCCGCTTTTTCATTTGAATACTCGTTATGCTCGTATTTTTAGTTTTTATTCTAGTTACTGCAATCCTTTTAGCTCTTGTTTGTTTTCATGCATCTCTTATTCAGATATGTTAGTTTTAATAGATTTATGTGAGTACTCTCATGCTTTCTTGCTGTATCATTTAGAGATTTTTTGTTAAAACATATTTTGTATGGTGCTTGTTGGGAAAAAGAAATTGCTGCATGTGGTAGAAATTATAACGGTTCAATTAGAAACTTGTATAGACCGTGGCTAGAATTTTTCATGTCATGCTAGATGTTATTTTAGTTCTAAAGCCTAGTAGTTATTTTGTAGCATGATTTGTCTCAAATAGCTGAGAGTGTTTAATGTGCCTTTGAAAGAATTATGAGTTGTTCTTGTCATTTTGAAGCATAAATTTTGTGGTGTTCTTCTTTGAATGTTTTACTTGGTTGACTTGGCGCATGCTCACACCATGTTTATGACTACAAACCAGTCACTTATAGCCTCTATGATCATTTATTTTTTGAACTTGTAGTACAACTTATGCTTGTATTAATGATGTTTTTGTCGCTATGAATAATTATTGTCATTATTGCTCTCTTGATTTGCCGCTCCCAGTCTTTTGCTAGCCTCCACCTGTACTGACTATGAGCTCTACTCATGCATCCAACCCCCAAAAACCAAAGTATGTCAAATGTATCCATCATACCTACCTACATGTGGTATTTAACCGTCACTCCAAAGTAAATTGCTCATGTGTTATCTTTAAAACTTTCAAAATTACTCCTGTTTTTTTGTACTGTTTTAGCTCATGAGGACGTAAATAGAGAATCTTTATCTCACTTGTTTATTGGACTTTCACACCCTGGACTAGTGGCTTCATCCTCTTATCCAATTAATAGAAGATCTGGCAGCGGGGTGCCGAGCCCCAAATTAATACAAACAAATCGTCTTCACTATTTTCCCATGATTTATCAATCAAACCATAATTGTATAAATAAAAGAGAAAGAGGGATGGTCTTCTACCCAGTTGCGTCCTTCCATGGGAGCCGCTCTTGTGAAGTCTAGTTGACTTGTGACGTACTGTATTTTTTGTTTACCTTTCGTTTACATAAGCATACACACCTCTAAAAAAATTAGACACTCCTCCATGGTATGTGATTGTTGGCAAGCACACGAGGATTCTGTTAGCCATGATTTATGTAAGAAAGGTTGGGAGGAGTGTCAAACATATTATACCTCTGTTCAATAAAATAAAAATTAGTGTTAATAAACATGATTAGGACTAGACATTAGCGTTAAATTAGTGTTAGATTTAGAATTATTGTTAGATTTTCTGTTTAGGATTAGAAATTAGCGGTAAATTAGTTTTTTATTTAGAATTAGTGCTATATTTAGACTTAGTGTTATTGTTAGGTTTATAATTAACGTTATTGTTAGAGTTTTATATTGTTAGAAATTAGTTTACGGGTTATAATGTTTACTGTTAGAAATTAGTTTTATACTGTTATAATTCGTGTTAGTGTTATATTTAGAGTTTTTCACTGTTACAGTTAGTGTTAGATTTAGACTTAGTGTTAGTGTTACTTTTTTTTTAGAATTAGTGTTGATTAGAACTTTGTTTCTAGTTTGTTGTTTTCGGCGACGATGTCCCTGTTGGACCCCAGGTGCGATGTCTAGGACTAGGCTTCACCGGGCTGGCACTAGGAGGTGCTATCTTCTGGTACGTGCAACTTGGTGAGGAATCCGCGTGACGTCGTCGACCCGGATCTTTTTTGGTGGCAGTCGCGTGGGCCACGCTCGGTGCAGAAGGAGCCGACGCCCGAGAACGTGGTACGTCTCCTTGTCTCCTTATCAGGGAGGAGGATGAGCATGTCCGGCGCTACATGTATTTGTTAAATACCAAGTTTAGCAATACATGGTCGTTTGTTCAAAGGGTTCCTTATCACGTGAGCTCCGACCCTGTGAGGGTTCCTAATCTTTGAATGCCCAGCGCCGGCGGCTCAACACCTCGCGGCTCAAGACCCGGTCGAAGTTAGTTTGAGAGGTTCATGCATGCATGTGATATGTATCGGTATTATTATGCGTGATGTATTAAGGTTAAATAAAAATGGACCCTAGCTATGTAACTGGATTATATTTGTTAAGCAATGAATCACTTTATTCAAAATGTATTACTACATTATTTTAGATGTATTATTGGATCACTTCTCCTAATGCTAGCATTCTTTCTTTTATATTAGTTAAGCAATGGACCAATTCAACAACAGAGAAAATGAAGAGGAAATTTTAGCCCTTCTACCGCAACGACCCGATGTTGGCGACAGTGGAACACACGAAGACTCACAGTTTTTGAACGAGTCCGGTGAGGGAATGGAGCTGGAACGGAGAGTCGTACCACAAAAAAGCATCGAGAATTATTATGACTCACAAGATGGTGGACATCCGCAATCTGTCGAGGTCTATTAAGCCTCTCGTGATCAGATCGATGCAATAATTGTATATTTATGTATTAACGAATGTTTTTTTTATTTTAGACCTTCACATCGACCCAATCTAAACGAGGCCATGCCAAAGGGTTGGCCGAAGATGCGCATCTCCTAATTGATGGTAAACCATTGCTTCCGAAGGAGAACACAAATAAGTTTGTGCATCAATGCAGTGTTATTGTTAGGGACAACATCCATGTCAGCGTTCAAGAATGGCATAAGCCAAACTAGCTGGTGGAGGAAGTTATTTTTGTCTACAAGAGCCCGAAAGAAGTGCTTGGGAAAAAACTTATTTCACATTTCACCCTACCGGTCTTGGATGGTATCGCAAAGCAAAATGCCATGAGGGACTTAGACAAGCATTTTGCTCTTAAGAAGATGGCTGAACAGTTCAATTATTACAAGAACAGATTATACCCTGTGTATGTCAAAGATAAGAAAGTTCCATATTTCACTGCCACACTAGAGAGGCAGCGGGCTCACTGGGACTCATTCTGGAGTATAAAAAATCTGAAGTAGCTAAGCTGAGGTAAAAAAAAGAATAAGATAAATGCAGTGCGAAAATATATCACCATAAGATGGGCACATGTGACCATAGAACAACCCAGCCTATATGGGATCGACTTGAGGCCGCCTTGTGCAAAAAGGGGATCACTCCGACTACAAAGGACTGGCCCCATAGGGCAAGAAATTGGGTACTTGGGCATGGGGCGGAATATGACTTGGAAATAGGGGAGTTAAAAACTGATGAAGAGAAAATAATTGATGTACCCCAAAAAGCAATTATTGAAGGAATCACCGAGGTTTGAGAGGGAACGTTTATTTCCGACCGAGAGAACAACGAGATGACTAAGGCCCTCGGGGATGCTGAAAACCCAGGATGAACACGAGGCTTAGGAGCTACTGTGACGTAGAAGCAAGGGTTTCCCGAGAAGCGTGAAACTTATAGAATCCGAGAGAGAGCAAAGAAGAAAAAAGAGCAGAAGGAGGAGGCCCGGTTGGACGACATAGACATAAAGCACAACGATTTAATTGCTATGGTGAAGGACCATCATAAACAAATACATGAATTGCGCGAGAAATCGCCAACTCGTCAGCTGCAACAAGATAGTCAAGTCGTCCCAACATAAAGCACAATGATCTAATGCTATGGCTAAGGAATTTCTTTAGCAGCCATTGCAAATTGAGCTAAATAGGCCAGATGACTATGCATGTTGTTTGAGGAAATCTAGCTTCCACAAGACAAGAAGTAGTAGTGGTAGTGCGAAAAAAGACGTTGCCCAGCTCGGAGAACAGGAAAAATAGTCCATCTCCCCGCTCAAGGTGTTAACCATTGACCTGACCGCGGCAGAATTTGCTGCATAAGCTGGTATTTCGCTTTCCCAACTGATGGGCGGAGATATCCCCAAGTTGGATGAAGTATGGAAATTGGAATACGGGAAGCCTCTTCTGCCACCAGATCAGATCAAGGTTCTCCCAACATAAATGCGAAAACTGGATGACTGGCATTTACAAGTCACCACGAAATATCGAAAAATTCTCGTTGTGGAAGTTACACTAGAGAATTTCATTTGTGAAGGTGAGATACAAATTTATCTTGAATAACTCTATATGTTATACAAGCTTGAAGCCTTTGACTCGAGTGTCATCAATACCTATTGTCTGTAAGTGATTTAATTCCTTCATTTATTTCTAAAAGTCTCTAGCTCAGCTAGTTCATTGCCTGTAATTATGATCACTACGCTATTATGAATGATGAAGAGTGATTAATGTAACCTAAAATTTATCTTTAATATTGGGTTCGTTGACCCAAAACTAATTACTGAAATCTTGTTACGGGACTTCGCCAAGGAAATGGAGGACAACTTGCTAATGTTCATAGAGAGACAACTTTATAAAACGAAGATATTGTTTCCTTACAACTTCAAGTAAGAGTGTTACTCTCTTATACACACTAATTTTTTCATAACGTGTGCAACTTCCATTAAATTCTGCTAATCATTCAAGTTGATTCCGGGAAACTTGAAATCTACGACTCATTGGCGAAACCAGATGATAAGTAATAAAGCATTATAGATGAGCTCCAAAGGTAATTTCAATCAGTATCCTCTATGTCAGGCTCTTTTTATTTCCTGAGATATCAAATAACTAATAACTCATTTATTCATAATTTGTCGGGCTGGATTTGGGCAATTTTCATCCAGAGGACACATGATGATTTTGAAAAGGAGCTTATTTTTCATTATATCAAGGTAAGTAGTACGAGCTAGGTCCGAGCATCTCTTAAATTCTAATTTCAATATAGTTATATCATTCCTTGATTATTATATGATTGAATTTTATTCTCGTAAAGCGCGAGAGGCAGCCAGAGGGGACCAATTTGTGTGGATACTTCGTGTGCGAGTGAATTTGCCAGGAGGTCATTGAGTGGAACCGAGCAACATTTCTTGAAGTAAGTGAACAAATACATTTTATTACCATCAATTCGCCAGGCTCTAGTCCCGGGTGCGCGACCGGGACTAGTGGACCTCACGACCCGAGGCTAATGCCCTTATTTTTACTAGTGACCTAACCCCTTTTAAGCCGAAAACGGCTTGTACGAAACTCCGAATCACAACTTCTTTCTTCTTATATTGTTTTCCTAGATACGCACTAATATGGATAATGTGGAATCTGCTATTCTCGTAGTGGGGGTATCATAACTATTGTCATGTTTGCAAAAAGCTGAGATGTAAGTACAATTAATGATGAGAGAGATTATGATGATGTCATATGTAGATAACGTAATATACCGCAATTCAAGACTCTAAAACGTAATAAATGCAGTACTATATAATACCACAAACATGTTACTACTACCTATTGCAGGTGTAGTAAAATAGACTAGTATCGTATGCATGATACTGGTGTATGATACTCCTCCCTGAGACTAGTATAAGGCTCCGATATGCATCTCTATGCCTTCAAAAAAATACATAGATTATTTATGGCTACATATACATACACATCAAAATGACCGCAAACCTTCCAATAAAACATGAAAACCATGATACATTTGGTAACCTATAAAAAGGAATACTATAAACACCCTTTCTTGGTGCAGCAACCCATGACCATTATCTGTTTAGTTTGCAAGAGAGCTGGAGAGACAGTGGTTCACCTTCTTGTCCATCGCCGATACACCATGTCGATTTGGAGCCTCATCAAGGAGTGGCTTGGTCTCTTCTCCGTCGACACCAATGCATGGGAACCTCTATCCCTTCATAATTGGTGGTTGCTCATGACTGGAGCCTCTTCACGAAATCTGAAAGTCGTCACCTCCCTCACCCTTCTATTCTCTTGGGAACTTTGGAATGAAAGAAATGCCCGGGTGTTTAGAAACAAGCATGCGCCAACCTTGGTACTTTTGAAGAAAATCAAAGGATGAGGCAAGACTTTGGAGTGTCGCGGGGGCCAAGAGTTTGAGTGCAATTATGCCGCGAGAGTAGTCCCGACTATAGCTAGCTTTAATTTTTCTGTAGAACTCTCCCTTAATTAATAGATAGGGGCAAAAATTTTGCCCCGGTTTCAAAAAATAAATCTTTTCACTTGCTCGCTCAAGACTCAACCAACCTTCACTAAGAAAAACGTACATGACATGCTCAGATCAGATCAAGCAAGACATACATCTTTAAAATATAGTATGACCAAACTCAAGAAGCCTTTTTTACATTTCTCTAATCTGCTGCAACAAGAAAGAGATTGTCCACCTCCACTTTCTAACAATAAAAAGCTCGAGGTTAATGTAAATTAATTGTGTGTCGATGACCATATGTCCGCGAGTTCCTTGTCCGCTTTAGGGATTCTGAAGTTAAAGGTCTCCTTCTCCTCCAGTTGACGTGCTCTTACCTATAAGTGGCAAGCATCACACACACAATTATGTTTCAAGGTAAAACTGAATAACTTATACTCCACAATAATTTTGACTATATGTTTACTGATTTATATAAAGTGGGAAAAGACCTTTGAACTGAAGCTGCTCACACGACATTCTTAAGAAGATGCTAAATATAAAGTACCTCGGATTGGCCTCCTAGCTTTTCTTTCTCTCCCTGAAGAGAAAAGAAGAAGAGCTTAAATTGTCTACTAATCTGGCACTGTTCCATATTAGTTGTCACTGATTTAGTACGACAGCTAATATGGAAGTGGAGAGAGTAAGCGGCAATCATATAAATTTCGAGCAAAAAAAAGGAGCCATTGATTTTTTAGAAGCTTAAAATTTCAAAAAAAAAAAAAATTTGTTAACTACCTCGCTTTTGAGCATGGAAGTTAAATAGTGGAATAAGTACTGCACGTCTGCGATGCAAATCTGATCTGCGGGATCCTGCCAAATTCAAGAGACAAAACCGTACAACAAAATGTTGATAGGTATATATGCATAGTTTATACCTTCAAACAGTGCTCAATAATTAGATGATCTTACGTCAACACATCCATTTGATATCCGGAGATGGTTGACGTGAGATTATCAACGCATCTCCAAAAATAATTATTAGCTAATATGGGAGTTGATACCCCATGCATGAACGAGGTCTTTCTGCAATCAAATCCATTATTCGTTTCGATTAGACGAATAAAAGAACGACAATCCCATTCCCATGGCAACATAAATTATAGCCGATTCGCATACATGTATCTTATCACTGGTAGAAAAAAGGCCTTCCATACGCCCCCTTCAGTCCCCAAAATATACGCACCGTGACTAAATGGGTTTTAGTCGCGGTTCGGGAGGTGACCCGCGACTGAAGGTCATGAGTCGCGGTTCGGGAAGCGCGCGGAGGGCTTTAATTCCGGTTGGCCTGGCCACCCGCGACTAATGATCCAAACTGCTGGTATCCCTGTCTTTAGTCCCGGTTGGCCTGGCCACCCGCGACTAAAGATCCAAACTGCTCGCCTCCCGCGCGGTTTTATTTCGCGAGCGAGAGGCAGAAGGCCATTGCTACAGTGCGCGGGCTCTCTTCTCTTCTTCCTCTCTTCTTCCTCCACCAAGCACCCATGGATTCTCCCGTTTGGAACGTTCTCCATGTGCCCACACCATGCCGCAAGAATCTCCACGTGGCCTATACCAATATATGCGAGAGGCTCTCCCAAGCTCTTAACCGTCTCTATGAAGCCGATGAACACCATAAGTTCTTCGGGGTTGATCTAGAGTATACGGCCAATCAGAAGGATGTTGCCGTCATCCAGATTGTCTACAAGGAGACCATTTTGGTCTTTCAATGTGCAAGGTACGCACACGTACAATCTCTCTTGTAGGATAGTTGTTGCATTTTCGATTTGTTTGTTGCACTGGAAGAATACGCGTGTTGCAACAAAATCTAACACATGTTCCATTTTTGTTGTTGCAGTAGTTCAAATCAATCTCCAGAACTTGTTGATTTTTTTGTCAACAAGGGTTACGACTTCTGTAGCGTTGACATCACTCAAGACCGGCAGAAGTTGATGCGCACGTTGGGTATTGAGATACCTGAAGATCACTACATTGATCTTCAGGACCTTATCCATTTTGATGAGCTGTACGGGCACAAGACCGGGATGGCTCAGATGGAAACTGCCTTCATCCACCCCGACTATAAAACCATGAAGACTTGTTTCCCCTCGAGGAATCACATGTATTGGGGGAAGAACCCACTTGACCGGATCAATCTCGAGTATGCAGCAATAGATGCATACGTTGCCTTCGAGTTGTTCCGCATCTACTCTTCGAGCTCGAGTAGATGTTGTTTGTGTACCGCATCTATGTACCGCTATGTTGCGTTCGATATATGTAATGGATATATTATGTAATGGATATATGTCTTTCTATTGATTCCTATATTATTTCTATATTAATTCCTAGCTATATTATTTCTATATTATGTAATGGATATATGTACCTCTATGTTATGTAATGGCTCAAATAAAATCACGGGTTAAACATAGCACAAAATTTACTAAAGCAATCACACAAAGATCCATCTCACACACAATTCCAAATAATAAAACTAGAAAGTAATAAATGCTAGTTCCATTTTTATTTGGGTTTCCAATCATGCACGCACTTTCTAAGGTAGATGTTCTGCAAGCAAACAACCTAATATCAAGTCCTAACACTCTATACAAGCTAGAAAACAAGATAAGATCAAACACACATTTCAAAACAAACAAAAACACATGAAGAAAACAAAACAGAAAAACTAATGTTTCTATATCTGTTCACCAAAAAAAAATCTAGAGCTCCAAAAATTAATCTAAGCCAGGAAAACATAGATCTAGTCAATACCAAACTCATCCAGTTGGATTTACTTCAAAATTCATTTTTGAACTCATTCTAAAAATCATAGAATAGCCTACTGGTTTTTTATTAAAAAGGATGGTATTTTCATTTGGTTGCTGCCTTGCTGCCAGAACATTTTAGTTTGTCCATTTTGGTTATGTATTTTAAAAGTTAGGTTCAAATCATTCTCACATATAGTCATTGCCAAAACAGTTCTTGTGTCCAAAATAATAGTCCAAACTTGGATCTGCAAATTTTATATGATTTAGATTTCATATGGTTTGGTTCATGAATTTTATCAGATTTTATTTTGCATTTAGGAAAGGGGAAAATGAATTAGTTTTATTTTTCTGATTTTTTTATATATTATTTGTATTTTTAAGATTTTAAAATGAATTAGTTATATTTTCTGAATATTTTGATATATTATTTGTATTTTTAAGATTTTAAAATGAATTAGTTTTATTTTTCTGAATATTTTGATATATTATTTGTATTTTTAAGAATTTAAAATGAATTAGTTTTATTTTTCTGAATATTTTTTACAAATAATACAAATTAAAAAGTTAATGTTTATTTATTTATTAAAAATTATTAATTACATCATTACTTTTGTTTATTAAAAGATTTATTTGAAATTCAGACAATAAAGAAATGTGGTATCGACCAACATGTTAATAGGATTGATATGATACTAGTATCACGTAATGCGTGCGAAACACTTGGATGCGGGACGGGATGGAACTCGGAAGTTAAGCGTGCTAGTGCTAGAGTAGTGGGAGGATGGGTGACTGAGCGGGAAGTTTGACCACGAGTAAGTAATTTGACTAGAGATAATTGTAGTTAGACACTAAGCAAATAATAAAAATTCTGAAATGGAGTGAAAAATTGGAGTAAAAATAATTAGAAACTTAAATGAATTAAAGAAATAACGAAATAGCTTGTAGTCCCGGTTTGTGTAAAAATCCGGGACTAAAGGTCCTCCCGGCTCCGGCGCACGCCAGCTGCCCACGTGACGGGTCTTTAGTTGCGGTTCGTAAGAGGCGCGACTAAAGGGAGGGAGGGCATTAGTCGCGCATATTTTGTCCCGGTTGCACGGCCGGGATTAATGGCCCTTGCGAACCGGGACTAAAGGCCTATTTTCTACCAGTGTATGCCACAGGCATCTCCAAGCATCCACCGGGACTTGCACCTCCACGAACCTGCATCCATGTCAAGTTGCTTAGCCGGGAGAACAATCTTCTTTGGCCCGAAGTACCCCGCATACCCATTCTTTCGTAGACCCAAAGTCCCCAACTGGCCCATTTTTAATGCCGACAAATCGTATTTGTCGCCCGTGGCGGCGCGGGGGGAGGGGGGGGCTAGAATTGTTCATATGTAACATTTATTCATGTTTGAATTTTTTTTTTTTAAAATTATTCAAACTTAAAATTTGTTTAAAATTAAAAATAGTTCATATTAAAGAAAACCACGCAGGGTACGACGTATAGGATCGAACGATCCGTCCTCTCCTAATAGGCCGGCCCATCCGCGCGCCCGTGCGAGCGAGCCATTTTAGCGCTGGCTACAAGTGAGCTATAGGGAACCCCCACAGATGACCCTTGCACGCAGTTTACGTTGCTTGGTTTGGAGCAGAGCCCAGGTATAGCTCGGGCGATTCGCCCGTATCTGTCGCAGCCCAAACGTTCCATATATATGAATAGTGCTTCTATTCCACAGTAAGACTAGAAATCGCACGTTTTTTTCTTATTAATTCACATCTCATCATTCCATTATCTCTTCCTAGATTTGTATTATGGTAGATATTTTTTTGCTTTCTCTTATTTCTTCCAACAACCATGGTTTATCCATGAAAACATAATGTTTATTCCACTAGGGGCCCTATTTTGTTTCCGGGGTACCCCAAAAAAAAGGCCAATAATCCTTTTTTTTCTTCAATAAAGACTAAAATTTGATGCCACTTTATTTTTGACTTGAGCTCAACTTTCTTGGCTCTTGACCGAGTATTGCTCTCATCAATTTCCAGATTCCTTTTCTGTACCTCGTGAAAGTAGCTCATTTGTTCCTCTTTGTCCTGTCGTTTCCTCTCATATCTTTTGGCACTTGCCAGTTCCTTGGCGATCAACTCTTTCAGTTCCTGTTGCAATGCACTCGTAGAAGGCTCACTCTTTGCATCTTGCTTGAAAGTTTTGTGTCCCCTTGGCCTAAGCGCACGATTTGCCGTGCCTGGGGTGCCCTCTTCAAGTTTGATGACCGATGAATCATTGGCACATTTATGTGATCAACCGGCCCCTTCTTTGAATGGAGCATAGAGGGTTTTTCCACTTGAGACATCCTTTGGTCATCATCCAATAATGACTCAATGTGAAAGGCTTTTCATCGTAGCATTACTTGAAGTATTCAAAGCCTAGAGCACCATATCTTGTATGTTGGTGCCACTCACACCTTAAAACTTGTTGTACTTCGCTTGGAAAATAAACACTCTTTGGTAGCGGTTTGTCGATCGATAACTCTCAATATTTTCTATGCTCATGAAAGTACTACTGACCCTCTTACAGTATGCCCCTCCTTTTTTGCTCGGCACCACAAACTGAATCTTTTCCAATTTCCATCCGAGCCTCGCAAAGAACCTTTTCCTATTTCGCAATTT
The DNA here is from genome assembly GCA_028641055.1 of Alopecurus myosuroides. Lineage (NCBI taxonomy): Eukaryota > Viridiplantae > Streptophyta > Magnoliopsida > Poales > Poaceae > Alopecurus > Alopecurus myosuroides. Next base: position 572,346,712 of record CM054057.1, read on the forward strand.
ATGCTATGCTTCTCTTGCTTTATCGTTTTTGTGTTCCAATTTGTCAGGTGCGCTCATCCACAAAAAAATGGGTCTTGTTCAATAAAGACCCCATCATATTGAGTCTCTCGTTGATCATTGTGTCCCCTCTCATTGGTCATCTTGTCCATCACATAATTAGTGTCATCATAGTATCATTATGCATAAATACGCATTTCACACCAATTCCACGGAACGGATTGATGGAGGGGGAGCTTTAAATTACACCGAGTCGGCAGGCATAGTCAGCAATTTATCAAATAGGGTACGGGGATGGGGGATGTTACGCGAGGAGGCCACCCTTACGTCTTGCTATGCACCACCGGGATGTCGCATGCCCCATGTGTGGTGTTGACGTCATGGGTCGGCAGCACCGGGACATTCGACACACAAGATATTCCTGGCAAAGTGTCACGGGAGCGTCGTGACGAGATGGTGCGAGTGTGGGCAGAAAATGCACCATAGCGACGCCGATGAGAGAGATGGTGACCCAGGACATGGAGTTGGTGTGAGGACGAGGCCAAGCTCGTGGTCTAGGCCACTAGGGCACCGGCGATGCCGGTGTTTGCCTGGGCGTTGTCCAACGCCTCCCCCTTGAGCATGATCATAGCCCGGGCGGAGTCTTGGGTGGCGATTGCTTCCATGTGCGCGTGGGACTGAAGGGAGGTGGCAGCGATTCGGCCACCCAAGCGGCAGGAGCGTCAACTTTGGCCAATCCGACCTTCTCCCTGCCTCTCTAGCCTCGCCTCTTGTCGGTATCAACAGCTCGCTGTGCCTCCATGAGCTCTTTCTTTGGCTTCTCTGGGCCGCGGCGACTGTTGGTGGCACGTCCTCCATCGGTCAATAGGGCTTGGGTCGAGTGTGTGTGTGTGTTGCTAGCGTGAGGGCCCATGGAGGCCAAGGACGAACGCAAACGATGTTTGCTCGATCACAAATATAACCCAAATTTGGACTCGAAATGGGTCGAAAAAAGTAATGTGGGATGGAGTTTTAGTGCAAATGATCCTCGAAATAGGCTTTCGTCCCGCTTTACAAATAAAGCAACCGCCACAACATTCATACATAGTACCCGGTACAACACCAAACCGCAAACAGGTAGCAAATGCTAGGGCAACATCACAACAATGCCCAAACAAAAAGAAGAAAGCAAGAAGGTGGCAGAGGGGGGTGGTGTGGGTAGACAGGGAGTAGAGCCACCAGGGGGAGAGGAGCCTCGGGGTGGCACTGAAGAGGCGATGTGGCGCGCGACATCTAGGAGTATGTTGATGTAGTCGTCAAGCCGCGCCATGTCCCACTGTCTACAGAGCGGGTACCACTACTACAAAAGAGCCAAACATTGAAACAGAGAGTCAGAAGCACGTCGCAGAATTTTTTTATCAATCACCATCGTATTGCGAGTCGTCCACAGAGACCAAGTCAAAGCCGCGAACACCAGCCAGAAGAGGCGAGTGCCCCCTCCAGCCTGGTGTGCCTGGGCTTCCAGGAACTCTCCGAGGTCCGAGGCCTGCCACGTCAGCTCCAACGCCTCATGAGCGAAATTCCACAATAAGCGGGCAGCATGACACACAAAAAAGATGTGTGTACTGGACTCAGGGCACCTACGTAATGTGCACAAGCCGTCCCCCGGGCTATGGCGCTTCGCCACTTCAATCCCGAAGGGCAGCCTGTCGCGTAATAGTTGCAAGAGGAAGATTTTAATCTTCCGCGGTACCGGGGCCTTCCAAAGAGGAGTAGCCCAAGACCTAACTGGCCTAGAGAACTACGCCCTATACGCCGATTTAACCGAGAAGGACCCTGAGGGGGATAGGGACCAGGTCACCTGATCAGGCCCCCCTGGAAGGGAATCAGGTAAATCGACCCTGAGAGCCTCCCACTCTACGATCTTAGCCGGCCCAAAAGTTCATCGGAACTAGATGTTCCAAGTCCCATTCTAGACCATCAATGCCACCAATTGGGAGGGCTCAGAGCAGATAGCAAAGAGTCTCGGAAACTCCATCTGCAACGCCCCCTCCCGAAGCCACGGGTCCAACCAAAACATGGTACCCCGACCATCGCCAATGCTGAACCTAGCCCCTTTCCTAATGCCCCACTTAATTGATTGGATGGACCTCCGAAATAGAGATCCCTCATGTCGATCGCAGGCGAGGAGCTGGCGGTCCTGCATGTATATGTCTTTAAGAAGCTGGAGCCAACCCCCCCCCCCCCCCCCGCAGAATGCGCCAGACCCATTTCAGCATGAGGGCGACATTCATCTTGCAGTACGCCACAATCCCTATGCCCCCATATCTTTGGGGCGCACCTATCCGCCCATTTGACCATGTGGTATTTCTATCTCCCTTTATCATCTTGCCACAAAAAACTCGATAGTTCCTTGTAAAACGCTGCGTGGACTCCCTCCGGTAGGAAGTAGATCCCTATCAAATAGGATGGGATACTAGACAGGCAGGACCCAATCAGCAGAGACTTGCTTCCCTTGGAGGTAAAGCGTCCATGCTAGGGTTCTGCCTTATTTCTTACCCTTCCCACCACGGGCTCAAGGTCCTTGAGGAGGATCCTGGAGTCACTCAGAGGCACCCCCAGATAATTACCAGGGAAGGTGGCCAACCTGCAATTGAGTTTGTCCGCTATCCGTTGTTGTTCCTCCGAGGTAAATCCGAGGACCACTACCTCACTCTTATCGAAGTTGATCATCAGGCCCGACATGGCCTCAAAACACAACAACAAGAACTTGATATTGAAAATATCCAATCCCGAGCCCACAAGAATAATCATAGTGTCCTATGCATACTGTAGATGGATGATGCCTTCCCCGGGGATGAGATACCCAACCACACCAGAGATGTGGCTGACTACCCTGGCTTTATCCAAAATAGCCGCTAGGGCATCCACGGTCAGGTCAAACAGAATGGGGGAAATAGGATCCCGCTGCCTCACCCCACAGGGTGACCTAAAATAGGGACCAATGTCCCCATTTATGTTGATCACTGTATTGCCACTCATGACGAGTTGCATAATCCACGTGATGAACCTATCATCAAAGCCGCATCGTTGGATCACCTGGCGGAGGAAAGACCAGTCTAGGCAATCATACGCTTTCTAGAAATCAAGCTTCAGACATACCCCTTTGTGATGTTGCACCTTGACCTCATGGAACATCTCATGAAGAGAAAATATCCCATCATGGATAAACCGCCCCTTGAGGAAGGCAAATGATGCTTTCAGATGGTGTGTTGGAAACCCCAAGAGGAGGGTGTGATGAGCAAGCGGCAAGAATTCCCCTCAGTTAAGAACCAAGGTTATCAATCCAGTAGGAGGAAGAGGATCTCGGGAAGGTTGATGCCACTGACGGTAGTGATGGCGCCTCACCGGTGTCAGCAACAACGTGGAACCTGCACACAACACAACCAAAATACTTTGTCCCAACGGTACAGTGAGGTTGTCAATCTCACCGGTCTTGCTGAAAACAAAGATTAGACGTATAGTGTGGAAAATAATGTATGCTTGCAGTAATTAAAGAACGAAGGAAATTGTTGTGGTTTGTTTAACAGTGTGGAAAATGTATCGGGGTTCATAGGTTCACTAGTGGTGTCTCTCCATAAAGATAACATGCTGGGTGAACAAATTACAAGTGGGGAATTGACAAATAGAGGTTGCACCGTAGTGAATATTATAACATGATGACTACTATGATATTTAGTCCGGGATTACAACAAAATACATAGACCGAAATCCATCTGCATCTATGACTAATAATCCACCCTCAGGTTATCATCCGAACCCCCTTAGGTATTAAGTTGCAAGCAACAGATAACTGCATTAAACAATATGTGTAATGTAAGAAATGCTTGTGCACGCGGGCACTCACACCTCTGTTTTCTCCCTAGTGGTAACGGCACATTCTCCCCCTTCACGTTTCTATCACTCGCGCAAGGCGATGAAGAGGCATGAACCCACTATCTAGCATAAATACTCCCTCTTGGAGTCACTACCAACTACTTGGCCAGAGCAACCACTAGCAACGGAAAGTATGCAAGATCACAAATAACATACGCAATAAAGACTATAATCAACTTGGCATAAGTTCAATATTCATCGGATCCCAGCAAACACATCATATAGAATTACATAAGATCAATCTCGATCATGATAGGCAGCTCACGAGATCTAAACATGGAGGCATATGAGGAGGAGACAACCATCTAGCTACAGGTACGAACCCGTAGTCCAAAGATGAACTAACCACGGATCACTCCGGAGGCAGGCATGGTGCTGTAGAAGCCTCCAGTGATGATTTCCTCTCCGACAGGGTGCCGGAGACAGCTTCAGAACCCCCCTGATCTAGGTTTGACGGTGACGGCGGCTGCGGAACTTTTTCGGGGATTTTGATCAGGTGCCTAGGGTTTTCCATCCGGGGGGAATAAATAGGCGAAAGGGCAAAGGCAGTGGAGGCCTGGGGGCCCCACACCTATAGCTGGCGCGGCCAGGGGGGCCGTGCCACCCTATGGTGTGGCTCCCCTGGTGCCCATCTTCGACTCTCCTTCGGTGTTCTGGATGCTTCCGGGGAAGGCACTTCGGGCTTTGTGGGGTCCAATTCCGAGAATATTTCCAGAACAACTTTTCTGAAACCAAAAACACCAGAAAACAGGGAACTGGCACTTGACATCTTGTTAATAGGTTATTCCCGGAAAACGTATAAAAATGTTATAAATAAGGGAGAAAACATGTAGCAATTTGCATAATATCATCATAGAACATCAGAAATTATAGATACGTTGGAGACGTATCAAGCATCCCCAAGCTTAGTTCCTACTTGTCCTCGAGTAGGTAAACGATAAAAAAAAATCTGAGTTGACATGCTACCACACAATCTTGATCATAATATGTAAAGCAGAGCATGTAAACTAGGATCAAATGAACTAAAGCTATGATCTATATTTGATATCAACAAGTAATGTATAAACAAAGAAGAAATAAGTAAAACTTTTAATGAATCAATACTAAAATACTACCAACCATGCATAGTTTATTAGAGATGATTTAAGCTTTCAAGAACAACAATATCATGCACGTCAAACAATCTTCACAACCCCTGTTAGGATCAAGTCAAGCTTTCTGCAAGATGCAATGCTTGAATCTTAAACGATTTGCGCACTAAAAACAAGAAAGTGTTCTGCGTTGGTCCCTGGCACCGGGATGTTATGGCAAAGAGAACATTAGACAAGAGAAAGTCAATGGAATAAAGGCTCACAAAGCTGAAAGTGGTCATTAGACAAGAGAAAGTCTTACAACCGAAGCTATGAAAGGAGTAGGGATTGCCACACAACGGATGCACATAGAGCTATAAGTGTATGAAAGCTCTCCAATGGAACTAGTGGGGGTGCATTCAACTTTCTTGCTCACAAAGACCTAAAGCTCATTTGAGGAGGCTCATCATTGGAATATACAAGCCAAGTTCTATAATGTAAAGTTCCCCACATAGCTGTGAATGAATGATAATATGAAAACTCTCTCCAAACTGAAGTATTGGTGCTAAACATGAAGCACAAGTGTGGTATAAACGATAGTGATGTGCCCCCTCTCTCTTTATTCTCTCTTTGGCCCTTTCTTTTTTCTTTTTTGGGGCTTTTTCATTTTTTTTATTTTTTATTTTATATATCCTCACCAGTAGGGGCAACATCCTATATTAAAATGAATCATCACACTTTTAGTACTCATAACTCATAATGGAATATCTCTGATGTATCCAACTGCATGCTCCTGCCAGTATAGCAGTATGCATAAATAACCATGAAGCTTATCATCAAGTAACATAATGGAGGTGGATTTTGTGCAGCAATATATATCGGAATGGCTATGGAAATGCCATTATAGGTAGGTATGGTGGCTGTTTTGAGGAAGAATATATGGGCTTATGTGTAGGAGAACAAAGTGCTCCCACGGGATTTGGATGTACTGGTGAAGTTTGCACCAACTCTTAATGTGAGAAAAGGCAATGCACAATACCGAAGAGGCTAGCAAATATGGATGGTGGAAGTGCCAGGAACCGCAACATAGACTCACGAGTTAAAAGGTTGCAGCAAGCAAACCATCTTACAAGTCACAATGCAAATCATTCCAAGAGGGTCCATGGCAGTGAACAGTCACTGTTAGCTACCCCGACCGTAGCGCGTAACAAAAGGCTGATCAGAAATGTATCACTTGTAGCAATCATATACCAATGTTTCTATCAACTGGTAATTTAAGTGTTGCACAGTTTCAAGTTTCTTAGACCAACCATTAAAAGTTTATACTTACTAGTCCTTCCCGTTTATCCATTAAGCAAATTAATATCTTAAAACAACAGAAGTGATTCAAGTGAAGCAGTTTAGTGACCTACAAGACCATGCAAATTTTTCCACTATACCAACTACCACATAAGCATTTCTATTCCCAACCAAGCACCATACAAAACATGCTTTAACAAAAATACTCTTTATGATACAGCAAACAAACATGAGAGTACTCATATAATACTACTAAAACTAACATCTCTGATAAGAGATGCATGTAAAACAGGAGCTAAATAAATGCAGCAGCCAAACAGAGATTAAGAATACAACGTATTCTCATGAAAAAGCAGAGCGTGTCACTCTCTAATAAAAGAATGCTGGGGTACAACCAAGATTTTTGTAAAAAATAAAATCAAACTGAAAGCAAAAATAAAATACGCTCCAAGTAAAGCACATAAGGTGTGACCGAATAAAAATATAGATTCACTAGAAGTGACCTGATAATTTGTTGATGTGACCAAGATTATACGCTTGAGTCTTCTTGGAATTTTCTGGGATGTACCACCGGGGCATACACAATCTTAAGCTTTTCACTCTTCTTGATCACATCATATCATCCTCTTCTCTTGACCCTTGAAAACTTCCTTCACACCAAAATTCTCACAATCTTCATTAGCAACGTTAGTGCAGTCGAAATAATATATTCACATGGTTCAGTTTCAACACAAGCCTAGCACTCAAAAACACATTAGGTACTATAAAAACTTCTTTTAAAACTATTTTTATCAAAATAACACCAAAAGAAAAAGATTAAGATGCAAATGCAATATTTCGCAGAAATCTGTCAAAACAGAACAACAGGAAGATATCGATTTTTTTCGAAAATATTATCTTGCTCAAATAAAAAAGTGGTCAACTAATAAAAGTTGTGTATATATCTCAGGATTACGCACAAAAAAGCTCAGGTCATTTTGAATTTTCTGTGATTTTATACATAATTAACAGTGGACAGCATAAATCTGTTTCCTGCGCAGAAATCCGAAATATATTCTCAACTTCCCACTAGAGCCTTTACTTGGCTCAACAAAAACACAAAAGAAAAGATATAGAGGGGTTGCTAAGGAAATATACAACACCCAGGTGCAAAGCACACAAGAGAAAACAAAGGAAAACTAAATGAAAACAGAGAAATAAAACAGGTTGTCTCCCGGTAGCGCTTTTCTTTAACGCCTTTCAGCTAGGCATAGAAAATCAACTCAAGTATTTTAAGGTGAAGAAGCATCAACATTATAATTTTATCTTATAATAGAGTCAAAAGGTAGCTTCATATTCTTTCTAGGAAAGTTTTCCATACCTTTCTTTAGGGGGAATTGATATTTAATACTCCCCTCTTTCATATCAATAATAGCACCAACAGTTCTAAGAAAAGGTCTACCCAAAATAATAGGACAAGAAGCATTGCATTCAATGTTCATAACAACAAAATAAACATGGACAAGATTATTGTTAACCATAATAAGAACATCATCAATTCTACCAAGAGGTTTTGTTTTAGCATTATCAGCAAGATGAAAATCCAAATAACAGTGTTCCAACGGTGGTAAATCAAGCATATCATAAAGCTTTTGAGGCATAAGAGAGATACTAGCACCATGATCACACAAAGCATTGGAATAAAAATCATTTACTTTTATCTTAATCATAGGATCCCAATCATCATCTAATTTCCTAGGGATATATGTTTCAAGTTTCAACTTTTCTTCCCTAACTTTCATGAGAGCATTGGTAATATGTTTCGTAAAGGCCATATTCATGGCACTAGCATTGGGACTTCTAGCAAGATTTTTTAGAAACATAATAACTTCAGAGATATTGCAATCATAAAAAACAAAATTATTATCATCAAAAGTAATGGGACCATTATCTCCTACATTTTTAAAAATTTCAGCACTTTTATTAGAAGCAATTTCAGCAATTTGAGGCAATTTAGCATGTTTCATCGAAGGAGTAGGGACTTTATTAACACCAACTACTTTAACAATGATAGTAGGAGGTTTACTAGCGCTTGGAGCTTCAGTTTTACTAGTGGCTCTGATAGTGCAAACTCTAGCAATATTATTCTTTCTAGCCAATTCATCTTCTCTTTCCCACCTAGCACGTATTTCAGCCATCAACCTGACATTATTATCAATTTGAACTTGGATGGCATTCAATTTTTTTTTACTTTGTTTAACATCTTGTGGCAAAACCTTTCGTTTTAGAAAATCAACATCAATAGCAAGGCTATCTACTTTAGAGGCAAGAACATCTATTTTACCAAGCTTTTACTCAACAGATTTATTAAAAGCAGTTTGTGTGCTAATATATTCTCGAAGCATGTTTTAAAGATCAGAGCTAGAGCTTTTATTATTGTTGTAGGAATTGCCATAAGAATTACTATAACCATTATTAGGAGGATAAGGCTTATAATTGTTTCCACCGAAATTATTTCTATAAGCATTGTTGTTAAAATTATTATTTCTAATATAGTTTACATCATGCTATTCTTGAGCAACAAAAGAGGCTAAAGGGACATTATTAGGATCAACTTGAGCTTTACCATTAACAAACATAGACATAATAGCATCAAGCCTTTCACTCAATGAGGAGGTTTCCTCAACAGAATTTACCTTCTTACCTTGTGGAGCTCTCTCAGTGTGCCACTATGAATAATTTATCATCATATCATCAAGAAGCTTTGTTGAATTGCCCAAAGTGATGGACATAAAGGTACCTCCAGCAGCTGAATCCAGTAGGTTCTTTGAGGAGAAATTCAGTCCTGCATAAAAAGTTTGTATAATCATCCAAGTAGTCAGTCCATGAGTGGGACAATTCTTCACCATAGTTTTCATTCTTTCCCAAGATTTAGCAACATGTTCATTATCAAATTGTTTAAAATTCATTATGTCACTTCTCAGGGATATAATCTTAGCAGGAGGATAATATTTTCCAATGAAAGCATCTTTACACTCAATCCATGAATCAATACTATTTCTAGGCAAAGATAGCAACCATTCTTTAGCTCTTCCTCTCAAAGAGAAAGGAAATAATTTCAGTTTAATAATATCTCCATCCACATCTTTATATTTTTGCATCTCACATAGTTCAACAAAATTATTAAGGTGGGAAGCAGCATCATCAGTACTAATACGAGAAAATTGCTCTTTCATCACAAGATTTAATAAAGCAGGTTTAATCTCATAGAAAGCAGAAGTAGGAGAAAGTGGAGCAATAGGTGTGCAAATAAATCATTGTTGTTTGTTCTAGTGAAATCACACAACTTAGTATTCTCAGAGGAACTCAGTTTAGAAGAATAATAGCAACCAAATAAATAACAGCTATAAACTAATTTTTTTTTGTTTTTAATATAGAAAAAAAAACAAGAAAAAAAAACAAGACAATAAAAAAAATTCTTGATGCTTTTTGATGGTGTGTTGGAAACCCCAAGAGGAGGGTGTGATGAGCAAGCGACAAGGATTTCCCTCAGTTAAGAACCAAGGTTATCGAATCCACTAGGAGGAAGAGGATCTCGGGAAGGTTGATGCCACTGACGGTAGTGATGGCGCCTCACCGGTGTCAGCAACAACGTGGAACCTGCACACAACACAACCAAAATACTTTGTCCCAACGGTAAAGTGAATTTGTCAATCTCACTGGTCTTGCTGAAAACAAAGATTAGACATATAGTGTGGAAAATGATGTATGCTTGCAGTAAGTAAAGAAAGCAGGAAATTGTTGTGGTTTGTTTAATAGTGTGGAAAATGTACCAGGATTCATAGGTTCACTAGTGGTGTCTCTCCATAAAGATAATATGCTGGGTGAACAAATTACAGCTGGGGAATTGACAAATAGAGGTTGCACCGCAGTGCACATTATAACATGATGACTACTATTATATTTAGTGCGGGCATTACAACAAAATACATAAACCGAAATACATGTGCATCTATGACTAATAATCCACCCTCAGGTTATCATCCGAACCCCCTTAGGTATTAAGTTGCAAGCAACCGATAACTGCATTAAACAATATGTGTAATGTAAGCAATGCATTTGCACGCGGGCACTCACACCGCTGTTTTCTCCCTAGTGGCAGCAACACATCCTCCCCCTTCACGTTTCTGTCACTTGAGCAAGGCGATGAGGAGGCATGAACCCACTATCTAGCATAAATACTCCCTCTTGGAGTCACTAACAACTACTTGGCCAGAGCAACCACTAGCAACGGAAAGCATGCAAGATCACAAATAACATAAACAAAAAAAGACTATAATGAACTTGGCATAAGTTCAATATTCATCGGATCCCAGCAAACACAGCATATAGAATTACATAAGATCAATCTGGATCATTAAAGGGAGCTCGCGAGATCTAGACATGGAGGCATATGAGGAGGAGACAACCATCTAGCTACAACTATGAACCTGTAGTCCAGGATGAACTACTCACGCATCACTCCGGAGGTAGGCATGGTGATATAGAAGCCTCCGGTGATAATTTCCTCTTCGGCAGGGTGGCGGAGACAGTTTCAGAACCCCCCTAATCTAGGGTTGATGGTGACGGCGGCTGCGGAACTTTTCGGAGATTTTGATCAGGTTCCTAGGGTTTTCCATCCGGGGGGAATAAAAGGGCAAAAGGGCAAAGGCGGTGGAGGCCTGGGGGCCCCACACCTATAGCTGGCGCGGCCAGGGGCGTGCCACCCTATGGTGTGGCTCCCCTGGTGCCCATCTTCAACTCTGCTTCAGCGTTCTGGATGCTTCCGGGGAAAATAGGCACTTCGGGCTTTGTGGGGTCCCATTCCGAGAATGTTTCCAGAACAAATTTTCTAAAACTAGAAACAGCAGGAAACAGGGAACTGGCACTTGGCAGCTTGTTAATAGGTTAGTACCGGAAAACGTATAAAAATGCTATTAATAAGGGAGAAAACATGTACCAATTGGCATAATATCATCATGGAACATCAGAAATTATAGATACGTTGGAGACGTATCAGCAAACGCTCAGCCACTGGGGCCAGGCGCATCGCACACACCTTAGAGAAGACCCTCTGGATGACATTTATGACCGTGATTGGCCTAAATTGGTGGATATCCGCGGCCCAAACAACTTTCAGGATCAAAGTCACCACACCATAATTTAGGCGCGACGTCACGAGAGTCCCTGTATAAAATTCCTGGAACATCGGCATGATCACTTCCTGAAGAGTCTCCCAGAAGGACTGGAAGAAGGAAACCGGAAGCCCATCCGGCCCTTGGGCCGAGTTAGCTTTCATCTCCATCACCGCCCGCCGTCCTCCTCCAGAAGGAACCGAAGAAAAAGCTTCATGTTCTCCTCTGGCGAGACTAGGGCCCCCAGGGACCATGTCTCCTCCGCCAACGCCACCCCGGAATGGGGGCTAGCGGTAAATAACTCCTTATAAAAGGAATAGATATGGGTGGACAAGGCTGCCTCCGTCTCCAGCAGCACCTCATCGTCCCAAATAAGAGGGATGGAGCTCCTCCGGTGCCGTCCATTGGCGATGGCATGTAAGTAAGTCGTGTTGAAGTATCCCTTAAGAATCCAATTCTAGCGACTACGTTGTCGCCGGAAGACCTCCTCGCCCTTGTAGATCTCCATAAGGGAGGCTTCTAGGGCATACCGCTTGGTCCACTCACCCGAGGTAAGTCCCCCTGCGTCAGCGGCCACGTCCAAAGTTTGGATCTGGCCAAGAAGGTAGGCTTTATTTCTACGAACCTCAGCACGGAAGTTGGCCCCCCACCCCCGCATGAATTGGCGGACGCTCTTGGCACAGAAGTGCCACACGTCCACCGCATTGAACCGATGCGGGGGAGAAGCTGCCGCCACGAACCACTTAATTACCACGAACCGCTTCCCTGAATCCTAGCTGACCAAGCTAGAAGTTTTCAAAGTGTAAGCGGTTATGTCTAGGTGCAACTGCCCCACCGGTCGAGAAGATCAAGGGGGGAAAGCGGTTCTGTCTAGGTGCAACTGCCCCACCGGTCGAGAAGATCAATGGGGTGTGGTCGGAGCCCACCCGCGTACTGGCACGCAGCGAGCACAATGGGAAGGCCGTCTCCCACTCAACCGAGACTAGCACCCGGTCCAGCATACTGCAGATAGGATCCGCCTGGTTGTTGGACCAGGTGTATCTCTCCCATCTCCCAGGCTCGATATCAATAAAGGCCATCTCAGTGATGAAGTGATTAAACATCCTCATCCTAGGGAGGTCCACATTATCCGAGCTCTTCTCCTCGGGAGATCGGATCAGATTAAAGTCTCCCGCCACAACCACCGGAATAGTGCAGCGGTCGACCTTCACCCTCAGTTCCTCTAGGAACTCATGGGACCTACTATGATCCGCGTGGGGCCATAGACAATAATCACCTCCCACCGGAGGTGAGTTCGTGTATGGGTCAGGGACATGCTCGTGTATGGATAGTGTCGTCCCATCTCAATAGAAAAGCAGTGTGGCTTCCACGGCCGCCCCAACTGATGATGATACACTCCTGCATGATGCACCGGTTCTTTGACACCCTATGGATGATATCCAGGAGAGGAAAAATTGTGCTCTACATGTGTCAATAAATAACATATCCTTGAAGGCGGCTCTCGGATTTGCTATACCCTCTGAACCTGGAGCATGCATCCACGGCTGTCCGATTCCAGCTGGCTATGTTCATGTTGGTTTGGATGAATTTATGCCAGTCTATGACTCACTGGAGCTTGACTACCCTGCAGGTGAAGGGGAGATGACACTTGGAGAAGTCACGAGTGGTCTCGTTATCTTCTTCGTCTGGATTAGCCATCCTAGCCTAGTATAGTAGGTAGTTTGAGTTTCAGGAAAGGCAGATGTGCTTTCTAAAACAGTCGTAACCTCTATGTTCTCAGTCCAAGATCAAATCCCTATCCATGGTCTCGTTATCTTCTTCGTCTGGATTAGCCATCCTAGCCTAGTATAGTAGGTAGTTTGAGTTTCAGGAAAGGCAGATGTGCTTTCTAAAACAGTCGTAAACCGCTATGTTCTCAGTCCAAGATCAAATCCCTATCCATGGTCTGTCCCTAAGGAGAAAGACGAAGAAAAACCCCCAAAAATTAGATTATAGGGTTGGAACCCTTTTTGCAAGAAGGAGCATGAAGGTGCCGAAAATAGGGATTTTATCACGTTTGATAGTTGCTCCCTCTTATGGCTGAAAGTGGAAAGTCTTCGAGTATCGTCGTCCTTTTATTGATAGATTCAGGATTCAGATAGATTCAGAGAAGTACAACTTATCTCGATCTGGTCATTTACCCGATATGGGTAGGAAGGAAAGACTAGAAAATTTTCGATTCATTCTACGCTTACCCAGCGAGCGAAGGAGCGAGCCAATTCCTCTGTTCCGGTAGAGCCAATTCCTTTGAAGAATTGTTGACTTTGTTTGGCGCGTTTTCTTTAATTTTTACTACGCTCGTATCGCCCTAATCTCATGTCCAGGTCACTATGGACGGGAACTCTATTTATCGATGCAATTCCCCATATCCGACACACTCAACAGCCCTCTTCGCAGCCTTGCTTTCTGGCAAAGCCACCATAGTTGGTTTGCCTTCCTTTGAAGCAGAACTAAATAGCTAGTTTGGCACCTTACATACCTTAAAAGGTAAGGGGAACTAAAGCTTCACCCTTCCCCTTTAGGAATGTGATTGGTTTGTTTTTCCGACTTGTATCAGGGCATTACTGTAAAGATAGCCAGCCGCTCCTGGTCCGCTCATTAGTTGATACGGTTCACATATTCCCTCATCCGTTTTGTTGCTTGATGTTTATACGATTTTATGAAGTGATCTGTCCAACTAGGACAGACGAGTGACGCGTGGTATAGGGCTGCTCGTCCCGCCTGGTGTTGAGGGAGCTAAAGTGGAACTCTCACATACATGTTCCTTAAGGAGGCTAGCTCGCTAAATGATACAGTCCTCGCTGATGGAAGGCCAAGTACTCCACGGTCACCACTGTGGGGTTCTGCCATGGATATTCGGTCCACTCATTCATTTTTCAAATGTAACTCAATTGACTCAATTCATAAACGGCAAGGAAGTCAAAAGTTATGCTTATAGGTCGTACGACAATTGCTTCTCTTCCGGTTCATTCTATGGGATAAGAGAAACATCGTGTTTCCAGACTAGGCTCCAAGTCCATCGACTCCTCCATCTCGATCTCCGTTGCTTCAGCCGACTCCTCCATCTTGATATCCTCCGCTTCAGCCGACTCCTCCATCTCGGCCTCTTAGTCCTCACAGGAGCGCGAGTCCACATCGATATCCGCTGCGTGAGCAAACTGCACCCACACAGCAGTACCAAGGCCAGGTGCTAAAGAGGAAGAACACCGATCCGCCAGCTTGTAGTTGGAAGAAAGTTGCAAAGGATAAACAGAAGGCGCCTGCTGCCAAGTTAGCACCGAAAAGGTTCCTGATTTGTCGAAAACATATCTCCTTTTCTGAACACTTTTCTTATTGTTTTCCTCTAAACTTGTGTGTTTTGAATACAACTAACACGTACTAACGCTGTTTTCACCAGAATTACCTTGGTGTCTTGTTTTTGTGCAGAAAAATCAACTTTCGGGAAATTTCTCAGAAAAGACCCTATTGATGTTTTCACCCCGGAAGACCCCGGGAGCCAGAAGGGGGCTAGGAGAAGGGCCACATGGTGGCCACACCACCCCCTGGCGCCCCCTAGGCCGCGCCAGCCTATGGTGTGGGCCACCCACAGCCCCCTCGGACTCCCCTTTCGACTATAAATAGCCTTCAACCCTAAAACACGAGGGGGTTCGTCATATTCCACAGAAACACAACAGAGCGCGGCCGCCATCCCGGACCTCGATTCGGGGATCAGAAACTCCGTTCTGGCACCCTGCCGGGACGGGGAATTGGAGGAGATCATCTCCATCATCATCACCAATGCCTCTCCATCGACCATCCATGTTTCCCCCATCCATGTGTGAGTAATTCCCCCGCTGTAGGCTGAAGGGGTTGGTAGGGATTTGTTCATGTAATAATGCAGTGATTGTTAGGGCATATTGCCTAGTATCTTCTATTATTGCTATTGACATTGTTGCAACTTGTTGTGCTTAATCCTTGCCACTTTGGGCCCGAGTGCCATGATCTCAGATCTGAACATGTTATTGAATAATGATGATAATTATTGTTTCTTGATCATACCTGCAAGTTGTTTACACACATCGTTGTCCGAAACCCGAGGCCCCGAAGTGGCAGAATTTGGGATAACCGGAGGGGATGGCTGTGATGTGAGGATCACATGTGTTCACGAAGTGTTAATGCTTTTCTCCGGTGTTCTATTAAAAGGAACACCTTAATTACCAGTAGTTATCTTGAGTCCCCGCTGAAAACGGGCTGGTAGGACAGAAGATGTTGTGCAAGTTCTCATTGCGAGCACGTACGACTATTTACGGAACATATGCCTATGGTTACTTACTACTTGGATGCTTTATCTTATTTATCTGCAATGCCCATGACTTGATCATTATATGAACTATCTTATCCATGCAATGCCCGCTCATCTATCCCTGTGCCTACAGTATTTAATCCCGCTGTTTACTGCGAACACTACTGCTGTTGTTTTCATACCACTACTGTTATTATTTCACTACTGCTGCTACTATAAAACTGTTACTACTGATAAACCACTGCGAAAAAGTCCACTTTAAGGTGCAAGTGAATTGACAACTCACTTGTTAAGGCTCACAAATATTCTTTGGCTCCCCTTGTGTCGAATCGATAAATTTGGGTTTTACTTCCCTCGAATACTGTTGCGATCCCCTATACTTGTGGGTCATCAGCCCCCGCCAAAGGAGAAAATACCTCCAAATGTCAGTGAACACCTTGTGGATTTGCTTGAGCGAACACCGGCACAATTGCAATAGTCGAGAAGCAGTAGTACAAGCGGGACAAAAGTTCCCCAGTTGGAAACACATGAAGCACAATCGACCCCACAACTCAACATGACGAAAACTGTTCCCAATTTGGGAACACAGAAAGGACAACTGGTGCACCCGCTTAATGTGGGGAGAACAATTCCCCAGCTGGGAACACAGAAACAACAATCGATCCTCCCGCTCAAGGTAGGGAGAACAGTTCCCCAGCTGGGAACACAGAAACAACAATCGATCCCCTCGCTCAAGGTCATGCCCCCGCCGCGAACCCAGGAAGTACAACCGGTCTTGCCCCTACATCTGGATATTGAAACATGCAAAGAAGTTGCTAGCGGACATGGTTTGACTATTTCTGGACTCCTAGCCGGTGGAGATCTCAATATCCCCTGTGCTGATCTGGCATGGACTTATGAGGAAGGGAAGACTCTGGTTAGACCAGAGGAGATCCAGAATCTGCCAACATAGATGCGGAGATTGCATGAGTGGTACATGGCCTAGATAAAGAGTAATTGAGAGTATCTCATTCTTAAAGTTCCATATGAGTATTACTTCAGTAAAATACATGAGATATCTATTGAGCTTACAGAATTCTTTCAATTATTCAATCAATACGTTCTCGACAAAACTCTCGTCAGTTGCTATTGTCTTTAAGTGTTTTCCATCTGTAAGTTAACTCTCTTAATCTGCTCGTTCATTGCATGTATTCTCACTACATTCTTTTGTACGCTATTATGCATAATGAGGATTAGCGAATGCAAACGAGGTGGAATCTATGACGTTGGGTTCATTGACCCAGACGTCGTCTATGAATATACGGTACTCCATCATCCCATGGATACACAGTCTAACTTGCTAAAGTTTCCAAGGAAACAAAATACCAAATCATAAATAATATTCCCTTACAACTTCAGGTGAGTTTTACCGTCTTGTCACATATTCTATTTTGCTTCCTAGATATCAACTGTAATTGATGAGTTATATTGCATGCCTGCTTATATAAATATGCGCAAATTTCACTGGATTTTGCTAATCATTAGAGTTGACGATGGAGTAGTTGAAATCATTGACGCATTAGGTAAAGACACAAGCCTATACGAGACTCTTCTTACGATGCTACAGAGGTAAGTTCAATAATGCATTATTTCAATCAGTATCGCACTATACCGGTCTATTTCGTTCATTTGCCGATATCATGTAATTGATATAACTCCATTATTCATTTTTCTTTGCGGTGCAGTTGTTGGCAAAAATTCATCAAGGAGATTGTCACCCTATTTGGCACCCTGGGTGCAGAAAACTTATTTTGCACCCACAATTTATTTTATGTTCGTAAGTCAAAAATTTCTGTTACGTATGTAATTATTTACGTTCATATTTCATCCTTTAGAGAATACTCGGCATAAATATGAAAAAAAATATGAGTCATACCAACATAAAAATCATAAAAATACGTATTTTTTTCATTTTTTTTGTATGGTCACGTAAATTAATGGCTTATGTCATGTATATATTTTCTTACGTTCTATTCGACATAAGGAATACGACAAAATTTACGTGACGTAAAAATCATGTACGGTTCAAAAGATACAAGGTGCTAGACCCTATATATATATTCAGACCATGGTATTGGAACGTACGTTGTGGTTCAAAAGATACAAGGTGCTAGACCCTATAAGGAATACAACACTGTCCTTTTCAAGGCCTATTCAGACCATGGTATTGGAACGTACGTTGTGGTTTTAACTTTGATCCGACCGTGCTGCTTCCCGTAGCTGTGGTAGCTGTGTTCACGATTACGCATCCTGGACGTCCGCATCCGATGAGTGCGACGAAGCTCGCGTACTCGGAGAACCTTAAATCGATTTATAAAGTAGGTAGAAAACATAAATGTATCGTCTTTGTGCTGTGTGTTGTTTAGTATGTGCAGATCTAACTGTAAAGTGTTTTTATAAAATGTAGTCTAATTTTCAATATCGACCGTCAAACATATTGGACTCACGCACGCTACTTTTAACAAGAATTCGAACAGACAAACATAATTTAATAGCAGATTTTCATGACAAAAGAGATAAGCTGACACACTATGAAGCAACGTGTGCTATTTGATGCCACCCTTAAATTCTTGAAGAAAAAGCAACAATGTAGAACTAGCTTTATTCACCCTGCGCATGTCAGCTTAAAGATCCTTTATTGAATACCAAAGTAAAGGTATATTCAGCACGTCAAGAAACTACACACTAACGGCCGTCCAGCGGCATGACAAAACACCATCTCGAATAGCACGCACACATTTCCTATAAGTATCTATCCTAAAATTAATTACTAAAATGGTTTGACCGAGCGTGCATCTCGATGCACATATCTAACGCCTCTGGAGGGGAGGGTAGCTACCCCCCTTTGTAGCCAGCAATTTTCGATATATATATATATATATATATATATATATATATTAGCTATGTTCGCGCATCTCTTTGATTGTAGTTATCATTACCATGCTTGACGGTTCATACAGGAACAAGAGCCAAACTTATGAGCATACTACATTTGCGAGTACATTTGCATGACGACCAGTGAGCGGCGTAACGATGTTCATTTTTTATTCTATTACCAGAAATTGTAAACAGTTGTCACGGTTTTATTCTATTACCAGAAATTGTGTTGAGTTTCCTTCATATGTACACACACAGAACCACATACGAGGAATTCAATAGGAGTTGGCCGGATTTTTGTTAGAGCATGTCATATCTCTGCGGGGAGAGTTGAACTACAAAACACATTAGATCTAGCTCCAACGTACCAGATGACGGCGATAGAGATGACGGCGAGCGATGTAGAACGCTTTCTGATTGTTGAAGAGGTGCAATGTAAATTTATTTGAATATTTTTAGGAGATATTATATTATATGTATGCATCAACGCGTACACTACTTACGTAGTACCATGAAAACCATAACAAAACCCTAAACCCCAAAATCCTAAACCCCAAAACCCCCTAAACCTAAACCTCTAAACCCCCTAACCCTAAACCCTAAAACCCTAAACCCCATGGGATATTTAGTCCTGATTTGTAACATAAACCGGGACAAAATGTTTCTCCAGTCACGCGATGCGATGCTGTGGGGACCTTTTGTCCTGGATTGTATTACAAACCGGGACTAAAGGTCCCATAGCCCGAGCACTCAGCTGCATCCACGTGGAAGTCTTTTAGTATCGGCTCGTGCACTGGTGGGACTAGAGGGGGGGCTTTAGTCCCAATTGGCCAGTCCCGGTTGGAAAACCGGGACTAGAGTCCCTTACCAACCGGGACTAGACCCCTTTTCCCACTAGTGCTAGAGATGTTCACATGAATTTTTGAAAGTAGAATAAAACCTGAGGCATTTATTGAGGTGCACCGGAATTATAACTGCTCATGGTTCACTGCCAATTTATCCCCACGTGGTTGATTTCCGGCATTATTTTTCCCCTATATAAGAAACTATGCCCGCGCTTACTTGTATTTTTATCTTTCCATTTTTTAATTAATCTTGGCCTAGCTTTCAAAGATTAGTTTTTGAAATGTTCAAACCTACAGAATTTTGAAGTCCCAATGTTTTGAACTTTCCAAAAAATTAAAATTCAAAGTTTCATCTTTTGGAAATTTGAAGTTCCAATTTTTTGGAATCTTCCGAAAAAAACTAAGGATCAAACACATTGTACGTGGGCCACGCAAGAATAGCGAGAAATACAATAAAAAGGATAAAGAAAAGCGAGCGAAAAGAGAGGCGACACCATTTATTGGCCCCACCATGTCTAGAACTAAAATTGAGCATGTTGCCTGGCTTTCCAAAAAACGAGCATGTTCGATTGATTGCAGCAACAATCAACCATGGAGGAGTTATAAAAAATGATCGGGTGCATCTGTGGAAAGGTAGCAAACAACCAAGGAAGCATGAAGGTGGTATGGAGAGGAAGAATTTGTAGTTAAATGTTAGTATCGTGCATATGATACTAGTGTATGGTACTACCCCTATAATGCATAGTATCATATAGTAGTATCATAGTTACGTACTATTAATTGCTTTGTAGAATCCCAATATAAATATATGCATAAGATTTACTTGTTAATAGTATATTTTATTTTGTGTGTTATGATACCTTAACATAGGTAGATACCACTACTCTCTCTTTCTTCATTAATTGTTATGGCACATCAGATTTTTGCCAACATGGCATGCATGATACTAGCTATGATACCCCCACTATGGCTAGTCTAACAACCATTGCTTGGTGTCTCCATGATGACAAGTTATCCTCTCAACCAATCTCCATGGAGAAAAACATACATGACATGCTCATATCAGATCAAGCAATGCATCCATCAATAAAATATAGTATGATTGCAATCAAGAAGCCTCT
This sequence comes from Alopecurus myosuroides, assembly GCA_028641055.1. Classification (NCBI taxonomy): domain Eukaryota; kingdom Viridiplantae; phylum Streptophyta; class Magnoliopsida; order Poales; family Poaceae; genus Alopecurus; species Alopecurus myosuroides. The sequence goes on from CM054057.1 coordinate 572,367,349, forward strand.
TTTTTTATTTCTCTAATCTGTTGCAACAAGAAAGAGATTGTTCTCGCTTAAACTTTTAAGTAATAAAAACTCCCTTTGTCGAAGAAAAAAGAAAGAGATAGTTCACCTCTAGTTCCTAAAAATGAAAAGCTCAAGATTATCCTCTTGATATTAATTATGTAAACTAATTGTGTGTTGATGACCATATGTCTGAGAGTTCCTTGTCCGCGTTACTGATTCTAAAGTTAAAGGTCTCCATCTCCTCCAATTGACGTGCTTTTACCTATAAGTGGAAAGCATCACACACACAATTATTTTTAAGGTACAGTTGAATAAATAATACTCCCGAACAATATTGAGTATATGTTTAGTGATTAGTATAAAGCGGGAAAAGACGTTTCAAACCCAAGCTGACCACACAACATTATTAAGAAGATACATAAATATAAAATACCTCGGATTTTCCTCCAGGTTTTTCTTTCTCGCCCTGAAGAGAAAAGAAGTAGGGCTCAAATTGTCTACTAAGCTGCCACAGTTAGTTTTTGTCTACTAGGCTCGTGCCCCATATTAGTTGTTGATGATTTAATAAAGAAACTAATATGGAATTGGAGAGAGTAAGTAGAAACTATATAAAGTTCAAACATAAAAAGGATCCATCGATTTTTCAGAAGCTTAAAATTTCAAGAAAATCTTGATAATTACCTCGCTTTTGAGCGCGGAAGTTGAATAGTGGAACAAGTACTGTGCGTCTACGATGCCAATCTGCTCTGAGGGATCCTGCCAAATTCAAGAAAGAAACAATGCAACAAAATTTTGATAGGTATATTTGTATAGTATATCTTCAAACGGTGCTCAATAATTAGATAATCTTACATCGACACATCTCCAGAAATTGGAGTTAAGACCCCATGCATGAACGAGGTCATTCTGCAAGCAAATCCATTATTCGTCTGAGTTCATACGAGTAAAAGAATGAAAATCCCGTGATAATATAAATTCTAATCCCACCGTCTAAAAATAAGTGTCGCTCAAGTGAATGTATCTAGATGTATTTCAAAATTAGATATATCAATTTCAACGTCACTTATTTTGAGAGAGAGAGGGTAGCTCACTGGCGTACCTGTATCATATGCCACACGCATCTCCAAGCATCCCTTGAGAATACCGGGACTTGCACCTCTACGAACCTGCATCCATATCATCAAAAAAAGGTTCTTAGCTATTTTTGATGAAAAGGGCAAAAGACTTTCTTTTTATATTGATATAGAAGGAGAAAACATGTGAAGACCTAGACCAAAAATAAAAAAGCCACTACGGCTGAAACGAAAAAAGACAAAAGCAGCAGGTAACTAAAGTAACATCAGCCGCCAGATGCTTAGCGCCAGCAAGAATCCAATTCTTTCTCTCATCCTTTATTTTCTGCAGAAGATCCGTTGGGGCCATTAATTTGCTGTTGAACACTCTGGCGTTTCTCTCCTTCTAGATTTCCCAAGTAATCAGGTTGATTGTCGTCTTAATACCCTTGGAATTAGTAGATGGCGCTGATGCCAAAGCCTGCCAATACTAAAGGACTGCGGGCCTGACAATATCCATGGTTTGCGCAAGCCCAGGGCATGCAAGTCAAGGCTCCGCAGCCTGCCAGATGTGCTTGGAGTAGCGGAACTCGAAAACAATGTGCTTGGCCGTCTCGGGCTGGGAATTGCATAACTGACATAGGGGAGAGTGAGGTCATCTCCTGATGGCCAAATGGTCGGAGGTCCAAAACATGTTCGGCACCACCAACCAGTCGAAGAAGCGACATTTTGGCGGCTCCCAAACCTTCCACGCAATGTTCCGAAACGAAGCAAGGGTGGATCTCGTAAATTGCGCCTTAAGGCATCTCCAATAGTGCCCATGTCATCGTAAGATAGCAATGCCAACTCAGAAATATGCCTACGTGGAAAGTAATAATGAGGTGAGAGAAGATGGGTTGTATGATATGCAACAAACAAGCTAGCACACATGCCAAGATACTTTTATCCTTTGGTCCCACTAAAATACCTATAGGATTGGTTAGAATCTATTACTTTACCAACAACTCTACCAACAAACCATTGTAATAGTTGTATGATGTATTGTTTGTTGATAAGTTGGCTACTCTATCACACGGCGTATCATACAACCTATTGCGGATGCCCTTATAGGCCGACCCAACCGTGTATTTCCCATGAGGCGTGAGTTTCCAAGTGATAACATCCGACGTGCCAGGCATCAAAATAGTCCCCTGAACCAACTCCCAGAGGTTGAGGAACTCCACAATGTGATCCCCCGTGAAAGACTGGACCGAGATGTCTGTCATCTAAGAGTGTTTTGATAAGGCCTCGTGGACACATTTCCTCTTTCTCCTCGAGGCAGTGAAATTTTGTGGCGCAATCGATCTTGGGGTAACCCTGTTGAGCCAGGAGGAACCCCAGAAAGAACCGGACTTCCCATCCCTAATCGTGATGATGGTGGAAGCATTGAAAAGGTCCCGGTCTGCGTGATCGTTTGGAGTTTCCAGCCCCACCCAAGCCTTATCTGTGGCCGCCCATTCATACCAAAGCCAGCGAAGACACAATGCTCTAGCAAACTTCTCCAGATCGAGGATCCCCAAGCCACCCATGCTTTTTGGACAACACACTTTCTCCCAGCTGACCTTGCATTTTCCCCCACTAACAGTGTCAGTGCCAGCCCAAAGCATACCCTTGCAGATTTTGTCCGGCGCCTTCAGCGTTCCTTTGTCCACTTTAATAGCCGTAAGCGGGAAAATTGGCATCAAGATCAGAACTGACTTTACCAATTCCATGCATCCCACCCTACTTAGAAACTTGGCCTTCCAAGGGTTCAGTTTTGCGACGGCCTTGTCAATGTAGGGTTGAAGATCGACCTTCCGAATCCTTCCGAGAGAGAGCGGGAGTCCCAAATAGATCAGTGGGAACGTGACCACCGCAGCTGGAAATCCTAAAGAACCGTCGGGATGTTGATGTCCTGGCATCTGATAGGGGCCACCACGCTCTTTGCCACATTTTCCACCAAGCCCATGACATCTCCAAAATTCTGCAATAGTTTCACAAGGTTGGAGACATCCTGCGCCGAAGGGGACAAGAATATGACGGCGTCATCCACGTAAAGTGAAATCCAAGACTTGAGGAAGCTTCCCAGCGATGGCTGCAGAAGACCTGAGGATGTTGCGAGGTCAAGAATTCTCCCTAAAGGGTCAATCGCCAGATCAAAAAGTAGAGGCGAGAGCGGATCTCCTTGCCTTAGACGCCTGCCATGCACGATATCCTTTCCCGGGATCCCGTTGAGTAGAACACCGGAGGTAGAGGTGGACCATATAAGGGAGGCCCAGGCCCGCCATCTGGGTGGGAAACCCCTTCGCTGCATGAGGTCGAGAATATACTCACATCTGACTGTGTCAAAAGCTTTGGAAATGTGCAGCTTGATAAGAAGGGTCGGGGTCTTGTTCTGGTGCAGACGATGGGCATCGTTAGAGAAGTACATGCAGATGTCGTGGATGCTTCTAATTTTGATGAACGCACTTTGACAATTGGAAATAATCTCATTCTTTTTAGGGCGTAGACGAAGAGCCATGGCCTTGGCGATGATTTTCGGAATTATGTGGATGAGGCTAATAGGCCTGAAGTCTGTGATGTTGTTAGCACCGTCCTTTTTGGGCAGCAAGGCAATGTAGGCCGTGTTAACGACCTGGAAATTACTGACCGTTTGCTCTGAGAAGGCGTTGATGACTTGCATGAGATCTTCCTTAATGGTGGCCCAGCACCTATGAAACAAGTTGGAACTTAACCCATCCGGACCAGGAGACTTGTCATAGGGAAAATCATCCACAACGGGCTTGATCTCCTCCTCTGAAAAGGGCAGCCTTAGCCCTCCAAGTCCTCGATAATCAGGGCAATGGCGTGCCAATTGAAATCCAGTAGGCGAGTAGGAGGGGATCCGAGAACAGAAGAGAAATGGTCATGGATGAGCGCCTCCTTGTCTTCATGATTTACCACACAGCCCTCGTTGCGCTTCAACCGTTGGATGATGTTCTTCCTGCGCTAGGAGTTCACCCTTAGGTGAAATAATTTAGTGTTGGCATCACCCTCCCTTAAAAAAGGTTATCCTAGATGACTGACGCTTCCTCGACCGCTCGAGGACGGCAAGGCCAAGAACACGACGTTTAAATGCCACCCTGATCGCACGCTCCGCCTCCGAAAGCAACCTATCTTCATGTGCGATGTCCAGCTTCAAAATGGCGTCCAAGGCCATGATAAGCTGTTGTTTATGATCCAAAAACGCATGCACTCCAAGCGCGCAATCTTCTAGCCATAGCTTTGAGCTTGTGGTTAAGGATGTGCACTGGCTGTGTGTGTTGATTCTTCAGCCCAAACATAGTACAGAACCTCAGAGAAGCAAGGCATCTTGGTCAAAAAATTCTCAAAACGGAAAGAGCGAGGCTTGTTTGGACCGCCCATGATTAGAGAGTAGCAGAGGACAGTGATCGGATAGTGACGAAAAGAGCGCATGCATGGTGTGCTTGTCAAAGGCCAGATCCCAATCGGCATTGCAGAAAGCCCGGTCCAATTTAACCAGAGTGGGATCCTTCCTTTCATTGCTCCATGTGAATTTTCTGTTCTGCAGCTTTACTTCCTTGAGATGGCAAGAATTCGGAGCGTGGAGGAACTGGCCCACAAGCTGGAGGTTGAGGTTTCCATTGTTTTTATCCGTCGCCTAGTAAATTAGGTTGAAATCACCAATGATCAACCATTTGGAAACATCCGAAGGGTCAGCCGCAATAGCTTCATCCAGGAAGTCTCTTTTATCGGCGTCGGTGCTCGGGCCATATACAATTGTTAACTTGAACGAGGTGCCGCAAGCCCTAATCACCACCTCTGCCGAGATGAGGTGAACCCCGATCTAGATATTCGAGACGTCCACATAATCTTCATTCCATGAGAGGAGGATCCCCTCCCCCCCACCCCTCGGTGCCAGTTGTCGACCGATGGGCGAAAGATCTTAGGCGATAGCCGCCTATGTATCCTGCAGTCTAGTGATTGATGAAATCCAAATCCGTTTCTTGAATGCAAGCCAAGTGGCATGGTGTGAACTACATCTTTTCTTTCCCGGTCATTCAAGCCCAGCATGTCCCAACAAATAATGTCGAGGATGAGGCCAATCATCTTTATCTTGATCAGTTGAGGTAAATGCGACAAACTACAAAGTGGAGGGAAGGGCGATAAATTGCTTCGCCAATGCCAAGTCTTGGCCGGCGAGGAGTTGCTTCGCCAGAAAGAGAAGGATAAACCTTGCTTAACATGGTCGCATGATTAGGGAAGCGCAGACGAAGCGCGGTGCAGTGTAGAAATTGGAGGTGACAAGCCCACCTCTAGTAAACTAAGAAAGTGTAGTAAGACATCGTGCGGCAAGTAGAGCGCGAAAAGTCGAGAAGTGTGCCCTGAGATCAGAATGCGGTGTCAATCGTCAGGGTAGCCTTTATTATGGGCCCGAAGTACCCCGCTAGCCCATTATTTTGTAGACCAAACTCCCCCAGTGGCCCATTTTCAATCCCCATCGACACCCAGATTACCCTTGCACACATTGTCGTCTTGCCTGATTCGTGCAGAGGCTATAGACGTACATGCCGCAGGGTTGTCCTGGCCCATCTCGGCGTTGGTGCACGCTTGGACAGAAAACACTACTCCCTCCGATCCATAAAAATACTACTCCCTATGATCCATAAAAATTTACTAAGTGAGCGACATTTTTTATGGATCGGAGGGAGTAGGGTATGGCTCAGGTGATTTGCCCGAATCGCGCATGGACCAAATGTTTATGAATAGTGCTTCTATTCCACAACAAGACTAGAGATCACAAATGTTCGTTGGCATTTGTTTTTCTTTTCTTCACGTCTCATGTTTTCTTTTTCTTTTCACCTCTCATCTCCATTATCCATTCCCTATAATTGTATTGCAGTATTTTTTTTTCTTTCTCTTCTTTCTTCCAATAACCAAGGTTTATGCGAGAAAACAAAAAGGTGTGTTCCACTTTTTTTTCATAAAAAAGGTGTGTTCCACTAATGGTCCTATTTTGTTCTAGGAGTACCAAAATTTATTTGTATTTTTCTGCAATGAAGACTTAACTTTTGTTATTATTGTGTAAACTTTGTTCCACTAGTAGCCATGATTTGTTCCACCACCACTATTTTCTTTCGCATCAACTTATTCAGTGGGAACATTCATTTTTGTTCCACATGGTGTAAAAGTTTGTTCCGCGTAGGGTAAAATTTTGTTCCACCATAATCTACGATTTGTTTCTCTCTTGTAGTTAAATATTAGTCCTTAGTAGTAACTGTTTGTTCCACAAGCGTAAATGTGTTCTACAAGGAATGATGACATTGTTTTATGAGCACTAATTTTTTTCCACCTTGCGTAAATTTTTCTCCACTAGTAGCCGTGATTTTCTCCTTGAGAACTAAAGTTTTGTTCTAGTAATCTAGTTAGTGCCAGATTTTTCAACGAGCTCAGAATTTTTGTTTTGTCTGGTATGCAATTGTGTTCCATTGTAGTCGTGATTTATTTTATGGGTGGTGTTTTTTTTTTTTTTGCTTTTTATGGATAGAAGTCATGATTTATTCATGGTATATTAAACTTTGGTTTGCTTCTACTTTGTGTTCTGCTATAAACCGTGATTTGTTCCTTATCTATTATTTTTCCGCGGGGATTAAAATTGTGTTCCTCTATGAATTGGTGATTTATTCCATTGTTATATACCTATGGTCTTAACTTTTAATTCCACTTGAAGATGTTATTGTTCCTTGTACACTAAATTTTTGTCCCCTTGATTCTATTCCACTAAAAGTGGTGATTTATTCCAAAACCGAAATTTGTGTTTCTCTTTAGAATTGTATTCCCTTTTTAGTTGTGACTTATTCAACATGCGTTTGAAATCTCACTAAGCATTAAGACATCTTCAACGGGCCTGTCCAAACCAACCAATTTTCATGTCCCTTTGAGGCTCCTAGCGGATTGGCCCATGTCCTATGTACTTCCTTGTCTAGTGCATCTACCAGCGCCCCTTATTTTCATTTTTATCTACTTCTCAATTTGCACATTTAAATGAAAAATAATACAAAAATAGTGAAAATGATAGCAATAAATTACCACTAATTAATCATTCTAACTTTCATAGAACAAGGTATCAAAAGGATCTCAAACGACACTTAATAATGCATGAACACATGAGATAAGGTAAATATGGTGTAGAGATCACGTATCGTGTTTGCAGATCATTTTTTCCTCTTCTCAAACTAAGCCATCGAGATACATGATTGTCAAGTCTATCATTGTGATCCGGTTCTCCTCGGCTAGAATTCCGAGCTCAACTTCCTTTTAATTGAGCTCAACTTTCTTACATCTTGACCGGAAATTGCTTTGATAATTTTCTAGCTTCATTTTTTGTATCTCAAGAAAGTAGCTCATTTGTTGCTCTTTTTCCCTTCGTTTCCTCCCATATCTTTTGGCACTTCACAACTCCTTCTCTGTGATTAACCTCTTCAATGGTTCTTGCAATGCAAGTGTAGAAGCCTCACGCTTTACATCTTGCTTGAAACCTCATAGTTGGCCATGCTTGGGGTGCCCTATTAAAGTTCGATGATAGTTGGTTCATTGGCACATTTCATTGATGAATAGGCCACTTGTTTGAATGAAGAATAGAGGGTTTGCCACTTTGTACATCATTTGATCATCATCCAACAATGACTTAATCTGAAAGTCTTGTCATCATAATATTCTTTGAAGTATTACGAATCTTGGGGCACCATGTCGTCTTGCAAACTCATGCCACTCACGGGCCGATTCACAACATGATAATATGCACCTTGTCACTTGTTGCAATATTCTTGGAAAATCACCACCTTTTTGGTAGGAAGTTGTCATTCCAATCACACTCAATATTGTAGGGCTTGAACTTTCCATGCTCATATATTACTCCCCGAGCCTCTAACAATATGCACCTCCTTTTTGCTTGGCACATTCGTGGTGCTCATATTTTTTGCGTCTTGATGTTAGGATGTGACCTCTATCCACACGGATGCATGCGTTCCGTTTGGAGCAGCCCATTGGAGATGCCCTTAGAGAAACTCTAGGAGAGCCCGAAAAACTCACGGAACCAAGACCTTTCGGCGGGTTTAGAGGCTCAGACCAGAGCCCCCATAAATACAGCCCGGACTAAAAATCCTTCTTGGGAGGGGGGAGGTGAGTCTTTCCCCCACCAACCGCTATATGAAAGGGTTCGTGAGCGATTCTCAGGTCGTACACTCACCCCACCCTAGCCGTGCTGCGCCACAATTGCTCGCCACCGCTGCAACCCGGGCCTATCTTTGGCGAGCGACTGAAGCAGATATGGTAGGAATTAGCTCCGTCGTCATTCAATTCTCCACGATGCAGACTCTAAACAACCACGTCGGTGACGCGCGAGCTTGCATAAGATCGCCGCCACGCCCCACACCACCGCGGCTACGAAGGAGGGAGGCGAGCGCACACCTCGCTTCGACGAGCAGGATCGCATCCACGGCAGGTTGGCCGGCGCCCGTGGTGGCTTAACTCGTGGTTGGGCGGGTCTGCCACCCGGCCATTTCGACGACGAGGTCGGTCCTTCCGGAGTCGTCCGACCGCTCTCGCCGGCGACAGTGTTGTGGCTTCATGCGGAGGAGAGAGATGAGAACTCCTTCTTGAAAGAACATTTCTTAATCCCTTGGTTTTGCGTGTTTGTTAACATCATAAGTGATATCTCATTGTGTGCTGCATGTTTAAGGTACATCTATTACCAGCACAAAATGGTGCCAAAGTTGGTGAAGGAGAAAAAGACTGTGGCAGGTTTTCTCTGCAAATAGAGGTTTCTGTTGGCATCCGGATTCATTCTGGAAATTTCGGAATGATTCCAGAATTGCCGCGAAAACCTCTGTTAGCATCCGGAGCCATTCCGGCAATCCCGGGCTGTCGGAATCATTCTGGATTCATTCCAGAATGACCGTGAAATCCTCTGTTAGCATCCGGAATGCCCCGAAATATTCCGTATGGCCGGATTGATTCCGGATTTTCCATATTGCTCGCAGGATGTAGGAAAACGGCTAGTTTTTTAGGGGACATATAAATAGAAGACCCCTTCTTCTCCAAAGGGTTAGTTCGTCTAGAATTTATTGCTCCATTGATTGAGCTCATCCACCAAGCTAGATCTCCCATTTCCTCCACTCAAACTTATTGTTACTTGGAGGATTGAAGGAGAAGGCCTGGATCTACATCTTCGCCAACCCGTTCTTCATTCCCCCCTCATGCAGTTGAGGGAATCAAGTTTAGGGTTTCCTTTTGGAGAACCTAGACCTCATTGCTACTACTTGTTGATTGTTGGTCATTCTTGGGAGCTACCAATTTGTTTGTGGGTGTGTGCCTCAACCTCATTGCAAATGACTCGATTTCCTCTTCAAAGGGAATAAATAGTGGAAGGCGAACTAGGCCTTTGTGGCGAGTTTCATCGGAGAATAGGGTGAGACCTTTGTGGCGTCGAGTAGGCTTTTGTGGCGAAACTCACACCCCTCCAACAAGACGTACTCCCTCAAAAGGAGGAATTCGGAATTACATCCTTGTCTCCGCGTGTTTCCATTATCGGTTACCTCGTTCCTGTTGGTATATTCAACAGTTCCCTCTCCTTTACTTTGTGTTTGTATCTTCTCTATTGTTGTGTTTGTCATATAGCTAAATTCACCGTAGTTGCATATCTACAGAATGTACCTTTGTGTCAAGCCTTAATTTGAATTAAAATTAAAATTGGGCATAGCACATATTCACCCTCCGCCCCCCTCTAGGTGACCATACTATCCGTTCACTTATCCTACGTCAAGACCGACGATGACCTCGTCAAGCTTGTCATGGAAAAGTCCATCCGTAGCGACCGCCAACGGGTGGATGCCTACAACGCCGCACAGCTTGAGCGCAGCCTTCGTGCGGACGCGGAGATGCAAGCGAAGCGCCACGATTGGGACGACATCGTGGCGGCGCAGCTCGGCCACGTCGAGCACTCCTCCGACGACTACGACGAGTGAAGACGGCGCCGCGCTGCCAAAGATTAAGCCCGAGTGAAGTTCGTGTCGGGCATTTTGGGAATCTAGATTTAGGGTGCAGTGATGAACCCTAGTTCATCGCCGTATATGCACATTAAGTTTCAGTTCGCATTTTGGTATGAATCATCTAGTGTTCGTTCGTCTGTATTCGCGCGAAAATCAACAAATTATGAATTTGCAGTTTGGAATTCGGCTATGTTTTGCGCGGCTCATATGCAGACCGAAAAAGCCCTGAAAAAACGAGCTGAAAACGCGAGCTGATGGTGTCTCTTAGGAGGTGTAGTGGTCTTTGCAGATCATGGTAGCAAAATTTTAGTAATTTTTAAAAAAGAGAAAAATATTATCTAGAGATGTGAAGAGTTCAATAAATTACCCACTGCACGGTGGCTTGTGCTCATCCCAACAATACTCTCCCCCGGCATCGTTCCTGTTCATGGCAGGTAACAAAATTTTAGATTACATGCGATTCGAGAACAGGGGGAGTAATTTTGATGGGTTACAAGTGTATCTTCACTATGCTAACAAGCTACAAATGTGCCATCAAGGATCCTGTACGACATGCTTACTTGTGCATCTCCGTATTGTTTCTCCGATTGGTGACAGCATACATCATCCGCCCATAGGCCTGGTATAGGCCCGGCTGCGAGATCTGAAGCCCATACTTCCTCACGATGTCGAGGTACCTGCTCACACATGGAGAAATATTCAGAGCTTGGAGAAAATCACACGCATGTAAAGATCATAGGACCTACGCTTCTGCGGTGAAATTCTTGACGCCGACATCCTCATCCCACAAGAAGACGTAGTCGTATGGCGCCACGGTGCTCGGGTGCAGGAACCTCTTGGCAAACCACCTTTGTTATTATTTTCAGGTAAAAAGTCCGAAGATTGTCAGTGCATTTGTTTGCCGGTTCCAAATATCGATTGCTGATAGTATATATTAGGGGCACTACCGAAACGTTGGTTATTTTGGTTTTCAGATCAGCCAAAGGGCTGATTTTTCAAACTGAAGATGGCTAATATCGAAGTTAAGTTTGAGCATATTTTACAAAATTCTGAATTCTATTTGAATTTGGCTCGAACTCATGAATTACAAAAACATTTTGGTACACAGTAAATGAGAATGATAACCGCTTAGAACTTTGCGAGAGAACAATGATGTTACCATTTTGTCTGCTTCCTGGCGCTGACATGAACGACCTCGCGAGACCAATTGAACTCATCCCACTCTGTCGTGCGGCCGTCATAGTGGAAGAGCACGATGTCAAAGTTGTCGGAGAACTACATATACCAGGTGTGTGTGTGTATCGGTGTATATACACACACAACAGGCATTTGAAAGATCAGGGAGTTTACATTGGAAAACATGGAAATCTAGTGACCATGGAGATGGAGTTGTACATCTGTAACACCCAAAATCTTGTGTCTACAGGTCACGCAATATATCAAAACCTGATCTTGTTACTTGTTAGTAGTTCTTTACCTTGTGAACAATTGCATTGACGTGAGCCTTTTCGGCGTAGCCTACCGCGAGGGCGAGGAGGTACTTGCGAGTCGTGCTGTCCTGTGCGTCGTATCGTAGTCATAAGTCATAAACCTCGGAAACCAAACCATGTAGAGTGAACTGAAACACGAGTGAAGAATGAATCCCAATAGAGTGAAGCAAACACTATCCAGCTGGCCATACTTCTCTTGGGGATCCCCAGAGCCGGCGGTGGTGAAGATCAGTCTCCCGAACTACGATTCCTGGGGGCAGCCTCCTTTCCGCGCCGGAGCCGGGATTTCTCGCAACCTCTACAACCTACAAAAAATATCGCTTTAGGGAAAAGTAAAGGAGTACTGTGATGTGAGATGTGATATACCCTTGGAACGGTGGCACTCGAAGCGGCGGCAGCGCTGCTAGCAGTGTTGTCTCTGCAGAGGGAGCAGCAGGCGCATGAGCTGTGGTTTGCAGCAGCAGTCCAAGTCGGCACTTCCATGCCACCACACCGGATCTGCATGCGTGCATTTTTAGATTGTTCAGACTTCCGACCATCAGTCTAGCTAGCTAACTAGCGAGCTAATGTTTGGATGGAGACTTTTGACCAAAACATGCATATATACTGTGTTTAGTCGTTTACCTTGGTCGCGAACGCCACTGGAAAACACATGCCGGCGAGGAACCCGATCGCTGCCGTCAGTATCCTTGTCAGAACCAGCCCCGTTGCTTTCTCATTGATCCTCAATCTGTGTTTATCTGGTGTGTATGTAGATCGATGCATTGTTGTACGGCTTGTCTGCGATGTGCTGTGCTGTTAAGGAAGACTGAAGCTGGTTAGCTAAACTACTCCGTACAATCTACGGGATGGAGATGAAGACTTTCTCTTCTTTGCATCGATCCAAACTAAGCATTAATTGATGCATGCGTAGATCCAAATTTAAGAATTAATGCATTGATCGAGAGGCGTAAGTTTGACTTGGACGCCGGCTGGACACAACTGCTTGTTTTGTTTCCTTCAAGTAAACGAAACGTGGGCGTGCGCCCAATGGCTCTAAAGACACTTTAAAAACAAATGAAGGGAAGCAGATCTGAGAGCAAGAACAATAATATAGCCAGCAGCTGGCTATATGCACATGCCACGTCACATAAAGCCATCATAAAAAGAGTATACATGTACAATAAATTGGCTATTAGGGCATCTCCAATAGTTGTGAGATAGTCGTTGGTACATTTTGCCACATAGGATTTTTGATGATGTGGCATAAAATAAATGAGGTGAGAGAGTGAGGTTGTATGTAGATTAACCAACAACCCTTGCACAAGCTCCGAGGTAGAATAGAGAGAAGTCTTGCATATTCTCTTACCTCCTATTGGTCAAAGTACATACAACCATTGGAGTGGCCGTAAGATGTGTTGTTGGTTGATGACATGTCCAATTTTACCAACAAGTTAACCAATAAACTGTTAAAGATGCCCTTAGGTTGGCTTTGTGAAATATTTTAATACTTAATACTTATACATGCAAGACACACCAAACTAGTAATAAATGCTTGCAGCCGGCTATACCACTTGTGCTAGGCTATATGTGGGCTGTAGTGTCTTGTTTCTCGTGTAGCAGCCGGCTACTCACGAAGAACCCGCTTTCTTCTCTCTCCTGCTTACTCTCTCCTCCACCTCAGATTTTTACTGATGTGGACTTTCTTATAGCCAGCTGACTAAGCCTACTGTACTTGCTCTGAGAAGCTTGATGGGGGAGATCGGTCAACGTTGGCTTGACTCTGCCAAATTGAGAATGTGTTTGGTTTAAACTAAGTGTCCAAAATTTTAAACGAGATATAAATTGTACTAGATTCTTTTTTTTTTTGGCTAAATGGATCCTCACGGCTGTAATTAATCGAGTCGATGCATGCAACTTTTAAAAAAAAAATCAAGTCAAAACACTACAAAGTAATACATCAATAATACGTCTGAAGCCATCTTGCTGACAATATCTGACGTCGTGTATCGACGGTTCAGAGCATAAATCGGTCCAGCGGAATCTTAGCAGACGTCACATGCGCCCGCACCACTGCCATTGTCTTCCGCCAATCCATTTTAAAACATGTATTGGCGCATTGACCTTGTCAGGTCTACTGTCGCCCTCACGACGCAAGACATCACCACCTCCTGCGCTACAGCCATCGTTTGTTAAAATGGGTCGAAATGGACGTATCTAATACTTGAATACATCTAGATATATCTATCGCAATGACACTTATTTTGAGAGTGAGGGAGTGTCTGTTTTAAAATTCTGCAAGTGGATGTCGGTGGCCATAATGAGCAAAACGATCCCGATGAAACATATGGCATGCAATAATATGACAACTAATATGAAATTGGAGAAAGTAAGTGACATCCTGCGCTGTTTTAATACGGAATTAGAGAGAGTAAGTGACAATAATTATAAAGTTTCAGCATAAAAAAAGGAGCCATTAAATTTTCTCAGAAGCTTAAAATTTCAAAAAAAAAAATTTGCTTATTACCTTGCTTCTGAGCGTGGAACTTGAATAGTGGAACAAGTACTTCGCGTCTACGATGCCAACCTACTCTCTGCGGGATCCTGCCGAATTCAAGAGAGAAACGATACAACAAAATGTTGATAGGTATATATATTTGAATAGTATATATCTTCAAACGGTGCCCAATCTATACTTCTTATAAAGGAAAAAACCCACTAACATGAATTAATAATTTTTCTATCTCAACATGCAAGTTATCCACATCATCCATTCTTCTAGCCTATCAATTGTCCATGTCTTTTTCACTTATATTTATTTATCACTACATGCAAACTACACATTATTCATTTGTTAAACCATCAAATTATTCATATTAATAATATAAAATATATACTATGATCAACTGAAATTTTTATATTATCTTAGAAAACATAATGTATCACATCTCTTACAAATTTTGTTTAGAATATAGATCAGATTTTAAATCCATCCCCGCAGCAACGCGTGGGGTATCCTTATAGTAGTTAGATAATCTTACGTCGACGCATCTCCGGAAATTGGAGTTGAGACCCCATTCGGGATGGAGGTGGACCAGCCGCTGGACCGTGTTCATCCAGCATACATCCAGCATATTCTGCTAGTGCTAATCATAGTATTAGCGGATTCCCGCGTCCGCCAGTTTCGTTCCGGCGGCGACAAGCCAGATCCGCTACCAGCTACACCTACGCATACAGTGAAACAAAGGTTCCGATCTGGAAAAAAACGTACAGCTACACATACAGAGGAACAATCGCTACCAGCTACACATAGCCGTGTCCGCTACCAGCTACACATACAATCGTACAGGTTACAATCTACCAGCTACACATACAGGGAAACAATCATAGAGGTTCTAGCTTGCTGTACAGGAACAAGCATACAGGTTCCAGCTAGTACAATACCTATTCTGAAACACAACCAAGATTGCTATGCTGAAAACACATACAATCGTACAGGTTACAATCTACCAGCTACGCATACAGGGAAACAATCATAGAGGTTCTAGCTTGCTGTACAGGAACAAGCATACAGGTTCCAGCTAGTACAATACCTATTCTGAAACACAACCAAGATTGCTATGCTGAAACTGAACAACCAAGAAGATAACTTCATCTGCAATATAGATTGATATCAGATTTAGTAGATCGCGGGCTTGACCAGCTTCACTCTCAGCTTCAACAAGTCAATGTCTACTGCTCCATCCAGAACCAGTTCATGTTGTCGACCCTGACGATATTATCACAGCAGTGTCATTCTACTCCCTCCTGCAAGTGAAACAATATAATCTTAGTTTTACGTTAAATCAAGCTGAAAAAATGCAATCAAGTTTGTTGATAAAGACGAACCAATAATATCCCCAAGACCACAGCAACTAAACCAAAATTGGGTAAAGATGTTCAGGAAAAATGCCAAAAACACCGATGGACGAAAGATCGGCAGGGGGACTCATAGACAAGCACAATACTGCCCCGATGTTGTTTTAAAAAAGGACACTATTTACAACAGCATTAACATCGCAACAACTTGTAAGACTTACTGCTGGCATTACCAGCCAGAAAAAAGGGTAAAATCCACCCGGATGGCAGTACACAATGTAAACAGTCAAATCTAACACGATACAATCAAGTTCCAGGTGCTAGAAACTACCACCAAAACATTTGCCAACTAAACCGAACATTCCATAGTATCTACCTCCATGAAAAGATCAACCGAGAATGCATGTACATCATTACAATATGTCAATTCAATCAGACATTTCTGCCAAACTATCGCAAAGCGACCAATATGTGTCGAATGCAAGCTGACATGATGAACTGCTGCGGCGGCATGATCTGCCATGCTTGCAAACAGGTGTTGTTAGTGATGTTAGTGCTGCTATACGCATCCATGTCCATGCTGAACGGAGACAACATGGAAAGTTCTCTAATCGGCTAGTCTATAACAGTTTGGATTGTTAATCCTGAAGCTTATAATAGACAGGATAGTACAAATAATGTTTCTAAAAAATTAGATAGTGAAGTCATTCAAGAAATGCAAAACCCAAGCATTTCCATCCACATTGTTTACCTAATTTGCGCACCATTCTGTTCAAGTTAGCAAAGGGAATTGATATCACTATATCTTCGGAACTTTTAACCCAAGCACATCGAGACAAAAAAGAAAATAGTGAGACAGAAGATGCACAGCTTAAACACGAGTCGCTCAACATCGCCGACGACCAGATACTCAATCTGTATGGCCTCCAGCACGAGTCGCTCAACACCACGGCCGTGCACCAGGTCAGGAATGAGACCGGACGGCCGATGGACACGGACGACGAGGAGATCGGCCGGCTCCTGCACCCAACCTTCATGGCCGCCAAGCCATTGTGATCACTCAAGCATGTTCTTTTATTGGTTTGGATGCCAAAGTCTGAACATGCAACATTTACTCCTATATTTTTGTCTTGTGTATCTATCGACATCAATTGTGTTGTGCGTACCGACTTCCATTGTGAAAATGTAAGATTTTTTTAACAGGGAAAGGGACTTTATTTAGATAGTATAACAGGATACAACAAAGAGATTACAACATTCACCCAGAAGAGCAAGTTGGCCTAGCTGAATACAAGAGGGAGATATTACTGAAGAAGCATGATGCCTATACCAAAGAGCACAATTGGAGCTTACCAGGGGGTCCGGCGAGAACTCGGAGGCCTCTCGCAAACTAACCAACCGTAGAGTCAGCGGCTCAACCGACAATCGCATTGGTAGATGCCTATGAGGTTGGGGTTTGAGTTGTAGATTTGAAAGAGCCAACACCGAGCTTAAACTAGGAGGATCTTTGTCGTTAAATCTGAGAAACCGCAGCAGACACGATCTCACCCACCGCTGGCATGTCCCGAGCAGCAAGGAAGTATAATCATCATGCCCAACAGCACACAGTAGATGACATGCATAACAGCTAGACACGTAGCAATAAAGCTTGAAGGACAACACTGCCTCGGATATGAATTGAGGTCACACTACTAGAGAAAAGATTATTGGAGTCTCGTTTTTTTGTTATTCGAGGCGCATATGGAATGAGCCTCGAACGCCAAGCCTCGCATATTTTGGCTTATTGGAGGCGCATTTTGAAATGCGCCTCCTATACCTGCATATAGGAGGCGCATTTGAAATGCGCCTCCTATATATTCAAGTATACAAGGCGCATTCCAGTATGCGCCTCCTATAAGTTATAGAAGGCGCATTTAATAATGAGCCTCCTATAAGTTATAGGAGGCGCATTCCAGAATGCGCCTCGTATAAGTTATAGAGGCTTATTTCAGAATGCGCCTCCTATAAGTTATAGGAGGCTCACTATTAAATGCCCTCCTATAAGTTATAGGAGGCGCATTCTGTAATGCGCCTCCTATAACTTATAGGAGGCACATTTAATATGCGCCTTGTATAACATTTTCGAATTTTAAAATTTGCAGAATTACTGCGCGTTCCAGAATACACATATACAGGTATATAGATACACAAATACAGTACAACAGTCCAGAATTTCCAGAAAGTAGGATCACCATGAATACCATCAACTTGAATCAAATCACGGCATACATATACGCAAGTTCATTTATACGAAGTACATCACACAACACAAGTGTTTGCGTCTCGGATCGAGTACAAGTTCACAATCACGTTACAACTGCGACGAGGGATCGAGCTCTAGCTAGCTTAGGTGAGAGTAAAGCACATAGACTACGATGGATAGCAATGAGGCGATGATGATCACGATGAAGTTGCTCCACTTCTTTCTTCCGTGCCTCCACTTCTCTTCTGCCATCTCTCTTCCGCCACTTCCTCCACTTTTCTCCACTTCCTCCACTTCTCTTCCGCCACCTCTCTACTCGTATAGCCTTGGTAGAGGTTGCCCGAGAAGGTGTTGACTTGCTTCGCGCAGTCTTCCCACTCCTCGTACACTATAGTTTGACATGAAATCAAGCCAAGTGTTTATTTCTAAAATCTATGACCAGCCAAAGAAAGTGCCTCACCTTTGAACTATATGTTCTTAGAACAACACCCCAACTCGAAATAAAACATACACTCACAGAAACAAACAATGGAGGAAACATACCAGATTGTGGCTCTCAGCATACTTTTCCGTATACATGAATCTAATAGTGGGAAGTAAGTATTGTCTTAACTGAAATGAGCACCATTTCGATTATAAACACGGTCAGGAAAGAAAGAACATATTTCCTCTCTTCAGTGCATCATGGCCTACTACAGGGGATGCTTACTTTAACAGCCCAGGACATGCCGTAGTGAAAACATGAAACAGTTATCTATTATTTACTGGATTACTACCTACACCAGACAACACAAACCATCTCATGGGAAGCAAAAAAGGTAAACAGTTATCAGACAGCTTCCTCAGTATTTCGTACATTAACCCCAAGACCATTAACATTTAGCTGCGTGACAACATCAGAACTTACATTGCAGCAGGGGCCCATTCACGTACACAGATGCATCACCTTCGTATTGATCCAAACTTCGGATAGCCTACACCACATGGAAGGCCAGAAACAGGAAGTTAGATTACGACTGTAGTTGTATGAACAAGTCCTTTTCCTGCTGCAGATGCCACGAAAACCAGCATTCCGAGCGAATGTATGAACAGAAGCTAAATAACCTTTAGAGAATTCTTCAATGCTTCCCTCATGTTCTTCAATCAACTGTTTCTGGTCAAGGTATTTTTTGATCCTGTAATCGAGGTGGTCCTTGAACTCTGCCAGCTTCGGTCCAGATCGTAAATGGGAAGGTGCCGAAACCATCTTCGCTTGTCGCATAGTCTCGGTTTCTTTCGCAGCCGCATGGACAGAAAACTTGCTCTTGGCCTTATATACATGTATAACTAGTCAGAGCGAGCGGCACACAAGAACTGAACAAGAAGTACAGGCACAATGTAGCAATCTGTTGCTACACTAGTCGGAGATCACACACATTGGGGTTGTATTTATTGCAAGTAATACGGCTGAAATACATAATGCAGCAGAGAAAATACATACTGGTGTAAAAGAGCACATCTTTCCTTTTTTTTTTGTCTGAAGTTACTTGTAGTTAGTTGGAGCCTAAATTTAGAACGTTGACTTAAATATAAGATAGAGGCGAACAAAATACAACTCCTATAAAAAGGTAAAACTAAAATAATTGTATTATACTGGAGAGACATAGCAACTAGTAATCCTAAATTCCAAAAGCATATATGACAGTAATGTGTGGGTATGATGGATCATTGGGGCAAGAAAGACAACATAGCATGTTTTTTTAATGTCCAACTGGAGACCGAGCATAGAAACACAAACACACATGAGTTCTTGATAAGATAACAGGAAGCAGAGGACAGAAACATCGCGTGGGGATTTTTGATTCTTGAGTACTGCGAAGAGGAACGGAAGCTTACTCGTAGTGGAGGCTCTCGATGGGGCATGCCTTGGAGCCGACCATGGCCACCTGAGAGATGTTGTTGGTGGCGCTGCGATGGAGGAGACCCCGCGTGAGCGGCGGACGGTTCTCCCCGTGCTCCTCCATCACGATGTCCTCTCGTGGAGCCGTGGACGCCATGGAGGAGATGGGGAAACTCTCAGCTGCAGAGGACGAAGACCGGAACAGAGATCGACGGTTTAATTAGGGGTCGGAGCAGAGCTCCCGTGTCGAGCTGCCGGTCGGAGCAGAGCGCCGCAGGAACACCATCGGGGCGGCGCCGGGAAGGCGGGATCCAGCGTGGCTAGGGTTCGTCGGGGGACAGCGAACCGACGGCTCCACGCAGTGGAATGTGTGGAGGAGGAGGTGGCGGTGTTGGGCCGGTGGCCAGCAGCGGGAGTATTTGCCCGTGCCCGCCAGAATCGGTCGACCATGGTGGCAGCGGCAAATGGGGTCGAGGTCGATGGGAAGAGAAGGAGCAGGAGGGCGTGGGGCGGCAGGCGCCGCCGTGGGAGATCGAGCTCCACCGTCGTATGTCGCCGTGGGAGATCGCGCCGCCGTCGTATGTGGATGGTGTGGGAGAGAATTGGGGAGAAAGGGGAAGGGACGCGCGCGTACCTATTTCGCCTCATAATACGCGAGACGCATATCATGAACTGCGCCTCCTATAAGTTACGCGAGGCGCATATTGTAGTGCGCCTCCTAAGTTACGAGAGGCGCATATCGTAGTGCGCCTCCTATAACTCCCGCGTAGTGAAAGCGTGCCGGTGTGTTAACTATCACAAAGACTGTTTAGCTTAGTTGGTTTGACAACTACATCTTTGGCCACCAAGGTTCAAATCTTGGTGTGGCCATATTTTTTTGCCTTTTTTATTTAAGCCTATTTTTAATGTAAAAACATTACCTAAACATAATATGAACTATAAAATAAAGTGAAATTATTTTAAATATCCAAATAGCTTCAAAACATAAAAATTGATAATTATGAATGTGTCTCGTCAATACATAATAGTGACATGCTAAAAAGTAGCAAAAATCGTGCTGGATATTATAGGAGGCGCATATTACCATAATGCGCCTCCTATACATTATGCGAGGCGCATTTTGAAGATGTGCCTCCTATATATTATGCGAGGCGCATTTTGAAGATGCGCCTCCTATATGTTATGCGAGGCGCATATTTGTGGAATGCGCCTCCTATATACTCCAACTATTGGAGGCGCATCTGTGAGATGCGCCTTGACTTAGCTGACTCAGAAGCCACCCGGGCCCACACAAAATATAGGAGGCGCATATTATAGAAGTGCGCCTCCTATAATTACATTATTGGAGGCGCATATTGACAGATGCGTCTCGCATAACCAGGGTCCAGGAGGCTGTGGTCCCTACATGAAGTATTCGAGGCGCATATGTTTGGAATGCGCCTCCTATATATGCATTATAGGAGGCACATCTTGGAAATGCGCCTCGCATAATATATAGGAGGCGCATTTTGCCAATATGTGCCTCGAGCCCTCATTTTCTCCTATAGGCTTTTCTCTAGTAGTGTCATATGATAATAAAGAGCAGTCACCTCAGTCGCGCCGCCTGATACCAACTCCAGGCTCCGCACCACCACCATGATGGCCGCACAGCTTGGAGTGAGAAACTTTTCTTTCTTGGGTGGCGATTAATTGATGCATAAGATCCAACGCCGCAATCATCTTCGAAGCAAACTTCAAAATTGATCTATGAAAATTCAAAGAACTTGCCTCGATTTTACCTCTCAGGGAGATGTGCAGATGAATCACACCATCTTCTTCATTCGTACGACACAGATCAACAACAAGCCGAACAGAAAAAGAGAGATGAACCCCCCCCCCCCTAGCAAAGGCCTGCAACTGCCTGGTTGTTGGACTGAAAAGGCACTTGTTGATAAAGTGGAGGACGCTGTCAGATTTGTACATCCAGCGGAGGCCTTGAGGTCATCGGTGGCTAGATGTCCTCCGGGCACGAGGCGACAATAAGTAGCATACCCCGGACCATACCCATCTCTCTCCTCTTGCAGTCCGTTCGGAGACAGTAAAGATCTCCCGTCTCCACGGCGAGTCCCCATGGAACTCTAAACTGAGGAAGCCAAATTGCTGAACCTTCTTGAGCAGGAGAAACAGGGCATAGGAGCAACGATGGATTCCCCCGGTCGTGGCCACGATGGACACCACAGGGGGGAAGAAAAAGGCTAGAAAACCTAGATCTACTATAATGAAAAAACTAAGCCTAAAATAGAGCAACAAGCAGAACCGGACCTCCCTCCTCCCTCACCGCCCGCCGCCGTGGCTGCCGACAATGGGAAGGAGAGAGGCCGGAGGCTTTGCTGGAGAAGAAGATCAAGGAAGAAGGGGATAAGGCTTCGCCACGGAGGGCAATCTCCACGAGGGGAAAAGTCTTGTGGAAATGTAAGTTCATGTTACTTTTTTAGTACCACCTGAATGTTGTGTTTTAGCACTTACGGATGGTCCTTTTTTTGTTTCCACAACAAAGTGAGACAGAAAATTCACAGCTTTATTCAGACGCCAATGCAAAAATAATAATACATCGGTAATGTTAGAGTACATGAGGCCTGGGCCCGTTAGTCTTAGGGTTTGCTTAGGGGTCAAGTAAGTCTTGCATGGAAGTCAAGTAAACCTCTCTATATATGGAGAGGAGATGTATCAATCTAATCAGGCAAGAATTAAGAAGGAAAACCCTTTTCCCTCTTGCCCGGCCGTGGGAAAGACCCCCACGGTCGGCTCTCTCGCTCCCTCGTAGCTCTCTCTCTCCCACTCAAACCCTAGCAACCATAACATTTGGTATCAGAGCACCCTTGTTCGATCATGTCTTCATCGCCGGCCACCACCACCATGCCGCCGCCCCAACCGACGGCGTCGCTAGCCTCCACTGCGACCACCGCCACCATGGCGGCGTCCTTCCCCGCCCCGGTCGCCGTCGTCTACACCCCCGAGCAGATGACCGGGGTCCTCAACGACCTCGTCACCGCGGTCCAAGGGATCTGCCTCTTCCTGGCCGGTCCCTACGGACCGTCGGCGGCCGCGCCATCACTCGCCGCCTACGGGCCAGCGCGGATGCCGTGGCAGCCGCCGCAACAGGCGGCCTCCGCCGCGATCGCCGAGCCGCGGCATCCGACGCTGTTGCTGTCGTCACCGCCACTTGATGTCAGGCTGCTGCAGCCGCCGCTGCCCCTGTCTGTCCCCGGGCCGATCTATACGGCGGCCTGGGCGCCGCCGCACAACCAGTCGCCACCCCAACAGTACGGCGAGCCCTCCCGCTTCGCCGGTCCCGAAGGTGCGCCATTCCACGGGGGTCCTCCATGGTCACAGCACCGGCGTTGACGCCCACACGGTCGCCGCCCTCGGTCGTGACCACGGCGCCGGTCATCACGTTCCAGCATGGGATTTCCTATGACGGGACTGCGACGACCTCGTTCCCAGCAGCGCCACCGCCGTCCCAGGACAATCCCATCCAACAGATCAGGTTCCAGCCGTTGTCGTCACCGCTTCAGGCTTGGACCGCTACCCACCACGTGTCGGCGGCGGTGAGGCTGCAAGCTGCTGCGCGCAGCCTCCTAGCGCGTCGACATGTGCAGGAGATGCATGATTTGCAGCTGCAGCTCCTCCAAGTTGCGCTTCGCGGTGGGCATACTGTTTTTCCCACGGGCGGCGGGCATACTGTTTTTCCCACGGGCGGCGACCTCCAAGTCTGCGACATCGACATTCAGCCGACGGGGAGAAGACATGGTCTCACCGACAGGAGCGCACCGCGTAGCACCACTGCATTCTGCCGCCGGCCGCCGCGAGGGCTCCCTTGGTCCCGATGGTGTCCTTGGGATCCAGGGGGCTGCAAACGCACAAGTTTGGCGCGCGAATGATTCTAACATTATCGTTCGGAGTCAAAAATAAATAGTCGGAGTCTCATTCGGGTTAGCTTATTTCAGGTCATTACAATAGGCCGAGATGTAAAAGGCTTGTTTTTTTAGGCGTTAGGTTTGTGTAGGGTCGAATCGTCGTTAGGTCGCAGCTCGAGGACGAGTTGCATGTCCAGGTGGGGTGTAGTGTTAGAGTACGTGATGGGCCTGGGCCCGTTAGTCTTAGGGTTTTCTTAGGGGTCAAGTAAGTCTTGCTTGGGAGTCAAGTAAACCTCTCTATATATGGAGAGGAGATGTATCAATCTAATCAGGCAAGAATTAAGAAGGAAAACCCTTTTCCCTCACTAGTGGAAACAGGGGCATTAGTCCCGGTTCGTAAGGGCTATTTGTCCCGGTTGTGCAACCGGGATGGGCCAGCCGGGACAAATGGCCCTCCCCCATTGGTCCCGGTTGTGCCAGGACCCGAATCGAATGGGGCTAACCACGTGGCGAACCTGGCCAGGGGCATTCGTCCCGGTTCTTAACACGAACCGAGATGAATGAGTACTCTGTCGCGCTAGCACTTTTGTCATTTTCTCTGCCGCGGTAGAGTTTTTTTTTCTATTTATTGTTTTCCTTTTTATTTTACGTTTTGCGATCAATTCGATTTTACGATACCCCTGTCACCATACACTGATAAGGAGCATTGGTGGCCCCTCCCTGGACCTCCCGGATCCCAGGAGAAGAGAGGAGCCCAGTGGCCCTTCCACGGACCTCCCGGATCCCACGAGAAGAGAGGAGACTCGGTGGCCCCTCCCCGGACCTCCGGATCCCATGAGTGAATAAGTAATACATATATATAGCAAAAGAAGGAACACTTATATTATAGAAGCTAAGTATATCGAGCATATTACATGACCGATGGAATGAATTACAAAATCAAATTCAGTTCGAACCGGCGCTATAGTACTCTCCATTTACATTTAGGACCTCTGCATCTAAGAAGCCCGCAATTTCCTCCTGAATTGCTCGTATGGGGTTCCTTGGTAGAAGACCGTCCCGGAGCCGTTCGATCTAATATAAAGAAGAGTGTTCAATATATATTAATGAAACTAAGTAACTAAAATAGATTGAAATAAGAAAATTGACGACTGACGTACATGAAGGTGGTTTAAATCACTGCCCTTGGGACAGGTCGTCTGACGAATGAACTCGCAGACGTAGTATCCACACAAGTGATTCTCGTCTCCCTGTTGCAAGCACTTTACGAGAACATGATTTCAATCAAATTAATAATCAACCAGCCATGATAATGGTATCTACACTAGAATCAAGGAGATGCGCGGATCTAGATAGTAGTACTTACTTCTACAATATCAAATGTAAGCTCTGATTTCCATTCACCAGGAGACTTTTTTGTGAACCTCTTCCAAACGCTGCCCGGGAAAGAAAAAGAATAAAAAGAGTTAGTAATTACTTGATATCCGAAAATGAAATAAAGTAGTCGATATAGTGCCATAAATAAAGACTGAAATTAATAAAGATTGAAATTACCGCTGGATCATTTCCTGTATGTCTGCTCACATCGCTAGGGGTTTACGTTTTGGGTCCATTACCAGTACATTTTCTTTGTCAACTTGGAAGATTAGCAGAATATAGTGGAAGCTGCGCACGCAGAACTCATCAATTATACACTGAACATCGAGTAAGGAAAACAGAATGTGTACAACACAGTAACACTCACCCGAAGTTGTAAGAAAATAGTATTTCCCGTCGGTGTTGTTGAAACCTTATTACCCTCAGATTATTATATTCTGTATCCTTGGGAGATAGCTCAAGAGTCTTATGATTAACAAAATGTGGGTCAATGAACCCAATATCATAGATTTGTCGTCTTTTGCATTCGAGAATCTTAGTTCTGCAATTATAATATAATGAGTGTACTATATATATATATATATATATATATATATATGAATATGCAATAAACGAGGTGAGCTAGCTAGAGACTTAATTAGAGAAATAAGTACTTACAGACAATAGGCACTAACGATAGATTTGTCGAGGGTCTGCTGCTGGAATAACTGAAACAATTCGGAAAATTGAATCAGAACCATTCCATCTCCATACCCGTAGTGCTCGTCTCTAACTGCGAGACATATACAGTCCTGAGATTTCTCAGCGGCTTCCATATACCAACTATGCACTCTTCGCATTTTGGTTGGTAGATCCTTTACCTCCTCGGGTTTGACGAGAGGATTCCCGTACTGGTATTTGTACGCACATTCAACTTCGGGGAAGTAGTCTATTGTTTGCATATACTCAGCAATGGACAAACCCGCAGCAGCTGCCCTTTCTCCGTACAGTTCTATAAACTACGGATCAATTTGCTCGTCAGCATTAGTGCTCGGCCCACCTGGGTATTGGAAATCACTTTGAGCGGGGAGACAGATTGTTTTTTCTGCTCTCCGAGCTGGGCAACTGATTTCCTCATTTTCCCGCTTGCGCTACTACTCTTCGTCGACCGCACCATTTCCTGGTGTGACTTCAGAATAGAGCAATCATAGTCAGATGATAGACTCGGCTCGGGTTGATGAAGATTCTTCACCATTTTCCACGCTCGTTCTATATCTTCTTCGGTCTCGGGGAAATCTATCTTTTTCTTCTCCTTCCGCTTCGATTTCCACGCCTCGTATTCGTCCCTTGCGATTTCCTGGGTTTTCTCAGGAGTATAGTCGTAACGTAACTTGGGTAACTCCTTTGGTACCTTCGGGAGGGGTGACCGTTCACGTTTGGGTGATCTTTTACCTTTCGGCAGAAACTTTGTGGGCGGAGAAGGCTGACGCGGCGGCGTAGGCGACCACGCTGGAGACGTGCACGGCGTAGGCGACCGCGTTGGAGACGGCATGCATGGCGGAGACGACCGCGCTTGAGACTGTTGCGCTGGAGAATGGTGAGGAGTCGATGGCCTTGCCGTCTGATTTGGAAGCATAATGCATTCCTTTAGCCATAGAACGGTCAACTTCTTGGCTTCTCCGAGTTCAGTCACCTCTCCGTCTTCACCTTCAGGCAATTCAAGTTTCACCCGCTCGAATCTGTTGACAACTTTGTCGACCCCAACAACAGCGTAGCCCCGTGGAACCGGAAGAATATGGTGAGTTGGTTCGTTGCCAATTGGTAAGACATAGCCGACCGCAGCCTTGATGGTTATATTGACGACCTTCACGTGGAGCTCACAGGTTTTCATCTCCGTGATATCATCCACCGGGTGCATCATCGGCGGTGCATCATCACCCGGGAGCTGCGTGGACGCAACGCTGATTTTTCGATGAGAATGTGCGGCGCCAGTAGCATCGACTTCACCTTCTACCATGTGTGGTACGCCGGTAGACACTAGCTGCTGGCTAAGTGTGTTAATTTGCTCCTGCTGCTGCATTGCTACATCCTGCGTGCGCTTTATCTGTGCTTCAAATTGACGCCTCCAGTTTTCCTGACTCTCTGCTTCAGCTGCCTCCGCGTCCTTTTTCCGTTGACGGTTTCTATCGGGGTATTTCTTTTTGGTGTCGTCAAATCCAATACTCCACGGAGGATTTCCTTTTGTGGCTCGTGTACGCCGTACGTGTTCCTTATTCCCGAGGGCGCGTGTGAGCTCGCCGTTCTCTCTATCTGGCACGAACCTCCCCTCTTGAATGTCCTTTATTGCGCTTCTCAGATCTTCTATGGGTAGAGGATTCTCTTTATGCCTTTGGTTATAGATTTCTTTCCTTCGGCGTCCAACTTGCCCCATGACCGTAGAACCATGACCTTGTCCGCTCGACCCACAAGAACGGCTCGGGAGTGATCACCTTCTCAAGCAGGTCGTTCTACCATTTCTCCCACTTGGGCATGGAACCCTTGTAGCCAGCTTGCCCCATAATATGGTGATATACCTTTTTCCGGTGTTTTCCTTATTTGTTTTTTACCTTTTCGTTGCATTCTCTGACATCTTGTACTTCACAAAGTCTTCCCATAAGGGTTTTATTTTCTCATACACTTGAGTGAAATATGGAGTCTTTCCTTTTAACAAAGTCAAGGTTCAATCTTTTCTTCCAGTTTTTGAATTGCTCGGTCATCTTTTTCAGAGTCCACGCCTTGGCCTTTTCCAGTAACTCAAGTTTCTTTTTAGTAACATCGGCTTCACCATCTACCTCCTCATTCTCATCCGCCTCATTCTCGTCCACCTCCAGCAAGGGTAAGGTGAAATTACACATGATATTTTTGAAAAGATGATCTTTGGCTTTTTTGCTGAAAAATTAAATTCCTTGTCTCCTCGGATCTTTTGGCTCATTCCACTCATGAAAAGTGATCGGGATGTGATCCCTAACTAGCACTCCGCATTGCTTCACAAATTTTTGGGCAACATCAGCGGGAAGCTCCGGTGCGCCGTCTGCTGCGATCGTTTTGATCTTATATCTTTCTGTATCTTTCAACTTCTTTGTTGCGCCTCGTTTAGTCTTTTTTCCGGTTGATATGCTTGAACCGACTGTTAATACATGTATATAGACAACGGATGCTTCATTAATTAACAGATCTATATGCACCTTGGAGCCGATGTTTGTAATTTGTACGGCTCCATCGGATCAGTCGGCTGCTCCCTTATCGGAACCGTTGGCTTCTCCCTCACCGGAGCCGTCGGTTTCTCCCTCAGCAGAGACGTCTCCTCGGGTGAGCTCCGGATCTCTCTCGCCGGAGTCGTTCATCCACTGGCTCACATCGGTCTCTCCCTCGGACCCGCGGATTAAACCCTCGAGCAAGTTTTCCGCATCTTCGTCTCTTGGTCCATACTTTTCTGAAAATAAACAAAATTCCCTAAGTCAAAATTCCCTAAGTTAGAAAAAAAGAGTAATTATATGTTCCAGATCCATTTCATCAAAATTGCTTATAGATAAGAGCTAATGGTACTTATACCTAAACAAGTTAGAAAAAAAGAGTATCAATATGTTCCAGATCCTCGTTTCAATTATAAAAGCAACATTTATGAAATATTTGAATGTATCAATACACACCAAGAGTTACATAGATCGGGTTCATTTTATTTAACCCTAATACATCATGATCGAATAATATCACTTATACATATTCATGACATCTCTCAAACTAATTAACTCCGGCCGGGTCCTAAGCCGCGGGGTGCTGAGTCGCGGGTGCTACGCATCCATAGGTAAGGAACCCTCACAGGGTCATAGCTCACGTGGTAAGGAACCCTCTGAATAATCGACCAACTACTGCTACACTCCGTATCGAGCAAGTATATGTAGCGACGGACGTGCTCGTCCTCCTCCCTGATACGCTGATGTACCACCTCCTCAGGGGCCGGCTCTCTCCGCACCGACCGTGGCCCACGTGATGCCACGAAAGAATATCCGGGTCGACCACGTCACCCGGATTTCTCACCAAAGCCGCGTGTCCCGGTAGTAAGGACCTCCCAGTGCCAGCCCGGCGGGGCCCAGTCCCGGACATCGCCCGGCGGGTCCAACAGAGACATAAGCTAAAAACAGACCCGGACTAAGTAAATATTCCTAATTAAGTAAAATACTTTAGTGTTTCTAACTTGGTAAAAAATAGTAAATGGAGAAATATGACATAAATAAGATGAAAATTAAACACAAAGGATCAAATTGGCCCTTCTCATATATTGTGCTGGTTACGAGGTAGTATACGTGATGGCAATGCGGGGAAGGATGAAGATAAGGGTTTCTAAACTTCGTTGAAACTAAACAAAATTACATACGTAAGTGTTTGTGAGATCCGAACAAAGTTGGACCATTTCGTGCACATACATAACGGTGATATTCTTCATAGCCCCATTCGGGGCTTTGAAAAATATCACCATTACGTATATGCACCAAACGGTGCAACCCAGTTCTTCTGATCTCACTAACAATAATATTACAAATGCGACGTTCCTTAGTTCCAACCGAAACCATCATCTTCATCCTTTCCTCGGATCACCACCGCCTATAGTACCTCTTAACAGGAAAAGGGTTTCTGAACTTTAGTAAGGAGTATGACTAGCAGATCATATCGAGTCTTGCCGAGTAAAGTTACGACTCGAACGGGACATAACAGTTGTAACATCCCAGATTATCCATATCATGTGTCAAAACATTGCAGATCACTTCCTCTTCTGAAGAGGAAGTGATCTGCAATGTTTTCACACATGATTGGATAATCTGGAATGTTGTTATGCCCCGTTCGAGTCACAAGTTTACTAGGAAAGAGTGGATCTGATCTGCTAGTCATACTCCTTACTAGGCCTTGATGTGAAGTTGGGCCTTCACATTTTGTGCTTTCTATGAGGTAGTACACGTGATGGCGATGCGGGGAAGGAAGGGTTTCTGGACATCTTTGAAACTGAACAAAATCATATATGTAATATAGTGAGATCCGAACAAAGTTAGACCCTTGTGTGCACATTCGTATCGGCGACATTCTTCATAACCCCGGACGGGATTTCTAAGGAATGTCACCATTACGAATGTGCACTAAAGGGTTCAACTTCATCCGGATATCACGAACCATATTACATATGTGACGTTATTTAGTTCCAAAGAAATCCAGAAACCCTCATCTTCATCCTTTCCCCAGATCACCACCGCCTGTAGTACCTCTTAACAGAAACAAGATGCTCATCGGGCCTTGATGTGAAGTTGGACCTTCACATTTTGTGCTTGTTACGAGGTAAGTACACGTGATGGCGATGCGGGGGAAGGAAGGGTTTCTAGAGTTCTCTGAAACTAAACAAAATCATATATGTAATAGTGAAATCCGGAAAAAACTAGATCCTTTTGTACACATACATAATGGGGATATTCTTCATAACCCCGGAAGGGATTTCTGAGGAATATCACCATTACGAATGTGCACTAAAGGGTTCAGCTTCATCCGTATCTCACGAACCATATTACATATGTGACATTATTTAGTTTAAAAGAAATCCAGAAACCCTCATCTTCATCCTTTCCCCGGATCACCACCGCCTGTAGTACCTCTTAACAGGAACAAGATGTTCATCGGGCCTTGATGTGAAGTTGGACCTTCACATTTTGTGCTTGTTACGAGGTAAGTACACGTGATGGCGATGCGGGGGAAGGAAGGGTTTCTGGAGTTCTCTGAAACTAAACAAAATCATATATGTACTAGTGAAATCCGGAAAAAACTAGACCCTTTTGTACACATACATAATGGGGACATTCTTCATAACCCCGGAAGGGATTTCTGAGGAATGTCACCATTACGAATGTGCACTAAAGGGTTCAGTTTTATCCGGATCTCACGAACCATATTTCATATGTGACATTATTTAATTCAAAAGAAATCCAGAAACCCTCGCATTTGTTCCTTTCCCCGGATCACCACCGCATGTAGTACCTCTTAACAGGAACAAGATGGTCATCGGTCTGTGTGCCTCATATTTAGGGTGGACACATACAAGCAGCCTTGGTGGACCCGGCGCGCCAAGTGGGATGCACAAGATCCTAACTTTCTGAAAATCACAAGGCGCATCGAACCACCAAGGGCATCTGAGTGTGAACCAACTCTTTCAATCATCGGCATTTATTCAAAAGATCGAACGAACATCACAAGTAAAACTGCAATAACAGTTCCAAATTTCTAACACAAAGTAAAAAAAAAATTCTAACTTAGTGAAATTTTCTAACACTAACTTAGTGAAATTTTCTAACTTAGTGAAATTTTTCTAACACTAAAAATTTCTAACAACTAAAAATTCTAACACTAAAAAGTTCTAACCCTAAAATTTTCTAACACTAAAAATTTCTAACACTAAAAATTTCTAACACTAAAAATTCTAACACTAAAAATTTCTAACACTAAATGTTTCTACCAATAAAAATTTCTAACACTAAATTTTTCTAACACTAAAAATTTCTAACACTAAAAATTCTCTAACACTAAAATTTCTAATT
Organism: Alopecurus myosuroides; assembly: GCA_028641055.1. Lineage (NCBI taxonomy): Eukaryota > Viridiplantae > Streptophyta > Magnoliopsida > Poales > Poaceae > Alopecurus > Alopecurus myosuroides. The sequence goes on from CM054057.1 coordinate 572,398,780, forward strand.
TTTCTAACACAAAAATTTCAAAATAAATTCTAACTAAATTTTTTCTAACACTAAAATTCTAATACTAAATTCTATACCTAAATTTCTAACTAAATTTTTAAAACTAAACAAAATTGTAAAAAAAAGCACTAAATAAAAAAAATGTTCTCTGTTCTTACCTATACAGAGAGCTTGGGGCGAGAGGCAACGGCAAGGGGCGACGGCGAGGGGCGCGGCGCGGCGAGATCGATCATCCACGGCGCGCGGGCGCGTCGGAGGATGTCGGGTGCGGCGTACGGGCACGGGGCGACGACGACGGGCGCGGGCGCGGGCGAGGTCCTCCACGGGTCGACGACGGCGAGCTCCTCGGGGCGATGACGGCGCGGGCGCAGAAGGCGTACGGGCAGCCTGGCAGCGTCGTCTCGTCCAAATCCTGCGCGCGGTTATGATTTTGGGGGAGGGAGACGACGCCTATATATAGCGAGGGGCATCCGTCCCGGTTCGTAGGAACAACCGGGACGAAAGGGTCTTCCGTCCCGGTTGTTGCTACGAACCGGGACGGATGCCTCACACTTTTTTTCCGCAGGGGTACGTGTAACACGCGCGTTGGGGGGGCATCCGTCCCGGTTATTTGCAAAAACCGGACGAATGCCCTATTTTTTAATTATTTTTTGTTTTCTATTGTTTCCTTTATGTGTTTTATTGTTTTCCTTTATGTTTTATTTTGTTTTTTGTTTCCTTTTTGTCTTCTCTTGTTTTATTTTCTTTTCTATTGTTTCTTTTATGTTTTCTATTGTTTTCCTTTATGTTTTCTATTGTTTTATTTTGTTTTCTCTTGTATTCTTTTTGTTTTCTTTTGTTTTATTTTGTTTTCAATTGTTTCCTTTATGTTTTCTATTGTTTTATTTTGTTTTCTCTTGTTTCCTTTTTGTTTTCTCTAGTTTTATTTTGTGTTCTACCGTTTCCTTTATGTTTTCTATTGTTTTTCTTTATGTTTTCTATTGTTTTCCTTTATGTTTTATTTTGTTTTGTTTGTTACCTTTTTTTGTTTTCTATTGTTTCCTTTATGTTTTCCATTATTTCCTTTATGTTTTCTAGTGTTTTATTTTGTTTTCCATTATATCCTTTATGTTTCAAAGAATAACTCCACACGTTTCAAATACAGAACAAGGTACGTTAAATTTATAATAAGTGCACATCAGATCGGTTGATCCATGCATATACATAGTATCGTCGCATACAAGGCATCCGAGTGATTTGTATTCGGTCGATGAACCTTCAAGGGGGGTGTAGAACAAAACAATCGGTATCGCCATCATACAGCCCGACCGTGGCTATTGAGTGCATATATGCATATCAAAAGAAAGGTCAGACGTATGATGGCGAATCCGGGTGATTTGTATTCGGTCGATGAACTGAATGATGTATCAAACCTTTTTTCAAACCTTCAAGGGGGATGTAGAACAAAACAATCGGTATCGCCATCATACAGCCCGACCGTGCCTATTGAGTGCATATATGCATATCAAAAGAACGGTCGGACGTATGATGGCGAATCCGGATGATTTGTATTCGGTCGATGAACTGAATGATGTATCAAACCTTAATGGGGGATTGGAATAAAACAATCGGTATCGCCAGCATACACCCCAACCGTGGCTACTGAGTGTATATATGCATACCAAATGAACGGTAGGACGTATGCTGGCGAATCCGGATGATTTGTATTTGCTCAATGAACTGACTGATGTATGAAGGTGGGATATATATAGGGTCATCTGGCTCACAAAGTGTTCTTTTAGGGTTTCGATCCAACGGTTAAGAAACACCCCTGATCCAACGGCTCACAACCGCTCGAAAGAAACACACCGTACCCCTGATCGAACGGCTCACAACAGCTCGAAAGAAACACACCCCTGATCCAACGACTCACAAGCGCTTGAAAGAAACACACGATCCGTGTGATTCTTTCTGATTGGTCCCAACGAAACCCTAACCATTTAGTCCCGGTTGGTAAAACAGGCCGGTACTGAAGGGACGATCTGTTCCCTAACGGAACCCGAACCATTTCGTCCCGGTTGGTAAAACAGGCCGGTACTAAAGGGACAATCCGTTCCCCAATGGAAACCGAACCATTTCGTCCCGGTTGGTAAAACAGGTCGGGACTAAAGGGTTTGTTTCTTCTCACTATATATATATGCATTGCCACCATTGGCATAAACACATATAAACTCATCACTCTCTCATGGCTTCTACCGTACCCACTCTAACCTTCCTCCAGGCGGAGGCACTTTCCGCCTCGAACTACCCCTGCCCGCCCGGCTACAGCGTTCCCGCCTGTTGGATGCTGAGCGCCGGAGGAGTGCCGGTCCCTCCTCTTCCTCAAGGTGTGGCACGTCGGGCGGCCATCACGAACCACTACTACCACAAGCTCACGCCAGAGCAGCGGAGGAATCCCACTTGGAATCCTGACTACCGCCCTACTTGGGACGCCTTCTTCATTAATCGGCGTGAGAGTACGCTCGACAGGTACGAGGAGAACGACCCGCCTCCTTCGAACTTCAACGAGGCCGGTCATCAGCTGTGGTGTGGCCGCGGACGGACTCTTCAGAGCGTCATGAACTACATCAGGGACGGCGATAACCCCCGCCTACGCTACCCTCACGCCCAGTCCTGGCGTCGTGATCCTCCGAGGGAGTCCAGAGCACCGTCCGACGATAGTGACGACGACGGCGGCGACTACGATGACTACGAGTCAGAGTACTATAGGCCTAGGCAGGAGTATGACTAGCAGATCAGATCCAGTCTTGCCATTATGTAGAACTATGCTCTCGGTTTAGGTTTAGATCCACTCTTGCTATTATGTACTGCCTTTTTTATGTATCCAAGATGCATGTTTGTGTGCAATATGGGCGCGAGCACCGGTGCAACAAATTCTTTTATTAAAAACAGAAAACAGATGCGCTAGCGCGCCGCAGTTTGCAGGAATACAAATTCTTTTATTAAAAACAGAAAACAGACGAACACTACTCCTCGTCGTCGTCATCGGGGAACTCGTCGGTGAGCTCCTCCGGGTCATCGTCGTCGCCAAACTCGTCGGTGACCTCCTCGTCGTCGTCGGAGGTGCATTATGGTATGTCCGAGATAGGCCCCCACCTCAGATCGTCGGAGGCCTAGACTTCGCCGACGTGGTCAGCCCGACGGAGCTCTTGCAGCGCCTTCGTCCTCGCCTCCCGAGGGGCATCTAATGCGAGGTGGCGTCGAGGCGGCGCTCCGCCCTCTCAGCCGCGCAGGTCTGCCAGAGCTCCTCGTCGGAGCTCTCCTCCCCCAGATTGTGCCGGTAATACTCGCGTACGAGGAATGCACATAGGTGAACCACGAGATGAGTCATAATGTTGCAGAAGGATGGTGGGAACACCAACTCAAAACTAACAAGACACTAGACCACATCCCTCTGTAATCTTGCCAGAATTTCTTGATCGATTACCTTCTGAGATATTGCGTTGAGGAATGCACATAGCTTCACAATGGGTACTCGAACATTTTCCGGTAGAAGCCCCATCAATGCAATCGGAAGCAACTGCGTCATAATCACGTGGCAGTCATGAGACTTCAGGTTTTGGAATTTTTTCTCTGCCATGTTTATTATCCCCTTTATATTCGACGAGAAGCCATACGGAACCTTGATACTGTAAAGGACTTCAAAAAATATTTCCTTCTCTGCTTTAGTAAGAGCGTAGCTGCTTAAGTAATGGCGCCATGTATTTGTGTGCTTGTTGTTTGGGTCTTTCATACGTTGTTGGTCCTCCCGTGCTTCTGGCGTATCTTTTGACTTCCCATACACGTCCAGGAAGCATAGCAGGTTGACGCAGAGATTCTTTGTCACGTTGATGACTCCCAAGTGCAGGACATCAATTGTAGTACCTTTCGATAAGTATTTGAGTGTCGAACCCACGAGGAGCTGGAGGTAAGCTATCTATTCTCTAAAGCCCTATAACCCTCTTATATGGCTATTTATGCAAAGCAATAAGTTTGACTAAAAGGAACTAACTAATTAAAAGCAAGTGATGTGGAGTGTGGTTTGTCTAGTAACTAGTGAAGCAAGTTTAAAATGCAAGTAATCCTAGAGCAAGTTTCTAAAGCAAGTTTCTAAGCAAGTTTCACAAGTAGCAAGCATCAAATATCTCAAGTATCTCAAGGGAGCAAGTGTTCTAGCAATAGGTGTTTCGTTCGTGTGGTTGTCACAATTAGTGAAGCAAATGTTTTAGTCTTAGTTGTTTCTTCTAGGAAGGAGCCATGAATAGGTATGGTCAAGTAAATGATCTACAACCCCTTATGATGGATCATGTGGCCAAGTAAATGACTGCACAAGATTTATTAAGACATAAAGTCCCACCATAGCCTTACGTTCTAAGGTCCCCTATATATACCCCCCAATAACTTAACTTTGTGGCTCGGTCTCAGGTTACTGTCACTCCCAAGTCACCACCACTCCGTTATGCTACCGGTGATCACCTTACATGCATTCCCCAACATATGCGTGCACTCATATATTGTACATAAAGACAATCATAGAAGATAACAAACTTGTATGCAACCAATCAACGAACTATTTCACCATTGCCAAGAACAATTCACTACTCAAACATAGACGGGGAGACACAATACATCAAGGGAATATAGTATTTCATCATACATCGTGTTTGCCAAGAGATTGCAGTGAGAGATGGAGCTGATCTTGCTGTAGATGTTGATGATGAACACGCGGGAGGGGGGTGGAGCCCTCCGGGGGTGATCCCGGCGGCGTTTCCCCCCTCCGATCTTCTCCGGCGGCAGCCTTCTATCTCTCTGTTTCGTGGTTTCGTCTCTCAGCGCCGCCTCCTTCTCGAAAAGGCCAGGGGACCCTTTATATAGTCGTTTTTAGGTCACGAGACACTAGGGAGAAGAAAGATCGACGGCATCGGAGCCACTGGGGCAAAAAGGGGGCCCCACACGCGGCCAAGGAATCTGGCCGCGTGGAGGGTCCTCTTTTCCACCTGCTTGGCCTTTTGGCCCTCTACTTTGGCCCATGGTCTTTGTCTCGAAAATTCTGAACCGTGCTCTTTTGCCTTGCCCTTTTTGGAGTCCCGAAGCTCCCGAAAAGTCTGAAACAATAAAAAGTACGTTTTCTGGAAAACAGGGTTAGAACCAAAAGAAGGGGGATTGTTCAGAAAATCCCCCAAATCATTATAAAACATGAGTATAAGTTGCTAATATGTAGGAAAAACAAGTAATAACATGCAAAGTTCATGTATGCATTTTACATGCATCAACATCCCCAAGCTTAACCCATACCCGTCCTCGAGTATGAAGGTGATAAAACTAACATGGACTTTGCATTTTAAAACAATCATGGAATATCAAAGAAGATTATTCATGCTACATATAATCAAATGATTCATAATGTAGATGAGTAGCAACATACAATTCATGTTATAAGAAATATCAAATATGCAAGCAAAGATGCTTCATGAAAGTTCACAAAGTGTATAATGAAATAAAAGCACTATGGACCAAATGCATACACAAAATGAAAAATAAAATCTTATATTGGTCAAAGAATACCATAATGGAAAATAGAAAATTTGGTGGACACTTTGGAGAAAATTGAGTAGAGGTAAAACATGATCAAGTCTTATTTAGCCTCTAAATTATTCAACTAAAATTACTAATTGAAATGTGGCATCCATTGGTCTAAGACTCTTATTGCCCCTTTATCACTAGCATCTTAAATTGTGAATGTTGAAGTAATGTGATTGACAAGGTGTTGGTTGAATGCCTCATGCCCCGTGAGTGTGAAAACCTACTCCATGATTACTCAACTTAAGATTCCTAATAAGCTTTGTACAATCATAATAAGTATTAATGACATCATAGAGAACCGCAAAGAGGTACCTCTTGCACCATGGCATGGAAACCAGCCCATGTCACAATGACAAGATGAACAAACGGAGTAGACTCATCATCCTTTTTTATTTAATTCACTATATGCATAGCTTCTTATTTTATTGTAGGATGTGTTTGTAGAGTCCACTCTAGCTGTAAGTAAATTTCCACCATGATCAAGCATAGCTTGGGTTAGCGACCCAATGCGTTTCTCTAGTCATAAATATACTTACTCATCAAAACTTTCTATTCCTCTATTTCATTTCGGCATGGCAAGAGTCCAAAAACAAAAGTACATGATATCAACCGAATGTAAATTTTTGTGCAATGTTGAAAGCTTTCCAGTGATACACGTTTATAGCTAGCTCCCAACCAAAACACTTGTCAACGCAAAACTTTTAGCTCCGTTATTGGGTCATGTTTATTAAGTGCAATGAAAAGTAAAGGTGTGCATTCAAAAATTCGTGAGAGTCCTATCCCAAATTCAGCTCATGACAATTAATAAAGTGAATATCTTAATTTAGAACATAAATAACACTATAACATGGCGAACATAATCGGAATAGCTCTGAAGCTAATAGGTAGATATGGTGGACTCACTCGAAATACTTGGCTAAAGGGTGTTGGAAACAAGTTTATACTTGTTGGAATTTTTACTTTTTTGGCTAGCAAGAGGGAGATAGTTGACCAGCTACTATGCATGCATTAGTGTCCATAGAACTACTCATTTCATGACAAACTAAGTAAACTAACAATTAACATCAAAAACATGAATAAGAGATAGCTCATGACAACACTATTGCAAATTTCTACACCTAAAACAGCATATAAATCATGCAACTATAAGTAGTTTTTATAATCAACTAAAGCATCCCTTTCCCAATAAATATAACAGCATCCAACTTAATTCAACCCATTATTCTAGTAGCTGATTCTCATAAAGATAATTGTGGTGGTGGTCTCACAAATAAACTAAAAAAAACAAAACTAGACGCTTCAAGTTTCTGCGATAAATGCTTTGCTTAGAAAAACAGAAAGTAGACGTGTGCTGACCAAAAGAGTGTTGGTCCAGGGGGGTGTTCACCACATCCCCAAGCTTTTGGTTTTCACCACTCTTGGATATCTTTTGGCGCAGCTCCTCTATTCCCTGTGAAAAAAAATTACAAAACTTGTTTCTCCCATTCTTTTTCTGTGGGGTGAGATTAGCAAGGACAAACAAAACGTATGCATGCTGCACAAAATTCCAAAACAAATGCTCCAGAAGATAGACAATAAGGTTCATAATGTTGTACGTTCACTCTCTAGCTCGAAAATATCAAGGAAATTCAAGTCCCAAACCCAAAGAGTGCATCCAACAAAAGAAGGCAAAATTTGTCCAGAAAAGCAATAGCAGCAAAACGAACGTTTTCCCTAAGCTAGACTCATCAAAAAATTAATCCAATTTTGGTGCTTACAGAGTACGAAAAGTTGCAGAACATACTAAAAAATTAGCTCAATCCTACTTACAGATAAAAAAATGAAAAATCGAACGGTGAGCAGAATCGTGCTGAAACAGAAATTCCAAGCACTAGGATAGCAACTTTTAAATCCAAATGGGTGAAACTTGGCACTTTATTGAAAACTCCAGAAACTAAACTAAAGACTAAGTATCTTGTTACAGCAAGAGGACACTAGGAAAATCCAAACAAAAACAACCGGGTTGCCTCCCGTAAAGCGCTTTCTTTATAGCCATATAGCTAGGCTTTACTTACTTAACATCATGATGGTTGGAGTGAGGTGGCTCAGCATCCCCAAGCTTGGATTCTTGTACTTATTTGATACATGTAGGGTGAGCCCAGGGGTACATCCCCAAGCTTGATTGGTTGTCCCTCTTGATCTTTGTTCATCTCACTCAACTCTTCCTCCTGAAAAATTCTTCTTACACAAATCTCAACATAAAACTTGATTAGAGGGGTTAGTGCCTCCATAAATAAAATTCACATAGGTACAGCAAAGACACATAATGAGTTGATTCTAAATATTAACTACTGTTACTACAGTTGTGCATTGCTCATTGATCAAAAGAACCACACAAAACACAAGTAATGAGAGCAATGCAAAATAAAGACATAATCTGCCAAAAACTGAACAACCCGTAAAGAGTGAATTTTTAGAGGCACTTAAGTTGCATAGATCATAAAACTTAAAACTAATGAAATATGTAGTGATAACTAAATATTGCTGTCGTAAATTACCAGGTCAAAATTCCACTTCTGTGATTTTAAACATTTTTCGCAGTGAAGTTCAGGAATCTGTTTTCTTGACAGCTAATTACTATTGTTTAATCCTATCTCTCATGTAAGATTATTCTTGCCATTTAATATGAGGAATAAGACATAAATGTGATGTTACAGTAGTGAACTAATATTTTTATTGTTTTTAGCTTTGGAAAAAGTTTTAATGATAGAGAGTTTGCAATGGTTTCATTGGCATGAACAACACATGTTCAAGGTCGACCCCAACTTCTCCATTACTTATCCTTCTCATTTACTTTCCCAAATTTTTTATAAAATGAAAATCTTAAACTAAATGATACATAACAGTAGGTAAAGGCATTTTACATGTTGTAAAGACATAAATGTGTGCTCAAACCGAATAGGAAATTAAAGCATAAGGAACACACCAAAAAATATTAAACAATTTATTTTTAAGTCTAACCCATTTCCTATGCATTGGCATTTTGTAATGAAACGAATAAAAGAAGCACATAATAGCAAGCATAGAAAGGTAGATCAAGTGCAACTTCAATACTTTCAGCATAAAGAGGGGTAACTTAATATTGTTGAAATATGTGTAACCATGTTTCCCTCTCTCATAATAATTTTCAGTAGCATCATGAATAGATTCAACAATATGAATATCACATAAAACATTCTTATCATGAGCCACATGCATAAAAGAATCACTACTCTCCACATAAGTAAAATCCTCATTAGTGATAGTGGGAGTTAAACATTCATAGTTTTCATTGCAATCATCATATATAGGAGGCATAGTATCATCAAAGTGAATTTTCTCCTCCAAGCTTGGGGAACTAGAAATATCATGCTCATCAAAACCAACTTCCCCAAGCTTAAATCTTTCCATAGAATCAGCAAGTATATCATTTTTATCCTCAATAGTAGGGGGACTAAAAATATCATATTCATCAAGACAAACTTCCCCAAGCTCAAGGTTTTCCTTAGCAATAAAGGTGTTCAAAGAATTAGTACTACCACAAATATGATTGTTGTGCAAATAATTTTTCAATTTCTCCTCAAACACTTCATGTCCTAATTCAAGGTAGATATTATACAGTTCTAAAATTGTTTGGTTGTTTTCCATTTTATAATTTTTTTTTTCGGTTTTAGGTTTATATGTTAGTATGCAATGCAAACAAGAATAAAAGCTTAGCACAACCCTCCCGGCAACGGCGCCAGAAAAGTGCTTGATGACTCCCAAGTACAGGAGATCAATTGTAGTACCTTTCGATAAGTATTTGAGTGTCGAACCCACGAGGAGCTGAAGGTAAGCTATCTATTCTCTAAAGCCCTATAACCCTCTTATATGGCTGTTTATGCAAAGAAATAAGTTTGACTAAAAGGAACTAACTAATTAAAAGCAAGTGACGTGGAGTGTGGTTTGTCTAGTAACTAGTAAAGCAAGTTTAAAATGCAAGTAATCCTAGAGCAAGTTTCTAAAGCAAGTTTCTAAACAAGTTTCACAAGTAGCAAGCAGCAAATATCTCAAGTATCTCAAGTGAGCAAGTGTTCTAGCAATAGGTGTTTCGTTCGTGGGGTTGTCACAATTAGTGAAGCACATGTTTTAGTCTTAGTTGTTTCTTCTAGGAAGGAGCCATGAATAGGTATAGTCAAGTAAATGATCTACAACCCCTTATGATGGATCATTTGGCCAAGTAAATGACTGCACAAGATTGATTAAGACATAAAGTCCCACCATAGACTTACGTTCTAAGGTCCCCTATATATATCCCCCAATAACTTAACTTTGTGGCTCGGTCTTAGGTTACTGTCACTCCCAAGTCACCACCACTCCATTATGCTACCGGTGATCACCTTACATGCATTCCCCAACATATGCGTGCACTCATATATTGTACATAAAGAAAATCATAGAAGATAACAAACTTGTATGCAACCAATCAACGAACTATTTCACCATTACCAAGAACAATTCACTACTCAAACATAGACGGGGAGACACAATACATCAAGGGAATATAGTATTGGATCATACATCGTGTTTTCCAAAAGATTACAGTGAGAGATGGATCTGATCTTGCTGTAGATGTTGATGATGAACACGCCGGAGGGGGGTGGAACCTTCCGGGGGTGATCCCGGCGGCGTTTCCCCCCTCCGATCTTCTCCGGCGGCAGCCTTCTATCTCTCTGTTTCGTGGTTTCGTCTCTCGGCGCCGCCTCCTTCTCGAAAAGGCCAGGGGACCCTTTATATGGTCGTTTTTAGGTCACGAGACACTCGGGAGAAGAAAGATCGACGGCATCGGAGCCACGGGCGCAAAAAGGGGGCCCCACACGCGGCCAAGGAATCTGGCCGCGTGGAGGGTCCTCTTTTCCACCTGGTTGGCCTTTTGTCCCTCTACTTTGGCCCATGGTCTTCGTCTTGAAAATTCTGAACCGTGCTCTTTGTCCTTGCCCTTTTTGGAGTCCCGAAGCTCCCGGAAAGTCTGAAACACTAAAAAGTACGTTTTCTGGAAAACCAGGGTTAGAACCAAAAGAAGGGGGATTGTTCAGAAAATCCCCCAAATCAATATAAAACATGAATATAAGTTGCTAATATGTAGGAAAACAAGTAATAACATGCAAAGTTCATGTATGCATTTTACATGCATCAACATCCCCAAGCTTAACCCATACTCGTCCTCGATTATGAAGGGGATAAAACTAACATGGACTTTGCATTTTAAAACAATCATGGAATATCAAAGAAGATTATTCATGCTACATATAATCAAATGATTCATAATGTAGATGAGTAGCAACATACAATTCATGTTATAAGAAATATCAAATATGCAAGCAAAGATGCTTCATGAAAGTTCACAAAGTATATAATGAAATAAAAGCACTATGGACCAAATGCATACAAAAAATGAAAAATAAAATCCTATATTGGTCAAAGAATAGCATAATGGAAAATATAAAATATGGTGGACACTTTGGAGAAAATTGAGTAGAGGTAAAACATGATCAAGTCTTATTTAGCCTCTAAATTATTCAACTAAAATTACTAATTGAAATGTGGCATCCATTGGTCTAAGACTCTCATTGCCCCTTTATCACTAGCATCTTAAATTGTGAATGTTGAAGTAATGTGATTGACAAGGTGTTAGTTGAATGCCTCATGACCCGTGAGTGTGAAAACCTACTCCATGATTACTCAACTTAAGATTCCTAATAAGCTTTGTACAATCATAATAAGTATTAATGACATCATAGAGAACCGCAAAGAGGTACCTCTTACCCCATGACATGGAAACCAGCCCATGTCATAATGACAAGATGAACAAACGGAGTAGACTCATCATCCTTTTTTATTTAATTCACTATATGCATAGCTTCTTATTTTATTGTAGGATGTGTTTGTAGAGTCCACTCTAGCTGTAAGTAATTTTCCACCATGATCAAGCATGGCTTGGGTTAGCGGCCCAATGCGTTTCTCTAGTCATAAATATACTTACTCATCAAAATTTACTATTCCTCTATTTCATTTCGGCATGGCAGGAGTCCAAAAACAAAATTACATGATATCAACCAAATGTAAAATTTTTTGCAATGTTGAAAGCTTTCAAGTGATACACGTTTATAGCTAGCTCCCAACCAAACACTTGTCAAACGCAAAACTTTTAGCTCCCGTTATTGGGCCATGTTTATTAAGTGCAATGAAAAGTAAAGGTGTGCATTCAAAAGTTCGTGAGAGTCCTATCCCAAATTCAGCTCATGACAATTAAGAAAGTGAATATCTTAATTTAGAACATAAATAACACTATAACATGGCGAACATACTCGGAATAGCTCTGAAGCTAATAGGTAGATATGGTGGACTCACTGGAAATACTTGGCTAAAGGGTGTTGGAAACAAGTTTATACTTGTTGGAATTTTTACTTTTTTGGCTAGCAAGAGGGAGATAGTTGACCAGCTACTATGCATGCATTAGTGTCCATAGAACTACTCATTTCATGACAAACTAAGTAAACTAACAATTAACATAAAAAACATGAATAAGAGATAGCTCATGACAACACTATTGCAAATTTCTACACCTAAAACAGCATATAAATCATGCAACTATAAGTAGCTTTTATAATCAACTAAAGCATCCCTTTCCCAATAAATATAACATCATCCAACTTAATGCAACCCATTATTCTAGTAGTTGATTCTCATAAAGATAATTGTGGTGGTGGTCTCACAAATAAACTAAAAAAAACAAAACTAGACGCTTCAAGTTTCTGCGATAAATGCTTTGCTTAGAAAAACAGAAAGTAGACGTGTGCTAAACAAAAGAGTGTTGGTCCAGGGGGGTGTTCACCACATCCCCAAGCTTGTGTTTTTCACCACTCTTGGATCTCTCTTGGCGCAGCTCCTCTATTCCCTGTGAAAAAACTTTACAAAACATGTTTCTCTCATTCTTTTTCCGTGGGGTGAGATTAGCAAGGACAAACAAAACGTATGCATGCTGCGAAAAATTCCAAAACAAATGCTCCAGAAGATAGACAATAAGGTTCATAATGTTGTATGTTCACTCTCTAGCTCGAAAAGATCAAGGAAATACAAGTCCCAAACCCAAAGAGTGCATCCAACAAAAGAAGGCAAAATCTGTCCAGAAAAGCAATAGCAGCAAAACGAACGTTTTCCCTAATCTAGACTCATCAAAAAATTAATCCAATTTTTGTGCTTGCAGAGTACGAAAAGTTGCAGAACATACTAAAAATTTATCTCAATCCGACGTACGGATAAAAAATGAAAAATCGTACGGTGAGCAGAATCGTGCTGAAACAGAAATTCCAAGCACTAGGATAGCAACTTTAAAATCCAAATGGGTGAAACTTGGCACTTTATTGAAAACTCCAGAAACTAAACTAAATACTAAGTATCTTGTTACAGCAAGAGGACACTAGGAAAATACAAACAAAAACAACCGGGTTGCCTCCCGTAAAGCGTTTTCTTTATAGCCATATAGCTAGGCTTTACTTACTTAACATCATGATGGTTGGAGTGAGGTGGCTCGGCATCCCCAAGCTTGGATTCTTGTACTTATTTGATACATGGAGGGTGATCCCAGGGGTACATCCCCAAGCTTGATTGGTTGTCCCTCTTGATCTTTGTTCATCTCACTCAACTCTTCCTCCTGAAAAATTCTTCTTACACAAATCTCAACATAAAACTTGATTAGAGGGGTTAGTGCCTCCATAAATAAAATCCACATAGGTACATAAAAGACACATCATGAGTTATTCTAAATATTAACTACTGTTACTACAGTTGTGCATTGCTCATTGATCAAAAGAACCACACAAAACACAAGCAATGAGAGCAATGCAAAATAAAGACATAATCTGCCAAAAACTGAACAACCCGTAAAGAGTGCATTTTTAGAGGCACTTAAGTTGCTCAAATCAGAAAATTTAAAACTAATGAAATATGTAGTGATAACTAAATATTGTTGTCGTAAATTACCAGGTCAAAATTCCACTTCTGTGATTTTAAACATTTTTTGCAGTGAAGTTCAGGAATCTGTTTCTTGATAGCTAATTACTATTGTTTAATCATATCTCTCATGTAAGATTATTCTTGCCATTTAAGATGAGGAATAAGACAGAAATGTGATGTTACAGTAGTGAACTAATATTTTTATTGTTTTTAGCTTTGGAAAAAGTTTTAATGATAGAGAGTTTGCAATGGTTTCATTGGCATGAACAACACATGTTCAAGGTCGACCCCAACTTCTCCATTACTCATCCTTCTCATTTACTTTCCCAAATTTTTTATAAAATGAAAATCTTAAACTAAATGATACATAACAGTAGGTAAAGGCATTTTACATGTTGTAAAGACATAAATGTGTGCTCAAACCGAATAGGAAATTAAAGCATAAGGAACACACCAAAAAAATATTAAACAATTTATTTTTAAGTCTATCCCATTTCCTATGCATTGGCATTTTGTAATGAAACAAATAAAAGAAGCACATAATAGCAAGCATAGAAAGGTAGATCAAGTGCAACTTCAATACTTTCAGCATAAAGAGGGGAAACTTAATATTGTTGAAATATGTGTAACCATGTTTCCCTCTCTCATAATAATTTTCAGTAGCATCATGAATAGATTCAACAATATGAATATCACATAAAACATTCTTATCATGAGCCACATGCATAAAATATCACTACTCTCCACATAAGTAAAATCCTCATTAGTGATAGTGGGAGTTAAACATTCATAATTTTCATTGCAATCATCATATATAGGAGGCATAGTATCATCAAAGTGAATTTTCTCCTCCAAGCTTGGGGAACTAGAAATATCATGCTCATCAAAACCAACTTCCCCAAGCTTAAAACTTTCCATAGAATCAGCAAGTATATCATTTTTATCCTCAATAGTAGGGGGACTAAAAATATCATATTCATCAAGACAAACTTCCCCAAGATCAAGGTTTTCCTTAGCAATAAAGGTGTTCAAAGAATTAGTACTACCACAAATATGATTGTTGTGCAAATAATTTTTCAATTTCTCCTCAAACACTTCATGTCCTAATTCAAGGTAGATATTATACAGTTCTAAAATTGTTTGGTTGTTTTCCATTTTATAATTTTTTTTGTGTTTTAGGTTTATATGTTAGTATGCAATGCAAACAAGAATAAAAGCTTAGCACAACGCTCCCCGGCAACGACGCCAGAAAAGTGCTTGATGACTCCCAAGTGCAGGAGATCAATTGTAGTACCTTTCGATAAGTATTTGAGTGTCGAACCTACGAGGAGCTGAAGGTAAGCTATCTATTCTCTAAAGCCCTATAACCCTCTTATATGGCTGTTTATGCAAAGCAATAAGTTTGACTAAAAGGAACTAACTAATTAAAAGCAAGTGACGTGGAGTGTGGTTTGTCTAGTAACTAGTGAAGCAAGTTTAAAAAGCAAGTAATCCTAGAGCAAGTTTCTAAAGCAAGTTTCTAAACAACTTTCACAAGTAGCAAGCAGCAAATATCTCAAGTATCTCAAGGGAGAAAGTGTTCTAGCAATAGGTGTTTCGTTCGTGGGGTTGTCACAATTAGTGAAGCACATGTTTTAGTCTTAGTTGTTTCTTCTAGGAAGGAGCCATGAATAGGTATAGTCAAGTAAATGATATACAACCCCTTTATGATGGATCATGTGGCCAAGTAAATGACTGCACAAGATTTATTAAGACATAAAGTCCCACCAAAGACTTACGTTCTAAGGTCCCCTATATATATCCCCCAATAACTTAACTTTGTGGCTCGGTCTCAGGTTACTGTCACTCCCAAGTCACCACCACTCCATTATGCTACCGGTGATCACCTTACATGCATTCCCCAACATATGCGTGCACTCATATATTGTACATAAAGACAATCATAGAAGATAACAAACTTGTATGCAACCAATCAACGAACTATTTCACCATTGCCAAGAACAATTCACTACTCAAACATAGACGGGGAGACACAATACATCAAGGGAATATAGTATTGCATCATAAATCGTGTTTGCCAAAAGATTACACTGAGAGATGGAGCTGATCTTGCTGTAGATGTTGATGATGAACACGCCAGAGGGGGGTGGAGCCCTCTGGGGGTGATCCCGGCGGCGTTTCCCCCCTCCGATCTTCTCCGGCGGCAGCCTCCTGTGTCTCTGTTTCGTGGTTTCGTCTCTCGGCGCCGCCTCCTTCTCGAAAAGGCCAGGGGACCCTTTATATAGTCGTTTTTAGGTCACGAGACACTCGGGAGAAGAAAGATCGACGGCATCGGAGCCACGGGGGCAAAAAGGGGGACCCGACACGCGGCCAAGGAATCTGTCCGCGTGGAGGGTCCTGTTTTCCACCTGGTTGGCCTTTTGACCCTCTACTTTGGCCCATGGTCTTCCTCTCGAAAATTCTGAACCGTGCTCTTTGGCCTTGCCCTTTTTGGAGTCCCGAAGCTCCCGGAAAGTCTGAAACACTAAAAAGTACGTTTTCTGGAAAAACGGGGTTGGAACCAAAAGAAGGGGGGTTGTTCAGAAAATCCCCCAAATCATTATAAAACATGAATATAAGTTGCTAATATGTAGGAAAAACAAGTAATAAAATGCAAAGTTCGTGGATGCATTTTACATGCATCACACGTGCATCACGTCGAGTGAAGAGCGAACCTCTATAACTTTCCAATAGGGTAGCTCCCAAAATATAGATTTCTTCGTTCACATGGGTGCGCGCTTATCAGGGCCGTTCGGAACAGGTTGGCTGTCATCACCCTTCCCAAAGATTACTTTTAGTTCCTTGACCATATCGAATAAATCATTACCACTACGGACGTCAGGCTTCTTCCGGTTATCTGCCTCACTTATGAAATGCTTCCCTCCTTTCTTTCTTACGGGATGCTTGATCGGAAGAAATATACGATGCCCCAGATATAAAATCTTTTTACATTTATCCAAATAAACACTTTCAGTCTTATCTAAACAGTGTGTGCATGCATTGTATCCCTTTTTTGTATATCCGGAAATGTTACTAAGAGCAGGACAATAATTGATGGTTACGAAAAGCAACGCCCGTAGGTCAAATGGCTTTTGTTCGTTCTCATCCCAGACACGTACACCTGGTTTACCCCACAATTGTAAGAGTTCTTCCACTAATGGTCTTAGATACACATCAATGTCGTTGCCAGGTTGCCTCGGGCCTTAGATGAGAACTGGCATCATAATGAACTTGTGCTTTATGCACAACCAAGGAGGAATGTTGTACATACATAGAGTCACGGGCCAGGTGCTATGACTCGAGCCTGCTCCCCAAAATGATTAAAGCCATCTGTACTTAGACCAAACCATAAGTTTCTCGCCTCTCCTGTAAAGTCCGGGAAGTCTCTCTCGATCTTTCTCCACTGCGATCCATCGGCGGCGTGTCTCAACTTTCCGTCTTTCTTACGGTCTTCTTTGTGCCATTGCAACAACCTAGGATGCTCTTTGTTTCTAAACAGACGTTTCAACCGTGGTATCATAGGAGCATACCACATCATCTTTGCAGGAACCCTCTTACGGAGGGGGGGGCTCGCCGTCAACGTCATCAGGGTCATCTGCTCTGATCTTATACCGCAGTGCAGTGCATACCGGACATTCATCCAAATTCTCGTACTTCTCACCGCAGTAGAGGATGCAATCATTAATGCATGCATGTATCTTCTGCACATCTAATCCTAGAGGGCAAAGAGCTTTCTTTGCTTCATACTTACTCTCAGGCAATTCGTTATCCTTTGGAAGGTTCGACTTCATTAGTTGAAGTAAACTCTCAAATGCCTTGTCAGTCACACCGTTCTGTGCCTTCCCTTTCAGCAACTCTAGTGTGGTACCGAGGTTTGTGCTGCCATCTTCGCAATTTGGGTACAACAACTTTTTATGATCCTTTAACATGTTGTCCAGCTTCAACCTCTCCAATTCACTTTCACATTTTTCCCTTGCATCAGCAATAACTCATCCAAGATCATCATCGGGCTCTTCTAATGCACGTTCTTGATCACCTACATCTTCTGCATTGTCTTCCATTGTAGTATCACCGTATTCAGAGAACAAAGAATCTTCTTCTTCTTCATTGTCTTCCATTAGAACCCCTCTTTCTCCATGCTTGGTCCAGCAATTATAGCTGGACATGAAACCTCTCTGAAGTAGGTGGCCGTGAAGTACTCTCGAGGAAGAGTGCTCCCTGACGTTCCGACAATCAACACATGGACAACACATAAAGCCGTTATCTTTGTTCGCCTGAGCTATAGCGAGAAATGCATTTAGGCCTGCCATATACTCAGAAGTGCTTCGGTCACCGTACATCCATCGCTGCCGTGCATCCATCTGCATCGTATAATTAAGTTTATCAAAAAATATTACAATAACATCTTCAATAGAGAAATGACCACAGTACATCCACAAATATAACTTTTTATGTATCAATTGCAGATGAAAAAGATAAGTTTGCTAACCTCGGTCGAAGATACCATTTTCTGTGAGCTAATGTGTGGCTCGGGTATTTTGTCGAACACCTCGTGTGCATAGTAAAATAACACGCAATAGCACCCACCTCTCTCACTCCTCCAAGAAAAAAACAGAGGGAAGGGGGCAGCTGGGAGGGAGTATATGTAGGGGGAAGGGGGCATTGGTCCCGGTTTGTGGCACGAACTGGGACCAATGCCCTTGCGCGTGCCACGTGGCCTGTGGCGAGGCATTGGTCCCGGTTGCCCTCAGGCGATTTCTGCTGCGTCGGGCGCACAAACCGAGACGAATGCATATCATTTGTCCCGAATTTTGATGCAACCGGGACTAATGCCTTTTTTAGCCCTGAACGAAAGCTGTTGTTTCCACTAGTGCCTCTTGCCCGGCCGTGGGAAAGACCCCAACGGCCGGCTCTCTCGCTCCCTCGTAGCTCTCTCTCTCCCTCTCAAACCCTAGCAACCATAGCAGGTAAGGTAAGGAGACTCGCACAATCAAATATTTAATTCCTAATACTATAAACTACAAGGGATTATACTAGTAGCTTTCGTGTATCTGAACATGTGCAAGGAGTATCAACTCTAGAAAAAGTGCAAGGAGCAAGAAACTGCACTGCATCGCAAACTCTATGAACGCGACAATACAAAGTTCAGGAATATCAACAAAGACAAGTGGCTAGTACTCTCCAAAGGCAAATTAGCATTTGTTCTTACACAATGGTATTATACAAGCTCAAGGATGGGTATAGGGTCATATACTAGAGAAACAACTTTCAATTATACACCCGTTTCATAAAATCCATCTATTAGTGTGCTACAAGTCACTAGATTTGATCTACTTCCCAGCAGAAAAATTACCTTTATCAAGAATTTGATTGGAAGGATTAGGCAAGGGAGGAAGAACCATAGCTGCCTGCCCTCTAGATTGCTGTGGATGCCGCCACCCTCGCAACTTCTTGTCTGCTTCCGGGGGATTCTTCTCCTCCTCATCCGGTGGATTCTTTCTCCCCTCCCCCGCCGCTTCCTCCAGTGCGCCTGACATCCTCTTCGCAGCTGGGTGACGGGGAGGGATTCGAGCTTGACTGCAGCCGGGGAGGTGGTCGACGGCCGGGATGTTGGAGTGCCACCTCCATCGGCTGAGGAGACGGGCGACGGCCAAGTAGTCAACCGGCGCTGGCAACCTCGATTGGGGATGCGAGGAAGCAGAGGGCTCTGGTTGTGCGGCGGATACGGCCATGTAACGGCTTCGCGGACACTTTCTGCCAAGCCCGCCACGATTAAGCGGCCCATCCGCATGTCCACTTTGGACTCTGTAGCAACGCGGACAGAACGGACCGGCGGACGTCCGCGTCCGCCTGCATCCTGAGACCCCATGCATGAACGAGGTCATTCTGCAACCAAATCCATTATTCGGTTCAGTTCAGACGAGTCAAGGAATGACAATCCCGCGACAACAAAAATTCTAGCTGATCGGCGTATCATATGCCACACGCATCTCAAAGCATCCCTTGAGAAGACCGGGACCTGCACCTCTACAACCTGCACTCGGATTACCCTATTCTACGCTTTTTGTGATGGTTAGCCGTAGAACATGCACCCCTGTACCATTCGCTCCCTTTGTGGCGATAGTTGGGCCATAGAGTTTGCGATTTACATAGGACCAGAGCCTAGAGGTTGCGATTTACCTGGGCCGGCCCGTCGATCCTAGTGTTGATGCGTCGTGCGCTGACCGAAGCAATTGGCATAGCATAGGATCTCACATCAGGATGAGGATGCAGGTGGGACGACATGCGCGACGCCCGCGAAACACCCGCATATGACCGCATAATTATGTGGCATTATGCGGGTAGTCCATAAAATTTTCGCGGATGTTCGCGGTGTCTGCATGTCCCACATAAGTTACGCGACTAGACTAATCAAAATACAGAAAAACAGTTTGGTTTGCTATATTGCTTCTTCTTCCTTGCTAACCTTGGAACGGCTTAGGTTCTGCTCTACCGGCCAGCATCAGGTTCATCGTAGCGGCGCAGACCTGGTGGTGCAGGCGTACGTGGCTCGAGTGGTGCTTTGAGGGAACTACTAGTAGTGTCAGCGATAAGTGGGATTCGTGGGCACGGCTGACGGCCCGCAAGTGCCCGCATATTTTGCTAGTGAGCCCGTGGGCGTCCGCTTAAGGTATTTTGTGGGACGGGATATGCGGGTCCGTGGGCCTCCCACATCCACTTGCATCCTGAATCTCACATTTTGGCCTTGCCTTGTTTGGGAAAGAAGCCACCATTCTTCTGTGCAGAATAGCTCTACTACGGTTGGCCGTGACCACTGTGAAAACCTGACTCGACGCGTAGCTCTCTTCTGTGTTTGGGAAAGAAAGTAGCTCATTTGTTCTAGGAGTGGTGTTTTGGCTCCAGGAGCATATGCATCATTTATTTGAAATGCATTTTAAACGTATTTCAAAATGCTAAAAAAATTGGAAAATTTTGTTCCTGCGTATATTTCAACATCCTATATGTTCAGAAAGACATTTCATGAAAAAATGATATTTTTTGTGCCTTCTGAAAAAGACAAAATTTTGTGCTAAGATTAGCCTTTTCACGAGACATTTTTTGTATTTTTACGCAGTCCACAAAAAATTTCGTTTTTTCGCGAAACCACTTTGTGACCACATAGAACGTGAATGTGTATATGTAACATTTTATTACATATTTTTTCAAATTTTTAAAATATGTTTTTTTTTAATACTAGGTGCATATACACCCGAGTGACAAAGTGAATTTCCCATCTGTTACTCTTTGCCCCGTTGTTTCTCATATCTCTTTTGGCACTCGACAACTCCTTCTCAGTGTCAACCCTTTCAATTCCGCAATGCAAGGGTAGAAATCTTACACTTTGCATCTTGCTTGAAGCTTTGTGTCCCCTTGGCCTAACCACACTGTCAGCCATGCTTGGGCCGCCTTCTTCAAGCTTGATGACCGATGAATAATTGGCATGTTTCTTTGATTAATTGGCCCCTTCTTTGAATGGAACATAGAGGGTTTGCCACTTGGGACATCCTTTGATCATCATCCAACAACGACTCAATGTGCAAGGCTTGTCTTCATAGAATTCCATGAGTTATTCAAAGCTTGGAGCAACATGTCTTGCATCTTGATTCCACTCACGAGCTGGAGTACAACATAATCATCTGCAACTTGAAACTTGGTGCACTCCGCTTGGAAAATGAACACGTCATTCATAGCGAGTTGTCATTCCGATCACTCTCAGTATTATAGGGCTTGTCATTTCTATGTTCATGAAAGTATTACCCGACCCTCTCACAATATGCCCCTCTTTTTGCTCGGCACCACAAAATGAATCTTGTCCAATTTTCATCCAAGCCTCACAAAGCACCATGTCCTACTTCTCCGTGTATGCTATGGTTCTCTTTCTTTACCGCTTTTGTGTTCCAGCTTGTCGGTTGCGCTCATCCGCAAACAACGGTTGTTGCTCAATAGAGACCTCATCATACAAGTCTCTTGTTGATCATTGTGTCTTCCCTGATTGATCATCTCATTCGTCCACTAGTAGAGAACACACCTTTTGTTCAGGCCAAAAAACACCTTTAGCCCCGGTTCTGCTACGAACTGGGGCTAAAGGTGTGTCCGTCCACCAGAGCTAAGAAATTTTGGGAGACTAAGTGTGCAGTGATGCTATTTAGAGTGAGCCAGTATTACTTGCTCACACCATTTTCTGTTCAGACTGACACAGTGCACATTAGAGCATCGGCAGGGAGCTTGTGCTTGACTGAAGTGATGTGCCTCTCAAATGCAACAAATATATGTCTTTGATTTCCAAAAGGCCAGAAAATACTTTTGTACTCACGCTGCTTCATGCGAAACAATACTGAAATTGGTGTAATTTCTTGGTTGAGAAACATCTCTACAATGAATCAGGGCGGTGTCTCAGTAATGTGCTTGTATTATAATATTAAACATATCAAAGTTGGATATATTATGTCTTTTTATTACTGCAGCAAGATTGGATTTACAGTCTACAACCTCTATTAGTAGTTTTGTTTCAAAGTACCTAACAAACTGATTGATTGTTATTAAACATAAAACATTTAATGATTGTTCTAATTAATTATTAGTAGGATTCCAAAGTTCAGGTGTTTTAATTCATTAATATTGTGCATTTTCGATCTGACATAACAATCTTATTGGTAGATTTGTTTCTCACGACTTAACAAACTTATTTGAAGAAGTATTTTTTAATAATTTCATATTATTGGAGACAAAGTTCCAAATCTTTTCGTTGATTTTATATTGGTCGATGCAAAAATATTTTTGACACATTATATAGACGTGCGTTGCACGTACATCCCTGACATTATTATTAATAGCTGAATGCTCGTGCATTGTCACAGGTTTTTGAAATTTCTCTCCCACATGTAAATATGATGGACGTGGGTATAGAAAGGATAACTACATAGTATCACAAAAATATTAAAATCATTTTTCCTTGGATTGTATTTCAATATATAGACGTCATATGCATACAAAGCACTTTGTTATTAACTAAGATATACTCCTTTATGCATTCACATATTATCTATTTATCTTACAAGTTCATGCATGTTGCATTTATCTTCATTGAGAACTGCTAGGCATCCGACGTTTTCCATCCGACGGTTTGCTGTGCCATCCCTTTGCATCAGCAAGTCAAGCACGATTGTCATTCCCATGTCGTACAGGTTTCGGACATGAAACGTCGGATGCAAAGCAATTCCGATCTTTATTTGACATGGTGCTGCCATTACCTCCTAGAGTTCCTAAGATTATATGTGCTGACCATGCTTGGTATGTTTAGCAAGTTGAACGGGTCTGTGTGTTATGAAATTGTAGTTTCAAAGGAGAGATATATGGTGAATGAATGTACTAGTACACTATATAGCCAAAAAAATCGTTGGTATGTGGCTCCCCCTTAGGGACGTGCAACTTGATGCCAATATGAAGGATGGCATTGTCTGGAGGTTCGCGGGGAATGGGATCTATTCGGCGACCTCCAAAAGTCAAGTTCTTTGCTTGATTTGTGGCTTCAAAATTGTGTTTGGGCAGCTGACCGCCTACAACAAAGAGGATGGTCTAATTGTGGGCTCTGCCCGAGCTCCGGAATCCGTTGACCATATGTTCTTGTCAGTTGTCGCTTCTCCAACGGCTTAGATCGTCTTCACCAGCACCCCATAAACGGTCCTGCAATGCCTCAATGGGGTCCGGATCAAAATACCGCCCGCAGCGGCACCCTCCAAAGGTGTCCACATGTCAATTTTATGTTCGGCACCCGTAGGCCACCCGCCAAACTTTGTAGCCCACCCGACAGGCGGGTGCCACCCGTCATAGAGACAGCCAGGGCAAAGGCGTTTAAAGGCATTGTGTAGTAGAGCGTTGCGACCGCGTTAATGGCGATGACAAAACGTGATTGTCTGCCAGGCGACTGAACGGCGGTTCGTCTATGGCAGACGCCAACCATTTACTACGACGGGACGTGGATGCAGCCTTCCCGGCTCCGCAAGAGGAACCTGTGGAACCGAGTAGTACGGGGGCGGTGACCACGTGGAAGCGATGGCTGGACGGCCGGGAACCTCGGACACGGCGCGCATGGTTGCGGCCACCGTAAATCGACACCTCGGGAGATACAATACCCTCTTTTCCAGCTTTACTGCTGAAATTTGGGATGGGCTTTTAGCCCATTAGGCAATTTCTATTTAATCCCTAAGACTCATGCAGCCATAGCAAATGGTGGGAGTTTAGTCTCATATTGCTAGTTGGGAGAGTTTTGCACCGACGTATAAGGTGAGCTCTCTCCCCACTAGTGTGAGTTGGTATGAAGAGAGAGGAGTTGTGGAGGTGTTCCACACGTGCGCTCCTCCTCCTCCGCCGCCCGCCTCGCCTCGTCACGACACGTCACGACGCGCCGCGGGTTGCGGGAATGAGCCGAGCCGATGTCTTTATTTTTTGCGGGAATGAGACGTCATATTGATTGTTGTTTAATTGCGTCACAGTTATTTTGGTAACACCATATTGATCACGTGTAATAACCGTGCGCAGTAAAACGCCGCATTTATCACACGGTAACGGCTGTAGTAAACGCCAATTGAATTGACCGTTCTCCTACTCGGTCGTGCCTATATATTGGAGGCTCAGCGGACACAGAAAACATAACTCATACACTCTGCCTCTTTGCGCTCATTGTCGTTCCACCTCCTATTGCTGCCGCCGGTGATCCCATCCCGTCCACCGCGTACACGACGTACGGGAGAGTAGGCCTCCGAAACCCCGCCTCTCCAGATCTTGTACGGGAGAGGGGCGATTAGGTTTTTGGGGAGCGTCTCCTACGCGAATGTTCGCTGCTGCTGTACATCTACTTCGTCTACTACCGCGTCGCCCTCTTTGTCAACATGTCTACCGAAGCCGAACGCACTGCTGCTGCCCCCGAGGCCGCCACTTCTGCCACCGAGGCGGCCTCACTACGGGAAACGAGATAGACGCCGACGGCCAAGTATCGGCCCCCTCGGCGTAGGGTGGTCGGTACGATTGGCCACCCGCCTGCCCGTCGGCGTCTCTTCCCCCTCGGCGTATGCGCTCTTTCCCCGACGGCCACCGTCGGCGCAGGTAACCCCGTCGGCGTAGGCTCTGAACAGAACGGCAGTGGAACGCGCCCCCCATTACGTAGCTAATACGCCGAGGGGGGTCGTCGGCGTATGTGCCATAGGCTACGCCGAGGGGGGGCCGTCGGCGTAGGCTGATATTTTTTTCACTTGTGTCCAACAAATGTGTCTAAATTTAATTTAGTTTTATTTGTTTCCCTATATTATTTTAATATATTTATAATTTCTTTGTTAATAGGAGTGGTTGTACCTCCGAATGTCACTATCCCGCCATCCGCACCCATGCATGAAATATTAGGGTGAAATCTCCCGGACCCGACCCAACAACACATTAATCTAAGATAAATAAATAACATACTTATTATATGATATACTTAAACATTAATATTAAATACATAAATGAATTTGTACGGATCCCGAGGCCCCGCATCCCCTCTTTTGGGAAACCCTATAACTTACGATTGCGTCGTGTACCCCCATAGATGGACATCGAAAGGCGGTAGAATAGTAGAACCTTCGTTGCTTTATGCATGGTTAGGTAATAGAAACATGTAAGACAAGTGTGGCCCCAGAATTCAAGAAGATTCATTTGGGTAGACCCGTAGCGGGAGTTTCGCGGTTTCTTGTAGCGGTCCAATGAGAGGGAATCTTCCGAAGAGTTGGTCCATGCCATTATTTTTATTCTTCCTAGGGCCCACTAAAACACATCCAAGCAACTAGTACCACTTTGCTACCCCATTTTTACATCGGTGCCGGTCGTAGTCTTATAAGGTTTTTTTAGTCTCCAGCCGGTCTAGGGTTTCACCGGAGAGGGGGTCTGGAGCGTCGGGATCCCACCACAATCTAGGGTTTTGTATGGCAACTAGTTACACATTGCTACCCCATTCGACTTCGTTACCGCGTGTATTCGTATAGGTCCGGTATTTCTCCAGCGGGTCTAGGGTTTCACCGGAGGAGAGCTCCGGAGCGTCCGGATCCTGAAACAAGCTAGGGTGTGCCATACCATGTTAGTATAGGTGTGTTGTGTGTTTTGGATGGCAAATATTGCACTCCGGGGTGTGACCCGCTTCACCGGCATCCACTTCTCTCTACGGAGTTTACATGCGCTTATAGGCTGAAACTCCCTTATCGAACGAAACGTCGGGAATCTTCCGAAGAGTTGGGTTCTACCTTTGTGTTTTGTGTTGATATGGCCTACCCAAACACATGCAAGCAACTAGTTCCACATCGCTACCCCCATTCGACGCCGTTACCGCGTGTATTCGTATAACTCCGGTATTTCTCCAGCGGGTCTAGGATTTCACTGGAGGGGGGCATGACCGCTCGTAGCTAGGGGTTGAATATTGAGAAAATATTTGTGTATCTATGATGAAATAGGTATTTGTGTACCTAAAAATTCTTTTTTCCAAAAAATCATGAGCAAACTATGAGGTACTTGTAGTTCAAATTTGACCAGTTTCCAGCAGAATCGGCAGAAACTTGTGTTTTTCAAAAGAGCTGGATGTAAACCTTTTCATATGAAACAAATTGATTATTTGTGCATATAACATGGTCTAGTATTTTCAAAAATTATAGATCTCATGTTTTGCAACATATTTGTGGTAGGTCCTTCACAAAAAAACCCATTTTTTACACTCGGAAAATGGAAAATGGTTTTTTTCTTCAATGAAAAGGAAAACTTCCTCCGTCAATATTGTCCGTGCTTACAAGATGCATGTTTGTGTGGAATATGGGAACATATGAACAAACTAGGCCATGGATATGACCATAACACCCGTCATTTGGCCCGAAACCCAGGAATGTTCGTAGGAGATAACTTATTTTTGTGAACACATTTTTAACACAACTGTCGTATTCCAAGTTTAGTATTTTTGGTGTATACTAGTACCTATATAATGACACCACGCGAAGGCCTTGCATCATTTTGGGTTGTTTTAAATTTTTTGAAATTTTCTAAGCCGGTTTAAGGAAAAAGTCAAGGCGGGGGGCATGACCGTTCGTAGCTAGGGGTTGAATATTGAAAAACTCTTGTTGTATCTATGAAGAAATAGGTATTTTTGTACCTCAAAATGATTTTTGCCAAAAATCATGAGCAAACTATGAGGTACATGTAGTTCAAATTTTACTAGTTTCCAGCGGAATCGGCAGAAACTTGTGTTTTTCAAAAGATATGGATGGAAACCTTTTCATATGAAACAAATTGGTTATTTGTGAATATAACATGGTCTAGTATTTTAAAAAATTATAGATCTCAAGTTTTGCAACATATTTGTGGTAGGTCCTTCACAAAAAAAAACCATTTTTTACACTCGGAAAATGGAAAATAGTTTTTTTCTTCAATGAAAAGGAAAACTTCCTCCGTCAACATTTTCCGTGCTTCCAAGATGCATGTTTGTGTGGAATATAGGAACATTTGAACAAACTATGCCATGGATATGACCATAACACCCGTCATTTGGCCCGAAACCCAGGAATGTTCGTAGGAGATAGCTCATTTTTGTGAACACATTTTCAACACAACTGTCGTATTCCAAGTTTAGTATTTTTGGTGTATACTATTACCTATATAATGACACGACGCGAAGGCCTTGCATCATTTTGGGTTGTTTTGAATTTTTTGAAATTTTCTAAGCAGGTTTAAGGAAAAAAGTCAAGGCGGGGGGCAATGACCGTTCGTAGCTAGGGGTTGAATATTGAGAAACTCTTGTTGTATCTATGATGAAATAGTTATTTTTGTACCTAAAATTGATTTTTTGCCAAAAAAATCATGAGCAAACTACGAGGTACCTGTAGTTCAAATTTGACCAGTTTCCAGCGGAATCGGCAGAAACTTATGTTTTTCAAAAGAGCTGGATGGAAACCTTTTCATATGAAAAAAATTGGTTATTTATGCATATAACATGTTCTAGTATTTTAAAAATTATAGATCTCAAGTTTTGAAACATATTTGTGGTAGGTCCTTCACAAAAAAACCCATTTTTACACTCGGAAAATGGAAAATGGTTTTTTTCTTCAATGAAAAGGAAAAATTCCTCCGTCACCATTGTTCGTGCTTCCAAGATGCATGTTTTTGTGGAATATGGGAACATTTGAACAAACTATGCCATGGATATGACCATAACACCAGTCATTTGGCCCGAAACACAGGAATGTTCGTAGGAGATAGCTTATTTTTGTGAACACATTTTCAACACAACTGTCGTATTCCAAGTTTAGTATTTTTGGTGTATACTAGTACCTATATAATGACACCACGCGAAGGCCTTGCATCATTTTGGCTTTATTTTGAATTTTTTGAAATTTTCTAAGCTGGTTTAAGGAAAAAGTCAAGGCGGGGGGGCATGACCGTTCGTAGCTAGGGGTTGAATATTGAGAAACGGTTGTTGTATCTATGATGAAATAGGTATTTTTGTACCTAAAAATGATTTTTTGCCAAAAAATCATGAGCAAACTATGAGGTACCTGTAGTTCAAATTTGACCAGTTTCCAGCGGAATCGGCAGAAACTTATGTTTTTCAAAAGAGCTGGATGGAAACCTGTAACAGCCCAAGTATGAAAACCTACCATTTAGAATGTTTGATTTCCTGTTTAATTAAAGTATTGCATCATGTCATCATATTGTTGCATTTGTTTCTTTTGTTTTGCATCTGTTATTCTTTGTTTTCATAATGAAACTCAAACACTATCAAATGCTTTGTTTTCATACTTGCTCTGTTACAACTTTTGGAATAAAGATCACAAATAAAAACAACCCAATTGTTCTCATTTTATTCCATGCTTAATCAACAA
Organism: Alopecurus myosuroides; assembly: GCA_028641055.1. NCBI lineage: Eukaryota > Viridiplantae > Streptophyta > Magnoliopsida > Poales > Poaceae > Alopecurus > Alopecurus myosuroides. Next base: position 572,427,360 of record CM054057.1, read on the forward strand.
ATAGAATGGTGGTTTTATTTCAAGTAAACAATTCTAAATTGCTTTCAAAATTCAATCAGAAACATTTCAAACAGCACCCAAATGCAACTTATAAAATCAGCATTATAACCAAACCAATTGTCCATTTTAATCATTAGGGTTCACCTAATAAACATGTTGATTTTTAATAAAAAACCAAATAAGAAGCATTTCTTTCAAATATTGACTTAAATTACAAAACAGTAATTAAAAATTAATCTTTTGAAAAAAACCAAACTTGGCATTTGTTTTCTTTTAACCTAACTAGCTAACACTAATTTTTCTAAAATTTCTATTAACCTAAAAGCCTTCTTTTTCTTCCATTTTGTTTCAGCAAAAAAAAATGAAACAGAAATAACAAAAAGAAAACGCACAGCAGCTAAACCTATTCTGGCCCAGCCCATCAAAACCCCGAGCTGGCCCGTACCGGTTCAGTCCGCCACCCCCCCCCCCCGTCATCATCGTCGTGTACGACGTCCATCGGAGGGTGCCACGGCGGACGCAGTCACGCCTCGACGGCCACCAACTCGCCTGCACCCCTATAAGACCCCCTAGGTCTCCGCACCCTATCCCTAACCCTAGCTTCGCCCCCCACCTCCTTCCCTCTCCGCCGCGGCGCTATTTTCCTTCTCTGCCACTGCCCAACCTCGCTGAACCTCACTACCGCCGCCAAACGCCGATGATCGCCGGCGGCAGACCATTGCTCCCCTCCGTTGAGCAGCGGGAATGGATCCGCCGCTGCTCCGTGACCGCCCTCGACCTCTCCGTTGCTCCCGAGATGGCGTGTGGCGCCGCCGCCGTCCGTGCGGTCGCCGGCAGCCTCTGCCTCGACCGTCCCCTGCACCGAGGTGAGCTCGCCATCTCCCTCGTCGCCCTCCTCCTCTCTGCTTTCGCACGGACACCACACGGCCGCGCCGAGCACAGCAGCCCCACACGCGGCCCGCACGAGCACCGCACGGACAGCCACCGCGCATCGAGCCACGATCGCCGGCGGGCGCTGCCCTCGTCGAAGTTCAGACGACCCCTGCAACCAAAAATTCAGAAAAGTTCAGTTAACGTTGTTAACTGAATGTTAACCTGCCACCCGATCCCTACCTGACACCGAACTGCAGAGAGCCACAGTGGCAGTGGCCCTTGTGCGCGCACTGGAGGGTGCGGGTTCGATCCCCCCTCGCGCGTCCTTTTTCGCGGACTTTACCGCGGTGGCCAGGCCCACGGGTCAGCGACCCTCTGCGCCACCTCACTGCCGCACACGCCACGTTGGCCCCCTGGCCCACGGGCAGCGGCTAGGGGTAGACCACAGTGCGGTGCACTTTGTTTTTCCTGCACGTTTCTTTAACTCTAAGTCCTTAAAAATAACAGATTAGTCCCTAAAATTAAAAATCTAATAACTTTTATTTTATAACTCCAAATAAAGAAAATAAAATATGTGTGCTAGTCTAAATTCAATTGTCTACCTTTTGGTATCTTTCGTTTACTGTTTTGAAATTTCAAAATGCCATTTAAATTTGAATTCAAACAAAACAATTGCAATTTGCTAAAATCAATAACTAATTCATTATTAATCCAATAAATGCAAATAAAATATGTTTTCCATGCCATTTCAACTCACCTTTTCAAATATAATTTTTGTTTCCTGTTTTGAATAATTAAAGTTGCCTAAACAATTTAAACCTTGTTTAATTCAATTAAAATTGCTAAATTCATAACTTGCTCAAAATAAAATATTTTTGAACATGCAAAATATGTTTTCAAACCATCAAAGTGTGAACTTTTCAAATGTGAGTTTGAATTTATGTTTTGAACAAATAAAACTTCAATTAAATTCAAACTTGTTTTAAAATCATTTAAAACTTGTTTAATATTGTTTAATTCATAATAAATTCATCCTAATTCCAATTTCAATATTCGAAACATGTAATCCAACTAAAATTTGATGTCCTTTTCAAATATAAATTTTGTTAATTGTTTTACACACTTTAAATTGATGAAAACAACAGTTGTTTGTGTGACATCTTTAAGTAACCAAACATTTCCAAACTTGTTTTATTCTTTTCCCAATTGCATCTTTTGTTGTTATTTTTGTTGTTATCATCATGCATGCATCATGCTAACAACTTTCACATGATAATTAAATTGTAGATCATTTGTTTCCACTTAATTCATGGACTCTTTCCATATGCAATCCAATTGCATATGGATCCATTTAAATTGTGTTACCATGTTAGCAAGTTTATTTTGATGCAACCATTAACTTGACATGCATCATCCCATGACTGTGCACTATGCCATGATATTGATTGTCTACCTCTTCTACATTGTTTGTTTGCTTCTTCTCGGATATACGACGACGTTGAGACCGACGATCCTTACGACACCCCTTCTAAGGAGTTAGCTCAGTACCAGGCTACTGGGTTTTGCAGGCAAGTTATCACTCACATGAACCACTGTGTTCCTTTCGACAGTGATTACCGATACTTTCCGTTGTTCTTTTCTGCTAGCCTTAGTAGTAGTTGATTCTGTTACGAACCTATCACATGTATCCTTTAAACCTGATATTGCCTCACCTCCATACCTATCACCATTGCTTGTTGCCCGTGTCTTACTAGCATGCTTAGGTTGTTTTGCTCGAGTCTGTTACCCGTTACTTTCTGTTACTATTTCTATTACGTTCTGGGGGCTCGATGTTTAATCAATCAATCATGCTAATGTTATTGTTAAATAATAATTTGATGATAAGGCACTGGCAGGAGGCCCAGGGTGGTTTTGAGGCCTGCTAGTGTCGACCCTAATAGGAAAAGGGTCTTGTCTACTGATCCATGATGAGCGCACTAACCGCATGTGGGAAGCGAGTATGGGCGCCCCCCTCAATTTGATTCGATTCGCATCTCGTCCAAATCGCCACACGTAGTTCGGGCTTTCCATTTGCTGCATGCATGATCTTGCGAGCCCAGGCCAGGGTGGAACTTTTGTAGTCGGCATTTCGGGCGGCGTGGTCTTCCAGTGCTGTGAGGGTCCCCTTTTCTTCGTGGGGCTCGATTAGCCGCGCACGCACAGCACGTGGTGCTTTGGGCTTGATGCGAAGAAGAGTTGAGTTGTGTTGAGTACCTCGCTTGGTGGGTTTGATCCCCGTCTGGCGGGTTATTCATACGTGTACGGCCAAATTGGTGCAGCCCTGCAGGGATAATCTTCTCGAGAAGCCGTGTTTTCCGCGGTTATGGATTACTTGGTGAAAGTACTGGCTAACAAGTACTCAGGACAACTTAAACCTAATGATTAACAACTTTATACCCAATGATTAATAACTTGACTAGTAATAGGCTTATTGACACAATAATTTGAACCATCATTATTTCAACTGTGTGAGTTATCCTCGGATTGCTTCTTTGGATAAGGGGCAAGATCCAGGATGGGTTTGTTTGAAGTTATCTTTCAGTTGGTTACAATACTCGATCTTATCTCCTTTCTGTTAGCCGGAAGTGTTAGAATCTCTGTAGTTGGTTAGCGCAGCCAGTTGCAGCATCTTTTATACCCCCCTCTCTTCCGTTGAACCCAAAGCATCTGTGCTTGGTGTTGACGGGTTACACTCTGGTGAACTGTGAGTCTTGCTTGCCAGTACGTTTATGTACGGACCCCTTTGGGGCTGTGGTTTCCGCAGACCTACGTATCCGAGGATCTACATGGTGGCAACTACGTGGATTATGACGAGACTGCTGACGAGTAGATAGCGGACCCGGGCAGGATCCGAGACTTCGTGGATGGGCTCCGTCTGTTCGTTTCCGGCCTCTTCGGCCTATTTGGTTCTTGTCTGTACTCAGACATGTTGAATGCTTCCGCTGTGATGTACTGATGTATTGTTGGGACATGTGTCCTCTGAATGATTTTATTTGCTATCTCTGCTCTAATGAGAGCTATTTGCAACTTTATTTCAATCTTTTTGGGTCTTAGAGATATGTTGTGATTATCATTCGTTTAACGCTGTTGACGTACCATGTGTGATTGGTATGAAGTACGTCGACAGTAGTGCCTTTGATCTTTAGTGGATAGTTTACATCGACGATGGAATAGCAGGGCTTGTGTTGTCGCGCATAAGCGCAGGCCTACCAGGAAGCTGGGACGTGGGAGCAGTTATGCCCCATAATCCAAGCATCTGCTATCCAGTTCGGCCCGATGAGTATCCCCTAGAAATCAGGGTACGACAAAACCTTTTCATATGAAAAAAATTGGTTACTTGTGCATATAACATGGTCTAGTATTTTCAAAAATTATAGATCTCAAGTTTTGAAACATATTTGTGGTAGGTCCTTCACAAAAAACCCATTTTTTACACTCGGAAAATGGAAAATGGTTTTTTTCTTCAATGAAATGGAAAACTTCCTCCGTCAACATTGTCCGTGCTTCCAAGATTCATGTTTGTGTGGAATATGGGAACATTTGAACAAACTATCCCATGGATATGACCATAACACCCGTCATTTGGCCCGAAACCCATGAATGTTCGTAGGAGATAGCTCATTTTTGTGAACATATTTTCAACACAACTCTCGTATTCCAAGTTTAGTATTTTTGGTGTATACTAGTATCTATATAATGACACCACGCGAAGACCTTGCATCATTTTGGGTTGTTTTGAATTTTTTGAAATTTTCTAAGCCGGTTTAAGGAAAAAGTCAATGCGGGGGGCATGACCGTTCGTAGCTAGGGGTTGAATATTGAGAAACTCTTGTTGTATCTATGATGAAATAGGTATTTTTGTACCTAAAAATAATTTTTGCCAAAAATCATGAGCAAACTATGAGGTACCTGTAGTTCAAATTTGACCAGTTTCCAACGGAATCGGCAGAAACTTGTGTTTTTCAAAAGAGCTGGATGGAAACCTTTTTATATGAAAAAATTGGTTATTTGTGGATATAACATGGTCTAGTATTTTCAAAAATTATAGATCTCAAGTTTTGCAACATATTTGTGGTAGGTCCTTCACAAAAAAACCCATTTTTTACACTCGGAAAATGGAAAATGGTTTTTTCTTGATTGAAAAGTAAAACTTCCTCCGTCAACATTGTCTGTGCTTCCAAGATGCATGTTTGTGTGTAATATGGGAACATTTGAACAAACTATCCCATGGATATGACCATAACACCCGTCATTTGGCCCGAAACCCATGAATGTTCGTAGGAGATAGCTCATTTTTGTGAACACATTTTCAACACAACTATCGTATTCCAAGTTTAGTATTTTTGGTGTATACTAGTACCTATATAATGACACCACGCGAAGACCTTGCATCATTTTGGGTTGTTTTGAATTTTTTGAAATTTTCTAAGCCGGTTTAAGGAAAAAGTCAAGGCGGGGGGCATGACCGTTCGTAGCTAGGGGGTTGAATATTGAGAAACTCTTTTTGTATCTATGATCAAATAGTTATTTTTGTACCTAAAAATGATTTTTTCCAAAAAATCATGAGCAAACTATGAGGTACCTGTAGTTCAAATTTGACCAGTTTCCAGCGGAATCGGCAGAAACTTGTGTTTTTCAAATGAGCTGGATGGAAACCTTTTCATATGAAACAAATTGGTTATTTGTGCATATAACATGGTCTAGTATTTTCAAAAATTAAAGATCTCAAGTTTTGCAACATATTTGTGGTAGGTCCTTCACAAAAAACCCATTTTTTACACTCGAAAAATGGAAAATGGTTTTTTCTTCAATGAAAAGGAAAACTTCCTCAACATTGACCTTGCTTTCAAGATGCATATTTGTGTGGAATATGGGAACATTTGAACAAACTATGCCATGGATATGACCATAACACCCGTCATTTGGCCCGAAACCCAGGAATGTTCGGAGGAGATAGCTTATTTTTGTGAACACATTTTTAACACAACTGTCGTATTCCAAGTTTAGCATTTTTTTTTGTATATTAGTACCTATATAATGACACCACGCGAAGGCCTTGCATCATTTTGGGTTGTTTTGAATTTTTTGGAATTTTCTAAGCCAGTTTAAGGAAAAAGTCAAGGCGGGGGGCATGACCGTTCGTAGCTAGGGGTTGAATATTGAGAAACTCTTGTTGTATCTATGATGAAATAGGTATTTTTGTACCTAAAAATGATTTTTTCCAAAAATCATGAGCAAACTATGAGGTACCTGTAGTTCAAATTTGACCAGTTTCCAGCGGAATCGGCAGAAACTTGTGTTTTTCAAAAGATCTGGACGGAAACCTTTTCATATGAAACAAATTTGTTATTTGTGTATATAACATGGTCTAGTATTTTCAAAAATTATATATCTCAAGTTTTGCAACATATTTGTGGTAGGTCCTTCACAAAAAACCCATTTTTTACACTCGGGAAATGGAAAATAATTTTTTTACAATGAAAAGAAAACAAAAGTCTTATATATGATGGAAAATATTATATGGATGTCATATTTGAATTTCTCTCATTTTTTTAATCGATATAGAAATATTATTTGTCAAATTTCGATTTACGGATCTATAGATATGAATTTTTCAATATTAAATAGAAAAGGCAAAAATGTTAATTATTATTTAAATTAAAGATTATTTGAATTCAAATTTATTACTAGTTATTATTTTTTACTTAAATAATTGTTTGAATTCACAAAATAAAAGAGTGTGACATTGGTGGTCCAAGGGTTAAGGTTAACATGATAGATTGGATAATATTGTAAACAACACATCCGTTGTTTTTAGATAGCTCGTAAGGAAGGAACTACGAAGTTAAGCGTGCTGGGGCTGGAGCAATCTCTGACCGATCGGGAAGTGTTAGTAGAAACGAGTAATTTAGATTAAAAATAAAAAAAGTTAAAGATAAATATAAATGTGACTATAGTGTGATTTAGTGGTTAAATAAGTGAAATAAAAAAACTCAGAAAAAAATTAAAAAAAATTGAATTTTTTTTTGAAAAAAATTGAAATATTGTGCCCCTACGCCGAGGGGGGCCGTCGGCGTAGCCTTTGGCCAGGCCCGCGGGGGCCTCCACATGGACCTTCATACGCCGAGGGGGGTCGAGTTTGGCCGTCGGCGTATGTACTCCGTCGAACGGACTCCGTTCTGACAGCTGGTGGGTCCCACGACATATATACGCCGACGGGCAAAACACCTACGCCGACGGAGGTGTACGCCCAGGGGGGCCGTCGGCGTAGACCTACGCCGAGGGGGAAATGCCCTACCCGAGGGCCGCCGGCCGTCGGCGTCTATCAGGATTCATGTAGTGCCTCTGCTGCTGCTGCTGCTGCCACCGCTGCTGCAACCGCCACCGCGGCTTCCGCCTCTGCTACGGCTACTGCCAATTGGCCGACCGCAGGGTATAACGCGTTTATCACTGTCCTTATTATTTTCATGTGTGCAATACTAATAGTTTGCGTAGATTTATCTACTATAGTATGCAGGAACATGGTTAAATATCAATATGTTTTTGTTATGTTCATGATTTATACTTAGATTAATTTAATCTGTAAATTGGCTAAATTCTTAACATTTACTACTACTCATCCGCAAAATCTATCCACTAAACCAAACACACCATAAGATTCTTCGTGCGCTAGCGACCCATCTATCACCATATAGACGGCGTCGTTGTCACAGAGGAAACGAAAGAAACCGCCCCGCCGGTGCCCGTGTTCATCCCACGCCTGACACACACGAGTCGTGGGATGAACACGACGCCGGCTGACTGGGAGTCTGGGAGCGAGCTTGGAAAGTACTGGAAGGACGAGTTTGCATCAGCGAACTTTCTCTCTCTGGATTTTTCGTGCGGGATAGTTCCAGTTACTGACCACATAAACAATCATGCTGTGAAGAACTGAAGATGAGCCTGGGTGGGTACTTGGCGTGCAAGGCGCACGTTTCCTGAAATATACACACGATTTGAAATAAAGCAAAAGAAGGAAGACGGAGATGGAAAAGGTATGGCGTGAATGGGCAGTGGAGTAAGAACAAAATGAGTACACACGAACGGAAAGCGTGACGAAGAACAAGGAAAGGGACAAAGTTGGACTCTGATTCATGCATGCTGTTGGACTGAAAAAGAATTCTTCAGTTTTTTCATTAGACGGCTGTCTTATTGTGCACACCTGATGCTCTGCCTTAAACCTGTGGATGACGATAAAGAATACTAGAAAACGGGCAGTGGACGGAGAACAAAATTCTACTCCAACACAAGGGTGGAACGAAGGCAAGAGGAAGACAAAGGGAAAGGGCCAAAGTAGGACGCCAGTGTGTGCATGCTGTGGACTGGAAACATTTCTTCGGACGTGCGATCAGAGCGCATTAACGTGTCAGATTGTAATTCCTTGTGCTGTCCTTTTGTGCGTTACCTGATGCTTTGCCTTCAAATTGTGCATGACGATATCAGGAATTCAGATTCCTCCCCTCCCTCACCCCAAATAATTAAATATAGGCCAATCCAACCGGTGCGAAAGAGAAAGGAGAAAATAAGGCAATCCGAGGCTAGGGTTTTGCTCACCTCCGTCGGCGTAGCCGGAACAAGATCCTCTGACTTAGCCCACAGTGACTTTCTCTGATTTTGGGTCACTTACATGTGGGTCCCGCATCTCGTGGGCCCCATGTGTCAATGACTCAAAATTAGGAAAGTTAGGATGGGCTAAGTCAGAGGATCCGGCTCCGGCGTAGCCACATGTCCGTCCCTCGCCTTGAACAAAGAAGCGCCACCTTTTTTGTCGCTAAGTAGACATAACGACATTGCATCCATTTACAGCGTCCTAAATATGTCTCCTCTCCCCGTTTTTTACAAATAAACCGACTCCAAAAAATAAACCAGCTCCGATAATACTACATCCACATTGGCACAAAATAATGTCTTTCTTCCACAAAACTTTAGGTGGACGCTAAACATAAGCGAACTCGGGTCCTGGCATCATCGGAGCCGGTCAAAATACGGCCATCATCTGGTAATTTGAGCGTCGGAATAAGCTGACGTCCGACTCTAGCTAGGATGGTTTTGGAATCAATCCATATGAAAACCCGTTTAAGGAAATTGCGAAAATGTCTATATGATCCTTGTACGCCGGCAACTTCGACACTAGATGGTAGACCTAGTCCTATCGGCCGGAAAATCCGGTGCTCCAAAAAATAGTAGCATCTCGATTGGCATAGGCGCGCATTTTTGCCAATATGTGTAGGAGGGTACGGCCGCACTTGAGGGTGGAGAGGTATGTTTTTTTCAAACAAAACCATCATGATATCTAGGCAGCAAAGCATGCTACAACTCATGCCAAACGCGCCCTCGTCAAGGGCACGCCCTATATCTAGGTATTCCTCCGATCGGGTTGGGTTCGGCCATGCCTAGAAAAGTCCGGCCCGAGCCCGTCTCAGCCTGGCCTGTAACCATGAATGTATGTTTTTGTATTAAATAAAAAATTTCATGATAAAAATGATGCAAACAACATACATATATTTCCTAAAATAGGGGGAATACACGATTTTCGGATTTTCGGGCTAGATTTCGAGCAGAAAACCGGAGCCCGGGCCTAGCCTGGCCCAAAATAATAAATTTATGTCTTTTTGTATTATATTAATGATTTTTTAGGATAAAACCACAGAAATTATGGGAAAAGCACGATTTCCAAGCTTTCGGGCCGAGTTTCAAGTAGAAAACAGGAGGCATGTTCCCAAACGTGAATTTATGTATTTTTTTATTAAATAAATCATTTTCAGAATAAAAACAGATAAACATATATGTATATTTTTCTAAAATATAGGAAAATCATGATTTTCGAGCTTTTTGGCTGAGTTTCATGCAGAAAACTGGAGCCAAGCCTGGTCTGGCGCAAAAAAGTGAATTATGTCTTTCTGTATTAAATAAATCATTTTTCAAATAAAATTAGGCAAATGTTTTTTCCTAAAATATGGGATTTTCTCCAACCGGGCTACCCCCTTTCCATTACTCGCATAACGGAAATACAAAGTTTCAGACTTACAGAAAAGGATACAGGAAAGAGAAAGTGCCCTCGCACTCTCCAGGAAACCCGCTGAACAACTGCCTGACTCGGAACAGCTTCTACGGGGCAAAAACCTGGAGAGCACTAAAGACTAGCCTAACCAGGGAACAAAGTTTCCAACTACAGCAAGAGTACCAAACGACCATACACAGGACATAAAGTGCAGATAGGATAGAACAAACACACAACCAGCCACTCCAACTACTCAAAAGGACAGCAGCAACGCAAACTCCAGCAATCATCCCATCAACTAGTAGCTCTCGGACCATCAAGACGCAGCACTTCACTTGATGTACCACCAGTTCCACTCTGCGAGACCTCCTAATTCTTCTTCATGAGCTTCTCCGCGCCTTGCTTGATCTTCTCCGCTTCCTCTGCTGTATATAAACCTGCCCAATATGTGAGAAAAGCTGTCATAGTGTAAACCAAAACCTCAGGGGACTTAACCACATAGTTATCAAAAGTAATCTTGTTCCTAGTCTTCCAAACAGCCCAACATAAGGAAGCTAAAATAATAGTATATAATTTCTCTTCCCCAGGAAGATAACTATGGAACCAAACCCAGCTTTGCCAAATATTTTTGGGTATGGTACTCGCACCCATACAGGCCCCAAGAATTCCCCACACTAAACGAGCAACATTACAGTGAAAGAACAAATGAGCAGTGGATTCAACATTATTGCAAAAAGAGCAATCTGGACACCCCAGCCACTTCCTCTTTCGCATATTATTCCTGGATGGAATAGCATCCTGCATCAGCTGCCACAAAAAGACCTTAATTTTCAAAGGCAAACGAGCTTTCCAAATGAATCTATTATCTGCCCCCGAAATATTTCTTTCAAGCCAATGATACATAGAGGCTGTGGAAAACTTCCTATTAGAATTTAACTTCCAACAAATCTCATCAGACGACTCCGAAACCTGGAGCTGACGCACAACGTGTTTAATCTCCTCCCATTGATGATCTAACTCACCCGAAATCCTTCTACGAAAAGGAATTTCACAGTTTTTCCCAATGACTTCCGAAACCGTAATATTTTGACACAACGAAATACTATACAACAAAGGAAAACTAGCACATAAGGCATTGTTATTAAACCAAGGATCCAACCAAAATCTCATAATGTTGCCACTTTTAAGGATGATCTCCCTCCCCCCAAAATAAGTCTCTCTAACCTTCATAAGATTCTTCCAGCAAGGAGAGTCACTCACCCTAGGTTTCACTTCCGCAACACTCTTGTTTTTAATATATTTTGCCTTTACAATAGTCTTCCATAAGCCATCTTGCCTCTCCAACTTCCACCACCATTTACATAATAGACTGATATTTTGTTTATGTAAATCCTTCACCCCGAGGCCCCCTTTCTTTTTAGACCTACACACCCTTTTCCATTTAACCATATGATAGGCTCGTTTCTTCTTTTTTCCAGCCCAGAAAAAACGTCTTCTATGTTTGTCAAGTTTCTCAATCACCATTTTATTAAGTAAATGGAGCGACATATAATAAGTAGGAATTCCAGATAAGCATACATCTAGGAGTGTCAACCGAGCACCCGAGGAAGCAGTATCACACACCCAGGCATCTAATTTTTTGATGAACTTAGTATCCAGGAAACTCTAGTCCACAGTTTTCATATTAGAAAAAGTAATAGGCATGCCAAGATACTTAATTGGCAACTGCCCCACTTGACAGCCAAACACCCCAGAATAGAAGGAAGCTACATCATTATCCCCACCAATAATAAAAATCTCACTCTTGTCGAAATTTATCTTAAGTCCCGAAATGAGTTCAAACATGTAAAGTAACAACTTCAGGTTGATTGCTTGTTCAGGTTTGTGATCAATACAAAGAATCGTATCATCCGCGTACTGAAGAATGGCCACTCCATTCTCCACCAAATCAGGTGCAAACCCAGTAATAAGACCATTTTTTTGAGCATTCAGAACCATCTTAGTTAAACTCTCGGCCACCATATTAAAAAGAGTGGGAGAAAGAGGGTCTCCTTGCCTTACCCCTTTTGCACTTTGAAAATAAGGACCCATTTTATTATTCAGCTTAACACTCACAGTGCCCTCAAATAAACACATTTTAACCCAATTGCACCATTTATCAGAAAACCCTCTCATCTTATGGCATTCCAAGAGGAAATTCCAATCGACTTTATCATACGCCTTCTCAAAATCCAATTTCAAAATAACCCCAGTTTTTTTTCTTAATATGAACATGATGCATAATTTCATGCAGCGAAAAAATACCATCTAGGATACTACGGCCTTTGATAAAAGCATTTTGTTGGATGTTGAAAAGTTTTTTACTATAGGGTTCTAGTCTCAACATGAGGGTCTTAGTAATCAACTTATAAATGCATCTCAACAAACAAATGGGCCTAAACTGTTGAATTTTATTAGCTTCAGAAACTTTAGGCAGCAAGGTAATGACTCCATAATTCAGTCTACGAATGTCCAGTTTTCCTTCATGAAACAAGTTGAAAAGCCTCATAATATCAAATTTAACAAAATCCCAACAATGTCGATAAAACTCAGTTGGTATATTATCTGGCCCTGGGGCTTTATTACTTTCCATCGAGAACAAAGTTTTTTTGACTTCCTCGAAGGTAAAAGGCTTACACAAGTTATCATTATCTTCCCTATTTAAATTTTCCTCAGCTGACCAAAGATTAGGAGACAATTTAAACATATTCCCAGGTGCTGGTCCGAACAACTCTTTATAGTATTCAGTGGCATGATTTAAAAGATTATCAGTCCCTTCAATAAGCACATCCCCTTTAACCAGGTTTGTCACTGTATTTTTCCTTTTTCTACCGTTCGCAATTCGATGAAAATAAGACGTGTTTAGATCTCCTTCAAGTAACCATTTATTATGAGATCTTTGGTGCCAATAATTTTCCTCCTCTGTATACAAATTATACAACTCCACCTGAATATTAAATCTTCTCATATGATCCTCATGAGATAAAACATTTTCTTCTTCTAAAGCCTCTAGGCTTTGCAACTCCTCTTTTAACTCATTTTTTCTCTTCTTATTATGCCCGAAAATATTAGATCCCCACCCTTTTAAATAGGTCTTAAATCTTTTGAGTTTAATATTGAAGATATCAATAGGATCATTACTTCTAACCGGTTTTTCCCAAATTTCTTTCACAACCGAAGTAAAATCCTCTCTCATAAGCCAGGAAGTATCAAATCTAAACTCTCTATTCTTATCCAGGATTTGAGATTCACCCAAATACACAATAAGGAGATTATGGTCAGATTGGTCCCTCACCAACTTTTTGATATACACAAGGGGAAATAAATCCTCCCAATCATGGGACATAAGCACCCTATCTAATTTTTCCATAGTAGGATTCCTTTGCTTATTAGACCAAGTGTAGAGTCCTCCCCTCATATGAATCTCCCTAAGGGCCAAAGAATGAATAATCTTATTGAAAACTTCTGATGAATGCGACAGGGTACAAGGTTTATTTTTTTCACTGCAATCCCTGATGATATTGAAATCCCCCCCCCACACACACACACACAATATAAGGCCCGTCAATAGCATTGCAAAAGGAAGCAAGTTCAGCTAGGAAAGCAGGTTTTCTATCTTCATGAGCAGGCCCATACACAATAATCACAGCCCATTTACATTTTTTCTTAACATCCCAAAGATTCATTAAAATCATGAATTCACCTAGTTTTATTGTTTGAACCCCTAAAGTCTCATATCTAGCTCCACAAAGTATACCTCCAGACTTCCCAACAGATGGTATCCACTTCCAGAAAAAAGCATCATTAGGATCAATTTTTCTGAAAAAAGGCAGTAGTATAATTCTTTTTCATAGTCTCCTGCAAACCAATAAAATCCACCCCAAAGTCTTTAATAGTATCAGTGAGGCAGGTAGACATCCCTTTCTTACCTGCCCCCCTCACGTTCCAAATTGCCGCTATCATTTAAACTTATCAGGAATCGGTCTTTTTCTACCATTCCTCCCAGGAGACAGAGGAGAAATGGCAGCCGGCCCTTGACTTCTAGTCCTCGGCCTAGAAACAGTAATGTTGTCCCTATTTTCTTAGTTTTTCTCGACTCTACTAAAGTAAAACTCTCCTCATCAACCACGGAATTATGCCAAGTAAGACTTAAAGGGGTTGAAAAAACACTACTGTGATCAACTTGCAAAGGTTTAACAGTAACAACAGTATTTTCTAGATTTTTTCTGGCCAACTCCAGTTCCTTAAGCACATCAATATGTTGAAAATTATCATCAGGAACATTTATCCCCATAAGAGAAACTTTTTTCATGATTTCATTATTGGATAAAATTGCAAAGGAATTAACATGCTCAACACAAGAATTGGTTTTATTAGTAGTACCTTCAAGGTTCCTCTTCCTTGCAACAGCAGCTGCCTGACCAAGCACCTCTGACAGCTTCTCCCTCTGGTTCCTAGAGGAAACCCGAGTCTGCAGCTCTCCCACCTGCACATCATCAAGGACTTCCCCCTCCTCACCATGAGCCTGTGTCTCATCCGGTGACTGCACCGAATATTCACGTGTACCAACCACAGGAGACAACTGCTTACCCTCAATTTCCATCACAACCAATTCAGGAGTATCAACCATTTTCTCAGAAACAACATTAACCGAGGAAGATTTAGCATTCATTTTTTCAGACTCAAATAAAACCATCTCTTTTGTCACTATAGGAGTCACAGGGACCTGCACCATACTGATAGACACAGGAGTGACACTCACAGGATGCACCAATTGATCATTCACATTTTTTCTCAGGGAACCCCCATCACATATAGAAAATAAAGAGTCCTGCTGTATATGAGTCACAGCCCCAACAGGAATCCCCACCTCTGAGTCACTCTTTTTTTCCAATGATTCCCTAGCAATTTTTTGAATGAGCAACTCATTCTCCTCTTCACTCTCCTCCTCAGATTCTTGCTCTGAGACAGGAGCCAATTTATTTGAATAATTCTTCCCATAACTTGTATTTTGACTGTTATCAACCGGTTCATCATTAGATTCCTCTAGCATAGCATTGTCAAACCTGGAACGCTTAGGAGACTTATCGGCTAAAGAGCGACCATCCTCTCTGGTAGACACCCTGGTCTTGACAGCTCGAGGGCCCTTAACCACTACAGATTCAATCTCATAAGTAAACACATAGAAATAATCACCTAAAACTCCCTCAGCCTCAGCTGGAAGTTGCTCAATATCTCTGCAACCCAGAAGTATCCTACAGTAATCAGGCTTATGAATAGTAGCAGGGTCCACCTCCAAGGTAATACCCACTAAAGATCCAGCGAAGGCTACATCCTCCTCACATCTTTTATAAGCAGGAATGTTACGCACCCTCACCCAAGCTTTATGCAAAGGAGACTCAGCACCAACAGATGCAGACCAAGGGGATAGACTAATGGTAGCATCACACACTCTCATATCCATCCTCTTCGCAAGGAAACATGTTTTCTCCACCTCTCTTGCATTAGGGAACCGCATAATAAACTGTTTAGCATTAATAGGACGAGCAGTACACCTCCAGGTAGACGCGAGATAATCGTTAAACTCATGTTCCAACTCCCTCGTAGTTGGGTTACCCTCTAACACCGTGATAACAATACTAGACGCCCGCTCCTTAATCTGCTTAGGAGAACTATGATCCGCAAAATAGAAGAAGCCAAGCCCAGGTGATTGAAAAGCACACATCGATGCCACACATTCCCAAGGTAGCACAGATTGGCAAATAGGGCGAATATGACCTAATTTACCACATCTCTCACATCTAATCGTAGGACACTGCGAGGTAGGATGGTCACTAGCATTGCAATTGAAACAGGTTACCATTTTCTCATCGGTAGGAGGAGCGTGCCTAGGGTTCTGCGCTCCCCCCACCTGCAGTCGTTGATTGATCCTAGACTCCATTTTTTCTATCTGAAATCTCGTCGTTAACTGAATTCAGAATCTTTCTATTCTGAATAAACAAAGGATTCCAAATAAAATAAAGGTAGGTGGGGAATAACCTTTTTTATGACAAGTTTCAAACTAGTAAAGTATATCCCTAGGATAAAGAAGAAGAAAAATGGGCTAAGGAAACTCGCAAGGAAAGTTCCAACCGATCGTTTACTTAAGTTTGAGCGAGTTTTCAAAGCACAAAAACGTATAAATATGTTTGTTTCCAAAGCACAAAGAGTTCTTGATAAGATTCGCTGGCGTTACTACGAGGAAACTGTTATGATACTGAACCTCATGCCTTATCGAGCGTCTTATCCCATCTTAAAGTTGGTTTATTCGGTAGCAGCGAACGTTATTCATTATAGGGATTTCGACAAAGCAAATTTATTCATTACTAAAGCCGAAGTCAGTAGGAGTACTATTATGAAAAAATTCAGACCTCGTGCTCGAGGACGTAGTTTTCCCATTAAAAAAAGCATGTGTCATATAACAATTGTACTAAATATAGTAAAGAAATAAAGAAATATAACTAACCTTTAGATCCATCTAAGATTTCGATTCCCAGTAAAAAAATATAGATATAGAAAAATATGGGACAAAAAATAAATCCACTCGGTTTCAGACTTGGTACAACCGAAAAACACCATTCCTTTTGGTTCGCACAACCAAAAAATTATTCTGAAGGTCTACAGGAAGATAAAAAAAAATAAGGGATTGTATCAAGAACTATATACAAAAGAATAGGAAAAAGAGCTCGAATAGAAAACTAGAATCAGACTCAAGTTCCGAAGTAATTACACATAATAGAAAAACGGACTCAGGTTAAAGTTCTGAAGTAATTACACGTATAGAAATTCAAAAAGAAATCGATACGATCCACGTCATAATCCATATTGGGTTCCCCAATTTATTAAAGAAAAAAGGAGCAATCGAAGAATTAGAGAAAGATATACAAAAGGAAATTCACTCTGTAAACCAGAGACTTAATATTTCTATCGAAAAAGTTAAAGAGCCTTATAGACAGCCTAACATTCTTACAGAATATATAGCTTTCCAATTAAAAAATAGAGTTTCATTCCGAAAGGCAATGAAAAAATCCATTGAATTAACTAAAAAAGCAGATATAAAGGGAGTCAAAGTCAAAATTGCGGGTCGTCTCGGAGGAAAAGAAATTGCACGTGCCGAATGCATCAAAAAGGGTAGACTTCCCCTCCAAACAATTCGCGCTAAAATTGATTATTGCTGCTATCAAATTCGAACGATCTATGGAGTATTAGGTGTAAAAATTTGGATAATCGTAGACGAAGAATAAGTTATCTTATGTTTGCATTTTGTCCAGTGAGAGAATAAAAAATAACAAGACACTTTTTTTCCTGAAATCCCTGAAAAAAGGAATAAATTCTACCTCTTTCTATAAGATTTAATGAAAATTGATATATCATTTAATATAATTGCTATGCTTAGTGTGCGACTCGTTATTTTTTTTTAAGAAAAAACTTAGTAATTATAGAAAATTAACTACTAACCAACCTATTGCTTCGTATTGTCGATATCCTAACTGAGAAACAGTCACTATATGAATAAACACCTCTATTATAAATGAATAGATGTATCATATAGTTGTAGCAACTTCTTTTTCTCTAAAAAAGAAATGAGATTCTAGGTTGTGAAGCAAAACTAAAGGGGTGTGGATAAAGGGAGGGATGATATAAAGAAGGAAGAAGAATGAAGTAAGATATAGGATTCCAATATGTATGGTCTATGAATTGTATCAAAAAAAAAAGCAATGTGATAAAGCATCAATATTGACAGGGGGATGCTAACCCGGTATGCCAAGCTCTGAGGAATAACCCGGCCCAAAGGATGGTGTGCAGGATTCGGCTAAGAATAAAGAAGCTTGTGAAGGCCCAAACTTGTGGGCTTAACGGCCCGGGTTATGGGTTATTGTAAAGGAAAGTTATGGTTAGCGCGCCGTGTCCAGGTAGGATCCGAAATATGCCTTGCCGAATAAGCTAGGGGGTGCGGGTGCTTTATAAACCGACCCCCAGGTATAGTTTTAGGTAGAGATCTAAGAACCCTAGCAACATCGTGTGATATCGAGCATCAAGTGTAATTCCAGAGTTGAGTTATTATATCAAGATCGGAGACTCGGCGACTTTGATTGACGGCTACCAGATCGAGTTGCACCATGTTTTCCTCTGAGCTAAACCCTCTCCCAAATACCTGTGTCGTCTTGCCCCAAGATCAGTTACCCCAGGTAACATCTGCCGTGATTATCCCACGACAGTTGGCGCCCACCGTGGGGCCTGCGTCCAAAGGTGTTTACATCACGGGAGAAGCTCGGAAGGGCATGGAGAATCTTGTCATCGGCGAAATCTACATCGACCACGAAGGAGAAAAGGTGGTGGACGATTCCGGCTGGGGGCCAGAGTCGGATCACCTCGAAACCGGATCCGTCGTGACGATCGGCCGGATCAGCGTCTTCATCGGTATGGTATGTGCTTCCAATTCGATCCCTGACAACGTTGGATCTGATTCTATGCCAGGAAAAGCCACGTCTATCCGATCAGATGATGAAGAATCGACTGGAACAACATATCCGGCAGAAGAACCCATCGCGGAGTGGGAACAGCCGGAGGAGCCGGCATGGACCCCACGCGACCGGGCCCAAGGAGAAGATGACACCGGGTCTATCCTGGACCTACTGGAAAACCGGTATGAGGAGAACGGTGAGGAAGAACAGCCCGAATTTGCACCGGATATCGTACGCCGAGTTGCAGTCTATGCGGCCCCCGCGGCCAACCAAGGAAACACAACCGCGGCATCAGTCGGGGCGGCTCAGGCAGTGGCCCAGCAACAGGGCGCGGTTAACGGAGACCCGGTCTTGACCCGGTTGATGGAGAGTCGGCGTCAGTAACCAGCAGAGCAGCGGATGAGGAGTTGCATGCAAACACGTTCGGATTCTTAGAAAACCGGACACCAGGGCGGGTCCTTCGAACCCGCGCCACCCGGCCCTATTCGATAACAATCTGATTCTAGACCCCACGGTTCTCGCGACGGTTATCACTCCGGAGAACGCAGCGGAACGCGTCAGGGATCTGGATGTGGCGCGTCGCGCGCTGGAACAGCAAAGAAGGCAGGTAGAGGCGGAAAGGCAAGGGATGGCCACACGACGGCGCGAGCTAGATGCGTTGGAAACCCGGCTTCGAGAGGAAACGTCCAGGATACATCAAAGGCATCACACCAGGTTACCAGCAACGGGCGGGGTCATTAATCCGGCTAATTTATTCGTTACACCTCAGGATCAGCCGATACCAGTGGTGAACCAAGGAACCGCACCCCAACAGATGATAGCAGCGACACGTCCGGCGAATGAACGGACCGGGTTACCCCAACCCCCACCACAAACTAGAGTCACAACCGGCAACGATCTACTGCCGCCGCCACCATCACGATTCCGCACACCAGCCGGCCACTACAACAATCCTATGGACAACGTATGCAGCGACACTCGCATTGAATCAAATCCATGTGGGAGAGTCGCCCCATGCAGAGAAGACTCGGCAAGCCATCGAGCTGTTGCACACTGCGGTGGCACAGCAAGCCAATTACCCGGATCACAGAAGCGGTATGCACGGGACGCCATACGTCAGTCAGCAGCAAGGGAATATCCAAACAAGTTCAGCGCGGCGGAGGGAAGAGCAGCAGCAAATGCCGCCTCCTCCCCGCGCTCAGGCAGCATCAGCAGCACAGGCCGTCGTGGACAGTTCTAGGGCTCGGAGGGCCGCGGCCGGGTCTGCAGCGCATGGACCTCCCGCAGCACCGCGCCCAGCCGCGCCCCCCGCGGCATCGCACGTTTCTAGAGCAAGGCCAGCTTCAACCGTTCTTGCGGGACCCAAGTGTCTCTCGGACAATATTAGAGCTGAACCTTACCCGGAAAAATTCAAAGAGCCAGGGAAAGTAGTGAATTATGAGCCAACCATGGATCCCGAAACATGGCTAAGCAGTTACGAGATGGCAATGTCAATTCGCAACGCGTCCGAGAACCTCCAAGCCAAGTTCATGTATCTGATGATGTCGGAAGGAGCAGCAAAATTGTGGTTCACCAATCTACCAGAGGATCGATCAAGTCTTGGGAGGAATTGAAGACCGCGTTTGTCAAACACTTTCATGGGACCTGCAGGAAATTATTCACTATTGATGATCTAGAGCGATGCGTTCAGAAGAAGGAGAATCGGCGCGCAGTTGGGTGCGCCGGGTTATGGAGATACTTCACTCATCCACGGATATCCAGCCCAAGGATGCACTACAGGCCATGGCAAAAACATGCAAGTATATACCTTTAGTGCAAAAGTTAACTCGCATGAAGTCCAGTCGAAATGCCTCGGAAGTCACAATGGGAGAATTGATGGATGCGTGCAACAAACACGTTGCTACAGATACTACAGAAGAAGAAGCTGATGACAAGAAGGCAAAAGCAAACACAAGCGGTAATGGAAGAACCGGCAACGGATCAGCATCAGGTAACAATGGAAATAGCCAGAACAAGCGCCCTTTCGAAGGAGGCTCCGAGTTTGTCGCCAACACAGAAGCCGGGTCTTCGAGGCCAAGAGCAGAAGGAAATTTCAACGGAGGTAACCACAATGGAGGAAATTATCAAGGTCCACCAAGGCCGGGTAACAATTGGGACATATTCAGGATGGCTTGTCCGAAGCACAGCAGGAATGGCAGGCCAGCTAACCACTCCCTAGAACAGTGCGCCGATTTACAAAGATGGAAAAATGAGGAAGTGCACAGAGCTATGCGAGGTGCAGGACGGGGAGGAGGACCGGGTCCAGGGGCAAACCCGGGCAACGGCCCACCCCCGGCCGGTAACCCGGCGGCTGGAAATCAAAGTAATAACCAAGGGGGGGCAGGAGGTTTCCAGGCTAACCCCAAACAATTGGGTCAATATCATGTGCATACCACCGGAGGCTCTAACAAGGACAAAAGATACTGAAGCAAGCGGTCAACTCAGTTTCGTTAGCCGTCCCGAGATACTTGAGATGGTCAGAACAGGAGGTAACATGGAGCAGAAGGGATCACCCGGAAAGAGTGGAACACCCAGGAGTCTTGGCACTAGTAGTTGCACCGCAAGTCAACGGGTACGAACTGAAAAAGGTTTTAATGGATGGTGGAAGCAGCATCAATATACTGTATTGGGAAACCTTCCTACGCATGGGTCTCAAGGAATCTCAACTGCAAAAAAGCTCAACAGTTTTTCATGGGATAGTGCCGGGTCATTCAGCATGCCCCGAGGGAAAAATCGCATTGGAGGTAGCTTTTGGAGAGTCAAAGGATAACTATCGAATTGAGTGTCTCACCTTTGAGGTAGTGAAATTGCGCAGCCCCTATCACGCGCTATTTTGGCAGGCCGGCTTATGCCAAATTCATGGCTAGGCCGTGTTACGTATATCTACAGCTAAAAATCCCGGGTCCCAAGAAGACCATTACCATACATGGAAATCGAGACATAGCAGCTGAATGCGACGAAGGAGATGCAGCAATGGACGAGCAGGCCTGTAGAAAAGAAGAACTCAAGCATTACCGGTCTCAAGCAGACCCGGAGGATAGAGACACATCAAAAAGGCCGAGTACTGAAGGTGAAAGAACAAAATCCAAGGTAACGCAAGATGCTAAAATGGTGGCCTTAATCGAGGAGGATTCCCCCAAGCGACCCGCTGTAAAGGAAGAAGCTACATGGCCGCTTACAACCAGCCGAGTCATGGGAACACCCCACCCGGGTTGGCTAGCAAACCCGGTACTCATCAGAAAAAGGTCCAACATATGGAGGATGTGCATTGGTCAAGCCAGGTCAGGACCGGTGCTTATGAAGAACTAAACAATGTAACGGGCGGCAGGTTTCAGACGCGCTCTTTTCCTACCCAGGGTACCTAAGGGGACTGGAAGGTTTTTAATGAGGCGGCCTGCTAACCCAAAATTTCTAGTATCAATAAAGAGATGGTTATCAAGTCCTATGTCATTTCGCCCTGATTACAAGTAAGTAGTATCCCTGCGACATCGGTAATTCAATATCATCAAAAGCATCGATTGCATGTAGGTCTTGGGGGTTGGTTGCTCAGGTAACCAGCCACTAACCCGAATGACCCGGCATAGATAGCTATAAGTTGTAAGGGCCGATTACTCGCAAACGAGTACGGCTGCAATCTTATGACTGGGCAAAGAAGCCAACTTTTCTTGACTTTTCTTACTTAAGCTCGATGTGACTCGCACTAAAAGTGGCATGATTTGTTCGCTTATGATTACAATCAGCCATGAAGCCCAATGGGACTTGCCTGACCCTGTTTTCGTATAGATGTAACAACATGGTATCCACGCGAAAGCCGGCTTATAGTATAAGATAGTCAAAAGGGTCATCTAAACCACAAGTTTATGCAGAGTACAAGGCTGATAGCCGGAAACTCAATGACTATCAAGCATAACTTCAGTACTTACACGGGGTGGCCTTAGGGTTTCGACTTGGTAAAAAATAATTTGTCCTCTGAGAAAGGCCACGCCCCCATGGCTCGTACTTTGGGTCATGGGGACTGGGGACTTCGAAACAGAAACAAACTACTTGGATACCAAGGTTCGAACGGCCCTACCATCCGAGTCTTAGGGACTTCAAGAAAATTTCACTTATCAAAGCCCCTGGTCTTGGAAAAACCGAGTCTTACAAAGGGAGCTAAAAAGAAAGCTGGGTATCAAGAACAAGTTCAAAAGAACAGACAAAATAGCACGATTATCAAAAGGCAGGGAAAGCCGCAAAAATATCACCGAATAGAAGTACATTACAAGTTATGGCATTGGTATCAGAAGTGCACAGGCGCACCATTGGCAGGAATAGTTCAAATGAAAAGGCCCCACGTGACTAAGGTATTATGACATCATTACCCTACTCGGTCTCCTGAGTGCGATCTTCCGGGTCTTGCTCCTGGGCCTGCTGCTTAGCTTTCCTGGCAGAGCCACCCGGACTCACCGCGCCAGGGCGGATAGGTGGAAGGACAGACGGTGTAGAGGCGGATGGCCCTGATTTTAACTCGGCCTCCCTCTTCGCAGTTGCCTCCTTCTTTTTGGCCGAGTGATCAGCCCACTTCTCCAAGAGGTCAAAGGGCGGGGGCTTCCTCTGTGATAACTTTGCCATCGGCGTCATACGCAGTCATTAGCATATTCAGGTCCAAGCTATCGGCTAAAGTGGTAGCAGAGGGGCGCACTGCTGACTGAATGGCCTTGAAGTCCTTAGGCGTAAATTTGGCACCATCCGCCTTGAACTCGGGAAACCCGGATATTATCTTCGCCGGGTCAAGCTTCGGAAAGTAGGCTTTGGCCAAGGTCAATGCCCGGGTTATTCCAATGCGGCAGGACGAACGCTTCCAGAGTTCAATCCAGCCAGGCACAGTGGAGCAGGCTTGGACGAGATTCTCTTCACCCGGATAGGCTTCTGTGGGCCAATGTATGGCGTCCAATATAAATTTTGTGCCGGCAAAGAAAGTCCGGAGCACAGTCTTCAGGGTCCTAGCCTTGGCAATAGTATCTTCCTCTGGAGGTGCAATGTTGGCACCTGCAGTTGAAACAGAAGCAAGAAGGTATCAGTAACCCAGAGTGGTGCATAACAAGAAGCATGAAATTAGTCGGCAGACAAAAACTTACTAAGTAAGATCTGGTAAGTATCGGTGACTTGATCCGATAAATTCTTCAAGTCGATCTGAGCGGTGAGGCACTTCTTCTTATATTTGGAAACATCCTTCTTCAAAGTTTCCATGTCATCCCCAAGGATTTCCCGTCGTTTTATCTCGGCAAGAAGACGTTGTTCGGTCTTCAGTAAAGTTTCATCAGACCGAGTTATCTGTGCCTGTAAGTAGAAAGGAAGGCAAGCATCAGTTGGATGTTATGATAAGATAAATATGGCGTGAAGTACCAAGCATAACTTTTGCAAGTCATACTCGGAACTTGGGGACTAGATATGCAATATGAGATGACAAGCGCTTTTACCTGGTGCTCTGCAGCCATGCGCTCTAAAATATCGCCCTCTGAAGCCTTCATGGTGAGGAGCGTGTTCATCAATTGATCAAAAGTATTTTTACCCGTATCAGAAGACCCGGGGCCTTGGGAATTCCGAGAAGAGGTTTTCTTCTTAGAGGGAGGCGGAACCCGGGTCATTTGTGCATTGGAATCCGACACTCCTTCGGCACCCAAGGTTGTGGCTTTCTTCTTCTTGCTCGCATGGGAAGCAATTGGATACTCGGTTTCTTGGGCGTCCGGTTTAATCGGCGATGTTTGTTTTTCACCGCCAGACACGGCTGTAGTCTTATCGGCCGGGCTCCCCTGACCCGGGCCCTCGTCTTCCATGCCCTCTTGGTCGCTAACGACGACCGTGGCCCTGTAAATGTTATCAAGAAGCAGTTAAATACGCGGTCAGGAAAGGGTGATGAAGTGTGGAAGAGCATCTGGAAGGGGATCTTACCCAGTGTTCACCGCGAAGTCACAAGGAAACCCGTCATCAGACTCGGGAGAGGCTGAAAATTGTCAGGTTAGATGTCATATAAGAATAGTTCAAGGGGAATGTGCCGGTCGAGAAAAGATAGAATAATTACCAGCCCGCCGAGTGGGAGTCGAAGAAATACCCGGGTTGATGGCGTCGTCACCCGGGTTATTTCGAGTTGACCTACGCTTGATCATGGGCGACTCCTTCAAGAATGGCCAGTGGAATAATGTCAAGATAACTCAGGTATATCATTAAGGTGATGTGAATTGAATGCGAGGAGGGGATATGAAACCTTGGAAGTGGCCTCTTGAGCTTTTCTTTTGGATCCGACTTTGGTTGCCGGTTCCGGTTCATCCTCGTCGCTGGCAGATTCTACTTTGCCATCCGAGTCTTCTTCCTCATCATCCTCTTGTTCTGAATATCATCAAAGTTATGGTTGAAAATGAAGGGGTTATGACGAGTTCAAAGGAATCAAATAAAATTCAAAGAGTACCTTCGTCCGAGTGAACAGCCTCTTGCTCCTCTGGACTTTCGGAGCTAGGGGAGGCGTTGATTTTCCAAAAGTCGTCATCAGCCTGAAAGGTGTTAATGCACAGGTTATCAACTGTATCAAGTGGAAAGAATGAAAGTAAGGGCGTCAGAGTCGGACTTTTACCTCAGGGGCGGGGTTTTCAAGCGTGAAGGGCTCTAACCCGGATATGTTCCGGATTACCTCGAGCTTTTCCGTCAAAAAACCTTTGATGGTTTTATGAGTGTCGCCAGGTGCGAAGATGTTATCGGAGTATCGGAGCGGATCGGAAGGTTCTCCTGAATACTCGCACATCAACTTTGTGCGGATGGAATTGGGCTGAATCCTAAAATCGACCCAGGTCTTTACTAGGTTGAGCCCGATGAGGCCTTGGGCTGTAAGAGTAGCGATTTTGGCTAGCAAGGGTTGAATTGCCTCCCTATCCGAGTTAGGGGCAAAGGCACTAAACTTATCAGAGATGTCGAGAAGACCCTCCGAATAACCCGGCAGTTTCTTTTGGCCGGGTGGGGAAGTGTCTTGACAGTAGAAGTAAGAAAGCTGCCAATGCTTGACATGGGAATTAAGGGTGAGGGGTGGCATTAGAGAGTTTTTGCGGCGCTGGATCGAAACCCCGCCGCAAGTGAGAAGCGCCCCATCACCACTTTCGCGGCATGGCTTGCATTGAAAAAGTTCGGTAAAAAGGGCTAGACTTGGCGGGGTGCACAAGTAAGATTCGGAAAGGACAATAAAATGGGAAATATTTAGCACAGAATTGGGTCCGATATCGAAGACACGAAGGCCGTAGTGGCTGAGGACGTCACGGAAAAAAGGGTGACCCGGTGGTCGAAAACCTCGGGTCACATGTTCCACGAAACAAATTACCTCATCTTTTGTAGGGGTGGGCCGGGTCTCCTTACCCGGTACCCTCCATTGGATATTTTCCTGAAGAGGAAGAATTCCCAGTTCCACCAGCTCCTCCAACTTGGCCTTTGTGACCATAGACCGCGCCCAGTTGGCGGAAATGGTGTTGGTGGCCTTGGCCTTGGTTGGGGTCTTCCCCTGTTTCTTGGGAGCCATGTGGCTGACCTGCAGAGTACAAAGTAAGAAGGAAATTAAGACATGGAAGTTGCGAGCCGGCTAAGTATAGGCCGGATAATATTGAGGTATGAAAAGTTACGGGAGATCCGGGTGTTAGCCTGCAGAGCAAAGTTTGAAAGTTTCCGGGTATCAGGCATTGTGGTGAAATTTATGGGATCTAAATGATGAAGAAGCCTTTTGAATACAATGGACGGCGGCTTAAGTTCCAGACGTGAATAAAAGGAACTGAAAAGGAATGGTGGCGGAGCGCAGCCTCCGGGCGATGGGTTCCGGTGACGAGCGCGGAATTTCCGTGGTGGCGCTCAGGGAGAAAGAGAGCTCAGAGGGAGAAAGGAATGGAGTGGGGGAAATGAGCCGTTAGGGTTCGGGTCACTCCTAAGGGGCTTTTTTATAGTGCAAATGGATAAGCCCGGTTTGGTGAGTGGAAGCCGAGAATTATGGGGGTAAACGGCTATTTATCTAAAGTTTCTGCGAGATGTGCGCCAAGTATTGAGCAAAGCATCCGGATAAAGGAAAGAAGGGGATTCGTCTCGTGATGACAGGATTGGTTAACGAGCATAGGATCTTGGTATTGTTATTATGGTTTGGACCCAGAAGTTTGAACCAAGGTGTTTGGAGGGAAAACTTGGGTTATTATATGGCCACCAAGGAGTAAGGCCTAGCTGAATATCAAAACATCTTAACCCGGTCTTCATATGCCCGTATGATCGATATCTTTGCAGGGAATAGCAAGCGCTTCAAGGAGATCCGTGAAGCCCAGGCTATTCTGGGGACTACTGACAGGGGGATGCTAACCCGGTATGCCAAGCTCTGAGGAATAACCCGGCCCAAAGGATGGTGTGCAGGATTCGGCTAAGAATAAAGAAGCTTGTGAAGGCCCAAACTTGTGGGCTTAACGGCCCGGGTTATGGGTTATTGTAAAGGAAAGTTATGGTTAGCGCGCCGTGTCCAGGTAGGATCCGAAATATGCCTCGCCGAATAAGCTAGGGGGTGCGGGTGCTTTATAAACCGACCCCCAGGTATAGTTTTAGGTAGAGATCTAAGAACCCTAGCAACATCGTGTGATATCGAGCATCAAGTGTAATTCCAGAGTTGAGTTATTATATCAAGATCGGAGACTCGGCGACTTTGATTGCCGGCTACCAGATCGAGTTGCACCATGTTTTCCTCTGAGCTAAACCCTCTCCCAAATACCTGTGTCGTCTTGCCCCAAGATCAGTTACCCCAGGTAACATCTGCCGTGATTATCCCACGACAAATATAATAAAACTAATAAAGAATTAGAAATCGTAACTTTAAATAAGAACTATAAATCTAAAGAAAAAATAAAGAATAAATAGCCGACCGGATTAAGAAAACTGAGAAAATTAACTCGGACAGAAATTTTTTTGAAGCTCCATTGTGGAATTCAGACCTAACCATTCACGGAGAAGCAGTGGGAACGATGGAACCCATGATTCGATAGGATTTTATTGAAAAGAATCCTAATACTTCATTGGGTGGGATGGCGGAGCAAACCAAAAAAATTGTCTTATTTGGTAAGGTTATAAATTAACAAATAAGACATGAAAGAGTAAATATTCGCCCGCGAAATCCTTATTGAATTAGAATACTTTACCTTTATTCAATAAGAGTAAAAAGTAAAAAAACCTAACTTTTTCTATTATCTATTAATGTGTATCTATCCCTAATATTTTGTAATTTTTTTGGAATATTATGGAATTAGATAAATTTGCATGCTTTATCATTTCATTCGCGAGGAGCTGGATGAGAAGAAACTCTCATGTCCAGTTTTGCAGTAGAGATGGAACCAAGAAAGAACCATCGACTATAACCCGAAAAGAACCAGATTTCGCAAACAACATCGAGGAAGGATGAAAGGAAAATACTGCCGAGGCAATCGTATTTGCTTTGGTAGATATGCTCTTCAAGCACTGGAACCTGCTTGGATCACGGCGAGACAGATAGAAGCAGGACGAAGAGCAATAAAACGATATGCACGTCGTGGTGGAAAAATATGGGTACGTCTATTTCCTGACAAACCGGTTACACTAAGACCCACGGAAACACGTATGGGCTC
Source organism: Alopecurus myosuroides (assembly GCA_028641055.1). Lineage (NCBI taxonomy): Eukaryota > Viridiplantae > Streptophyta > Magnoliopsida > Poales > Poaceae > Alopecurus > Alopecurus myosuroides. The sequence continues at coordinate 572,455,532 of CM054057.1, forward strand.
AGGAAAGGGGTCCCCCGAATATTGGGTAGCCGTTGTTAAACCAGGTCGTATACTTTATGAAATGGGGGGAGTATCCGAAACTGTAGCTAGAGCAGCTATCTCCATAGCTTCCAGTAAAATGCCAATACGAAGTCAATTTATTCGATTAGAAATATAGAACCCTCTAAAACTAAAAGGGTATTGAAGCTAAAAAAAAGTCCTGTTTTTCTTTCTGAAAAGACAATATTTCTTTCATCCTTATTGCATTGAAATAACAAATTGAAATCAAAATAATATGATTCAACCTCAGACCCTTTTAAATGTAGCAGATAATAGTGGAGCTCGAAAATTGATGTGTATTCGAGTCATAGGAGCTGCTGGTAATCAACGAAATGTTCGTATTGGTGATGTTATTGTTGCTGTAGTCAAAGACGCATTGCCGCAAATGCCCCTAGAAAGATCCGAAGTAATCCGAGCTGTAATTGTACGTACATGTAAAGAGTTCAAATGTGAAGACGGTATAACAATCCGCTATGATGACAATGCAGTGGTTATAATTGATCAAAAAGGAAATCCAAAAGGAACTCGAGTTTTTGGCATGATTGCCGGGGAATTGAGAGAATTGAATTTTACCAAAATAGTTTCATTAGCTCCTGAAGTATTATAAATACTAATAGGTAAAATTTAGATCAAAGAATAAATTTAGTAGATTGTGTTTTACGTATATGTTTTAAAATCAAAAATGAAAAAAAAAACATGTTGATTATAGAAAAATTTGGAGGAACCTAGAATTAGAGTCTTATGGGCAAGGACACTATTGGTGATTTACTAACCTCTATAAGAAACGCGGACATGAATAAAAAAGGAACAGTTCGAGTAATATCTACAAATATTACCGAAAAAATTGTTAAAATACCTCTACAAGAGGGTTTTATTGAAAGTGTTCGGAAACATCAGGAACGTAACAGATATTTCTTGGTTTCAACTTTGCGACACCAAAAGATAAAGACTAGAAAAGGAATATATAGAACAAGAACTTTTTTAAAGCGTATAAGCCGACCCGGTTTACGAATTTATACCAACTATCAAGGAATTCCTAAAGTTTTGGGTGGAATGGGAATTGCTATTCTTTCTACTTCTCGAGGGATAATGACGGATCGAGAGGCTCGACTAAACAGAATTGAAGGAGAAGTATTATGTTATATATGGTAATCGCCGTGCCTATAGTGCTCGAATTCTATCTCGACCTTCCTATGAATTCTATCTCGACCTTCCTATTTTGAAAAAAAAGGAAAAATAGGAGAATAAAAATGACAGGAAAAAAATGGGAGAGAAAAAAAAACCCGAGAGAAGCAAAAGTCACTTTCGAAGGTTTAGTTACGGAAGCCCTACCCAACGGAATGTTCCGCGTTCGGCTAGAGAATGATACCATCATCCTGGGCTATATTTCAGGAAAGATCCGTTCTAGTTCTATACGAATACTGATGGGGGATAGGGTAAAAATTGAAGTAAGTCGTTATGATTCAAGCAAGGGACGTATAATTTATAGACTTCCCCATAAAGATTCGAAGCGTATCGAAGACTCAAAGGGTATCGAAGATTTGAAGGATAGAGAAGATTAGAAGGATACCATAGATTCAAAGGATTAGGTTTTCTTTTTTTATAGGGTAAAAAATTGAAGTTCAAAAATTAAAGCGAAGAGACTTATTTTTTCAAAAAGATTAGATTCATAGTTTAAGAAAGGATACGGAAATATGAAAATAAGAGCTTCCGTTCGTAAAATTTGTACAAAATGTCGACTGATTCGTAGGCGTGGGCGAATTAGAGTCATTTGCTCTAATCCGAAGCATAAACAAAGACAGGGGTAATCTTTCGAAAAAGAACTTTACTTTCTAAAAATGAAAAAAGTACCCGCGGAAATGTTCAAATTACAAATAAAATAATTTTAAATAATTAAAGTAAAGGGTATATTTTACCCTGAGTACGGATATCTTTGTATCTTTTTTTCTTTTTGTTATTTCTAACTCATATTTATGAGATAATAAAATATGGCAAAAGCTATACCAAAAATTGGTTCACGTAAGAAAGCGCGTATTGGTTTACGTAGGAATGCACGTTTTAGTTTACGGAAGAGTGCACGTAGAATAACAAAAGGTGTTATTCATGTTCAAGCTAGTTTCAACAATACCATTATAACTGTTACAGACCCGCAAGGTCGGGTGGTTTTCTGGTCCTCTGCGGGTACTTGTGGATTCAAAATCTCAAGAAAAGCATCACCCTATGCTGGTAAAAGAACAGCAGTAGATGCTATTCGTACAGTAGGTTTGCAACGAGCAGAAGTTATGGTAAAGTGCGCTGGTAGTGGAAGAGATGCCGCATTACGAGCCATTGCTAAAAGCGGTGTGCGATTAAGCTGTATACGGGATGTAACACCTATGCCGCATAATGGATGTCGACCGCCTAAAAGAAGACGTCTGTAAAAGAATTAATCTGCTTTCAAGAGAAATAAACAATTCAATGATCAAATAATAATACTAGTCTATTATGGTTCGAGAGGAGGTAGCAGGATCCACTCAAACACTCGGTATTGCCTTGCGAAGAGTTTACTTGGAGAAATAGAAGGAACATGTATCACAGGCGCAAAATTTGGGAGCGTGCCGCACGAATATTCAACAATAGCCGGTATTGAAGAATCCGCACAAGAAATTTTACTAAATTTGAAAGAAATTGTATTGAGAAGTAATCTCTATGGAGTTAGAGACGCATCAATTTGCGTCAAAGGTCCTAGATATATAACTGCTCAAGATATAATCTTACCACCTTCCATAGAAATCGTTGATACGTCACAACCTATAGCTAACTTGACAGAGCCCATTGATTTTTGTATTGAGTTACAGATAAAGAGAGATCGTGGATATCAGACAGAACTTAGAAACAACTATCAAGATGGAAGTTATCCTATAGATGATGTATCCATGCCTGTTCGAAATGTGAATTATAGTATTTTTTTGTGGAAATGGAAATGAAAAACACGAGATACTTTTTCTAGAAATATGGACTAATGGAAGTTTAACCCCTAAGGAAGCGCTTTATGAGGCCTCTCGTAATTTGATTGATTTATTTCTTCCTTTTCTACACGCGGAGGAAGAGGGCACTAGTTTCGAAGAAAATAAAAACAGGTTTACTCCAACCCTTTTTACTTTTCAGAAAAGATTAACTAATCTAAATCTAAAGAAAAACAAAAAAGGAATTCCATTGAATTGTATTTTTAGTGATCAATTAGAATTGCCTTCTAGAACGTATAATTGTCTCCAAAGGGCCAATATACATACTGAAGGATCGAGAGGTTAACTAGAGGGAGGGGTGAATAGGTTAACTACAAATTTTAACTTCTTTTTCAAGTTAACAAGGTAATGCTCAAATATATATTATCTAGATTATGCAACTAGGTGAACAATCCTATATGTTGAGCAAGTACAACTAGCACAAGGTAAGTATATGACTAAGCTAGTAGTAACTAGTAAAGGTAAGTTGAGGAATAACCGAACATAATGACGCGGAGATTTATCCCGAAGTTCACTTCCCAATGGAAGTTAATCTCCGTTGGAGCGGTGCGGTGCCACCAAAGTGGAACACCGAGTAGGCCTCAAATGCCACACCGTATCTCCTTCGAGTCCTTCCACCGATGTGGATAGGCTCGAATCACTATGTTGTCGTTGAGGTTGACAACTAGAACCTTTACAAGGATGAGGCACACTCCACAAGATTGGAGCGTCCTCACCAAATCCCAAGAGCCTACAAGACTCCGAGAAGCAAGATCCACGAGCACAAAAGCACCGGGGATATCAACAAGGTTCCGAGCTCCGATGAACTAAGAGCAACAAGATTCCTAGCTCCAATGAACTAAGAATGACAAGATCCCTAAGGGATGAGTGGGTGGATTTCTAATCGACTTGGTGGAGTTGTAGATCGGGGGTGTCTCCTTCAAATCCCAAAGTATCACGAGCTTTGGTTGGGGATTTGAGGAGTGCTTGTTCTTGAGCTTGAGCTTGGTCAATCAATGGTGGTGAGAAAGATTGTGAGTGAGATTGACAACTCCAAAAGGTAGGTGAAGACCCCCTTTTATACGGGTACGAAATACGACCGTTTGGGGGGGGCAATTTTCACTTGGCAGCGTCCCCCCGGGCCTGGGGGCCGGTCTGGGGCAGCCAGGGCCGGGTGCAAACCCACCCCGGCCTGGTGCCCGGCCTGGGGCCGGCGTGGAGAGAGGGGGAGGCCGGCGTGGGGGCGCAGCGACCCCAGCCTGGCAGCCCGGCCTGGGGCCGGCGTGGGGGAGTGGCGAGGCCGGCACCCACCCGAGCTGCCCGGCCTGGGGCCGGAGGGGGCAGCGAGGCGAGGACGGCCCCCCACCTGAGCCGCCCGGCCTGGTACCCGGCCTGGGGCCGGCGTGGGGCGTGGCGAGGCCGGCGGGAAGCCACCAGGACGGCCAGGCAGGCCGGCCACCCCCTTTTTCCTTCTCTCTTTCTTCTTTCTTCCACATCTTTTTCCGTAGATTTTTCTCCCTTATTGCTGCAACTTCGTATGAGGTTTACGGGTAGACATTTTCTGAGTATACTTAGAGAACTCGTTAGTCCATCCATATGTTGTAATCAAACACTCAAAATAGGATTTAGGAAATATGTTCTTTCAATCTCCCCCTTTTTTATGTTTGATGACAACATACGGATTTGCGTAAGAAACAATTTTTCATAGCTATTTGCGAGGGAGTAAACATATATTCGTACTCCCCCTATTTGTGTGCCCAAAACAAGAGACATATATATTTGATTATCATGTTGAGTGCACCGAACATAATTTCATCTTCATATTATGTTTTATAAGATAATAGAGTATGTGATGTAACTATGACATACTTATGTGAAGTGCGAGAATTATTCAATCATGATTTTAACATTGGAGATGCACATGTAGGAACACCAAGTTATCTTCTAGATGAGTAGTAGTATTTACCACAAGAATGATCTTACCACAGCATTCTTCTCATAGTTATAGATGGATATAAACTACCCTCATCATGGCTTCAACACATCAAATAGTGAGTAGATGAATAACGTAATAGCCTTGCTATGATCTTCAACATATCAAATATCACACGCATAATATATAAATAGAAAGTACGATAGATAAATAAAGACATAGTCTTACAATAGTACCAAAGTTCAACAAACCACACAAATAGTATCAACTAAGAACGGCGAAAGCAAATGGCGGAGATAAGACGCAAATGGATGCATGAAATGCAATGCAATGCGTGAGTGTTTCTCCTCCTTGGCATCATACACCAAAAAGGGAGAAAAATGCAAGCCCGATCACTCGTCGCCCATCTCAAGATCTTCCTCAATGAAGTCCTCGGGAGGAGCCTGACTGGAGCTAGCAGTGGTAGTGTAGGGCGCCGCAAAAGAGCCGAGTGAGCTAGCGTAATCTCCAAGCCAATAGGTGTGCTGAGACTTCCACTTATCCTCAGAAACCTCTTCTGAGCTGGAAGAACTGAGGGGAATCTTAAGAGCTGTCTGGATGGAACGATGACGGCGACTAGAGGCCTTGCCCTTGCGATATGCCTCATAATCCTGATTCTGCTTATCAATGAAGAAACAGTTCATCTTCTGGAGGATCTTCTTAAGGTTGAAAGTTTCGGGAGGAGCAGGAGAAGTAGAGCGGTGCACCCCCTGAGATGTACTAGGAGCGGAGGACTGTGTGCGGGTGCGCTTAGGACGTGGATCAACAGCTAACTCAGGCTCAGCCTCAATCATAATAATAGACTTCTTGGGAGTCACCTTGTCATAGTTGTTGATGAGACCAACTGGGATCTTGGTCTCAATAAGAAGCTGAATGTAAGAGCCATAGATGGGAACCCTCTTTTCACGAATCAGAGTCTGCATCTCTTGCCACATGTAATCCAGAACATCCAATTGCTTCTTGGCCCTCATTTGAGACTCAATGTGATATAGAAGGTTGATCATCCACTTGCGTACCTCGCCCTTCTCACCAAATTTGGCATTGAGGGTATTGCGAAGGATAGCATGCACAATATACCAATGTTCAGAAAAGAACTTGACTTTGGGAATGTGCATGGAGCCGGTACTTTCCGGATAGCAATGACGGATGCCCTCTTTGGCCTTCATAATGTTCTTGGGATCACCATGAATGCGGAAGTAGAACATGTGATCAAATCTATACTCGGGAATGCCAAGGACGGCACCAAACTCATCCATGGTAGCAACACACTTGGAGCCACCGCTCATCCAAGTCAACGTACGCGGTAGCCTCTGGGGGCCTCCATATGAGAAGTGAACAGTGGAATAAAACTCCTTGAGAAGCTCTGGGGAAAATGGATGGGCAAGATTGGGACCCATGAGAGGAGTGATGTTGTGGTAATCCATGAGTTCCATAACTTGGGGCCAATTGGTGCGAGCATACTCAGTATCAAAGTAGTGTTGATCCACATATCCATGCTGAAGCTTGCCAAGAATGAAGTCATGCATGACTTGATGCATCTTGCAATAGAACCGAGGATCAGGGCATGTATGTTGACCAAAATCATAGGGATTAAATTTCAGCCTTGCTTCCTCAAAGTCGGCAGCACTAGCTAAGACCACCCCAGTTCACAACCACGGGTTCGTTGGGATTGACCGGAAGAGACGAACCCTGTCTCCGTGAGGGAGACCAGCAACAGTCGCGGCACTCTTCTTGCGAGTGCGGAGAGAGCGGGGAGCATCGGACTCATGTGGGGTATTGGAATCACCTGAGAAAAAAATGATGCATGGATATGGAGAATGATAATGAGTGCACATGGTCGTTGGATGAGAAAAAAAATTAATCCATTAAATATAAGTGATAGCGCCATTGTGAAAGAAAAGCAAACAAAAATATTAAGGAAGACAAAGCACATTATTATGAGTGTTAGCACATTATCATAGCATGTGTATACGGTCGTGTTGGTGTTCTTATTGAAAATATACACTAAAGTACATATTTGGCATGAGACTACAAGCACCATTATTATGTAAAAATGAGGGCATGTCATACATATCATGATACTATGAACATAATAATTGAGAACCACGGCACGAGGACTATCACAGCATTAATGTGGACAATCATAGCACTAATGTGGAAATTTTGGGAACCATGGCCATACATGAGAGGATAATTTGCATAGTGAGGGAAATCATGGTATCATCCGGCTAGAACATGAGGAGCATATGACATAAACGTATCATGGCATTAATCTAGTGACATGTGAACCCTAGCATGAGTATATATAAAAAAAATCCTAGCACATGAACACTAGCACTAGCACACCGATAGATAGCACTCGCATACACGTAATCCATAGAAAAGCCCAAAGAAAATTACCCGAGTTGGAAGCCATCCTCAAACAAAAAGCACTAAACAATGAAGTGGACCGATCTCCTCCAATAAGGGGCCAACAAGAAATCCGTGTGGAGGAGAGTGTGGAGAAGGACGAGGGCTTGCGGATCCGTGAGTTTGAGCGGTAGAGATGGGCTAGGGAGGTGGTGGGGGGGAGGGGGTTAGGGGAGAGCTCCAAGGGGCTCTAATGGTGGAGGAGGAGGAGGAAGATGGAGTATGGGGGGTGGGGTGCGGTTGTGTACGTGTCTGTGTGTGTACGTGTGCGTGGGGGTGAGCTGCGCCCACCCCGGCCTGGGGCCGGGTGTGTGGCCGGCCTAGGTCCGGCGCGCGGTGCGTGTGCGTGCGTGTGGCCGGCCTGGGGTGCCGGCCAGGCCGGCGTGCGGTGTGAGGCGAGGCCGGCGTGGTGGCCGAGGCACCCGGCTTGACCCCCGGCCTGGGGCCGGCGCGGCGGCAGCGCGGGGCCGGGCGGGTGCCCGAGCGCCCCGGCCTGGGGCCGGCTCGGCGGTGGCAGGGGCCGGGGTGGGAGGGGGCGAGCCAGTTTTTTTTTTGGCTTTTTGGCTGTTGGGTTGTGTTTGTTTGTGTGTTTTGTCTATTTTTTTTTAAAACAAAAAATCTCCCAAAGCAAATTGAAACAACACAACTATCAAGCCAAAACAAAAAAAATTCCCCAAATCAAAAATTTGCACGACATACATTCTAACACACAAAATAACAAAATGAAACTAGTGTCTTAATAGCAAATTTTCGTGAGTTTGTTTCTAGCATCTCAAATGTTTTATATAACAATTTTATTTGACCATGTGCACGAATGAAATGAGTATGATGACATGGATATGATGTTTTCATTTGTATCTAATGGAGAGAAAAAAATGAAAAAACAAAGTGAGCAACATTGGATACCAATGAAATATGAAAACAAGTGGAAATGCAAATGCGTTAACACTCGAACACAAATGTCTCATTGATATAAAAACCAACCAAATATTGGGCGGTGGCCGTAGCCACCATGTATGAGTATGTTCGATATGTCACCGCGAAGATGTATCTTGGGTGCATTGTCGAGACTCATCATTGAAGCACATGATGTCATTTGAAATGATCATTAGGCATGATTTGTTTATTTATGCATTATAGAGGTAGTGTTGGCTCATTGATTGAGCTACACTCCCCCTATGTCTATGCGTGCATCTAGAATCCAAATAAGAGTCTAGTAAGGGTGTGTATGCAAGATTTTCAATCAACTAAAATTGCTTGCACATATGATGTTGAGCTCACTCCTCAATTCCTTGAATCTCTTCACATCTAGAGGCTTGGTAAGGATGTCGGCAAGTTGATCTTTAGTGTTGACATAATAAAGTGAGATATCACCATTGGCCACATGATCCCGAATAAAATGATACCGAATCTCAATATGCTTGGTCTTGCCATGAAGTACCGGATTGTGACCAATCTTTATGGCACTCTCATTGTCACATAAAAGAGGCATTGTCTTAATCTTAATTCCAAAATCCTTAAGACATTGCCTCATACATAAGAGTTGAGAGCAACAACTTGCGGCGGAAATATACTCCGCTTCCGTGGAGGAGGTGGCAATGCAATTTTGCTTCTTGGAAGACCAACACACAAGGGACCTACCAAGGAATTGGCAAGCACCCGAGGTTGATTTTCTATCCACTTTGTCACCTCCCCAATCCGCATCCGAATATCCCACAAGATCAAAAGTTGTGTTTGATGGATACCAAAGGCCATGTGTGGGAGTGTCAACCAAGTACCTAAGAATCCTCTTGACCGCAATCATATGGCTTTCCTTGGGGTTAGATTGAAATCTTGCACACAAACCCACACTAAACATAATGTCCGGTCTAGATGCACAAAGGTAAAGCAAATATCCAATGATAGATCGATAAAGTTTGGGGTCTACCGGTATACCTTCATGATCCATAGAAAGATTTGCGGTTGTTGGCATTGGATAAGGTAATGGTTTGGCATTGTTCATATCAAATTTCTTGAGCATGTCTTGAATATATTTGGCTTGACAAATAAAAGTCCCTTCATGATATTGCTTGATCTCAAAACCTAGAAAGAACTTTAATTCTCCCATCATAGACATCTCAAATTCACTTGTCATTAGTTTGGCAAATTGATCTACAAAACTCACGTTAGAGGATCCAAATATAATATCATCAACATATACTTGGCATACGAAGAAATGACCATCTACACTTTTGGTAAAGAGAGTGGGATCAATTACCCCAAGTACGAAACCACCATCCACTAAGAACTCCTTTAAATGATCATACCAAGCACGTGGGGCTTGTTGAGGCCATACAAAGCCTTGGGAAGTAGACATGGTTAGGATACTTGGGATCCTCGAACCCCGGAGGTTGTTTAACATATACCATTTCATTTAGAGGTCCATTTAGAAAGGCACTTTTAACATCCATTTGATGCAAGATGAAGTTATGACTAGTGGCAAATGCAAGTAATATACGAATGGATTCAAGTCTAGCTACGGGAGCGAAAGTTTCACCGTAGTCAAGTCCTTCGACTTGAGAGTAGCCTTGAACAACCAATCGAGCCTTGTTGCAAATCACTTGCCCATGAGAATCTTGCTTGTTTTTTAACACCCATTTAGTTCCAATGATATTATGATCCTTGGGTCTTTCCACTAGTGACCATACTTTGTTTCTCTAAAAATTATGGAGCTCTTCATGCATAGCTTGAACCCAATCTTCATATTCAAGGGCATCATAAACTTTGATGGGTTCAACATGAGAGACATATGAATGAATACCACAAAACTTGAGTACTTGTCCACGAGTGGAGACACTTATCCCCAAGCCACCAATGATGTTCTTTTGGTATAGTGACTTTTGTTGCAATCTTGATGCTTGACGAGTCATGATACGAACTAGTGCATCATCGGGATTTTCATTGGGGGGAATATCCTCATCATTTCCTTCATCAAGACCATTGTCCATCCGTATTGGAGTTCTTGGTGACGAAGCACCAAAATCATTTCCACCATTATCATTGGGTGGATCTTGATCACTTTCTTGATGAGAGGTATCCACATGAAGGTCTTCTTCTTGTTCTTGGTCTACCATTTGATTGGTGGTTGATGTAGAGGGCTCCACTTGCGTAGAGCTAGTTCCATCCTCATTTGCCACAAGGTGTCCCTCAACGGGTATCAGTGGACCTACACCCATTCTTCCTATAGCTATGGAGGACGGTTCATCACCTACATCATCACAATCAATTTGCTCCACTTGGGAGCCATTATCCTCATGAAATTACACATTCATAGATTCTTCAACACACCCGGTGGATATATTGTAGACTCTATAAGTGTGGGAGTTCGTGGCGTAACCAACAAAAATGCCTTCAAAAGTTCTAGCATCAAACTTAGACAATCTAGTTCCCTTTATGTAGAATTGGCATTTGCACCCAAAAAATCGAAGATATTTGAGGTTGGGTTTGTTACCGGTTAGGAGCTCATATGGAGTCATACCAATCATCGGACGAAGGAAGAGTCGGTTAGATAAATGACAAGCGGTGTTGATGGCTTCGGCCCAAAAGTTATATGGGGATTTGAATTCGTCCATCATAGTTCTTGCCATATCAATAAGTGTGCGATTCTTCCTCTCCGCTACACCATTTTGTTGAGGGGTGTACGCGGCGGAATATTGATGCCTTATCCCCTCTTCACTCAAGAATTCATCCATGGTGTAATTCTTGAACTCGGAACCATTTTCACTCCTTATAGACAAGATCTTGGTGTCATATTGATGTTGCACTTCGGTGGCCCAAGTTATGAACCTTTCTTGAGTCTCACTCTTCTTCTTGATATAGAAAACCCAAGTGTATCTTGTATAATCATCAACAATCACCAAACAATAATTTTTGCCACCAAGACTATCATATGTGGGAGGCCCAAATAGGTCCAAGTGAATGCGCTCAAAGGGCCTTGTTGTAGAGATGATTGATGTCTTGGGGTGATTCTTCTCATGCATCTTTCCGGCAATACAAGAGCTACAAGGACGATCTTTGGAAAAATTCACACTTGTTAGTCCTACCACATGCTCACCCTTCACAAGAGTTTGTAAATTTCTCATACCGACGTGGCCTAGGCGACGATGCCAAAGCCACCCCACATCGGATTTAGCCATTAGACATGTGGCGATATGTGTAGTTTCTTTCGAGAAATCGACTATGTACATACCGTTTTCCACAAATACAACAAAGGCTACTTTAAGAGAAATAGTGTGAAGGACAAGCACATGGTGACGCCCAAATACACATGTAAAATTGCACTCACAAAGTTGCAAGACGGAAAGAAGATTATAGCAAAGGGACTCAACAAGGAGGACTTTCTCAATGGATGAATCCGGAGAAATGACCACCTTGCCATGTCCCAATACCTTAAGTTGTGAGCGATCGCCAATAGTTACATGAGCAAATTTGAGAAGTTGGAGCTTCAAGTCTTCTAATACTTCTTTGCTTCCGGTCATGTGTGCGGAACAATCACTATCAATCATCCATGATGTTCCACCAGAAATACAACCCTACAATGAATCAACTTCTTGTCTTAGGTACCCATTTTTGGATGGGTCCTTTTTTGTTAGTCACAAGGGTCTTGGGAACCCAAATAGCATGCTTGTAATCATCACCATATGAGGTGCCTACATACTTTGCATAAACATGACCATTAATAGATTTGAGAAGCACATAAGATGGGTTATATTTTCCCGCAAAGTTGTTGTGAGTAGTAGTGTTCATAGGAGCAATACTTTTAGCAATAATATCAAACTCATCTTCCTCATTAGCCAACTCCCCCTCCTTCACAAAAACAATAGAGTTAGTGGAGGGAGTTGACTTCTTCTTGTAAGCCACCTTGGATGTGGAACCAAAACCAAGGCCTTCTTTGCCAATAACTCTCTTATGATTACTCAAAAGATCATTGAGTTTCTTTTGGCCTTGGATGCATGTGGCAAGACCTTTGTTGAGTTGTGCCTTCAACCTATTGTTCTCCTCAATGAGAGTTGCCTTGACACACAAAGGGTTAGTAGCACAAGAGTTTTCATTCACAACTCTTACTCCTTTTAAGGTTTTGAGCTCATTTGAGATTGTACGATGATCAATTTTAAGCTTATCAAAATCCTTAATGATTTCATTATAACCTTGGTTAGTTTCATCATTTAAAGTCATGAATTCCATTACCTTAGCAAAAGCATGTTGACAATCAAGTTTTACTTTAGCTATGTCCATTGCAAAGGTTTCTTCTATGCTTTCTCTAAAGCAATGTGATTCATCTAGAGCTTTCTCAAGCTCCTCAATTTTACTAGCATCATCACGAGCAAACTTTTCAAGTAACATTATTCTCTCCTCATGTTCATCAATGAGGCCATGTGCCTCACTTAATTGATCCATGAGAGAGACAAATATAGTTTTAGTTTCTCCTTCTAGACTTTATACAAAGTTTTCCAAGGGATCTTCCTCAACACAATTTAATAGCGAGGGAGTAGAGGAGTTTGCAATTTTGAGAGTAGGAATCACCTTTGGGGGTATACCCTTGTCCATGAAGCACTTGTGACTCGAAGGGCCCTTGTTGTCATTTGGGTTGGAGAAGAGAGAGCTCAAGTTAGGAGGTATGACGCCCCTAGCCATGGCCGCCATACCTACTTGTTCGCCTTCACCATCACTCTCTTCACCACCGGAGGTGTATTCGACTTCTTTAGCAATCAATGCCCTAGGAGGGCCTCTCTTGATGAAGTTCTTGGACTTGGGGATGAAAGTGGATTTCTTGATGAGTCTTCCTCCATTCTCAATTCTACTCTTGAAGGGGCACTCGGCAACGAAGTGCTCGGAATCTCCACAATTGAAGCAAGTTCTTGCTTTATTCGTGCTTGAGGATTCCTTCCCTTTATTCTTGGTGGCATTGGATCTAAAGTCTCCTTTCTTCCACCACTTGTGTTGAGCAAGAGCCAAGCATTCTTCATGTGATGTCTTCATCTCTTTCTCGGAGACCTCATGAGTGGATCCACCATCATCACTCGAGTCATTATCTTCATGGGGAATGACCTTGGCCTTCAAGGCAAGAGATGCTTTCTTCATTCCGTTTACACGGGCCATGACATCATCGGAAGTTTGCTTCATGACCTTTAGAGTGATAAAGAGACCCAAGACATCATTGGGGGATAGGTCCAAGTAGTCGGCCCTTGCTTGTACATTCATCACCATGTTTTCATTGTATGGCATCAAGGTGAGTAGAAATTTCTCCTTGACCCAATTCTCCGTACAATCCGTGAATCCACTATCTCTCATATCATTTACAAGAGCCTTGAGTCTTCTAAACATGTCTTCTATGTTCTCTCCATCACCCAAGTGAAAGTGTTCAACTTTTCTTTGAATGATTGACTTCTTGGACCTTTGGAGGTTGACATTGCCGTCAAACATATCGACAAGACTATCATAAGCTTTGTTTGCACTAGTGAAGGACCGGATGTGCTCAACTCCTTCCTTTTCCATTGCCCTCTCCAACATGTGCAAAGCATGAGCGTTGAGTTGCTCATCTATGATGTCACTTGAGCTTAGATTTGCGGGATCCTTTGGCTCATACCCTTTTTCAACAATTCTCCATATTTGCATTGAAGAGCTGCACATGTAAGACTTCATGGAAGCTTTCCAATTAGTAAAACGATGCCGATCCACCAAAGGAGGTGGACCAACATGAGTAACATATGGATGTTGAACATTAGGAGCATTGTTATAAGAAAAGCCAAAAGAATTTCCACCACTACCATTTAACGGTGCACCGTTTATAGGTGAAGATGTTGCGGTTGCTTCTTTAGTTGGAATGGGGTTTCCTTGTTCATTTAAAATAATCTTTTCACTAGATTGTCTAGATGGAGATGTCAATTCTTTTATTAGTCCCTCCATCTTTTTCTCGGAACTATCAATCATAGCTTGGATTAGCTTTTGAATCCCATCCATGGTGACGGGATCATCGGCCATCCTTACCTCCTCTTTAGGTGGTAAAGCCTATATAAAGAGACGAGGCTCTGATACCAATTGAAGGATCGAGAGGTTAACTAGAGGGGGGGTGAATAGGTTAACTACAAATTTTAACTTCTTTTTCGAGTTAACAAGGTAATGCTCAAATATATATTATCTAGATTATGCAACTAGGTGAACAATCCTATATGTTGAGCAAGTACAACTAGCACAAGGTAAGTATATGACTAAGCTAGTAGTAACTAGTAAAGGTAAGTTGAGGAATAACCGAACATAATGACGCGGAGATTTATCCCGAAGTTCACTTCCCAATGGAAGTTAATCTCCGTTGGAGCGGTGCGGTGCCACTAAAGTGGAACACCGAGTAGGCCTCAAATGCCACACCGTATCTCCTTCGAGTCCTTCCACCGATGTGGATAGGCTCGAATCACTATGTTGTCGTTGAGGTTGACAACTAGAACCTTTACAAGGATGAGGCACACTCCACAAGATTGGAGGGTCCTCACCAAATCCCAAGAGCCTCCAAGACTCCGAGAAGAAAGATCCACGAGCACAAAAGCACCGGGGATATCAACAAGGCTCCGAGCTCCGATGAACTAAGAGCAACAAGATTCCTAGCTCCAATGAACTAAGAATGACAAGATCCCTAAGGGATGAGTGGGTGGATTTCTAATCGACTTGGTGGAGTTGTAGATCAGGGGTGTCTCCTTCAAATCCCAAAGTATCACGAGCTTTGGTTGGGGATTTGAGGAGTGCTTGTTCTTGAGCTTGAGCTTGGTCAATCAATGGTGGTGAGAAAGAGTGTGAGTGAGATTGACAACTCCAAAAGGTAGGTGAAGACCTCCTTTTATACGGGTACGAAATACGGCCGTTTGGGGGGGCAATTTTCACTTGGCAGCGTCCCCCCCGGGCCTGGGGGCCGGTCTGGGGCAGCCAGGGCCGGGTGCAAACCCACCCCGGCCTGGTGCCCGGCCTAGGGCCGGCGTGGAGAGAGGGGGAGGCCGGCGTGGGGGCGCAGCCACCCCAGCCTGGCAGCCCGGCCTGGGGCCGGCGTGGGGGAGTGGCGAGGCCGGCACCCACCCGAGCTGCCCGGCCTGGGAGCCGGCCTGGGGCCGGAGGGGGCAGCGAGGCGAGGACGGCCCCCCACCCGAGCCGCCCATCCTAGTACCCGGCCTGGGGCCGGCGTGGGGCGTGGCGAGGTCGGCAGGAAGCCACCAGGCCGGCCAGGCAGGCCGGCCACCCCCTTTTTCCTTCTCTCTTTCTTCTTTCTTCCCCGTTTCTTCTTCTTTCTTCCACATATTTTTCCGTAGATTTTTCTCCCTTATTGCTGCAACTTCGTATGAGGTTTACGGGTAGACATTTTCTGAGTATACTTAGAGAACTCGTTAGTCCATCCATATGTTGTAATCAAACACTCAAAATAGGATTTAGGAACTATGTTCTTTCACATACACTATTGGAACTTTTGAGTAAGACTGAAGAAGATCTTATGAGAATTGACAGTTTTCGTATGGAAGATATAAAAAAGATCTGGGACACTCTAGAGAAGTATCTCCCAATTGATTTATTTAAGAATAAGCTCTCGTTTTAAATCCATTGCAATTTTTTATTCTTCTTCCTTCTTCTTTTTCGAGTTAGAATAAAAAGAAAAAAGAAAACAATTTTGCATCTTTGGCACAATCTATATTTTCGCGAAATGGATCATAATAAAATGGATTTTAGGTATCTAGGGAAGATTCACTTGGAAGTAACTATTTCCTAGATACCTATGCGCGTTACTTCACGGTTGAATGAATCAAAAAATAACTAAAAAAGGCCTAAAGTTAAAGATTTATCAATGGGTAATGTTGCTCCAATACCTAACCAAAGAGCTACTGCAGTACCGATTAAAAAACGGTCGTAGCTACTGGGCGGCGAAAGGGGTTTTGGAATTTATTGACATTCTCTAGAAAGGGTACTGTCAATAAGCCTGTTGGCACAGAAACCATTAAGAGAACGCCCAATAACTTATTGGGTACCGTATGGAGTATTTGAAATACGGGAAAGAAGTACCACTCAGGTAATATTTCCAAAGGAGTTGCAAATGGATCCGCCGGTTCACCAATCATGAATTACTACTGGAAAAATATCTAAAAGATCGTTGGGCCATGCGGGTTCCCTGTAATAATTATGTCTTTCAGATAGAAAAAATGGAGTCTAGGATTTTCTGGCTTTCAGATAGAAAAAATGGAGTCTAGGACCCGCCCAATCGAGCCGGTTTCAGGCTAGGCTGTCAAGCCAGGCTGCCCATGCCTACACGTAGCACGCCCCCACTTGTCGCCGATGAAGGACACATCCGCCGTGACAGCCTTCACCACCAAGGGCGTATCACCCCTCACACAACGACGGTATGTATACGGTCGTATTAGTAAGTGTACGATACATGCATATCCAATCGGCCATGCGGATTTAAATGGGGCTATACTCTCACGTAATAATCTGCTAATTGAAAACAAGCAAGTGCGAGGGACCTACCGCGCCTCCGTCGCTATCCACGTGGTGCTGTTCGGTTGGGTTTCTCGTTTGTTTACGGGGTGTACCACGTTTGCCGTTGCATCCGTTCTTAACGGGAGTTTGCACCTCGAGATATTGAGTTTTAGGGTGGTTATTTAGCACTAATTCAAATGGAAAGATCAGATAAACTGAAACAACAATACTAGTAATTCAAAGGGCTCAAACAATTGTAGTCGAAGCCTAATGGTAAGGAGAAGAAGAAAAAATGTCAAAAAGAAAAGAAAAAAAGTAAGGACAAGAACCCCTGCTCGTTTTCACCGGGAGCAGCTAGCATTTCAATCCCCGACGCCCAAAGTAGCAAACGCCTCACTTTCCCCTCCTCGGTTCTCTTCCTCCCGCAGCTCTCTGCTCTCAAGTTCCTCCTGCACTCCTGCTCCCTTCTTCACCACGAATCCGATTCTTGAGCACGACATGAGAGCCATGTCTCCTGCATTGCTTCTGCTCACCCTGGCTTGTCTTCTTGGTTCACCAGGTCAGCGACATTCTTCTTCTCTTCCTGTTTTCTTGAGGCCTGCCGTGAACTTTGGCCCTCTCTGCTTTTTCCTTAGCTCTCTAAGGCCAGAGAATTTTTTTTATGAACTTTGTAACACCAGAGATTGGTAATTCTACAAATCCCTTTGCCGCTGTGTGAGCAGAGATTGTCACGCCACCCAAATCTTTGTGATCACTAGCTCCCAGGCATCACGCTTTGTGTGGAAGATGTCTGCCACTTCTCTGACTAGCCTTAAATCAACGCCCGGCAGCCGCAAAATTATTTTTGTGTCTTCACATTCCGTGACAAAGTGCTTCGCTTGTGTACCAGTTCTCCAACCTTGATCCTCTGTCTGACCAATTTTAATTTTTACTCAGAGCCATCAATTATTTATTTATTTTTTACTCCATTTTTACTGAGCGACATTCTTCCCTGTAGCTGTTTTTTTAAGGTCTGCCGTAAACCTAGCAACCCAAATGTCCTCTCTTCTTTCTACTCTACTAGTTGAATGCCCGTGCTTTGCTACGGGTTGTAAAATTTATTTTCCAGCCGCCGTACATGTACACATAATACATCGCAATATTGTCAATCATGTGAAGGATATGCCAACTAATATGCCAATCAACATGTTTGCACATCAACACCACCGAGTAAAGCATGATATATGTCAAGCTCTTCATATTGCAGCAGGACGCACCTCTATGTCACATTCTTGTCCATCCCTTCCTCTCTATGTGTGTACACGATCGATGTTTTTCCAACCATGGACGTAGAAGTTCTGATAGCTTATAGCAACTCTAGCGCACACGCTAAAAGCTCATACAGGAAAACATGTACCCCCTAAGCACTAAAACGATTTTAAGGTCCGTGAAAGGCTAGGACAGAATCTTTTTTCACACGGGTCCACCATCTTACCCTTTCCCCTATCATCTTCCCCACGATACCACGCCCCGGACCCAGCCTCTGCCTGAACGGATCGTTCGGTCCGGGCTATCCCTAGCGCAGCCGGAGCCGCGACCCACGTCCTCGCCGGACTCGCGACACACACCGTCGCCGGACTCGTGAAATACATTGTGAATTTTCTAAGGTCTTGGGGACCATTTCTAGATATCGTTGCTCCACGTGCATGATTTCTTTTATCAGCATCCTTTCATCGAAACACTTGCATAAGTTATCGTCCATGTCCCGTGTTATGGCTACACTCGGTGCCCCCACCATCATACGCCCTTGCCGGTGCTAGCATCATCGAAGTGGTCCTTAATCAATGCTACGAAATAGAGATACAATGTGAAAAAAAAAAAATATACAAATATATATTATCAAAAACGTTCATTGGTAATCATTTTACGTTCATAGCTACTATCTCTGTTCCAAAATGTAAGCCTTTTAGCAACCTAAATTAGCTTACTAAAAAAGCATACATTTTGGAATAGAGGGAGTATATGCTAAAGAAAATCAGCAAGCAAAAGTTCTCCAAATATGTTTTGTAAATTCTGATATTATGCTAATCTTGTTATTCAACATCAACAACTACCCTGTTGCCATAAGAACAAGGCATGCTAAAACAACAATCTTAAATTATGTATGAGAACAAATGTTTTTTCCTTTCAAGGTATTGAACAAAAGAGGGGTTGTGTCCAAGAAAATTAGGCCATAAAAATTACCCTGTTGCAATAAGAACAACCAAAACATTTATTTTCAATCTGGCAGTAGAAAAACTCTTTCTTTCAAGGTATTGAACAAAATAGTGTAGGGACGTGTTCATGAAAATTAGGTCCCACAAAGTGACAAACCTCAGGCTCATCTGTTGTCCATGAAAGTCCTTGAGTGATCGTAACAAAATTCCCCCTGAAGTGTAAGGATCTCTGTATGCAACTTGATGAGCTAAATGTGCAGCTGCTGCAAAATCAAATGAAACTGAAGTACAGACTTTAAAGATTGCATCCAGCCTATATGTGTAGCACATGGTCAAGAAGACGAAACTTAGGCATGGTAGTTGTCTTCTTCCCTCCTGTGTGCTCCGCTGCCAAGTCATTGTACTGCTACAGCTTGTCACTGACCTCGCACTTGACCTCCCCAGGAGCCGCCTATCCACGAGAACTAATGTCATTTTCCACCATATTCTGGCTGACAAACTTTGGTTTGTTTGACATGCCCTTGCACTGAGTGTTTGATAAGTTAATAGGAAGCATTATATTCCATGTGTTTGAACCAACCATTAAGAACACACGGCTGGGACCAAATATACCCTGCAAAAAAAACTGCGATGAAGTATTTCAAAGATCTTCTGTAAAAGTCTGCCATGAAGAATTTCAAGAACCCATGGTGGATACGATCGAACATTTACAGAATCATGAACTATTCCGATTCAGAACCAGCGAACATGTACAAATCAGATATTACATCTCTAGCTTGCATCAAAAATGGATCTGGAACAAATAGTAACATGTACCGTCAGGGACACATGATAAATCCCCAAGACATGTAAAAAAAAGGTACCAAGGAATAGCCATCACCACTAATTTTCAGATAAGGAACATGAAATAAATGGAGAAAGACATACTCATGCAGATTGCGGCCACAACGTCGCCGGGCCAGAGGAGAGACGTGCTCCATCGTCTAGGATCTCGCCACCTCCATGCAGCCATGATGAAGATCTTGGTGGCCACTCACCGGATACAACCACCTGGAGCTCTAGGACGAGAATCACCACAAGGATCTTGCTTCAAGCTGGTGATCTTGGGATGACCACCAATTCTTTTCCGCACCACCATGGACAACTCATTTTCTTGTTCTATGCTCTAGGGAAACTTTTGCATCACTCTGGAGAGAGTTACTTCAAGATTACAAAACTGAAATAATTTTGGTACTGAATTCATATTATCACTTATAGCAAATGGTGTATGGGGAAAAAAAAATCACCGATACAAAGATTGGAAATTCATATGGTTACAGAAGCTATATAACCATTGGTATATTTTTGTTCTAAAGATCGCAAGTATCTTGCACATTGATCCTCGTTTTCTTGTTCTTAGAATTACAAAACAGATTTACTTTTTTGTTGGATTTATAGCACGGCAGAAGAAGGCGGTCAAAAACATTCAGAGCTCTTAAACTCATGGAAATTCTCCTCTGTCGAGTCCAAATAGCATGTCAACAATAAAGTTTTGGTGGTGTCAGAATCATGGATTGATATACATAATGCTGGATGTAAAAGGTGTTTTCAACATAAGCATTACATCATATCACAGTTTGATTTTTATCAACCAATCACCCAGTGACAGAAGTAGCTCCCCAAGCAAGAAAGCATTCTAGATTTGTTCTTTTGCAATTTGTAACGGCAGGACAATGTTACACAATGAGATGACATTTCTCTATACTATCATATCAGGGTTGTGATACGATGGTAAGTATGTGCATAACTGAACATTTACCTGACCAACATGCAAGCTGTTAGGTGTGCTAAGAACAAAGATCCCATTTGCATCGCCCACTCTTTCTTTCTGCATTATATGAATATGTTCTGTTAGCCATCCTTAATTGTGTTGTATCTTATATTTTTTGCCTTCTGCCATGATTGAACACATACCAGAGTACTTGATACAGTGGCTCTGAAGATTCGACCTGGGCAGTTGTCTTCAAGATTGTAAAATTTATTTTCCACGATTGATCTCTTTGCCTTCAAGATTGATCTATTTGTCTTCCATGCCATCAAGCCTGGATAGCGAAAATCAGGATCATCAGCCCACTTATTATCCACTGGCTGAAACATGAAGAACCGTCAACAACAACATCATGTCTCGACCTGTATTAGACATGTATAAAAAATCACACCAAAAATTTGAGCTATTTTATCATACATGTATACAAAATCACACCAAAATCTAAGCATAGTCAACGTATATACTGACCTCTTGTATGGAGAACCTCTTGGGAATTGGGATTCTCAAGTGCGTGAAGGGAGCCAACTGATCCAGTTGTCCCCGCCCAATACCGCGTCAATCCGGCCGTGGCCTGCTGGAATGGAGGCACCGGACCTCAACATCGACACCGACGTCGGGAGCGGACGCGTAGCTCCTCGCCCTCGACACCTACCGCATGAAGGGAGTCGCCGCTCCTTGTCCTCGACGCGGTGGCTGTGGCAGGTGACCTCGGCCCAGATATGGCCAAATCCAGCGGCACCCTGCCCGGCGGACTCATACGTGCCGCCCCCGCTAATCGGGTGGGTCGAGCTCAGGGATTGACGGCGGCGTATCCACGCGAAGTGGAGCTGCGATTCCCGCATGCGATGGTGGATGACACGGGAGGCGACGCTCGTGTGGGGGACGCCGACGGGCGCAGGGGCACTCGCATGGTGTAGCCGGGGGCGGCCGCCAGAGATGGAGAGGAAGGATGGAAGAGAGAGAGGAGGGCGTCCCCCACGCAGGATTTTGCTGGGCTTGGACCTTTTCGTCGCACGCCGGGCGCAAGCGGAGAGGTGCCCGTAATAATGCTGATTACTACCTTAAATTGTGTGTGCAATAATGTTGATTACCTTAAATCGTGCGTGTAATTAATGCTTCGGTTTACGTGTTGGTTGAGCGAGGTGCGGGCGGAATGGTTGATTGACGACAGGAAATTTAGCTCGACGGTTGAAGGAACAAATTCCTTCTTTTAGATAGGAGAGATATGTAAGACCAGAGCTTGGTCATCATTCTACAAATCCAAAACCCTGCGATCACCCGGCCGTTATCCAGTGTTTGGTTCTGTGTTTTATTCCCGTAACTTTTTTTTTTGATACTTTACCCATGGCCATGATCGTGTTTGGTTCGCCTGGGCCGGAAACAGATTACGCGCGGCCCATTCCTCCCACACCCTCCGTAATCGGTAATTGGATCACGTTACCGTTCGTCGTCCTCCATCCCCTTGGACGAACCTCTCCCCCTCTGCCACAGATCTCCTCTGGCCACACCTCCTCCGCCGGTGCCTGTGGCGGCTTCCCTTCTCTGCGGCGAGGTGTCGACGTTTAGAGCAGCGGCGCCACATGCGGCGGAGCCGCGTTGGCCGCTGT
This sequence comes from Alopecurus myosuroides, assembly GCA_028641055.1. Taxonomy (NCBI): domain Eukaryota; kingdom Viridiplantae; phylum Streptophyta; class Magnoliopsida; order Poales; family Poaceae; genus Alopecurus; species Alopecurus myosuroides. The sequence goes on from CM054057.1 coordinate 572,478,031, forward strand.
CCCTCTTCACCGAATCTCTGTGCCGCCCTTCTCGCTGCGCTCTGACCGTCTTCTCCAAATCACCATGCTGGCATGCTCCTCTGCTCTCTTTCCGTCCACCATTCCTTATTTACAGTTAGATTTGCTTCTGGTTCAACGGCTGGTTATCCACGATGGAATGCTTCGCTTGTGTACCAGTTCCCCCACTTTGAACCTCCTGTCTGATTTTTTTTATTTTTTTTTTGATAAAGTCCTGTCTGATTAATAACGAGCCACAGAAGCATTTTTTGCTTTTCACTTCATTGAGCAGAGCTTTGACGCAACAGGGCCAAGCTAACAAATATTCCTCTCCTGTTTTCTGCAGGAGCCTACGACCCCCTTGATCCAACGGGCAACATCACAGTCAGATGGGATGTAAAGCGCTGGCTTCCAGATGGCTACGTGGTAAGCATGAATCACTTCTTGACCCACATTAATCCCTCTACAGATTCCACATTATGAAATGCATAAGCACATCTTCTTTTGTCCTAGTGGTTACATAAATCTGGCCTATGACACGTACCAATTGCATCTGCACAAGGGAAATTATGGAATACTTTTATCAGTGCTCTAGTTCTGCTCATGCATCTTCAGATCTTATATAGGCATTTCAGCATAATAGGAAAGATAGTTCTTTCATCCTGGAGAATGTTACTAAGGATCTAATTTATGAAGGAAGATTAAAAAAAAAAGCATTGATCTGTTGCAGCAGTCAGAGAAATTACAATAATGAAATTACCAGCAAGCAGTGAATGCTCAGGCATGAGACTCTGCCTTTCGGTTGTTTGAACTCTTCATCAGCCAGCTATATTTCGAGTTCAACATGTATATTTCGAGTTTAACATGTATATTGCGTGTTCAGTCTATAATGCCAGTGCAATTAAATTTTATCCTCTTCCCAGTTTACCGTACTTTCCAAATGCTGACATGATATAATTTCTCCAGGCTGAAGTTTCACTATTCAACTATCAGCAGTACCGCCACATTGAGCCACCGGGATGGAAGCTTGGGTGGGTGTGGTCAAAGAAGGAGGTAATCTGGTATGTGCAAGGTGGACAAGCTACAGAGCAAGGCGATTGCTCCAAGTTCAAAGAGGCTATCCCTCACAGCTGCAAGGTGAACCCGGAGATTGTCGACCTGCTTCCTGGGGAACCTTACGACAAGCAGGGTGCCAACTGCTGCAAAGGAGGAGTCCTCAGCTCACTGATACAAGACCCTGCTAAAGCCGTGGCCTCGTTTGAGATTTCAGTTGGTCGATCAGGGACCACAACCAAGACCCTGGACTTACCTGTGAATTTCACTCTGAAGTCCCCTGGTCCAGGGTATACCTGTGGACCTGCCACCAAGCTAGAGGAACCAACGAAATTCACTACACCATATGGAAGGAGGAATACTCAAGCCCACAGTAAGGAATTTTCTGATTTTTTTTATGCAGATAGAATATCGCAGTAGCTAGCATGCATATCATTGACGGTTTGTGTTATTTGTGCAGTGACATGGACTGTGACTTGCACCTACTCGCAGTTTGGCGCTTTCAGATCTCCTACTTGCTGCCTGTCGATATCAGCCTTCTACAGTGACACGCTAGTTACCGGCCCAAAATGCTCATGTGGCTGCCAAGATAACAGTACAAAACCAGGAGTCTGTGTAGAGTATGTTACATTTGACATAACCCAAATAATAAACTAGGATGAAGAGCCAGCTTATTGTTCAGTTATCTGACAGTGGATGCTACATTTTTTCAGGGGAAACTCACCTTATCTTGGTTCTGTCATGAATGGTCAAGATAAGAACGGCTTGGCACCTCTGGTCCAATGCACTACTCATATGTGCCCGATAAGAGTTCATTGGCATGTGAAGGCTAACTACAAGGAGTACTGGAAAGCCAAGATCACAGTGACAAATTTCAACTACGGGATGAATTACTCTCAGTGGAACCTAATAGCTCAGCACCCTAATTTGAACAGCTTGACTAGCATTACCAGTTTCAACTACACAGCTCTGAACCCTTATGGAGTTATGAGTGAGCACCTTATCCCTGGATACTTTCTTTGTGTGGGTTTTTTTGGCTACTGACAAATCTCTTATGGCAGATGACACCGCGCTATTTTGGGGCATCAAGAACTACAACGATTATCTCTTAGCTAATGGACCTGATGGATTTGTTCAGTCTGAGCTTCTATTCCAGAAGGATCCATCAACCTTCACCTTGCAGGCAGGATGGGCGTTTCCAAGAAGAATCTATTTCAATGGCAACAAGTGTGTGATGCCGCCTCCAGATGCGTACCCGTCGCTGCCAAACGCATCCACGAAATCGACCGTATCAGTTATCATCCCATTGGTTCTTTGGATATTGCTAGCTAATCCCTACTTCTGAGAAGAATGAAGGTGCATTATTGAGACAAACTTCTAGTCTAGTTTTCATGGTCAACTCCTTTACACCCTGTTTATGAAACTCTGCACTGGAATCATTTCATTTGTCCCTCAACCAAGTAATTAGCATCATGTTAAACTTTTTCTGCAGAATGCAAGTCATTGACACCTTGATGCATATAAACAGTGCCCTAGTCATTGACACACTGAAGTTGAAAATATGACGCATGAAATAACAATCTATGTTTCTATTTTGTTTGGTACATACAAGAACTTATCTATCTGCTTTGCCAACACTAGATAATATTCCAAGAGCCGTGCAAGTAATACAGATGGTCATGTTGTTGCAGAACAGTCAGAATAGGTTACCAAGAAAAGGATTTTTCAGATGTTGAAAGTAGTTGGTAATGGTGAAAACACTCTTTTCTGGGAAGATTTATGGATGGGCGGTAAGCCACTTAGGGAGTGTTTTAATAGGCTGTACTTATTCAACTTTTAGTGTCAGTTTTACAGTAGCTAAGGTTTTTGAAGAAGGTCGGGGTTGTATTAGATTTTGTAGAGTCCTTTTTGATGAAACAACTAAACTTTGGGCCAAGCTTAAAACTTGCTGTGCTAATGTAATGTTATCTAAAGATAGAGATAGTTGTAGATGGCTTCTGACTAAGAACAGGTTTTTCTCAGTAGAATCTCTGTATAATTTTCTCAAGATGCAGCAGGTTCAATATAAATTTAAAAGCTTTTCGAAAATTAAAATACCTCTTAGAGTTAAAGTTTTTCTATGTCTTACTTTTAAGCGCAGTATTCTAACTAAGGATAACTTAGTTCATCGCGGTTGGACAGGTGATGAGCGTTGTAGTTTTTGTTCTTGTAAAGAAATATTGATAGTTTGTTCTTCGGTTGTAGTGTAGCAAAATATGTGTGGAATGTAATTTCTTGTGCATTAGATTGTAATGTGATGTCTGGTAAAACAGAAGAGCTTTATGATTGGATTTTGTTGTTAAAGGAAATGGGGTGAGGCAGGTGTGTGGCATCTTGAGTGGCTGCGGTTTTGTGGGGGTTATGGAAAATTAGAAACAAAGCCTGCTTCCAGCATGTTTACTATGCTGATCCCAATAGTTTGGTAATACTCATCATATCATAGCAGTTATTTTTTTGTTCTATTCTGCAGAAGAAGAATCTCCGAAAAATCCTTTGGTACGGAGCCAAGTTCCTGCTGGTAGTGACGTCTGATTTCTTCAACATGAATAGAGGCTGGGCACCGTTGACAATGAGACTGGAACAAAAAGAAGAAGCAATAAGTGGAAGTGGTGAAAAAAAGAAGGTGGTGTGAATTATCAATGTTGTTGGGCGCTCTGGTTTTGCTTTCTTAGATGCTATCCTTGTTCCTGGCATGCTTTGTTAGAGCTGTACGCTGTTTCAGCTTCTTTTACCGTAGTTTTGTGTACTTCCCAGGTTCCCAGAGTAGAGGACTCGTCAGTAGTTTGCTTGCACTTGTTTGTCTTCTTTCACATTGTAACCAAGAGCTGGGCTCTTGGTAGGAAAAAGACCTCTGTTACTTGCTGTTTTATCAGCTTCTTAATTTAAGCATGTGACGTTGCCCCTTAAGTCGAAAGAAAAGATTTCTTTCCTCAATTTCCTCAACTAATCGATCATTTTGCTAGTCTATCGCTATGTAATTATCATGTAAAATTGCTCTTGTGCTTACTTTTGCAAAGGTCATGATACATGGTAACACTTGTACCTTATCGCAAGAATGTATTCATGTATGCATTAGAGATGGATATATTTGCAAATCACTCATGTCATTATAAGCAAAGATCATATGCCATGGACCCAAGAAACATGCTAAATCACAAAACAACGTTAACACTCAAAATCAGAATAGCATAGCAAAGACATCAAGGAAACGTGAGGAGAACAAACCGCTGCAACTTAGCCAGCACGATATACACAGAATCTACCAATTCTTTTGCTGTCTCCTACAGGTTTTCACATTTACAATAACAAACAGGTAATGTAATCTATAGAATTAAAATAATAAATGCACAGAAAATACAAAGAAAAACAGAAACCAAGAAGAAAAAAGAGAGAAGTGTGCTCTTACGTGTAATATAGAACAAGCTCACAGAGTTTTCTTTTTTTACAGAATGTAATGCAGAGTGAAGCTTATGTTGAACCATCTAAGAGAAATATGTGAAACCTCAACCATTGGGCTAGTAAACAAAATGGGATATTTTAGATATTTCTTTAGAACTAAAAGTTGTCAAGAGAAGGTACTTCAAAATATAGAAACCAACATCAATTAAGGGAATATATCCAAGCCTAACTACCAGCCGCATCATAAGTGAATAGACATGCTATTTTTGTTGAATATATGAGCAATTTTCCAAATGATTTAATCCATGAAAAAGATAAATAACATATGGCTAGAATAACCGGAAATAAACTAGTCATATGATTTGCATGAAAACGCGACATAGACAGATTCAAATAGATCGGTACTAGAAGAACATGTATTGATACATGAAACAAAAACATGAACACACACGGTGCAGACGAAGAACCGTTGACGTTGGGCGAGGTAGACATGTCGCCAAAGAGGTTGTCGACGTCTGGGAAGAAGTCGTCGTTCGGGAAGTAGTCGTCGGCGTCCGTGATGACGATGATGCCAGTAGTCGCGCCGCAGCGCTCCCAAAAACCTTATCGCCCTTCTCCCGTATAGGATCCGAAGAGACGCGGTTTCGGAGGTCTACTGTCCCGTCCCGCTGTGCACGCCGCGGCACGGGATGGAGATGTCCTGATTGGTGGGCAGTGCTCGAGAGAAGGCGAACGGGTTCGCGTAATCGTTCATATTTCTTCATTCGTGTGTGACAAAAAGAAGGCAAGGCGTACACGCAGCGTAGGTCCTAGCTCGGCTCGGCTCTTTCCCGCAACCCGCGGCGCACGCGCGCGTCGTGACGAGGCAGGCGGCGGCGGAGGAGAAGCGCGCGTGTAGTCATCTCCTTCCCATGCTCATCCAACAAGTGGAAAGGCTTTCCTTATAAACATGTAAAACTTCCACTCAACTAGCAATGTGGGACTAAACATTTGTCCCACCTCTTGCCATACACGAATGGGCCACATGGGCCTCTAGGATTTCCAGGAATTTGTGGAGGACTAAAATAGGCTGGGCCATATTTGGGCCAAAATTCCAACAATCCTCCACAAGATCCTAGAGGCACACAAAATTTGCCTTAGGTTCCAAAACACTGTTTATATACCGGTTCCACAGTGGAGACGGTTAAGTTGAATTCCACCAAGAACTCTGTGTTACACTGGTTTGTAACTTGAACATTGGACTGTGCCTTGAACTGCAAGTTTTCTGCGAATCTAGCTTCACACAAAGTCTTGACCGATACTTGACTACTGTGGGACTTCCCCGCGGGTGGATCTTATACGTCATACTCCAAGACCTTTCATGAGTTTACTAGAGAGAACCCAATTCTCATAGACTGCGACGTTTAACAGTCGAACTCATATAGGTGAATTCCTCAAAAGATGTCATGCAAGTCAACATCTTTGCTTACAATGAAGCCTCTTGTAAAACATTAAGATTTATATCAGGCTACCTTGCAGTATAGGAGAGTATTACATCTTCAAGAAGTGGTATTAAATAAACGTAAGGATACTCTCCTCTCAGTTGATCAATAGTTTTGTCTTCCAATTCTACTTCACGGAATCTCCGATCACATAGAGTGGGTTTCCGTTGTGAACAACTCATGTAGTGGGTCACATTCCCATCTCCTTCGATGCATTATCGATCACATTACATGAAAGACCCTTTGTGAAGGGATATGCCAAGTTCATAGATGTTTGGATATAATCCAAAGCAATAATTCCGTAGTTTTTCAATTTTCTGATAGATTTTAATCTCCGCTTCACATGTCTCGATGACTTCATATTATCCTTGAAATTGTTCACCTTGATGATCACAATCTGATTATCACAGTTCATTAGAATAGCGGGTATTGGTTTTTCAACCACAGGTAAGTCCGACAAAGAGCTCACGAAGCCACTCTGCTTCAACAGTGGCTGTGTCTAATGTTGTGAGTTCTGCTTCCATAATTGACCTCTTTAAGATGGTCTGCTTGCAAGACTTACAAGAAACAACGCCACCACAAAGTGTAAAAACATAACCACTCGTGGCCTTAATCTCATCAGCATCAGAAATCCAATTTGAATCACTATATCCCTCAAGTACCCTTGGGTCCTCGGTATAATGAATTCCATAGCTCATAGTGCATTTTATATAACGCATAACTCTTTCAAGCGCATGCCAGTGATCATTTCCCGGATTTGAAACAAATCGACTCAATTTTCTCACAGCAAACGAAATGTCATGCCTCGTGGCACTAGCTAGATACATAAGCGAGCCAATAATCTGAGAATATCTCAACTGATCTCTAGTAATCCGTCGATTCCTTGAAGTAAAACACTAGGATCATACGGCGTTGGAGAAGGCTTGCAGTCGCTATACCCAAAACGACTCAAGACCTTTTCCACATAGTGGGATTGAAGCAGGGTGATCCCACCATTGTCATTTCTTAGCAGTTTGATGTTTAATATAAGATCAGCTACTCCAAGATCCTTCATCTCAAAGGATCGAGATAAGAAATCCTTGACCTCCTTAATCACGTCAAGGTTGGTTCCAAATATCAGTATGTCATCGACGTCCAGACACAGAATAACTCCCTCGCCCCCACCATGACGATAGTATACACACTTGTCAGCTTTGTTTGCAACAAAGCCTTCAGCAGTCAAAGTATTCTCAAACTTTTCTTTCCATTGCTTAGGAGCTTGCTTGAGGCCATACAGTGACTTCAATAACTTACAAACCTTGCCTTCATGGCCAGGTACTACAAAACCATCTGGCTTCTCCATGTAAATTTCCTCATCTAACTCTCTGTTAAGGAAAGCCGTCTTAACGTCCATTTGGTGAACGAGAAGACTGTGTGAGGAAGCCAATGAGAGTAGTACCCGAATAGTGTTCAGTCGAGCCACATGTGAGTAGGTATCAAAGAAGTCTTTTCCTTCTTTCTGGGTGTAACCCTTAGCCACAAGCCTGGCCTTATATTTTTCAATTGTACCATCAGGCCTAAGATTTTTCTTGAACACCCACTTGCATCCTACAGGTTTGCACCCATAAGGACAATCAGTGATCTCCCAAGTTCCGTTAGCCACGATAGAATCCATCTCGCAACGGACAACTTCCTTCCAGTAGTCAGCATCAAGAGATGCATACGCTTCTGAAATAGTCCTGGGTGTGTCATCCACGAGATACACAATGAAATCATCACCAAAGGACTTTGCAGTCCTCTGTCGTTTGCTCCTTAAAGGGACTTCATTGTCATCCTCTACGGGATTCTCAACGTGTTCTATCGGAATGGTGGTTTCGGGAATTATAGACAATTCCTGAGTAGATGAATTAGGTATCTCATGATTCGATGAGCTAGGCATCTCCTTTTTGGGAAAGATGTCTTCAAAGAAAGTTGCATCATTCGACTCCATGATTGTACCGACATGCATGTCTGGTACCTCAGATTTTATTATCAAGAATCTATAACCAATGATACGGAATGCGTAGCCCAGAAGAACACATTCCACGGTTTTGGGTCCAAGCTTGCGCTTATTGGGAATTGGTATACTGACTTTCGCCAAACAACCCCAAGTTCGTAAGTAAGAGATTTTTAATCTTTTCTTCTCCCATTCCTCGAATGGAGTTATTTCTTTGTTCTTTGTGGGAACTCGGTTTAGGACATGACAAGGCAGTCAATATCGCCTCCCCCCACCATGCCTTGGAAAGACCTGATGTATCTAACATGGGGTTAACCAAATCTGTTAGAGTATGGTTCTTTCTTTCGGCCACCCCATTAGATTGAGGTGAATAGGGAGGCATCCTCTCATGGATTATTCCATGTTCCGCACAAAAAGAATCAAACTTGTTGGAAAAAATACTCTCCGCCACGATCAGACCTAAGTCTCTTGATTTTCCGATCAAGTTGATTTTCTGCTTCAGCTTTATAGATCTTGAAGAAGTTCAAAGCTCCATATTTAGTTTTTAAGAGATACACATGATAATAACGAGTGGAATCATCAATCAATGTCATGAAATATTTCTTTCCACCTTTTATTAACACGTCATTCATCTCACAAAGATCTGAATGTATGAGATCAAGTGGTGCCAAGTCTCGTACCTCCGCAGTCGTATGAAACTTGCGAGGTTTCTTTGATTGCACACTTACTTGACACTTAGAGCCCTTGACAATAGTGAAATTTGGGATTAAATTCATTTTGGCCAGCCGAGTCATGCATCCAAAATTAATATGACAAAGACGTGAATGCCAGACATTTGATTCACTATTGGTGCAAACATGATTCACAACTTTATTACAAACGTCTGAAAGAGATAAGCGGAACAAGTCTCCGCAATCATAACCTTTACCAACAAATGTTCCAAACTTTGATACTAAAAATCATCTCGACACAGGAGAGATCCGCTAACAAGATTTTTATTGATAGAGGGCACATGATGAACGTTCTTCAGGCGCACGATCTTCCCTGAAGTAAACTTCAGATCCACCGTACCAACACCTCGAACAGAAGCATGCGACCCGTTTCCCATCAGCACGGAGGAAGTCCCTGCGAACTGGTATGAAGAAAACAATGATATATCAGCACATATGTGTACATTGGCACCAGTGTCAATCCACCAAACAGGAGAATGACATACTGAAAGAATAGTAGGGAATTTACCGTACCCAGCATCCTTCGTCTCAGTATCCCCAATGAAAACATTGACATTCTTGACATTCTTCTCAAGTTCTCGCAACTCATGCCGTTTAGGGAATTTCGAAACCCATTGACTCGGGTCACCACTCACCACAGAAATGGCAGGATCCCTTCCTTTTCTTGAAGTTGGTAGTTTGTGCAGGCTTGTTCTTGTTCTCAGGCTTGTTCTTGTTCTTGGGCTTGTAGGACTAGAAGTTCTTCTTCTGGACGAAGTTTGCACTAGAACCTCCCTCAAGACCTTGAGCACGTTTGTCTTTTGCTCTCGTCTTCTCTTCCACATCAAGAGAACCAATGAGCTCCATAACGGAAAACTCTTGTCTCTTGTGCTTCAAAGCGGTAGCAAAACTCCTCCACAAAGGAGGAAGTTTGGCAATGATGCCTCCGGAAATAAACTTGTCTGGTAACTCACAAGATAACTGCTCAAGTTCTTTGGCAATGGACTGTATTTCATGAGACTGCTCAACAATGGAGCGCTCATCATTCATTTTGTAGTCATAAAATTGCTCCATGACATACAATTCACTGCCTGCGTCCGAGGCACCAAACTTTGCCTCGAGCGCATCCCACATACCCTTTCCCGTAGGAATGGTCAGATACGGGTCAATCAGACTCTCATCAAGAACGCTGAGAATAGAAGCCCTGAGAAGGGTGTAGGCTTCCTCGAAAGCTTTCTCATCAGCAGCTGAAAGCTCTCCTTCAGGCTTGCCCTTAGCGGCGTCGTAGCACCTCATGGTTTGAAACTAGAGAGTGGCTCTCGCGCGAAACTGCTTGAAATCTTTCCCTTTGAAAACAGGGGGCTTCATAGAAGCAGCAAAGCCAACAATTGAAAATTGCCTAAAATAAGGTTATTGGATTGTTGAATATATGAGCAATTTTCCAAATGATTTAATCCATGAAAAAGATAAATAACATATGGCTAGAATAACTGGAAATAAACTAGTCATATGATTTGCATGAAAACGCGACATAAACAGGGTCAAATAGATCGGTATTAGAAGAACATGTATTGAGACATGAAACAAAAACATGAACACGTACGGTGCAGACGAAGAACCGTTGACGTTGGGCGAGGTAGACATGTTGCCGAAGAGGTTGTCGACGTCTGGGAAGATGTCGTCGTTTGAGAAGTAGTCGTCGGCGTCCGTGATGACGATGATGCCAGTAGTCGCGCCGCAGCGCTCCCCAAAAACCTTATCGCCCTTCTCCCGTACAGGATCTGAAGAGACGCGGTTTCGTAGGCCTACTGTCCCGTCCCGTGGTGCACGCCGCGGCACGAGATGGAGATGTCCTGATTGGTGGCGCAGAGCTCGAGAGAAATATGAGGCAGAAGTGTGGATGTGTTGTGTCTACGCAGAGGAGCGACCTCTCTTATATATGCGCAGAAACAGGAGACGAACGGGAAGCGAGGGAGCGGAAACGAACAGACAGGCGGCGAAATGAATAGCCGGCAGCCGAACCTGAACATCCATCCACTCACGCGTGGTAATTTCCCACTAGTGCAAAACGTTTTAACTTTCGCGTAACCGTTCATATTTCTTCGTTCGTGTGTGACAAAAAAGAAAGGAAGGCGTACACGCAGCATAGGTCCTAGCTCGGCTCGTTCCCGCAACCCGCGGTGCGCGCGTCGTGACGAGGCGGGTGGCGGAGGAGGAGCGTGCGTGTAGTCATCTCCTTCTAATGCTCATACAACAAGTGGAAAGGCCACCCTTATAAACAGGTAAAACTTCCACTCAACTAGCACTGTGGGACTAAACATTTGTCCCACCTCTTGCCATACACGAATGGGCCACATGGGCATCTAGGATTTTCAGGAATTTGTGGAGGACTAAAATAGGCTGAGCCATATTTGAGCCAAAATTCCAACAGTTTTTGGTGGAGCAAATTGCGGCAGATGTTATTTTGTAATGATAATTAGGATTTGACCATCTCACTACCAGGGAAACCCCTACCGCTGGCGCCTTATATTGCTCTACCGTCGGCGCGTTGGCAGGCGCCGGCAATGACCATGCCGGTGGTAAATATGTAGCGCCGACGCTCTTGTTCACCGCGCCGGGGGTAATTGATTAGCACCGGCACGCTTGTTTACCGCGCCGGGGGGTAGGATTAGCGTCGGCGCTTCCGTGCTGTGTGCCGGGGGTAGGACTGGGTTGTCCCTGGCGCAGTACCCGCGCCGGTGGTAAGTCCAGCATCTGCGCCGGCGGTAAGTTTTGATGTTTAAAAAAAATATTCCGTATATACAGGTTTTATACTGTTAAAAAATAGCAGTAAAACAGAATATATATCTCACAAAACAGAATTTATACGGCACAAAACAAGTAGCTAATACTGATATATATCACACACGAATATAAAAAGTCTCAAACACGAATACAAAGTATCGAACTGAAGGCATAGAGAAAACAAGTAGCTAAGACATCGATGATGGAATACAAAGTGATGGATACAAAGTGTCGAAAGATATCTAGCTAAGGAGACATCGATCTAAACTAGAAGATAGAATAGAAACGCGTAAACGATGAGCATCATCGTGACGAAGATGGTCTTCATCCGTTTCCTTCTCGTCTCGCCCGCTAGATATCTCTCTCCTGCTAGATAGCTCGCATATGGAGCTTGTGCCTCCACCATAGTGGTGTACCCCTTGTAGCTATTGCCACTGAACCGGTGCACCTGTCTCCGGCAAGCCTCCCAGTCGTCGTATACTCTGGGAACATGTCCCCGGTACACGACATAGAACGTCATCTATTTGGACAAGACAAAATATACATCAGTAGGCAAATCATATATGCAACAAGTATATGCAACAACGTAGCAAATTTAAATATGAAACAAGTATATGCAACAAGGATTCGGCTGCAACAACAAGTATATGGGCTGAGAAATAAGTTTTCTTACTCTAAGGATTCGGCTTTGGCGGGAAGGGGCGGATGACGTCTAGCGAGTTGAATGGCTGCTTGTCACCGTATGCCTCTAGGCGGGCTTCTATCTCGTCATTCATTGGTGGTATGTGACCGGCGAAGAAGAGGCCATCCTTAGTGACGACATCGTGATGGATTATTGTGGCAATCTATCGTTGGATGTGACGAAACTCATTTCTCACTGTATCTCTAGGGGCGTTCGCCATGTCGATGCCCCGTCTTTGGAGACTAGATGGCAACAAGAGGTCGTTTGCATCCTTCACGAACTCCCTCATATGAAGGATGATGTACCAGGTGTCCATCCCACTCTCTGGGTGCAACTGCTTCATGCAGGCAAACGTGGTTGTGTGGACGCACGAGAGGAATCCTCGGCTGGTTTCTTTCCTGTCGCACCCGAACTTCTAGAGGATACTCACAGGCTGCTAAACAGTAGATAAATGGCTTACGGGGCATACCGGCACCCGCATCTCAATATGAGCAGGCCAACACGTAAACGTGTGACAACCATTCTCTACTATCCATCGTCTGCGTAAACCATCCCATAGAAATCCGACTACTTCCATTGACGTACTTCATAACATACACACATGGTACGTCAACGGCATTTGAACAAGTGATATCACAACAAATCTCTAAGACACAAAGAAATAGAAATAAGTTGCAACTAGCTCTCACTAGAGCAGAGATAGCAAATACAATCATCCAGAGGACACATGTCCCAACAAGTCATCATTACATCACAGCGGAAGCATCCAAAGTGTCTGAGTACAGACAAGATCCAAATAGAAATAAGTTGCAACTAGCTCTCACTAGAGCAGAGATAGCAAATACAATCATCCAGAGGACACATGTCCCAACAAGTCATCATTACATCACAGCGGAAGCATCCAAAGTGTCTGAGTACAGACAAGATCCAAATAGGCCTAAGAGGCCGGAAACGAAAAGACGGAGCCCATCCACGATGTCTCGGATCCTGCCCGGGTCTGTTATCTACTCGTCAGCAGCCTCGTCATACTCCACGTAGTAGCCACCATGGGGATCCTCGGAAACGTAGTCTGCAGAACACGCAGCCCTAAAGGGGTCAGTACAGACGAGTACTGGCAAGCAAGACGCACAAGATACCAAAGTGTACCCGACAACACCAAGTACAGATTCTTTGGGTTCAACGGAAGATAGGTGATATAAAGATGCGGCAGCGGGCTGCTCTAACCAACTACAGAGACACGCTACAACATCCGGCTAAAAGAAGGAGATAAGATAGCGTATCGGAACCAACTATAACTAGCCTCAAACAAACCCATCCTGGATCTCGCCCCTTATCCAAAGAAGCAATCCGAGGATAACCCACACAGTTGGATTAGTGAAGGTTCAAGTTATTGTGTCAATAAGTCTATTACTAGTCAACTTATTATTGATTAGGTGTAAGTTGTCTAATCCTTGTTAGCCAGCCCTATCACCAAGTCATCCATAACCGCGGACAACACGGCTTCTCGAGAAGATTTAACCCTGCAGGGATGCACCAATTTGGCCGTACATGTAAGAATATCCCGCCAGACGGGGATCAAACCCACCAAGCGAGAGACTCAACACAACCTAACTCTTCTTCGCATCAAGCCCAAAGAACCCCGTGCAATTGAGCGCACGGCTAATCAAGCCCCACGAAGAAAAGGGGACCCTCATAGCACTCTAAGAACGTGTCTCCCTAAATGCCGACTACAAAAGTTACCACCCTGGCCTCGGGTTCGCACCTGCATATGCATGCGGCAAATGGAAAACCCGAACTAAATGAGGCGATTTGGACGAGATGCGAATCGAATCAAATTGAGGGGGGCGCCCATACACGCTTCCCACATGCGGTTAGCGCGCTCATCATGGATCTAGAGGACAAGAACCTTTTCCTAATTAAGGTCGACACTAGCAGGCCTCAAAACCATACCCGGCCTCCTGCCGGTGCCTTATCTTCAAATTAGCATTACCTCAAACATTAACAGGTTGTTGTTGAACATCGAGCCCAGAACATAATAAATATGGTAACAGAAATAACGGACAGCAGACTCGAGCATAAACAACGCTAGCATGCTAGTATGACACAGGCAACAAGCAACAGGGTTATAGGTGTGGAGGATAGGCTATATCAGGGTTACATGATGACATGTGATAGGATCGGAACACAAGCAACGAATCTTAAGGCTAGCAGAATAGACAACGGAAAGTATCGATATCCAGTGTGGAAAGGACACAATGGTTCATGTGAGTGAATACTTGCCTGCAAACTCAGTAGCCTGGTACTGGGCTAACTCCTCAGAATTAGTGTCGTAAACCTCGTCTGTCTCAGCGTCGTCATCTATTCGGGAAGAAGCAAACAAACAACGCAGAGAGACAAACAATCAATAACATGGCATAATGCACAATCATGGGATGATGCATGACAATTTAATTGATGCATCAAAGATGAGCTAGTTGACATGGTAGCATAATTAAATGGACCCATATGCAATTTAGATTGCATATGGAAAGGGCCCATGAATTAATGTTGAGTTAAATGATCTACAACTAACCATCATTTGAAAGTTGATTAGAATGATGCATGGATGAAGAAAACAATAATAAAACAACATTAGTTTCAATTTGATATGTTGTTTACCAAGTTTGGAATTTTATTTATAAAGTTATGAAATTTTGGCTTCTTAAATGAGTTACACAAGCATTTGGTGTTTTCACCAATTTTAATTGTTCCAAATAAATAACAAAATTCATATTTGGCAAGAGCACAAAATTTTAGGTGGAATACATGTTTCATTTGTTGACAAAGGATTTAAAATGAATTAATTATGCATTAAACAAGTTTAAACAAGATTTAAATGAATTTAATTCAAGTATGAAATTATTTGAATTTTTATTTGTTCAAAACATTAAATAAATTCATATTTGGAAAGTTTATACTTTTCTGGTTTGAAAACATATTTTATATGTTCAAAAAGAATTTAATTTGACCAAGTTATGAATTTAGCAATTTTAAATGATTTAAACAAGGTTTAAATTATTTAACAAATTTTAAATATTCAAAACAGGACACAAAGTTTATATTTGGAAAGGTGGTTCAATTTTGCATGTAAAACATATTTTATATGTGCCATTTGAATTAAATTTGAATTAGTTATGAATTTGACCAAATTTGAAATGAGTTGTTTGAATTTGAATTTTGAAAACATTTAAAATGTTCAAAACAGTAAACAAATGATTTAAACATGTAGAGAGTTAAATTTGGTATGGAAAACATATTTTATTTATTTTATTTGGATTTGAAATACAAAAGTTATTTGAATTTGAAATTGCAGGGGCTATTTTGTGAATTTAAAAGTATTAAACTTGTTACACGGGCCTAGGTGCGAAGAACAAGTTTCAGAAAGGCCCCTGGGGTCTTTTTCTACGTGCGCAGAGCAACCCCTGGGTCACTGGCAGTGGGCCAGTGCCCAGCTGGCGCGCGGCTGGGATCTGGCGTGGCACCCACTGCCTATGGCAGGTGGGCCCTGCATGCCCGCGTGGCAAAGGAGCAAAATGTGGGTTTTTATTCCTGCGCGCGGGGGGATTCGAACCCGCGCCGCGGGCGTGTGTGGAGCGCGCTGTGCCACTGCGCTGCTGAAACGTTTTTGTAACAGAAGGGGGACTTGGGGGTTTTGAGGTTCAGATGCGGGCTGTTTAACTGAACTGAAAAAGTTCAGTTTCTGAACTTGTTGACAGAGGCAAACGGTGGACGCCGGCGACGATCGGTGCTGCGGTGGCTGCTGCTCGTGTGCGTAAGGGATGTGTGGCCGTGCGCAGTTGAAATGAGGGAGCAGAGAGGGAAAGAAGGAGGCCGTGTGCTCACCGGGAGGGGGAAGGAGGAGGTGGACGTGCTCGGGAGGCGACAGTCAACGACGGCGACAGGGACAGGGACGGCGGCGACGATCCGGGAGCTCTCAGTCACTGGCGATGAAGCGAGGAGGGAGAGGGAGTAGCGGGGAACCGATTCCCGGGCCTATCCCGCGCGGTGGTGCATCGTGGCGACGGCGATTGCCGGAGTTGGTGGCGGTGGCGTGCGGTGGTTCAGTTACAGAGAGAGGAACAGAGGGAGGAGGAGGAAGGGAAACGGCAGCGGTGGAGATGGAGGAGGGAGAGGAGGTCTAGGGCAGGAGGAGGAGCTCGGGGGCTAGGTTATAAGGAGGGGGAGGAGGCGCTGCTGGCCGTTCCCTCTCTGCCTGTCGACGTGGGCGTCGCCGATGAGCTGCCGTACAGAGGTGGACGAAGGGGTACGCCAGGTAAGGGGCTGGGCCTGGGGTAGGTGAGGTGGGCTCAGCCCACCTGGCTGGCCTGCCCTCTCCTCTCTCTTTTTTTTGTTTTTTCTGTTTTCTGATTCTATTTTTTTTTTGCAGAAAAGGAAAAGGGAAGAAAAGGATAGTTTTCGGGGGTTGGGAAAATTTGGAATAAAATTTTATAGGTTGATTATTTCAAAAGCCCAGTTGTGCAAGTGTTTGTTTTTCAAAAGTTTGAATTTAGTTGCTGTTTGGAAATTCAAATGAATTTGAGCAATTTTGGTATTAATTGAATTATTGAAAAGAAGCAATTTAAATGGTTTGAACTTCCAAGTTTATTGGAAACAATTTGATGTTTTGATTTGAAATTTTCATTTGAAAATTGTAACAGAACAAGTATGAAACAAGAATTTGAAATTTGATTTGAAAATCAAATGGAAAAACAGGAGAAAACAAATGGAAACAAAAGCAATGCTTATGATGACATGATGCAAAACATAAATTAACAAGAATCAAACATTCTAAAGGTTGTTTTTCATACTTGGGATGTTACATTTCCTTACCTTGAGGGGACCTGCCTTGGCGGAGAATCCGGTGAGAGGTGCGTCGAGAACAGATTTGAGGATGGTGTAGTTCTTCGGCTTGGGACTCCCCGAGTCGAGATAAGTAACGTGCGAATGTTGCGGTAACATGACCAAGAGGACGCAGTACATGTCTCTGCACAAAACAATCCATGCGCCATCTTCAGATTAATATTCTCACACATGAAAAAGAGTGATGGAAATATACTAAAGAATGTAACGATGGCTAGCGGTCGATCGTAAACTTACTCAGGGAAGTATGGCATGAGGAAGGTTTCCTTAGTATGATTTTCCACCAAGAAATCCTCGATATGCTTCGTGGAAATCACTCGGTCCCGTGGGTTGGCCAAGACGCTTTCACGCATGTAGTAGGGGTCCATTATCGCTACACCCGGTGTTCTCTCTTGCATGATATAGTGCACCATTCTGAGAGCTACGAGATGGACGAAGGGTGGGAAGAGCCGTTTCAGATGGAAGACGTTGAACAGGTCATGAAACCTAAGAAAGAACTGCTCTGCAGGGTATTTCTCCACAAAGCCCACGCCGAGGGGCACCTTGACCACGTGGAGCGGGTATGAGGGGGAACGCGACTGCATAAGTTCCCTCTCCTTCTACAGAACACCGTGATGCCAGCTCCTCATGTCCCCGGTCAAGAGTTTGACAAGGTCTGGCGGTAGCATCGGCTGGCCCAGAACATGGTGCTGGCGCCACTTGTCGGGTAACTTGTCCAGAACCCGAGGTGGCTGGCTGGCGGAGGCGGCGGCCGCTTTTTTATTCTAAGGCCTTTTTCTGATGGTCTTCCTCGTCTTTAAGCACGGGGGAGCGCCGTCGCCTGCTCTTATCGCGTCGAGTGTCGCACCACGACAAGTGTTTGGGCTTAGCAAAGCTTTCGCTGGCAGATCACGGTGGTCACCGAGCGCTGGAGCGCTGAAGCCGACATCTTCCTCGGGAGTTTCTTGAGAACCAAACAACTTCTTCTTCAAGCATTCCGATTTCCCTGCTGAGAGATCACGGTGGTCGGGTGAATCACGAGGAGGCTAGTCCATATCAGCGAGCTGATCCAGATCGAGGTCAGCAACAGGCTCATCCATACCGAGATCATCATAATGCTGGTACATAACGAGATCAGCGATGAATTCATCAATGGGATCCTCGCTTCGGTGCCGTATCGCGGGCTCAGAAGGATCAACGACAGGTGGAGGAGTTGGAGCCGCCGGCGCAGCCGATGGAGTGGCCTTGTCTTGGCTTGCCGCCGTCCCTGATTTGGCGTTCAATCGAATCAGTCGCTTCAGCCATACCAATATTTCATTCTTCAGTCCTGATACCGTCAGCTCGTTGTCGGCTTCAGGGGGTTGATAAGGAGGATACATCTCTCCGCATCCCGCTAAATCCCGATCCACGCGAACCCGATGGACGTCATCAGACATTTGCTGGCAATGGAACCTGCGGTTTTGTGGCCAAAGGATTATTCCCTTCGCCACATCCTTCAACTCATTGTCCACGTCCAATAGCAAGGTGCAAGGAACTTCGTGGTCCCATAAGAAAATATGTAGGTTAGAGGGGGCGGTGACGAAGTAGTTAAGTAACGAGTTCACGCTTTGAGATTAATTACCGTGAGGGCGTCAAGCTCGGCGCGTGTCGACGGACCGAGGGCGGGTGAACGGACAACGACGTCGCCTAGAGGTGGGGGGGTGGTGAATAGGCGATTAAAACTTTTCCAGTTAAGTCTTGCTAAATGCGGAAACAAACTAGGTGTTTAAATTAACAAACATACAACCTAAATATTCTAGGGTCAACTAGGTGCACCAACAACTTATGCTAAGCAAGACAAGTAACAAGGTGATAGCAAGATATATAACTTCAAGCTCGAAGGCTATCACAATGTAAATTGCATAAGTAAAAAGCTCGGGTATAGAAATAACCGAGGCACACGGAGATGATGATGTATTCCCGAGTTCCTCCCGCAAAGGGGAGTACGTCTCGTTGGAGGGGTGTGAGCTCACCACAAAGGCCTACTCAACGCCACAAAGGCCTCACCCTATTCTCCGATGAACCCCGCCACAAAGGCCGAGTTCACCTTCCACTATTGGCAACCTTCAAACCCGAGGCACGCATCCACAACTTAATTGGAGGCTCTCGGTGTCACCACAATCTTGGGGCACACATCCACAACTCAATTGGAGCCTCCCAAGAACACCACAAGTCCTCTAGGGTCCAAGACCCAACATTAACAAGCTCGCAATCTTTCACTTCCACGAATCCTCGTGGAGAGACCAAACCGATGCAAATGGCAAGAGCACAAGTGCTCAAATCCTCCAGTCTCAAATTCCAACAAAGCAACAAATGCTTATGGGGGAATAAGAGAGGAAGAACAAAGGATAAACACCAAGAACCCCAATATCAAGATCTACTAGGTTTCCCTCACTAAGAAGGAGGATGGATTGGTGGAATGTAGATCTAGATCTCCTCTAACTTCTCCCTCAAAGATATGCAAGAATCATTGGAGGTATCTCCACCTTTGGAACCCACTACATCTTGTGATGATGAGGATGAGGATGAGGATATATTTTATGGAGAGTTTGAGGACGAGGTCTCTTTAATGGAGAAGGGTGAGTTGGTTCTTCTTGATCTCCCTAAAGGTACTAAAGCTATCACTATTTTTAGTGAAATATTGGCTTTTGCCATTAATAGCTCTAAAATCATTGAAAAGAAAGGTGAGATTGAAAGAAGTGATGCCGATGAAAAGGCGTCCCTCACTTCGTTTCTTGGGGAAGAGTATGAGCTCCGATTTACTCTTGAGGAGAAACTTGAATCTATCGAGGAGCTCTATAATGAACAAATAGCCTATCTCACTAAAGCACGTGACCATACAAATGCTAAATATAAAGTGCTTAAAAATGAAAAGGTTGAATTTATTGTTGGCAATGCTAATCTAATTGAGGAAAACTCTAGGTTGAATAATGAGCTTGCCAAGTTGTCTTCTTCTATTTCTAATGATGCTTGTGCTACTAACTCCACATCTTGTGAAGCATCTATTTTGAAGGAGAATGTTGAGCTAAGGGCTCAACTTGAGTTAATGACTAGAAAGTGTGGGAAATTGGAAGAAAGTCATGAAAAGCTATCTAGCTCTCATGAGGATCTTCTAGCATCTCATACCAAGCTAAAATTAGCTCTTTAGGCTATCACTACAAAGGTAACATCTTGTGAGCCTCATGTGGTTACTAGCACAATATCTTCTCGTAATGATATATTGACTTGTGCTCGTAGTAGTAATTCATCCTCTCATAATGTTTCTACATCTTGTGATGAATTGCTTTCCTTGCCTTGTTTCTCTAACAATGAAGCATCTACTTCCTGTAGCTCTTGTGTTGATTCTAACCATGTAGAGGAAATTAAAGAGCTCAAGGCCCAAGTCACTTCTTTGAAGAAAGACTTGGAAAAGTGTCATGAAGGGAGTTCCACCCTTGACAAGATGTTGAGAGTGCGAAGACTTCCCAATGACAAGAGTGGACTTGGATTCAACTCCAATATCAAGAACAAGTCCATAGTGGTCAAGAATAAGGGCCAAGAGAAAGTAAAAGATCCGACCAAGATTATTTGCTTCAAGTGCAAGATTGAAGGGAACCATGTTAGATCTTGCCCTTTGAAGAAGAAGCCTCTTAGTGAGAAGCAACTAGGGATGCGGCCTCTTGTTCAATCTCATGCTCAACCACGAGTTGAACAACGGACACCTCCTGAGAAGACTCAAGCCAATGCTTCTCTGGTTGAGAAGCCTATTGAGAAGAAAGAAAAGAGTCGATGTTGCTACCTTTGTCGCAAGAAGGGACACTTTTCTTCTTCATGCAATAATGGTATATTATCCAACCCTATCCTTGTTGATGATGTTTATTCCATTCGGAAGGATAATGTGGGCAATGTGTTTGCCAAGTATGTTGGTACTCCAAGTGGTGTCAAGAAAAGAACCATTTGGGTTGCCAAACCTATTGTGACTAACCTCTTATGACCCAACAAGCTCAAACTTGATCAATAGGTGTTGTTGGAGGGAATTGGAGACTTGGCTATCTCATGAAGAATTAAGGGATCTTCATCATTTATATTTCCTCAAGCCAAGTCATGTGGATTATATATATCTCTTATCCAATGTTCCTCCTTGCGGTAACTTGTATCTAATTCATATATTCTTTGAAAGTTGCATGCTCCCTTGCATATGTTAGTTTTGTTTATAGCATGTGTTTGTATATGTTGTGCTTACTACTTACCTATCTTGAGTAATCTAGTTATGTTTGTTGGTTTGCATTCCATGTACTTGTGTGCTTTGTGTTCATCCTTCATTGCAATTCTTACTTATTTTAGTTGTCTCTTTGAGAGATCAATGGACTATCCCATTTTGGGGAAGTAATATGCTCTTGGCACTTTACTATCCTAAAATGTGTGTACATGAGGAATACCACTTAGTGTTGATATATCAATATTATCTTGTCTCTATATGGTATGTCTTCCTCATGAGAAATTCAAATTCTAATGTCCATTAACTTTCTCTTGTTGGATTTATTTTCTTTGCCTCTTGTTAAAAAATGGATTATCACATTATGGGGGAGTAATAAGCTATGTGCATATTACAAGCCTATAAAATGTGAACATGTGAGGTATTTCCACCTAGAATTAATATTGTTAGTTATATTGTTCTTATGTGGCATGTTGCTCAAACAAGTTCCATGTTTTATTAAATGTGTTTTTGTCTCTCTTGTTTTGGTATCTTGTTTGTAAGAGAGTTTCTTGTTGATTTGCTTTTTCGGGTTTTATTTGAAACCTTCAAGAATCTCTTTCTAAGCATGTTTTTTTGTAGTATTCCTATCTTTTACCAGATGCTTATGTTTTGTGAATATGATTGTAAACAAATCTACCACCGAGAAATATCTCCATACATATCTTGTCTTTGACAAGTTATAATAATTTGTGGTAAGTTTATCAATCATATTTACTTTGGCCTTGCTCTAAAAAATTCCTTGTTTCTTGCCAATGTTTTGTTTGGTTTAATTTCCTTGTGTGTTCCTTGATCTACTCAAAATTTGTGTTGTGCTTTCTTTTGGTAGGAAAAGCAATGATCCCATACTTGTGCACTTATGATAAAAGTCATACTTCTTTGGGTTGCACTATTCTTGGGGAAGCTATCCTACATTGAGTAGATCACCGTTCTTTAAATTGGTATTGCATCTAATTGATTTTATTTAAATTTTTTATCCCAATGACTCGTCTCTTTGGAAGACGAACATTTTTCGTCTTGGTACTTTGTGTGCTATCATGAAAAGTGTAGAGGGTTTGTTTATTCTTTGATGTTTTTTTTTGGTATCTTCTCTATTTGGTTTCCTCAATCATGTGTTGATTTGGGTCTTGATATGATTTGGACAATTCTCTTTTCTTTCACTCTTGTGAGTGGCTTCTTGGTTTAATTGGTTCTTTGTCCAATTTGTATCTTGTTTTGGTTCTTGAAAGTTTTGTGCATGCATATTTACTATGTATATCTTTTGGCATGCTTACTTTCGTTGATCCAATATATAGGATAAACTCCATCAAATCCTAAATGGCTAAGATGTGCATGAAATTCAAATTCACATTAATATGCACATATTTATGTGGAGTTTGTCCTATGTATTGTAGTTGTTCTAACTACTTTGGACCCAATGAGTTTGGGCACCATTTTGTACTTGAATTTTGTTTTTAGGTACAATGGAGATACATTGGTTGCTTGCTCCATTCTAAGGAAGGTGTTCTCACCATCGTTTTATAGGAGTCAAGCTATGATGATTATCAAACTCGCATCCCCAAATCAAACTCGCATCCTCTTTATCACCAATGTCTTCTCGGTAACAAGTATCTATCTCATGCATACATTTCTAGCTCTCAACCTTGTGTAGGTTGTATCTTTGCATGCATTCCATTTGTTGCATTTCTTTTGGTTCTTGCGAGTGTATTATCAAACCATCTTTATTGCAAATATGAGTAAGCCGGGATGATTACATATCTAGGGGATATTTATAATCATTTTTATGATTCACCAATCCCAAGTATATTAATCTAGCAACTTATACTTGAAGTCTCTCATATGCAATATTGATGAATTATCAAAAACCATTTGAATCTTTTGTGATATGCGTTACCTTTCTCGAAGCATTTCAACTATCACTTTTCCCTTGTGGTATTTGTGATGCTTTGATGATTTTATTGATTGTTCATCCATATCCCCTTAAGATTTAACTAAGCTTAGTGATTTGCTTTCAAGCAAAAATCTTATTGGTATATTTATGAACCTCTCTTGGATATCATGTTCTTCACCTTTGTACCTATTTTGTGTGTGCATGTTTCTTTGTGGATATATATCTTTGTGATTGGTGTCCACTTAGAAACTTATACACACGGCAATATTTACATCTTTAATTGATATTCTATTTCTTTAATGACCATGTTTTATTGCTTTATATTCCTTGGTGGTTCCTAAAAGGCACAAGCTTTGCTTTTCTTTTGGTATTCCTTTTGCATCTTAATAAGCTTCTGGACCTATGTGTTTTATCATTTGATGGTTTGTGTGTATGGGAAAGACATGATATGCACTATGTGCCTCACATATTGAAAGACTATGTTGATGATTTTATCATCCTATTAGTCTCCTAAAAATGTTTTTCCTTGTCACACCCATCTATTTCGGTTGAGTAAGTATTTATTTTGTCACTTCTTGATATTAATTGCTCAACTTTTGTTTGCTTGCAAGTAGCTTTGCTTAATTTCCAATCTATTCGCTTGCTCTTGTTTGTGTTCAAAATTATCTAGAAGGGAGTGATGATTCCATGTTGTGCACACTATATAGTAATTCAAATCTAACATTGTGCATGTACCTTGGGGAGTTCCCTCTTGATTTTCTAGAACACTTGGTTGATCTTATCAAAATATTGATTTTGGTCAATCGGTTTTTCGGATCCTTTGATTGGTTGCTTATTTGTGAAAGTTTCCTTCAATTTGACTTTGCGTGTAAATCTTTGGATCCTCAGTATAGTTAGATCTCCCTCCATCTATTCATAGTTGGATATATGCACTTGATTTCACTCATATCATGAGGAATGCATACACTATGGGGGAGCTCTTACTATATTGGCCTTCTAATCTTTTTGCCCATTTCGGCAATGGATGCCAATGGGGGAGAAGTTTAGAGGGTGTCGTGGTGGTGTCACGGCAGATGCCATAGGATGGCTAAAGATGTGGGTACGAAGGACGCTGGAGGTGCTCGGGGAGGGATCACGCGACGAGTAGCCGCGTGAGGTAAGAGCTAAACACTGCAAACAACACGATCTACCCAGGTTCAGGGCCCTCGTGAGGAGGTAAAACCCCTACTCCTGCCTGTCTCTATGTATTCTGGTGTTTCACCGAGTAGCCACAATACAATGTTCTTGCTACCGAGTAGCCACTCTTCTCTCTTTGTGATGAACTAGGTCAAGAATCTAGGGTTTCCTGTGTTCGAGCATGCGATCGTCCCTCACGCAGGAGGCGGCGGGGCACCTTATATACACGGTGCCCAGCCGGATACGTCCAAATACGGACAAGTGTCGACATAGTGTGCACATCGTCCTTCTTCCGAGTTCCCGCTGACAGCTTTGGTTCCTAATCTTGGCTGCATCCGGAAAGTCGTTGGGCAAAACCAAGGGGACAGTCTGGTATCACTGTGCCAAACACAGAGTAGGGCCCCCTTATCCTGCGACCGCCTGCTTCCACACTGTCGCTGTCAGGCAGGCCGGTCCCAGATGAACAGTGGTTCAAACAGTGCCAAGTACGGACCCAGGATACGCGGGATCCTGTGTCAGAACGGCTCCTTTGACTTCTGGCCCGAGTAGGTTCCCGCCAGTTTTACTCGGGCCAACTCTTCTACTCGAAAGGATAGAACTTGATTGATTCCTTCTTCTGATCATCTTTCCGTAAGACCGAGTAGCAGTCGACCGGGTAGCAATTACCGGGTAGGCGGCTACTCGACCAAACTTCTCTTCTGACCTTTTCCTTTACCACTTGCCTTTACCCTACTCGGGGGTAACCCCCCGACAGCAGTCCCCGAAGCTGGTAGAGTCTTGCGAACTCGTTCACCAGGCTCTGCCAGCTTAAAACCAATCTTTGCGACACCGCCCTTGAACCTCAAGATGCCGAGTGAAACCTCCGAGTAGCACTCTGGAAAGTACCTTGGGTCTCTTTTCTTCCGAATAGGGCTAATCTCCTTCTCTGCGTCCGAGTAAAAGGACTTAGAGAATTTCTCAAGCATAGTCTTCTGCAGCGCAGAGCACAATCCAGCCTTCCGTGCTGCAACTGGACACGTGTCAAGCATCCGCGACCCCGACGTCTCGCTGCCCAGGACACGACGTGCCACGCGCCCAGTTTTCACGGAGTGGGCCCACCGGCTCGTCATGTCCCATCAAGCGCAGTAATAGCCCACGATCTGGTCGTGGGATCAGTTGTGGCCGTTACGCGCGCGTTCCGCGCTTGCGTGCGTTTCTAACCGGCCACAGACCCCACCACACGAGAGTTATGGCCACGATCGATCCCACTACCCCGATGGTAACGGTAATCTGAGGAGAGGATATAAATACCCCCATCGGTAACTTCCTCTTCTCCTTCCTCCGTACTTTCCTCTTTCGCCTCTCTGTTTCTTCTCCGCCGCCGAGCTCTCCGCCGCCGCGCAACTCTTTGCGCCGCCGCGGATTCATTCTCTCCACCAGATTCTTCCAAACCTTCCACCGCTTTCTCACTCGCTGCCATGGCTGCTCGCGCCGGCTGGGCTGGTTCTGATGTCACCGTTGACGACTGCTCCTGGCTCGTGAACACCCAGAGGGTTCCTCCTGGTGTTCAGTGCCGGCCGTCCGACGGCGAAATCGTTCCGGCCCCGCGGGAGGGCGAGCATGTCGTCTTCCTCGCGCACTTCGCGCGAGGATTCGGCCTGCCGGCTTCCGATTTCCTCCGCTCCTTTCTGGACCACTTCGGTGTTCAGATGCATCATCTCCCCCCAAATGCAGTCGTCTTCCTCGCCTATCACACCGTGGTGTGCGAGGCCTTTCTTGGCGTCCGCCCCACGGTGCAGACATGGCTGAAGTACTTCCACCTCCGCCAGCAGAGCAAAGGGAAGAAGGACGGTGCGGCCTCTGGCAGCCGGGTAACCGACACCGGCAGCGCCATGATGGTGCAGCGGACGGGAACCAATCACCCTCGCATCAAGGGCTTGGATTCCGTCCGTATGTGGCAAAAATCCTTCCTCTATGTGAAGAATATCCCCGCCACGAAGGGGGGAAAGGTAACGGACCGCATCAATCTGCCTGCTTGGAGCAATCGAGCTCCATCCGGGCAGAATTAGAAGACGAAGCCCTCCAACGACCGCAACGCAGTGCAGATGGAGGAGCGGCTCACTGAACTAATCGGTGAGGGCCTCAAGAGCGATGATCCCGTCGCCTGCTGGATCCGGAACCGGGTGCTGCCTCTGCAGCAGCGCTCCCACCCAATGTGCTACTTGGGAGGCCCCGCGACTGCACTCGGACGACCACGTTCGAGCTCAGCAACGCGGAAGTCGCCGCGCACGCAAGGTCCATCCTGACCACAAGCCTCCGAGATAACTGGCAATATGGGTTCATCCCCTTCAGCCGCACGAAGCCGATTCCACGGGTATGTTCTCCTTACTCTGCTTCCAGTTTATATGTAATCCGAGTAGACAGCCTTCTTTCCTTGCTGCGACTAGCAACTGCATTCTGCGCCGAGTAGGGCACTTATCAGAACTGCTTAGGCTTAGTGTGCTTTGTGTTTGCACGCCTTGTCGGGTAGCACACTTAGGAGAAATACTTAGTCTTAATGTGCTTGTTGTTTGCACGCCTTGCCGAGTAGGATCCTTAGTAAATTTCCCTAGGCCTATTGTGCTTTGTGTTTGCACGCCCATCCGGGTAGAATGCCTTCATGTTACTCGGCTAATTTGCGATGTTTCTCTGTCCTTCAGGTCCTTGACCGCCAGCTTGCTGAGAGCTGTGAGCGCTTCGAGGGCAACTGGTCATCTGACCGAGAAGAAGATGACCAGGCCTCCTTCGAGACCGCGGACAAGCTCGATCCTTATGACGCCGCCCAGGCGGGTGATCATCCCGCGGAATCGTCTCTTCGTGACTGGTCCGAGGATGAAGTTGAAGGTAATTGAACTTATCCCCTCTGACCGCGAGCAGCGCAAACCAATCGCTTTCTGCTTCTGAAGTGCTTTTCTTCCTTTCTATTTCACAGATGTTGCTGATGCTGGCGGCGAAGACGAGGATGAGGATGAGGACGAGGCAGCCCAGGTCGTCAAGCCTCTTGCAGTTGCTGCTCCTGCCACCCGCAAACGGACAGGCAGTGGCGCCCAAGAACCTCCCGCCAAGAAGAAGAAGACGACCGAGAAGACGACTAAGAAAATCGTGAAGAGGAAACGACCACAGATCCCTAGCCGCAAGGGTAAGTTCCTTCTCGCACGCTTCTGTTTACTTCGTTCTTCTCGGTTGACTCCCAATCTTTTTTGCTTCGCTGTTTCCTCTTGATTTCCTCTGCCCTCTTCTTGCTTTTGAACACAATTTTCTCTTCAGAGACCCCTTGGACGCGGACGCCGCTCTTGCGTCCACCGAGACTCAGAAGAAGGCCGCCATCGATGTCGACAATCTAATCGACCTCGACGGAGATGAGAACAACGCCGCCAACGCACGATCAGAGGGCACCGATGCCCAGAATGCCGAGCTGGAGCAGCAGTCCCGCGCAGATCAAGAGGCGTAGGATGCTGCTCACCAAGATAGACCTCCTTCTCCTCCGGCCAATACTGCCGAGGAGAACCAAGAACAAGACACCGAGATGCACCACGACGCCGCCCTTGAGCGGCAGGAAGAAGGAGAAGAGCAGCCAGCAACAGGGGCTGCTGGACAAGAAGACCCCGCGGCCCAGCCGCGTGTAGAAGAACCGGATGCCTCACAGCCAGATCCCTCTGCCGGGCAGCGGGTAGAAGAAGTCACCGTGACGGAGGAGTGCCCATTGAGCGACGCGCCGCCAGATGCCGCGCAGGGTAGCGCTCAGCCAGACGCCGCACCGGATAGCGCGCCCCTGGCGCCACCAACAGATCAAGGTAGCGCTCAGCCAGATTCCTCCTTGGTGCAGACAACCGAGGCTGCAGCCAGCCCTCCGGCCAGGCCGCTTACAAGGAAGAGTGCCCAAGATGCTGCAGAGAAGGAGGCAGCCGAGAAGAAAGCCGCCGAGAAGGAGAAGGATGAGAAGGAGAAGACCGAGAAGCAGAAAACCGAGAAGCCAGTCGCCGCGAAGCCAACTGCCCAGAAGGAGAAGACGAAGAAGCGGGCTACCGACATGCCGCCGCCAACATCAACTGGCTAGTCTAGTCAGCTGGTTATTCGCGATCCTAGCGCGGTTGCTGCCGCCCCCGCTGCAGCTGATCAGCCCTGCTACCCTGACTACATGGTGAAGGTTAGCCAGCAGCACCAGGTCGGCTTTTCCCCCAAGGGCCGGAATCTTGCTCTTCAGAAAGGGAGGAAAGCCGTGGCAGTGGACTCCAGGCCCCCGGCCCCAAATCAAGACAAGTCCATCTCCATTGCTTCTCGTGGAGTTCAAGACCAGGCGATAACGTCCCAGAGCCTCGAGCAAGTACTCGACTTGATCGGCTTCATCGATGCCAAATGGGACAGCAAAGTTCTCGGCAACACCAATTGGAACGGCACCGATCTGGGCGACATCGACCATATGCGTGTGGATTGGAACAAGGTGGACTTGGGTTACAAGCCCATGACTGTCTCAACCACCTCTGCTACACTTGCTGCCAAGATGTTTGTCCACCGCAAGAACGCCGAGGACCTCGAGCAATCCTACGCGGTAAATTCCTACTCATCCTCTCCGAGTTGCATTTTCACTTCTTTTCTACTCTTTTTCTTTCCTTATCCATCACCCAGTCCCCGAGATTCTGGCCGAGTAGGCGGACACTCTCCCGAGTAGCCGCCTTCTTGGGTTGAATCTCAAATACTTTGCCTGATTCTTGTTTCTTTTGCTTCTCAGAATAGCGTACTGAAGCGGACCGACTTGCATCGTCGGCTACTCTGGAACCATGCTATTGCCAAGAGGCGCATTGCCGCCTTGGAAAAAGAGAAGATGATCGCCGAGGAAGCCGACAAGGAAGTGATGAACAGCACTCTGAGGCTGTCTGAAGTTGAAGGTACGCTTCTAGCTGCGCGGTTCTTGCGTTTGGTGTTTACGCCCGCTTTTGCTTTTTGCGCTAACTAATTTTACCCTGCAGGGAAGCTGAAGGCCCTGTCTGACGAGCACGAGAACTGTCGTGCCTTCGTCGAGAATGGCCAGGCCACCATCAAGAGATTGGAAGGTACGTTGCCGTCTACTCGGCTTTTCCTGTGTTTCTTTCTTTCGCTTCTCTGCTAACCGTGCTTTGCCTTCCGCAGAAGATCATAAGAAATTCGCTGAGGAGCATCAAGACTGCCTCAAACCTGCTGAGGTGCAGCAGCAGTTGTCCAGCCAGGCTGTCGAGCTTGTGAAAGAGCACACTACTGAGATGGAGAAGCTCCAAGTCCAGTTGCAGACTGCGCTCCAGGATGCTATCAACCTTGGTGCCGAAAGGGACAGAGTAATCGCCGAGAAGGCAAAGAGCGAAGCAGCAGCCAAGGCCAGGGAAAGAGCCCTCAAACAGGAGTGTGAGGTGCTGAAGAAGAGCAACGCTGGGCTCTTCACTCAGCTAGAGGAGCTCCGCTTGATCGAAGAGAAGCATATCCAACGAGGAAACATGGAAGACCCAGCTGTTAGGGCTGCGCCATGATTGAACAGAAGTCCTCCCTTTTCTCCGCTTCTCCGCTACTCGGGCTGCGCCTTTCTCTCTGCTTCTCGTTTCACGCTTCCACTCTGTTATTGTTTCTGATCTTCTCGATAGCTCTTGCAGGAATCTTTCCCGACCTTGAATCTTCTAGCGTGCCCGCCCTGGAAAAGGTCCGAGCAGCTCGTGTTGAGAAGGGCGAGCCTTTGGACACCAGAGCAGAAATCGAGGAAAGTATCCTGATTATGCAGAGCCAGTGTCCGCGGCTAGCGGGCGTGGGCACCGAGCTGGTGCGCGTCGCCTTCCAGATCCACAACGTCTTCTGGCCTGATGACTCCGCGCCGACAATGATCTCCGGACTTGCCTTGAAGCTGCAGCGCGTGAAAGCCGAACTGAAGAAATGGCGCGCCTCGGGAGCTCGGGCAGGTGCGGACATGATGTTGCTCTTCGTCACCACTTGGTACGAGAACCTCAATATGCAGATTATCCGCGAGATGCGCCGAGACTCCAGGTGGGAGAAGGACCCCGACTGCGTGGCTATTCGCCAGCTGGTTGCTCACGAGGTCGCTCAGTATGCCGACACTGCGACCTTCATCGACGGCCTCACCGAGCCCGACACCGAGGTGGACGAGGGCGAGGAGGAGGATGAAGACGAGGAGACGGACACCGATGAGCCGGAGCTGAGCTACTTCGACTCTCCTGCTGGCAAGGACGGGAAAGGGAAGGCCGCGGTCATTGCGAGTAGCGACGAGGAGGAGGAGGGCGAGAAGATGTCCATCGACACCGCCGCACTCCAGTTCGGCACCTCGTCAGGAGCTGCCCTCGACGACACCGTCAACCTTCGCGCCCAAGCCAGCGGCTCCACCTCCGTGACAACGCCCGTCTCAGTGGTCACGGCCACTTCAGACCAGGTAGCCACTGAGCCCAACGCCGAGGACGAAGCAGCGAAGCTTGCTGATGCCAGCGCAGAGGCGGACGCGACCAATGCCAGCGCCGAGGGCGAAGCCGCGAAGACTGTCGACGCCAACCCGGAAGCGGACACAACCAAGGCCACTACTGAAGACGAAACAACCAAGGCCAGCACCGAGAACACCACGTCGACCTGAGTTTATCCTGCAGCTTTATTTCTCAAACACTTATCAGATCCCCGGGATGCCGGGTGCAAATGTATCAGACTATTTATGCCGTTGCTACTCATTTTTATTCCCACTTGTTATTTTCAACTTAATCAACTTATTTAGCCTGGGCTCGATGCCGGGTTGCGTTATCATGCGAGTCCCCGAGTTGCATTTCTTATTCACTCTCTCTTTTCGTCTCAGCTCTACCCACAACTTGTTGCTTTTTTGGTATTCGAGTCACAAGAGTTAAAGAGCAGAGCTGCAAATACTTAGCCGCTTAGAAACAATCATAGTAACGCAGCCCACCACTTAGCCGAAAAGATAAGACACAGAGTAGTAATAAAAGCACCCTACTCGGTTCCTGCACTCTTCCTTTCCTTAGTAATTTTTCTTGTGCTCATGGACCCTTTGCTTGTTCTCTTGCTTGCCATGAAGCCGGGTTTCGGACAACAGCAAAGTCGAAGAGTTGGCATGTGGGTTTAAACACAGTACTATATGTACCTTTGAATTTTGAAGTAGAGCAACCGAGTAGGCAAGAGGTAAAGCCGAGTAGAAACACTTAGAGCAATTTTGGGCGAGGGCAGTCCCCGAGTTCAATTTCAGATTGCAGAATAGAATTTCAACTCGGATAAGAGGGTACATACACATCTTTGCTCACGAATGAAAACGACAGAGTAGAGCTACATTCCAAGGGCGCTTGGTTTCCTCTCCAGCTTTATCTGCCCTGTTCGCCTGTGGTGGGCGCGCATCTATAAGATAGTATGCATCGTTGTGCAGCGCTTTGCTCACAATGAAAGGCCCTTCCCATGGAGGAGACAACTTGTGCATCCCGGCCGTGCGCTGCACAAGCCTAAGGACCAAGTCTCCTTCTCGGAAAACCCTTGGGTTCACCTTACGGCTATGATAACGCCGCAGGTTTTGCTGGTAGATAGCCGAACGTGACAGAGTCAGCTCTCTTGCTTCTTCAAGCAGGTTAACGTCGTCTTCTCGAGCTTCTCTCGCCTCCACCTCAGTGTAGAGGGTTACTCGGGAGGAGTCATGCTCTAGGTCTATTGGCAACACGGCCTCAGCCCCGTATACCAAGAAGAATGGCGTGTAGCCGGTTGACCGGTTAGGGGTAGTCCTTAGACTCCACAACACCGCTGGCAACTCGTCTAGCCAACACCCAGGTGTTTTCAACAGTGGCTCCATCAGCCTTGGCTTTATGCCTGCCAGCACCATGCCATTTGCTCTTTCCACTTGTCCGTTGGAGGCTGGATGCGCAACAGACGCAACATCTAGTCGGATGTGCTTATCTCTGCAGAACCGCACCATTGCTCCCTCTGCGAAGTTCGTGCCGTTGTCGGTGATGATGCTGTGCGGGTAGCCGTATCTCAGGATCACATCCTTCACGAATTTCACAGCTGTGGCCCCATCGCACTTCCGAATAGGCTTCACCTTGATCCACTTGGTGAACTTGTCCACCATGACCAAGATGTGAGTCATGTTGCCTCTAGCCGGCTGGAAGGGTCCGACCATGTCCAAACACCAAACAGCAAATGGCCAAGTGATAGGAATGGTTTTCAGCTCGGAAGCAGGCAAGTGAATCTTACTCGCGAACATCTGGCAGCCATTGCACTTCCTCACGATGTCTTCAGCTTGCTGCAGAGCTGTGAGCCAGTAGAAGCCATGCCGAAAAGCTTTCTTGACCAATGCCCGAGAAGAGGCATGGTGCCCGCATTCTCCTTGGTGTATCTCTACCAGAATCTCTTCTCCTTCTGCCGGGTCCACACAACGTTGCAGCACGCCGGTGGCACTTCTCTTGTGCAGCACATCTCGGACTATAGTGTAGCCCTTGGATCTTATCTGAATCTGCCTTGCAGCCACTTCATCTTCTGGCAGAGTGCCGTCCCTTAGAAAGGATAATGTGGGCATGGCCCAGCTCGGTGTCTCCCGTGTGGGAAACACTGGTTCGTCCACTTCCATTGGGGTAGGCACCTCTGGTTGCTCTTTAGGGTTGGGAGCACTTCTCTGGAGCCCGGACCGATTGGCAAGGACTTCCTCAATGAATGCGACAGTCCCCGGGTTAAGGACAGCAGTCCCCGAGTATGGAGTGGCAGTCCCCGAGTAAGGAATGGCAGTCCCCGAGTAAGGAGTGGCAGTCCCCGAGTAAGGAGTGGCAGTCCCCGAGTAGGGAGTGGCAGTCCCCGAGTAGGGAGTGGCAGTCCCCGAGTAGGGAGTGATAGTCCCCGAGTAGGGAGTGGCAGTCCCCGAGTAGGGAGTGGCAGTCCCCGAGTAGAGGACGGCAGTCCTCGAGTCAGGAGCAGTAGTCCCCGGGTTTCCTGTAGCATTCTCCCAGTCAATCTCCATGGGATCAGATTCCTCACTTGGCAGAGAAGGAACAAATATGGACTCCGAGTTGGGAGAGGGCTTGATGGATGGCTTCCTCAAGTGCTCCAAGGAAATTCCCGCCGGGATGGATTGCCGAGAAGATCCCAACTTGGACAGCTCATCTGCTGCTTCGTTCTCTGCTCGGTGGATGTGCTGGAACTCGCAGCCCTCAAAGAATCCAGTCATGGACTGTACCAGGAATCGATAGGATGCCATGTTGGCATCCAGAGCATCCCAAGTGCCAGAGACTTGCTGCACCACCAGATCCGAATCGCCATAGCATATAATGCGCTGCACGCCAACCTCCTTGGCTACTCGCAAACCATGCACCACTGCCTCGTACTCTGCTACGTTGTTGGACGCCTTGAAATGAATCTGCAGCACATACTTGAGTTGATCTCGCTTGGGTGACGTAAGCACTACGCCAGCACCAAGGCCTTCCTTCACCTTCGAGCCATCAAAGTGCATCTTCCAGTAATTAGAAACTGGGGCAGGAGGTTCATACTGCACCTCGGCCCAATCCATCAGGAATTCCGCCAGAATCTGAGACTTGATAGCTTCTCTTCTCGCATACGCGGGCGTGTACGCTGCCAGCTCGATTGCCCACTTGGCTACTCTGCCACTCGCCTCCTTGTTGCCCATGATATCCGAGATGGGAGCAGAGCTCACAACCGTGATAGGATGCTCTTGGAAGTAATGCTTTAGCTTCTTGGCGCCCAGGTACACGCCGTAGGTCATCTTCTGGTAGTGCGGGTAGTTTTGCTTGGAGCTGGACAGCACTTCACTGAGATAGTACACTGGGCGCTGCACACTCTTGCCTTCTTCTTCTCGTTCTACCACAATCACCACACTGACTACTCGGTTAGTCGCAGCAATGTACAGCAGCATTGGCTCCTTGGGTAGCGGACTAGCCAAGATGGGAGCGCTAGCCAGCATTGCTTTCAGCTCGTTGAATGCCACATCCTCTTGCGAAGTCCAGACAAACTTGTCACTTTTCTTCATCAGCTGGTATAGAGGCAGGGCCTTCTCGCCCATTCGGCCCAGAAAACGGCTCAGAGATGCCAAGCAACCAGTGAACTTCTGTACATCCTTCAGGGATCTCGGCAAAGACATGCTCTCAATAGCTTTTATCTTTGAAGGATTAGCTTCAATGCCCCGACTAGACACCAGGAAGCCGAGTAGCTTGCCAGCCGGGACACCAAAGGTGCATTTACTCGGATTCAGCTTCATTTTGTACTTGCGTAGGTTAGCAAAGGTTTCCTCCAGGTCGGCAAGCAGAGTATGTGTTTTATTCGTTTTGATGACAATGTCATCTACGTACACCTGCACATTCTTGCCGAGCTGGTCGTGCAAGCATTTCTGCATGCATCTCTGATAGGTTGCACCCGCATTCCTCAAGCCAAAACACATGACACGATAGCAATAAGCCCCGTACGGGGTAATGAAAGCAGTCTTTATTTGATCAGCAGGATTGAGTGCAATCTGGTGGAAACCAGAGTAGGCATCTATGAAAGACAGCAGTTCACAACCAGCAGTGGAATCGATCACCTGATCGATGCGAGGTAGCGGGAAGGGATCCTTGGGGCATGCCTTGTTCAAGTCGGTGTAGTCGACACACATGCGCCATGCAGTGGCAGCCTTGGGATCCTCCTTCTTCTTCTCGACCATGACTGGGTTGGCTAGCCAATCCGGATGCAGCACCTCCATGATGAAATTGCTTATCAGCAGCTTGGTGATCTGATCACCAATGGCCTTCCTTCTCTCGTCTCCGAAGCGGCGCATAGCCTGCTTCACTGGCTTGGCGTCAGGACGCACATGTAATGAGTGCTCAACCAACTCCCTCGGGACTCCTGGTAGATCTTCATTGGACCAGGCGAATACATCCTGATTCTCACGGAGGAAGTGGATGAGCTCGCTTTCCTATTTCTCCGCCAACCCGGAGCCAATGATGGCTACGCGGTCGGGGAACTCGGGGTCGACCTGGACCTTCTTGGTCTCCTGAGATGCCTGGAATGCGGTCCCGTGTCGGGTACTCGGCACGTCTTGCGCACCAGCCTGCGCGGCTTGCGCCATAGCCACCACCTCATACATCTTCTTCTTCTCGGCAGCAATCACCATCGACTCCGCCAACTGGGAACCAGCAGAGGCACACTCCATGGACTTCTTGTAATCACCATAGATAGTAATTATGCCATTGGGACCAGGGATCTTCATCTTCAGATATGCAACATGAGTAGAGGCCATGAACTTGCTCAAAGCAGGCCTGCCGAGTAGAGCATGGTAAGGGCTCTGATGATCAACCACTTCGAACTGCAGGCGCTCTGTGCGGCAGTTCTCCCTGGTGCCGAATAGCACATCTATCCACACTCGGCCAATCGGGTTGCACGAGATCCCGGGCACAATGCCATGGAAAGTGGTCTTGCTGGGCAGCATCATGTTCTCGGCCAGCCCAAGCTTCTCGAGTGTGTCTTTGTACACGATGTTGATGCTGCTGCCGTTGTCGATTAGCACCTTGCTGAACCTCACATTCTTCTCGGGACCCAGGAAGGTAGGATCCAACACCAAGGCGTAGCTACCCGGGTTGGGCATCACCTTGGGATGATCTACTCGGGACCACTTGATCTCCTGGTCACACCAATACATGTAGTGAGGGACAGCAGGAATCACTGCATTGACCTCCATGGCACGCCTGTGCTGTGATTGCTTGTCGACTGGCTCAGAGGTGAAGATCATGTAGCTCTCATGGTGCTCTTGGTACTGGTTGGAGCCTCCTCCCCCATTGTTGCCGTTGTTGTTGTTGCCCTGGTAGTTGTTGTTGCCTCTGTTGTTGTTGCGGTTGTAGTAGTTGTTGTTGTTGCGGTAGCTCTCATTGTTGAAGTGACGGTTGGCTCCTAAAGCCACTTGGTTCACATTTTCTCTTCTCGAGAACACTGGCGGCCGAGCTGCGGGTGCGCGAGTAGGATGCACATTGGCATTGGCCGCTGGCAGAGGAGGAGGAGGGGGCAAGCCATCATTCTTGATCACATCCCACCACTCGCACTGCCGAGTAGTGTGGTTAGCAGGCCTTGAGGGGTGGTGAGTGTGAAAACTGCATGGGCCATCCTTCATGTCGTCAAAGACGAACTTCCTCGGCTGCTCGGAGTTGCCGCTACCCGACTGAGCAGTACGGAATGGTTTCTTGTTGCCTTGGCCCTGGTTCTGGTTCCGCCCGTAGGCTCCAGCAGGTTTCTGCCTTTGGCTACCACCAGCTCCAACAGTCACTGCATTCACCTCTTCAGTATCATACCGAGTATCTATTCGGTCACCCCTGCGCTTGTTGCGGAACTCGTTGCGCTTTCTGTTGCTGAAGTTTCTTCTCGGCTCAGAGGAGTCCATCAGGGGCTGAGTAGGATCACCGAGTGCGTACTGATCCGCAATCTTGATGGTCTCCGCTAGAGTGTTTGGCATCTCCCTCTGCAACCTCTGCCACAACATGCTGCCATGCCTGCAACCCTGCGCAAACCAAGTGATGGCCTGGGCTTCATTCACACCCTCACAGGTGTTCCTTAACGTGCTCCACCGAGTAAGGTACTCACGGTCCGTCTCATCTTCTCGCTGCCTGCAAGCGGACAGCTGCTGTGGCCTATTCGGCCTCTTGTAAGTGCTTGTGAAGTTGCTGATGAAGGCGTCCGAGAAGTCCAGCCAGCAATTGATGCTGTTCTTGGGCAAGTTGTTGAGCCAGGTGCGGGCTGGACCCTCTAGCATCTGCGGGACATAGCGCACCGCCCATCTCCTGTTGCCGTTCGCGATATGAACCGCGGTGACATAGTCATTGAGCCAATCTTCCGGCTTGGTGCTGCCGTTGTAGCTCTTGGTGCCCCTTGCGAGCTGGAAGTTCTTCACGGACGGCTCGTTCATGATGCGCGGGCAAAAGCACTCGGGGCCAGGAGGACCCGTGTTCTCCAGCCGGGCTGACAAGTTGATCCGGTCCAGCTGATGCCTCGCATCTCCAGGCGCCAACACGCGTTCGCCAACACGGTCCCGAATGTCATAGCCAGCCATCTCCATGGCCGAGTAGCCGTCATCATATCTGTCCACCTGCACAGCTGCAGGCTGCTCCACCGGGTTGGCGACTGGCGCCGCTGCGCGCGGCTGCTGCCTCTGCCGAGTAGGCTGAGCTGCGGGACGCTGAGAAGGACCTGGACGCGCTCCATCTCGGGCCTGGCTTTGAGCTTGATGGGCTTGAGAGTCTGCTCTTGCAGCGTTATGTTCCTGCCCGGGCTGCTGCGGCACAGCAAGCTGTCTCGCGGCAGCAGATGGGTCATACACCTGCATTTGCCTATCTCTGGCGGAACGCCCGCTGCGGCTCTTCTCGCGGCTGGGGTGCGGAGACGAGGCCTGATCGTTAGATCTAGCCGCGTGCGAGTGCACCACCTGCGAGGCTCCAGCACCCGGGTTGGCTTTCCGGACCTCCTCATTCTGCCTAGCAGCCTCTAACACCAACTCGTTGAGCCTTTCCTGCTGCCTAACGCGCGCGTCGCCGTCGAGACGAGGCAACTCGGCGGCAACGACCTCTGCAGCTCTAAGTGTCTTGGCAGGTGTGCTGTATCTAGGCCTAGTGGAAGTGTTTGCGGTGGCGGACTGAGCAGGAACCTCTACAACTGTCGCCATCTCGGCACCAAGGTTACGCCGCGTGGCGCCTACTCTGCTAGCTCTCCTAGTGACTGGCGTGAAGCCGTGAGCCTTGTTGTACTCAAGCTGATCTAAGCTAAGCTCTAGCCTGATATTGTCCAACTCCGCCTGCTCGGCGAGCAGCTCCTGGCGTTGCCGCTCGAGCTGCTCCTTCACGCTCAGGAGCTCGAGGTCGGTGGGAGGCGGCATGCCATTCCGCCCAGCCGACGCGGGAATAGTCGGAGTGGTGGAGGGAGGGAGGTTGCAGTCCTTCTCGTAAGGCCTATGGGTCCTGCCACCAGCGCTCGAGGCAGCAAGATCCTCGACGACGGCCGCGGCGCCAGTAGCAGCTGCACCGGCGTTTGCCGCCAAGCCGGTCACCATCACCTCAGCGCGGTCCGCGGAACAGCACGCGGGCCTTCCGCGAGCAGCGATCACCGCAGGAGGATCCTCCGCGTCATGCACCAGCTCGGGGTATACACGATCGGTGACGGTGGCGACGTAGACGAGGTGCGCGCCGAATGAGATCACCGTGCCGCCCTCCGGCATGGCCTTGCCGCCGAAGTCGCCTGCGTTGTCGGTGACGAAGTCGAAGGAGCCGAATCTGTGGACAAGGCCACAGACTACGCGCTCCGCTGAAGAAGATCCCGTCCGAACAGAAACTCCAGCCAGCACCGCTGGTTGCCCCACGGTGGGCGCCAACTGTCGTGGTGGTGTCACGGCAGATGCCATAGGATGGCTAAAGATGTGGGTACGAAGGACGCTGGAGGTGCTCGGGGAGGGATCACGCGACGAGTAGCCGCGTGAGGTAAGAACTAAACACTACAAACAACACGATCTACCCAGGTTCAGGGCCCTCGTGAGGAGGTAAAACCCCTACTCCTGCCTGTCTCTATGTATTCTGGTGTTTCACCGAGTAGCCACAGTACAATGTTCTTGCTACCGAGTAGCCACTCTTCTCTCTTTGTGATGAACTAGGTCAAGAATCTAGGGTTTCCTGTGTTCGAGCATGCGATCGTCCCTCACGCAGGAGGCGGCGGGGCACCTTATATACACGGTGCCCAGCCGGATACGTCCAAATACGGACAAGTGTCGACATAGTGTGCACATCGTCCTTCTTCCGAGTTCCCGCTGACAGCTTTGGTTCCTAATCTTGGCTGCATCCGGAAAGTCGTTGGGCAAAACCAAGGGGACAGTCTGGTATCACTGTGCCAAACACAGAGTAGGGCCCCCTTATCCTGCGACCGCCTGCTTCCACACTGTCGCTGTCAGGCAGGCCGGTCCCAGATGAACAGTGGTTCAAACAGTGCCAAGTACGGACCCAGGATACGCGGGATCCTGTGTCAGAACGGCTCCTTTGACTTCTGGCCCGAGTAGGTTCCCGCCAGTTTTACTCGGGCCAACTCTTCTACTCGAAAGGATAGAACTTGATTGATTCCTTCTTCTGATCATCTTTCCGTAGGACCGAGTAGCAGTCGACCGGGTAGCAATTACCAGGTAGGCGGCTACTCGACCAAACTTCTCTTTTGACCTTTGCCTTTACCACTTGCCTTTACCCTACTCGGGGGTAACCCCCCGATAGAGGGTTTAAGGGAATTTGGTTTATGCTTTAGTTTCGGTCTTAAGCATTTTCCTTTCCATGCTATTGCATCCTTTCTCTTTGTTTAGCATGGTTGCTTAATTCATCATATAAACCCTCGTAAAAAGGGATTGTCATCAATTACCTAAATGGGGGAGATTGAAAGCGCATGGTTCCACCATATGTGGTTTTGGTAAGTAATGAAAATCCTTATGGACTAATGTTTGCATTGAGTTATCCTTGTAGATCTTGTCCATAGGAAATAATGGAGTTCATGTGTTGAACTCTATTAGCTTCCTTGATGACCATTGTTATATTCATGGATTTATATGAAGAATGGTCATGGTTTGAGTTGAGCTTATTGCTAGTGTGTCTTGAAGAAAAGGATTAGGTGATCTTTCGTTATCATCTTCAAGACATCATCATTTTAAGTGAGAAGCAAAGATACAAGGTTGATCAAGCAAGTGATCAACACACAATTCTACAAAGATATACCAAGTGGGATTATGTATCTCATGGTATGGTAAGCAATTATCAATATAGCTTTGTGAACAAACCCATGATATGTGTGTGTCGCATCTCTATGTGTGGTTAGGTATATTTACATGGGCATGAACCAAAAGGAATATTTCATATAGCCCATGGTCTATATCGTCGTCAAGCGGTGTTCGTCATCTAGCTTGACGTGGAGGCTCAAGTGAAGCATCTAGAAGAAATCATATTCTTGATGATTGCCACCCTTTTGGATATTGTGGCCTTGTGAAGATTTGCCAATAAGGGTCTCTCCCATAATAGTGTATGGGGGAGCTATCTCTCCCATAATGGTGTATGGGGGAGCAACTTGCAAGTCTTCATCAAGCGGAACTTGTGCTAGCAAGCACGATCAAGAAAGAAGATCCAACTTGAGAGAGTCAAGATCACCATCATATAGCTCAAGTGGAATGCTCAAGGATAAGGTATAATCTTGATAGGTTTTCTATTTTACCAGTCTCGTGTCTTTGGGAGACCGGGTTATAGGATAGATAGTCGTACTATCAAGAGGGGCTCTCAAGTGAGTAACATGATCGAATTGTTGTGGAGAGCTCAAACCGATGCAACCGATGCAAATGGCAAGAGCACAAGTGCTCAAATCCTCCACTCTCAAATTCCAACAAAGCAACAAATGCTTATGGGGGAATAAGAGAGGAAGAACAAAGGAGAAACACCAAGAACTCCAAGATCAAGATCTACTAGGTTTCCCTCACTAAGAAGGAGGATGGATTGGTGGAAATGTAGATCTAGATCTCCTCTAACTTCTTCCTCAAAGATATGCAAGAATCATTGAAGGGATTGAGAGAGGACCAAGCTTTCCAAAGTCAACAATGGTGGAGAGAGTGAGCAAAAACGGGCCGGGAAAGTCTTGGGGACTTTGGGGGAAGAAAGCCCCTTAAATAGGTGCTAAAAAACTAGCCGTTTTCCACTTTTTCCGTCCATTCCGGAATGGTACGGAATAATACCGGAGTCCGGAATGGCCCGGAATCGATTCTGGAGCGATTCCGGATGGCAACGGAGCATTTCCCCATTGAAGTCGGAATAATTCCGGCTGGTCCGGAATGGTCCGGAATAATTCCGGATTGCAACAGTGAGACTGAAAACCGATACGAGAAATGCTATAACTTTTGCATATGGACTCCGTTTTTGATGTTCTTGGGCTCGTTGAAATCGCAACGACGAGAACTACAAGAATATGCAGAGAAACATCATTGTCCATAAATTTAAGATAAAACCAAATGGGTAAAGGTTTAGACCTCTCAAATAGGAACACCCGGTAAAACCTCCAACACGAAAACACACATAACTTTTGCGAATGAAATCCGAATTAGGTTAATCCAAATGGGTTGGAAAGGTAATAACAAGGACTATCCAAAAAAAAGGAATGGAGAAGTTACCACACATGGAAGGTGTGGAAACATTCTCAAAACTGAAACGGATATTTTCACCACCGAAATCGCAACAAGTTTTTCTTACCAAAATCGTTTTCGATAAACCTTGGCTTGCCATGAAGATCACGAAAAGCAATAAAACCCAAAGGAGACAAAAAGACAAATAAGAACCAATAAAGATGATATGCAAAGTATGCAAAGGTTTGAGCTCTCCACAACAATTCGATCACGTTATTCACTTGAGAGCCCCTCTTGATAGTACGACTATCTATCCTATAACCCGGTCTCCCAAAGACACGAGACCGGTAAACTAGAAAACCTATCAAGATTATACCTTAGACTTGAGCATTCCACTTGAGCTAGATGATGACGATCTTGACTCTCTCAAGTTGGATCTTCTTTCTTGATCGTGCTTGCTAGCACAAGCTCCACTTGATGAAGACTTGCAAGTTGCTCCCCCATACACCATTATGGGAGAGACTAGCTCCCCCATACACTATTATGGGAGAGACCCTTATTGTCAAATCTTCACAATGCCACAATATCCAAAAGGGTGGCAAGGATCAAGAATAGGATTTCTTCTAGATGCTTCACTTGAGCCTCCACGTCAAGCTAGATGACGAACACCGCTTGACGACGATATAGACCATGGGCTATATGAAATCTTCCTTTTGGTTCATGCCCATGGAAAGATACCTAACCACACATAGAGATGCGACACACACATATCATGGGTTAGTTCACAAAGCTATATTGATAATTGCTTATCATACCATGAGATACATAATCCCACTTGGTATATCTTTGTAGCATTGTGTGTTGATCACTTGCTTGACACCCCTTGTATCTTTGCTTCTCACTTCAAATGATGATGTCTTGAAGATGATAATGAAAGATCACCTAATACTTTTCTTCAAGACACACTAGCAATAAGCTCAACTCAAACCATGACCATTCTTCATATAAATCCATGAATATAACAATGTTCATCAAGGAAGCTAATAGAGTTCAACACATGAACTCCATTATTTCCTATGGACAAGATCTACAAGGATAACTCAATGCAAACATTAGTCCATAAGGATTGTCATTAATTACCAAAACCACATATGGGGGAACCATGCGCTTTCAGCGGGCTTGGGAGTGACAGAGGGGATCTCGGCGCGTGTCGACGGACCGGTGGCGGGCATTGGAGTGACAGCGGGTCGCTCAACGCGTGTCGAAGGACCGGGGGCGGGATCAGCCGTGCAGGTGACAGAGGGGCTGCTAGCCGGCAGTGACGGCGACTCCCGCCTATTATTACCTTCTTTTGTCGTGCCAGGAGTCACCAATATAACATGTCGGGCTCGTTCACCTGCATCCTGCGGCGCCCTGTTGTGAGAGTTTCTTCCGCCTAATCTTATCAACGGGAGCGGCCCTTGCCCGCCCTCTTTTAAATAGATCGCCCACGACTGAAACATGGAAGGCATGATTTCATTTAACGTGTTAGCCACCCTGTCATTAACCTTCTCTTCCATCGTGGATTCCAATTCAACCAACTTGTCCCTTAGCACCCCCCGTCTCTTCCCTTAGCTCTGCCGTCTCCTCCATCAGTTGGCTAGTCTGGCTAGTCTCATGCTTCCTCTTCTGTGCTCGCGCCGCCATTTGCTCCTCTTTAGTAGTTGCCACGGCGAAGCCATGGTTAACATGCTTGCGAACTCCTCCGTGTGCGATCGTACGGCCCATATGCGGCCTTATTAACGGTGGCAGGTCCTTCACCTTGTTCAACGCCCTGACAAGGGGTATGTCCCACGGAAGCTTATCCGTCGACGGCAGAGACGAGGAGGCAACTTCTGCCGTTTGTTCTTCTATCTGCAGAAGTAACGTGAAGCATTAAGAAATGCCAATACTAGAATTTAATCGAGAGTAGGATCTAACTAAGATGAAACCGGTAAATTTGCTTACCAGTTCTTTCTCAAGTGCAAGCACCTTCTCGTCCGTGGCCAACTTGAGACCGACCACCTTCCTGGGGTTCGTGACGACATCCCCAGTATATGTTTCTTTATGGTACCGGGACCTCAGAAATCTCCGCTTCTCAAGGTGGGGGTACTTGTGCCACGGGTTCTCGATGCCGGCTTCTATATAGGCCTGGTCCTCCTTTTCCCATATGTCCTCCTTGCCGGTGTAACCGTTGCTACCAAGGCGGTGGACTCCGATGTTCTTGTTTCTCATGTCCACTCCCCACTTTCTGTTAGGCTTGGTGTGCTATAGCTCTTCACTGGCCATGAAAGCATCGAAGTCTTCTTGCGTAATCTTCGGAAAGTGGTTGTGGATCTTCTCTAAATCAGCACCCTCGGCACGCATATCCCTCACCATATATTTATAACCGCTCAGTGCTTTGGTGAACTTGGTCATGGCATGGGTGTTCACCATATTACCTTCGAGATCCTGGTTGTTGTACTCGCCAGGAAACTCGTATCGGGCGTGCATCCTCGAAATGAGTTGAGCGCGCAAATGCTTCTTATCCTTATGTTGGAGGTTAGTTTCGTTGAGCTTGACGACGTCCCAAAGGATTGCTGCCAATTGGACGCCGTAACCCCTCGCGCGAGTTTTAGGATCCCTAGGCAGACCATTGCTGTCAACCACCGTGAATG
Source organism: Alopecurus myosuroides (assembly GCA_028641055.1). NCBI lineage: Eukaryota > Viridiplantae > Streptophyta > Magnoliopsida > Poales > Poaceae > Alopecurus > Alopecurus myosuroides. Next base: position 572,522,151 of record CM054057.1, read on the forward strand.
GTTCTCGGTTGGCACCGACCTGATTTGGGCGCCGCTCCTGACGCCGTTTCTTAGCTTGGTTACTGGTCTCAGAGCCACCACCCGCGCCACTATCGATGGTTTCTTCTCCTTTACCACCTTGCTCCTTGGCATCCTCCCTTTCCTCATCCGCAGTAGGGTTATAATCAGCATCATCGCTACCCCTTTGTTCATTCTGCTGCTCTAATAACATCAGATGATAGTGCGCCCCCAACTCTTGTTCAGAAGTATCGGCGCCGGTGTTGTCGTTCTCGTCTCCGCGAGACGATATTGCTACCGTGTTTCAAGGGGGTCACGATGTCATTTCAGAGAAATAAAACATTAATTTTATTACCCTAGTTTACTCAAGTCCCTTGTAAGTAAATACATTCTCAAAGAGCATGTTATACAACAATTCTGTTATTACTGGATGCGTCGAATGAGCATGTATGCCTGATTTTCCATGTATGCATGATTTTGATGTCATGTTGCGATTTATGTTTGCATGAGCATAAGTGTATATTTCTAAGTAACCTGATGGTACTCTCTTGTTTTTGCAGCGGCGGGGTATAGTCTACGAGAAAACATAGATAAGTACTGGTTGAACCACCAGCACAACCAATACACTAATGACCAGCAAGCACTTGTATGTGGCTACCAAGCCCCTCCCAGTAGGGTTCAAATCCAGCTACAACCACACATTTCAACAGTAGACAGCTAATATCTACCAGTCTTATTACTAAATTTGTTAATGAGGTCCCGCATTTTTAAGTTCCCAAACCAGTGGTAGTAAAGATCCCAATATTGGACCACAAGACTAGATTCCCCAAACCAGTGGTCCTCCCAAAACTTTATTTTTCTTCCACTTTCTACCTTCCACTGATATCCTATTTTAGCAGCAATTACATCCCATAGGACTCCCTTCCAAAAAAAGGTTAGGCACCAACCAAGGAGCAGGAATTTATTTTCCTCTAGATTATACATTTTTAATCCAAGAGGCTAATAAACATAGGTTCATCTCTGCCAGATTTGGGACACCACCGGAAGCAACTAATCGCAGGTTGTTTCTGTTAAGATATTGTAGGACATAGTCTCATAGACAATAGGAGCTTCGCGGTTATGATTTGTGACTACCAACATTTAGAAAGTAATGCCACTTTGAAAGCAACCGTCGGTGAACTTTGTTCATGAAATCAATTAGTGTACCTGTCATTTGAACTCTATGGATTTGTAAAATAACATTTTGCAGGTACTATGATACTCGCCTTTCTGACCAACAAATGGCATTGCTGCAGTACAAGAGGGAGAATATTCATTATCTGAGTGAAGAGGTACTTGAAAAACAAAATTGTGCGTATATTTGACGAACAACTTCATTTCCTGGAGATGTTTATTTTTATCCGTTATGTACATGCCACTATGCCAGAATAGTAGTAGGATAGGATAGCATAATGAAAGAAAAAGTTTTCAATTGCTCTGATTACAGTAAGAAAACAGAATCGTATTACTCATTTGGTATCATTTATCGATCCTCTTCTTTTTCTAACTACTGCATGGGCACAAGGCATCTATGTAGGATGTACTTAAGGGCATGTGTTACAATAAGTCTTTACATTTATACCCGCACCTCAGTTTTGTACTTAGTGCCCCTAAATGATACAATAGTCAACCTATTTACACATTAAGACTGAGTTTAGTTTGAAACCATCCTACTGCACAATGATGTTGATTTTGGTTAATTATCTTTTCTTCATCGGGTTCTTAGGTTGCAAGAATGCTTAAGCAGGTACTAGAGAACTGTTTCTGCAAGCACTCCCCAGGTTCAAATTGATTCTACTACCAAACTATCCCTTCCGACCCTCTGAGTGCCCATATATTTCAGAGTTAAACTATTTAATGGTGATATTGTTTAGATCAACCTGCTTAATGATGATTCAGCATATTTTTATGTTTTCTCCTTCAGGTTGATCTTGCTCATCTATTAGCGTCCCGTGATCAAGAAATTCGAACATTGTCTACGGAGGTATTACTTTTAGTCAACCAGAAAAATGCAGAGACACCCCAAGATAATTCAAAGGGAAGTTACCTAGCCTGCAAGTGACGTTTGGAAAAAGATTTGAGCATTCTCTAGCTCCACATTAGTGGGTACCAGGTCACATTTATGGAAATAAATTAACATACGAGAAAGTTGTAGCAAGAAATTAGCCTTTTAAGGTTCATTATTCCTCATTTTTACTCTATAAAAAGAGCATGGTACCATCACCATACAGTATAAAGATGATCCTTGTTCTCTCAAAGCCATGCAAAAGCAAACAGACTAGGTCATTGTTAGAAGTTTTAATAAGCCTTTTTGTAAAAACATCTGCAACCAATTTTAATAACATTGGAGAGGCAGGTTCACTGTTTCAAAAAAAAAAGCCCCATTTATTCTTACTCCAACTCACACTTTATTAAGAAGAGATTGGACAAAGTATATACACTTGTCTCCAAAACCTCTTGACCTAAGAATATTAAGCAAAAAACCTCTATCTACACGGTCATATGATTTTTCATAATCTAGTTTGAATATGAAACCAGATTTCCCACTATATATGCGCCACTTCATGAATAATTTCATGAGCTGACACGCCACTTTCTAAGATGAAACACCCTCTAATAAAGGCTGTCCGATTTGGGGAGATCAATTTATCGCAAATCACACCTAATCTATTTGTGAGGCACTTAGAAAAAAATTAAACTCAATTTGGAAGGCATAAACTTCTGTATATTGACAAGATTATGCTATTTTGGGATTAATGTAAGAACGAAAAAGTTTATGCAGATGCTTAAGCTGTTTTGAGCCGACTCAACATTGGCACACCATCCTTTTACAACTCTTATAGTAGTTCTCACTTTGAATTGCCATACATCCATAGCATTTACAAAGTGACAAGGAGTGTGCTTCATGTGCTAATTTTAAGTTCCCACTTTCAATAATATTGTTCTTAGCTGGGAGCTAAACATGTAAAATTGTTTTAAGCCTATCAACTTGGCTCTTCTAGGGGTTAATAATCCAGTAGGTAGAAAATGAAGGCTGTGCTCAAAAGAAAACATATAAAAGAAGTTTCTAGCAATATAATTCATAGGATTACATGGATATAAGGAAATTAAGTAAAACCGTGATTTACCACTTAGTAAAATCTCCTCCCATTTCAGGATAGAAGTGTCCAATTGCTCTGTTTGGACCAGTAAACAAAAATAAACTCGTGTGTTTATCTCTAATTTTACTTGGTATATTCTAGACCAAAACAAATTATTAGATTTTTTTTATCACTCTTGATTGGGAATAGTGTTCAGTATTTTCCCATATGCTAGTCAACCCCATATTGTTGCCTACTGGTTGTGTGTTTCTAAACAGAGCAAGTATTTTCTATCACTCTTGAAAAGAAGCATCTGACAGTGATAGCTAGCTGATATCTTCTTTCTTTCATAATAGGACATATATATAAGGCTTAGTTTGATATTGTCGAGACATCGTAGTAGAATTCATAGACGGGGGTGCCATGAGACTACCGGTAGAGACGTGGGGGAACGTGGTTGCGCTAAGGAGGAAAACACAGGTTTTACCCAGGTTCGGTACGTCGTAATAATACGGCGTTCCTACTCCTGCAAACTCACTATTCAGGTCTAAAGCCTGTGTATACAAAATACAGCGTGAGGTTCTGTTGGCTATTCGTCGAGGATCAACCTCTCGGCGAGTTAGCTAGTAGCTTCTTGTCTATCTATCATATCTTCCGTCCGCTTTATAATAGCCGGTTAGGGCATACAGAGTAGGAAACCTAGAAGACTACGACAACTATTAACTTGGAAAGTAAGGAATCCGCCTTCTACTCCAAGCCAGATCACGTGGGCCGTGATCCGGGTTCTTCTAGAATCCGGCTTCTATGCGTCAGCTTACTGGGCCGCCCAATGGACCGTAGCCCACTACCATTTGGGCCACCCGGGTAATCCGGCACTTTAGACTACCATCCGATATACCCCTATTTGGTATATATCCGACAATAGCCCCCAAGAAGGATCGAGACTCCGTTTTCGCCGTCTTTCGCCAAATGCATCTTTTCCGAGAAATATCGGCCTGCAGTCTTAATTCTTCTTTTTTCTCCTTAAAGGAGGTGGTAACGTAAAACTCGGAATCCAGAAAATCCGGCTTTTCTCACACGATCCTTCATGGAGAAGGAACTTCCTACGTCAGCGCTTAAAACTTGCTGACGTAAGGGACGTTTGGGTTACAGGTGGGAAACCCAGAAACATATCTCTGACAAATTCTCGCGGTAAACGAGGAGATAGCCATAATCATCCTGTCGTTTCATTTCCCGGATTTTCCGGCGAGTGACACGCGTTGGACATCCAACGGTCAAATGAGCCATTAGCACGCATCGTGACGGAATTCCGGCTATAAATAGACGTCTTCGTCCACGGTGAAAACCTTTCGCTCTTCACTTCGCACGCCATTTCCCAGCGCCCAAGCTCACAGCAAGCAGCTCTCGAGCGCACCACCGCGTCCAAGACCTCACCGGAGACAGCCGAGCACCGCCACTCGATGGCCTCACCGTCGTCTTCCCCAGCCCGCACCGTCGCCAAGGAGATTGACGAGATTATCGACACTATGGACCCGCAACTGGATTCTCTGGCGCGGGTCTCCGGCGACGAGCTGACGAAGGCCACGGGCGGCGCGAAGGGCGAGGAAACTTCTCTCGCCTCCGCGGATCTTGCGGGATCTTCATCCGCGCCCACTCCACCGTTCGCTCCCGAGACGGTGGAGGAAAAGATTGCGCTCGTCGGCGACGAGCTCGCGGCCGCGGAGGCCGCAGCCTCCGCCGCCGCCGGAGCCGAAGAACAGACGGAATCTGCCGGCAACTGGAGTGCCTGCAGTATTCCGTCGTCCCTCCTTCCGACAATGGAGAAGAAGGGGTTTGTTCTGAAGGGAAAATGGCGGCTCCCGGAGGACGAGACTGAACCCATGCCGAACGACGGAGAACGGGTTCTTCTCTCCTCCCACCTTCTTAGAGGTATGGGTATTCCACCATCCGCCTTCTTCCTCCAGATCCTGTCCCACTATAACATCCAGCCACACAACCTTCCACCAAATTCCATCCTTTACTTAGCCGGATTTCAGGCCCTTTTCGAGGGTTATCTAGGTATAGCGCCTAGACTAGATTTCTGGCTTTACTGTTTCGGGGTTAAGCGGAACTCTTCGGAGGGTGCACTCCTAACTTGCGGAACCATTTCTTTCACTCTTCAGAGATTCCGAGAGGATTGGTTCCCCAAGATTAAAACATCGGAATCCATCAAGTTTTGGACGGGTTCCTTCTTTTATCATCCCGACGTTTCCTTTCCTGGAAAAACGTTCGGGGTTCCACCTTTCTCGAACACCGCCGTTGTTCCCCAAGAAAATTGGGGAACTGAGGCAGTTCAAACCCTGCCGCCGGATCTTCTAAGGATCAAGCGGCGCATCGCAAAACTCGTCACATCTGATCCGCCTTTAACCGGCATGGACACAGTCCTTTGCTGGTTGAATAGGCGGATCCAGCCCTTGGCTAATCATGGTGCTCGCTGTAGAGGCCCCAGACCGGAAGGTCCAGAACCCCTCATATGCATTCATTCACGATCCCAGAAGAACCAGTCGTGAACAACATACGTAGTTGGCATACAGAATACATCATCCATTACACGAATATAGAGTCTTACATAAATGGTCACATGACCAAGTTCTTGGCAACTGTCACACAGGACAGACATTCAACATTAACACAGCGGAAGACGATAAGCATAGCGTAGTAGAACCCGAGTCACGCCTCATCCTACAGGCTGCTGACTGGGAGGCGCTCCTAGTTCGCAGGGCCATCAGCGTAGAACTCCTCCTCATAGTACTCCTCCTGAGGTGGCTCTTCGTAGTCTGATAAGTAGACACCAGGGGCGAAACCAAATGAGTACATTTGAATGTACTCAACAAGACATCCTTTAATGAGCTTACAATTATGCATACATGCTTATTTGGTGGAGTGGGTAGGCCATACATATGGTTCAGCTACCCATGACAGATAAAAGATTTATCATGGTTGATTCTTCAGTTAAGTCTTTGTGAAAGATTATTTAAAATAATATAGTTTTACTCTCGTAGATATCACATATCTCGGAGGTTTTATAAGCTTTGTTTTAGAAAAGAAAGTTTTCTTTTCAGAAACTCTTAGTAATAGTTTCCTTCTCATCCGTATCTCGCAGATACCAAGTCATTCTTCCTTAGTACCTCGCAGGTACAAAAGCCTTCCTTCAAAACCTCTTTTGAAAAGTTGACACAATACTAGCTACATGGCCATTCAACCGTCCATATCCGAGGACGCAGCTATCTCGAAATAGTTTTACTCTGCAGAGGTGTACACATTTCCACTAGATCCAGAATCCGCCATGAAACAACCATGGACTGTTCCCAACCTATGAGAACATCAGATAACCGATCTCGACTATCCACTATGTACAAGCTAGTACATGACTATCTCTTCAATTGGGGTTTACCCTCCCTGGCAAGCCGTGTCCCACACCGCCCAAACAGGACCCAACTGCTGCATCCGGAGGAAAAATTAATCCCACACTTTAGATGTCCCGTATTCTCCACTCCTAGCAACATTCGGTTCGGAGGATTCAATCCCCTATAGCACTTGAGATAGCACACATACTAACCATAACAAGTTTTTAATCAAGCCCCTACCCATATTGGGGTAAAGTGGCAGTACGATAATGGTTGTCCAGCGAAGACTAGGTTATGTGTCTTTTGTAAACATTTCTCAAAATTTTCCTTCCTGACATCCTTCCGGTAGACAGGGTCTCACCCTTCCTCCGGGGTTTTTCTTCCATAAGGCATTTGTTTACAAAAACACATTTTATTTAGTTCATTTAAGAACCCAAGTTTTAATTTGGTGAATGGTATGTATATACCATTTAGTGGCTAAGGGCTTGGTAATACCAAGTTGGCTATTAATATGATCCCTACTTCTAATAATATTAATAGTAGTAGTATTCACAACAAAAATAGTTTTGAGAGTATAGTTTTGTGAAAACTTCAGAAGTGAAAAGCATGCATGATAGATAATGATAAGTATTTATACAGCAAGCATTAGGATGGCTTGCCTTGGTACAAGTGGTGGTCCTGGTCCTGAAAGTAACAGGAGTTGCAATACCCCTCCTCAACAATTCCTTCCTCCTCGTTTTCTAACGTCGTAAAAAAGAAATAAAAACACACTTTCAGGAACAAACAAGGCAAACAATGCTACAAGTGGTACATACAGCAAGCAATCAAAAAGTATCACCCAAAGTACTTAATGTTTTCCTTAAGAAAAATTGGCATAAAAACTATAGTGGAGAAATCTGCCTTTTTTCCTAGTGTTTAAGTGTGGCCAAACTCACTGATTTTTAGTTAAGAGCACCATGGACCAGTGGGGTAAACACATGTTACTTGATAGTAGGGGTTAACTTAAAACACATTTTGATGTCTAAAAACTCCCCCAACAATCTCTATGGCTAGCACATATAACTTGCTAAAATATTCAAGTGGTGAAAAAGCTCATGACAACAAGTCAAGCCTATTTTTCACCATGGTGCAAAAATACCAGTGGGTGCACCACTAGAAAAATGCTCACCAAGAGGTTAATAAGCCTCTGGTCACTTTTATAAAAGTGCTCCAAACAAACAAACTAGCATCCAAAAACTCCTACTCATACTAGTAGAAAATTGGGAAAAATACTAGACTAGTTTAGGCTACACTAGTTAATTTTATGCACAAGTGTGCAAGCTAGCAGAGACAAAGTACTTCTCTAACCAGTACCAAAATGCTACTGGATCCCACAAAATAACATAAAAAGCATAGCTATGAAACAAGGAAAAACTAGGCTTAAAATGCTACACATGTGAGGAGATTAATTCCTAGTCACCCAAGTGTTTCTCATGCTTTTATACTATCTAAAAGGAAATATATCAGAGGTGAAAACCCTAAGCTAACAATTCCCCAAGGACACTCCATCCTCTGTTTTCAACACCTAAGATTCATATTTTTCCCTAGGGGAAAACATGACAAAAAGCATGCATGAATATTCTAGTATGAAATCTAGACTTTAAGCATTGCTATTTAAATCTATTTCAAACACAAGCACCAAGTATCTAGAGGTGCTATAAACAAAATAACAGTACCTAAATGGTACTGGTTCCATGAGAATTAATCTAGCAATAAGCCTAATTAAGCATTTAAAGATCTACTCAAAACATATATAAAAATCTAGCTATGAGCAAGATCTATGCCTGGAAAATAGTTCTAAAAATCCTACCACTCAAACCATTTATTCTAACATGTTCATATAACTTATAAACACCATAACCACACTGGAAAACAACATCACAAGCAAGAACACATCAATTTCACATCACAACATGAATATATAAAACAAGATCTAGGAATAAAAATTAGACAGAAAAGTACCAAAACTTGTTCTGTATCTCTAATTGTTTCTATGGCTTCAAAAATTAAATCCTTCTAGGATGTGATAGTCCTTAACATTACAAAGCCTCTCCAATTGGTCCCACTCAAAAATAATGTCCCAAACTCCCCCTAAAATTCATGGAATAGCTCACAGATGATTTACCAAAATGGATGGAATTTCCAAATGGTAACTCACCTTGGTGCAAACTAAAATTCTACTGGTAGGTATTGACAAGGGCTTTCCAAAACAGTTGAGTTTGCTCAAAACTATTAGGTATTTTTGAAGTTCTATTCATTTCAATTTTAAGGGTACTGTTTGGCAAATTAGCTATAGAAAAATAATTAAAAATCCAAACATGATTCTGCCAGTGGGAGATGGTTGTGATTTTGTATGGCTATGAGTACAAAAATTATCAAGGTTAAATAAAATCGTTTGCTACCTTTTCTAGGCCCAAAGCTAACACCTATTATTCTGCCAGAAAAATCCTAATTTTGAATTTAACAGAAAAAAAAACCCAGATGGGCCAGATCTGCTGCGACTTGCCCAACTAGCGCGCGATACAGCCCGCCAGCGCACGCGCGCGCGAAGCGGTAAGTTTCAAAGGGGGCCGTCGATTCGCATATCGACGGCTCTCCTCCCTTCTTCCTCCCCGCGCCTCTCTTCTCCCTCTCTCTCTTATGCCCGCGGACGAACACCTAGCAGTCGTGCGCGTTGGCTCACCTCGGGCTCGCGAGAAGCAGTGGGGTGATGCAGGGGTGGAAGATGGTGGCCTGGGCGACTCCGTGGCGCGGGCACGGACGGCGTGAGGGCGTGGACACGGCGGCGGCTCGACGGTGTTCTGCGGCGGCTCCGAGGACGGCGGCGATGGATCTGCAAGCGATCGAGGGCAAGAGGGTGTCAGGGAGGTAGGCACGAGCTAGGGGGTCGCAATGGAGGTGAAAGGAGGGCGGGAGGTGCGGTGATCGTGGCGCCCACTCGACCTCGATCTGCACGGGCTCGCGGATGGGCGCGGCTCGCCTCGCTCGCAGAGAGTGATCGAGCAAGCGGGAGCTCGATGGGGTGAGTGAGAGGGGTGAGTAGAGCTTGGTGGCGAGAGGGTTCTGCCTCTAGGGCTTTGTAGGCTCGAGCCAAGGTGGGTGGGCTCGGGTTGGCAATGGCATGGGCATGCCTTGCCCCTTGGGGTTCTCCACGGGTGGCATAGCCTCCAAGAGGTGCCTTGGGGTTAATCTTAGTACATGTGGGTGAGCAAAGCCACAGTAGGGGCCAAGGGATGGGCAAAAGTGAAAATGCAACTATTCCAACCACTACAAGTGACATCATCACTTAGTCAAATGCCACCTCATTTTCTCCCTCCCTAGTCAGCCAAAATGGGATCCAATGCCACCTTCTAGAAGCTCAATAACATTGTTTTCGAATTGGCAAAGTGGCAAGGCTTGGATCAGTACACACAAGATAAATTATCAAGTCTAAAAGTGTTGATCACTGTTCTGTCAGAAAAATTCAGTTAGGCAGTTTTCTGAATTTTTCTAAGTGCTGGAAAAACAGATAGAGATAGCAAAAGTGGGAGTTGTTTTCACCAAGCAAACAAACTCCAAAAAGTGTGATTTAAAATGCTCAACAAAGAGCAACTATCCAAGTTTCAGAACCAATCATTTGATCTGAAAAAAGGGGGTTTTAAGGCTCTGAAAACAATTGGCAAAGTAGGCACTTCCTCTGTTTTATACTGCCTAAAAACTGTCTTAAAAGATGGCTCAAAAACCATCATGGAATTGTGTGTTAATTATCTTTGTAGGTTTTTACAAGGGTGTAGCTTTGTTGTCCTCATATCATAGAGTAGTTTTGATCAAATAAATCCATAATTGGATAATCCTTGTGATGGAAAACAAGGGTTGAAAACAGCTAATTGGCTGTTTTTCAGGACAAAAATTATATTGGAAAATCTCATGAAAGCTTTTCCAATTAATTTTATTTCAAGTTGATTCCTAACCCTCAATAACACATTTTTAAGTTGATACAAAGTGTTACCTCAAGTTTTGAAAAATATTCTCTTAAGAACCTTAGTGGAAAACATAGGAAAACAAATAGAAAACAATGTTTTCCTTGAGAAAAATCCTCAAGTGAGTGAAAAGAACACACCACTTAAATTGCATAGATAAACATTACTACACAAACAAGTTGTCCACTTAATTGTATTACAAAAGTCTTAAAAGGCTTGCTAATTTAATATTATACAGGTGCTTAAAAACAGGGGTGTGACAAATCTCCCCCCCCTTAAAAGAATCTCGTCCCGAGATTCGCGGGTCTAGGCTTTAAGAAAATCAGGGAACTCCTTCCTGATATCATCCTCACGCTCCCAGGTAGCTTCTTCCTCAGAGTGATTCGTCCACTGAATCTTAAGGAATTTTATAGCACGCCTCCTGGTAGCGCGCACAATCTCCTCGAGAACCCGCAGGGGTCTATCATGATAAGTTAGGTCATCATTGATGTCAATGGTCCTGAAATCTACGCCTTGATACGAGAGATCCTTCTCAGGTACTTGTAGACATTTCCGGATCAATGACACATGGAAAACATTGTGAAACGCAGATAGCTCCTCAGGTAATTCTAACTGATAAGAAACTTCGCCACGACGTGCCAAGATCTTAAAAGGGCCAATATACCTGGGGGCCAGCTTTCCTTTAACATGGAAACGCTGCATCCCTTTGAATGGCGTAACACGAAGGTACACGAAATCTCCAATGCTGAAAGAGACATCACGACGCTTCGTATCAGCATAACTCTTCTGACGAGATTGAGCTGTCTTTAAACGTTCCCGAATAAGTTGGACCTGCTCCTCTGCAGCTTTCAAAGCGACCACACCAAAAACCTGACTGTCTCCAGTCTCAATCCAATTTAAAGGTGTACGGCATTTACGTCCATACAGTGCTTCAAAAGGGGCCATTTGCAAGCTAGACTGGTAACTGTTGTTGTAAGAAAACTTTGCGAAGGGCAGACAGTCTTCCCATTTAATTCCATAGGACAACACACAAGCACGGAGCATGTCTTCCAGAATTTGGTTCACACGCTCTGTTTGTCCATCAGTCTGCGGGTGATAGGATGTGCTAAAAGCTAGTTTGGTTCCCAAACTCTCGTGCAACTTCTTCCAAAATCTAGATGTGAACTGTGTACCTCGATCAGATACAATCCTGCTTGGGACTCCGTGTAGGCTGACAATCCGAGAAATGTAAAGATCAGCAAGTTGATCTCCACGATAGGTGGTCCGAACAGGAATAAAGTGAGCCACTTTCGTGAGCCTGTCCACAACAACCCATATAGAATCATTTCCTCGGCTGGACCTAGGAAGTCCAGTGATGAAGTCCATTCCCACTTCATCCCATTTCCAAACAGGCACTTGCAACGGTTGGAGCAATCCAGCGGGACGCTGGTGCCCAGCTTTTACTTGCTGGCAGACATGGCACTTGGCTACAAATGAAGCAATCTCTCGCTTCATTCCATGCCACCAGAATCTCTCCTTCAGGTCTTGATACATCTTTGTTCCTCCAGGATGGATAGAATACATGGTCTCATGAGCTTCGGCCATGATGGTCTGCTTGAGATCAGATTCAGAGGGAACACAAATACGGCCTTCATACCATAATCCCCCTTCAGCATCGATGGTAAACCCAGCAACCTTTTCCTTCTCCATGCGGGCCTTAATACCGTCAATACTTTTCTGGCCTTTCTGCGCTTCTTTTATTTGGTCAACCAGAGTTGGTTTAAGTTCTATGGCGTCTAACATGCCATAGCTGACCACTTCAATGCCAAGCTGGTCTAGCTCTTTCCACAACTCGGGCTGCCTTACTAGAATCATAGCATTAAGAGAGGCCGGCTCTCGACTAAGAGCATCCGCAACCACATTTGCCTTTCCAGGGTGATAATGAATACTAAGATCATAATCTTTAATGAGCTCAATCCAGCGGCGTTGCCTCATGTTGAGCTCACGTTGAGTAAAGATATACTTTAAACTCTTATGATCCGTGTAAATTTCCACTCTTCTTCCCATAAGAAAGTGCCGCCATGTCTTGAGAGCATGAACAACGGCAGCAAGCTCTAAGTCATGAGTGGGATAATTCAACTCGTGGGGTCTCAACTGACGGGATATAAAAGATATCACTTTCCCTTCTTGCATAAGTACGCTTCCCAGACCAACCTTAGAAGCGTCACAATATACGTCGAAATTCTTGGTGATATCTGGCATTATAAGGATTGGAGCGGACACAAGTCGACGCTTCAACTCATTGAAACTCTCTTCACATTTGTCCGTCCAGAGAAACTTGCTATCTTTCTTGAGAAACTGGGTGAGGGGTCTGGCTATACTCGAGAATCCCTGAACAAATTTGCGGTAATATCCTGCCAAACCCAGAAAGGATCTGACTTCAGTCTGGTTGCTCGGAGCAGCACGCTTTTCCACAGACTGAACCAGAGTAGGGTCAACAGATATTCCTCCCGTAGATACCACATGTCCAAGAAATCCGACTTCCGTCAACCAGAATTGACATTTACTAAACTTAGCATACAATTGATGCTCACGAAGTGTTCCGAGCACAATTCTCAGATGTTCTTCGTGTTCTTCCTCACTCCTCGAATATATGAGAATGTCGTCAATGAACACCATGACAAACTTGTCTAGAAAATCCATGAATACCTTATTCATGAGATTCATGAAATAGGCAGGGGCATTGGTTAGACCAAAGGACATCGCGGTGTATTCATACAGCCCGTAACGAGTGGTGAAAGCAGTCTTGGGAATATCAGTATCACGGACTCTCAATTGGTGATAACCAGTCCGAAGGTCAATCTTAGAGAAGATTACAGCCTCATTCAGCTGGTCAAACAGGTCTTCAATTTTGGGCAACGGGTATTTGTTCTTGATGGTAACATCATTCAACTTGCGGTAGTCCACACATAAACGAGTGGTACCGTCCCGTTTTCCCACAAAAATGATCGGAGATCCCCATGGCGATGCACTAGGGCGAATCAATCCTATCCTTAACATGTCATCCAGCTGGGTCTTCAACTCATCTAATTCTTTCGGGTTCATCCGATAAGGCTTCTGTGCTATGGGTCCAGTTCCGGGCACTAACTCGATCACAAACTCGATATCCCGATCAGGGGGCATACTGGGTAATTCTTCAGGAAAAACATCTGGGTATTCGCAAACGACCGGGACTTCCTCAAGGACAGGGTGGGCTATACCAGTGTGGCAGTGAACTTGTGACGAGGGTCGAGTTGCAGTGTACGCAACCTTTTCCCCATCCTCTGAGATCATCTCAATAGATTTCTTAGTGCAATCAATAACTCCCTTATACTTGGCCATCCAGTTCATTCCGAGTACCACTTCTATCCCTTTGGATCCCAGCACTATAAGATCAGCATGAAAAGTTTTCCCTTGTATTTCTACTGGTACCTCATTGCAAATTAGGTTGGCTTTAGTACTATCCCCAGGTATTTGTACTAACATAGGGTTGTTCATACGGGAATGCTTCATACCACTTTTCTCAGCAAACGGTTTAGTGACAAAGGAATGCGATGCACCAGAATCAAACAGTACTGCGGCTGGCACCGAGTTGACAGGAAACATACCCATCACCATGTCTGGTGCCTCCTGAGCTTCTGCGGCAGTGACGTGGTTCAGGTGTCCCTTCATCCTATTCTGCCGTCCAGTGGAAGGACCATGGTTCATCTTGGTTGCAGTAGGCTGGCCTGGGGCAGTAACTTTGGTTGGGCAGTTCCGAGCAAAGTGACCTTCCTTTCCACAGGCAAAACAACTTCCAGAAGGCTTTGGGCTTGGGTTAGCATTGGGAGCATTGTTGGAGTTGTTCCCATTTCCTCCATTGTTGCCTCCATAGCGGTTTCCATGATTATTCCGAGAGTGATTACCATGGTTACCACCATAGTTGTTTCCTCCGTACCTTGGTGCATGAGGTGCAGGGTGGTTGTAGTTGTTGGGCCTTGGTGCATAGTTGTGGCTGGGGCGGGGTGCATAGGCAGGCGCCTTGTGGGATGGTGGCCTCGCATACGGAGTGTTGCGAGTCCTTTGAGCACTAGGTCCTCCATGCGCAGTCATCTTCCTCTTGCGGTTATCATCAGCAGCTTTCCGCTTGTGCTCCAGCACCATAGCGGCATTTGCAAGGGTCTCCAAGTCCTGGAATGGAACCACCACTAGGGAACACTGGAGCTCATCATCCAGCCCATTTAAGAACCTCTCCTTTTTCTTAGCATCAGTGTTGATATCCTCCGGTGCATACCTGGACAGAGTAGTGAAGTTCTCCCAGTACTCAGACACAGGCATACTTCCCTGCGTCAGCTTCAGAAATTTCTCCCGCATAAGTGCCATCATTCCTTGGGGAATGTGATACTTGCGGAACCTTGCAGAGAAATCCTCCCAGGTGAACACGTGACCAGCAGCAACAGTCTCACGTGTAGTTTCCCACCAAGTCCTGGCAGGACCAGCAAGAAAATGGGAGGCCAACAGGACCTTATCATTTTCCTCAACTGAAGCGACCTCCAGCTTGTTTGCAATGGTGCGGAGCCAGTTGTCAGCATCGAGAGGCGCCACAATCCTAGTGAAGACTGGGGGGTTGGTGTGCTGAAAGTCTCTCAGTCTCGAGCGAGCACCATTGCCATTGCCATTGTTGTTGTTGGCAGCAGCCAGTTGCTGCATAGCGGCAATGGTAGCTGCACTCTCAGCTCGGGTGGCCTGGCGATCCTCCATCAGCAGGGCCAACAGCGCCTCCATTGTGGCTGGTGGTGGCGGTGGGGGTTCGCGACGGGGTGCCATGCTGAAGTGAAAACATGTGTAAGTCTAAGAAATAAATTCTTGTTTTTGAAAACCTAGTACCTTTTATACCCCCGAAAAGAAATACGAGCGATATGTTTCAAAAAAAAATAGCGGGGCAGTCGCAAACTCGGATGAAATGAACGCAAAGTAGTGACAATCATCAGAAAACCAAGCCGAACATTTCATTCATCACAATAATTAAACAGAGTTTCCAACCTTACACACACACATCACAAGCCATACCATACAAGGAAGGCTTCATCAAGCTACAGGGGGTGCGATTGGTGGGGTCATCGCAAGGCTACCACTAGCAAACTATCTAGCAAAACGATCTAGCATACCTAACTACTCCCTCCGTTTAACAATAGATGACTTCCACATATCTATATATGGATGTATCTAGACATTAAAATGTGTCTAGATACATCCATATATATAGATAGGTGGAACTCATCTATTGTTGAACGGAGGGAGTAGCATCTAGACCAGCACCATGTGCTAAGGGTGAGAAGGCTGCGACTACACCGAGTCGTCGCTGTCCCCAACGTCGAAGATAAGCTCCTCAGGGTCCTCCTCCTCCTTGCCAAGCAGGTCATCATCATCCTGCTCACTAGCCTCGCTCATATCCATCCCCTCTAAGTCGGAGGGAACGTCCTCAATAGGCAGAAGCTCCTCAATCTCCCTGTTGAGCTCTATGGCCTCCTCCTCAAGCTCCTCCACGGCAGCGTCTCTCGTGGCTATGTCGTCACGAGCTATCTAAAGCCTGCCGCGCAGAACGGCGTTAGCCCCCTCCAGAGCCATCATCCTAGTGGTGAGACGTGCACAGCCTAGGCGGGTGGCCCTCAGCTGCCTGCGCAAGGCACGGTGCCTCGCGGTAGTAGCCTCCAACTGCTCCCTCAACTGGGACAACTGCTGTGCTAGCGCTCCACTCTCCTCCTGGCTGTCGTGAAGCTCAGCCCTCAGCTCGTCAGTCTCGGCCATCAGTGTGTGGTGCACCAGTGAGCCGAGGTGGCGGTCAACTCGCTGCTTGTCCAACCTGATCTGAGTACGGTACAACAGAATCTCCATCTCGTCCAAGTGAGGACCAACAGTGGTAGTGTCTGGCTCAACAGGAAGTGGTATGCCATCCTCATCACGCCTCCCGATCAGCTCGAACCGGGACCCGATGAACATGTACTCCCCGATGTGTGCCAGACGTGCCACTGACTCCTGGATCACCCGCACTGCCGCCTCGTTCCAGGAACGATCAACAGCACGGAAAACGTAGTCCTCCACTGTCGGGCTAGCCAGAGGTGCGCGGATAGTGACCTCCGCGTACCAGTCTCCCTCCAGAGGTGCACCGTCAACTAGTCCTCCTCGCAGCTCCGGAAGTGGGCGTCCTAACACAGTAGCCATAGATACCAGCCTCTCCTCGAAAAGGAAAGTCTCGCCACGTGGACGTCCCAACTGGAAAGCCTCGGTGATGACCACGTCCATCTACACAAAATTTTAAGTATAGTTTAAGTGAGACCACAGTGTGCAAAGTTTTAAGTTCATGCAAAGAATAACTTTAATGCAAGTAGAGTTTAACCCAGAGAGGTGGTGGGATATAGGGAATATTTTTATACTTAGTCATATATCCAATTTTTTTTGTATCGGTAACTTATTATCGGAGTATACACTAACGTCCATGCTAACTAAAGTCTCCTAGAGTCAGGATGGCTCTGATACCAACTTTGTAGAGGCCCCAGACCGGAAGGTCCAGAACCCCTCATATGCATTCATTCACGATCCCAGAAGAACCAGTCGTGAACAACATACGTAGTTGGCATACATAATACATCATCCATTACACGAATATAGAGTCTTACATAAATAGTCACATGACCAAGTTCTTGGCAACTGTCACACAGGACAGACATTCAACATTAACACAGCGGAAGACGATAAGCATAGCGTAGTAGAACCCGAGTCACGCCTCATCCTACAGGCTGCTGACTGGGAGGCGCTCCTAGTTCGCAGGGCCATCAGCGTAGAACTCCTCCTCATAGTACTCCTCCTGAGGTGGCTCTTCGTAGTCTGATAAGTAGACACCAGGGGCGAAACCAAATGAGTACATTTGAATGTACTCAACAAGACATCCTTTATGAGCTTACAATTATGCATACATGCTTATTTGGTGGAGTGGGTAGGCCATACATATGGTTCAGCTACCCATGACAGATAAAAGATTTATCATGGTTGATTCTTCAGGTTTAAGTCTTTGTGAAAGATTATTTAAAATAATATAGTTTTACTCTCGTAGATATCACATATCTCGGAGGTTTTATAAGCTTTGTTTTAGAAAAGAAAGTTTTCTTTTCAGAAACTCTTAGTAATAGTTTCCTTCTCATCCGTATCTCGTAGATACCAAGTCATTCTTCCTTAGTACCTCGCAGGTACAAAAGCCTTCCTTCAAAACCTCTTTTGAAAAGTTGACACAATACTAGCTACATGGCCATTCAACCGTCCATATCCGAGGACGCGGCTATCTCGAAATAGTTTTACTCTGCAGAGGTGTACACATTTCCACTAGATCCAGAATCCGCCATGAAACAACCATGGACTGTTCCCAACCTATGAGAACATCAGATAACCGATCTCGACTATCCACTATGTACAAGCTAGTACATGACTATCTCTTCAATTGGGGTTACCCTCCCTGGCAAGCCGTGTCCCACACCGCCCAAACAGGAGACCCAACTGCTGCATCCGGAGGGAAAATTAATCCCACACTTTAGATGTCCCGTATTCTCCACTCCTAGCAACATTTCGGTTCGGAGGATTCAATCCCCTATAGCACTTGAGATAGCACACATAATAACCATAACAAGTTTTTAATCAAGCCCCTACCCATATTGGGGTAAAGTGGCAGTACGATAATGGTTGTCCAGCGAAGACTAGGTTATGTGTCTTTTGTAAACATTTCTCAAAATTTTCCTTCCTGACATCCTTCCGGTAGACAGGGTCTCACCCTTCCTCCGGGGTTTTTCTTCCATAAGGCATTTGTTTACAAAAACACATTTTATTTAGTTCATTTAAGAACACAAGTTTTAATTTGGTGAATGGTATGTATATACCATTTAGTGGCTAAGGGCTTGGTAATACCAAGTTGGCTATTAATATGATCCCTACTTCTAATAATATTAATAGTAGTAGTATTCACAACAAAAATAGTTTTGAGAGTATAGTTTTGTGAAAACTTCAGAAGTGAAAAGCATGCATGATAGATAATGATAAGTATTTATACAGCAAGCATTAGGATGGCTTGCCTTGGTACAAGTGGTGGTCCTGGTCCTGAAAGTAACAGGAGTTGCAATACCCCTCCTCAGCAATTCCTTCCTCCTTGTTTTCTAACGTCGTAAAAAAGAAATAAAAACACACTTTCAGAACCAAACAAGGCAAACAATGCTACAAGTGATACATACAGCAAGCAATCAAAAAGTATCACCCAAAGTACTTAATGTTTTCCTTAAGCAAAATTGGCATAAAAACTATAGTGGAGAAATCTGCCTTTTTTCCTAGTGTTTAAGTGTGGCCAAACTCACTGATTTTTAGTTAAGAGCACCATGGACAAGTGGGGTAAACACATGTTACTTGACAGTAGGGGTTCACTTAAAACACATTTTGATGTCTAAAAACTCCCCCAACAATCTCTATGGCTAGCACATATAACTTGCTAAAATATTCAAGTGGTGAAAAAGCTCATGACAACAAGTCAAGCCTATTTTTCACCATGGTGCAAAAATACCAGTGGGTTCTCCACTAGCAAAATTCTCACCAAGAGGTTAATAATCCTCTGGTCACTTTTATAAAAGTGCTCCAAACAAACGAACTAGCATCCAAAAACTCCTACTCATACTAGTAGAAAATTGGGAAAAATACTAGACTAGTTTAGGCTACACTAGTTAATTTTATGCACAAGTGTGCAAGCTAGCAGAGACAAAGTACTTCTCTAACCAGTACCAAAATGCTACTGGATCCCACAAAATAACATAAAAAGCATAGCTATGAAACAAGGAAAAACTAGGCTTAAAATGCTACACATGTGAGGAGATTAATTCCTAGTCACCCAAGTGTTTCTCATGCTTTTATACTATCTAAAAGGAAATATATCAGAGGTGAAAACCCTACGATAACAATGCCCCAAGTACACTCCATCCTCTGTTTTCAACACCTAAGATTCATATTTTTCCCTAGGGGAAAACATGACAAAAAGCATGCATGAATATTCTAGTATGAAATCTAGACTTTAAGCATTGCTATTTAAATCTATTTCAAACACAAGCACCAAGTATCTAGAGGTGCTATAAACAAAATAACAGTACCTAAATGTTATTGGTTCCATGAGAATTAATCTAGCAATAAGCCTAATTAAGCATTTAAAGATCTACTCAAAACATATATAAAAATCTAGCTATGAGCAAGATCTATGCCTGGAAAATAGTTCTAAAAATCCTACCACTCAAACCATTTATTCTAACATGTTAATATAACTTTTAAACACCATAACCACACTGGAAAACAACATCACAAGCAAGAACACATCATTTGCACATCACAACATGAATATATAAAACAAGATCTAGGAATAAAAATTAGACAGAAAAGTACCAAAACTTGTTCTGTCTCTCTAATTTTTTATATGGCTTCAAAAATTAAATCCTTCTAGGAAGTGATATTCCTTAACATTACAAAGCCTCTCCAATTGGTCCCACTAAAAAATAATGTCCCAAACTCCCCCTAAAATTCATGGAATAGCTCACAGATGCTTTACCAAAATGGATGGCATTTCCAAATGGTAACTCACCTTGGTGCAAACTAAAATTCTACTGGTAGGTATTGACAAGGTCTTTCGAAAATAGTTGAGTTTGCTCAAAAATATTAGGTATTTTTGAAGTTCTATTCATTTCAATTTTAAGGGTACTGTCTGGCAAATTAGCTATAGAAAAATAATTAAAAATCCAAACATGATTCTGCCAGTGGGAGATGGTTGTGATTTTGTATGGCTATGAGTAAAAAATTAGCAAGGTTAAATAAAATCGTTTGCTACCTTTTCTAGGCCCAAAGCTAACACCTATTATTCTGCCAGAAAAATCCTAATTTTGAATTTAACAGAAAAAAAAAACCCAGATGGGCCAGATCTGCTGCGACTGGCCCAACTAGCGCGCGATACAGCCCGCCAGCGCACGCGCACGCGCGAAGCGGTAAGTTTCAAAGGGGGCCGTCGATTCGCAGATCGACGGCTCTCCTCCCTTCTTCCTCCCCGCGCCTCTCTTCTCCCTCTCTCTCTTATGCCCGCGGACGAACACCTAGCAGTCGTGCGCGTTGGCTCACCTCGGGCTCGCGAGAAGCAGTGGGGTGATGCAGGGGTGGAAGATGGTGGCCTGGGCGACTCCGTGGCGCGGGCACGGACGGCGTGAGGGCATGGACACGGCGGCGGCTCGACGGTGTTCTGCGGCGGCTCCGAGGACGGCGGCGATGGATCTGCAAGCGATCGAGGGCAAGAGGGTGTCAGGGAGGTAGGCACGAGCTAGGGGGTCGCAATGGAGGTGAAAGGAGGGCGGGAGGTGCGGTGATCGTGGCGCCCACTCGACCTCGATCTGCACGGGCTCGCGGATGGGCGCGGCTCGCCTTGCTCGCAGAGAGTGATCGAGCAAGCGGGAGCTCGATGGGGTGAGTGAGAGGTGTGAGTAGAGCTTGGTGGCGAGAGGGTTCTGCCTCTAGGGCTTTGTAGGCTCGAGCCAAGGTGGGTGGGCTCGGGTTGGCAATGGCATGGGCATGCCTTGCCCCTTGGGGGTTCTCCACGGGTGGCATAGCCTCCAAGAGGTGCCTTGGGGTTAATCTTAGTACATGTGGGTGAGAAAAGCCACAGTAGGGGCCAAGGGATGGGCAAAAGTGAAAATGCAACTATTCCAACCACTACAAGTGACATCATCACTTAGTCAAATGCCACCTCATTTTCTCCCTCCCTAGTCAGCCAAAATGGGATCCAATGCCACCTTCTAGAAGCTCAATAACATTGTTTTCGAATTGGCAAAGTGGCAAGGCTTGGATCAGTAGACACAAGATAAATTATCAAGTCTAAAAGTGTTGATCACTGTTCTGTCAGAAAAATTCAGTTAGGCAGTTTTCTGAATTTTTCTAAGTGCTGGAAAAACAGATAGAGATAGCAAAAGTGGGAGTTGTTTTCACCAAGCAAACAAACTCCAAAAAGTGTGAATTAAAATGCTCAACAAAGAGCAACTATCCAAGTTTCAGAACCAATCATTTGATCTGAAAAAAGGGGGTTTTAAGGCTCTGAAAACAATTGGCAAAGTAGGCACTTCCTCTGTTTTTATACTGCCTAAAAACTGTCTTAAAAGATGGCTCAAAAACCATCATGGAATTGTGTGTTAATTATCTTTGTAGGTTTTTCCAAGGGTGTAGATTTGTTGTCCTCATATCATAGAGTAGTTTTGATCAAATAAAATCCATAATTGGATAATCCTTGTGATGGAAAACAAGGGTTGAAAACAGCTACTTGGCTGTTTTTCAGGACAAAAATTATATTGGAAAATCTCATGAAAGCTTTTCCAATTAATTTTATTTCAAGTTCAAGTTGATTCCTAACCCTCAATAACACATTTTTAAGTTGATACAAAGTGTTACCTCAAGTTTTGAAAAATATTCTCTTAAGAACCTTAGTGGAAAACATAGGAAAACAAATAGAAAACAATGTTTTCCTTAGGAGAAAAATCCTCAAGTGAGTGAAAAGAACACACCACTTAAATTTCATAGATAAACATTACTACACAAACATGTTGTCCACTTAATTGTATTACAAAAGTCTTAAAAGGCTTCCTAATTTAATATTATACAAGTGCTTAAAAACAGGGGTGTGACACTCGCCTTCTCTGCGAGTACAAAGGAGCCGATGACGAAATGCGGACAACCAGCAAGGACTGGTCCGCAAAAGATTTGCGGCGGTGTGTGAATCAGTTGGTCGCATCACGCGACCAATATGAAGAAAGCCGGCCAATGTACACGGCCGAGAATCCGGCTCCCAAGGTATAAATCTTCGCCTTTTGGGGTTTAAATTCTTTCTCGTTTACTTGGTTTTTGTGTTTTTGACTTAACTTTTTCTTTTCAACAGATCGTTGATCTTCCTGAGTCGGATCTTGCTTCCGACGCTGAGCTGGAAGCGTTGCGTGCCACCTTTTCCGGTGGGCGAAAGCGCAAGAAGATCTCCTCTTCCCAGGAGGTCATCGATCTTGACGGAATTCCCGTCGCCACCTCCAGGTTTGAACATCTGGGTTACTTTCCTTTGTCGGAGTTTTTCTTTTACCTTCGGAGTTTTAAATTTTCCGGCATTTTGCTTTGTTTTTAGCCTACCTCCATCTACTCTAAAGCCAAAAAAGCTGAAGAGGCATAAGGCTGTGGCCAGCAGAGGCCCTCATCCTTCCCCTGCCACTGCTCCGAACACGCCGATCACAATAACAGAGGAGCATGCCGCAGCCCCCACCACCGAGTCTCTGGAGACCAGCCAGCCCATTGTGCCGGAAACGGACACGAGGGAAAGGGCGGCTCCTGAGGTGGGAGGTCCTTCTCGGATAACTGAGGAGGAGATCCCCACCTTTGACAAGGACTTCAAGAACATCAGCGATGGCCTTAGCGCGACCGGGACTCTTTTTGCTGAGTACGCAAAAGAGTTCACTAAGAACTTAACAGGGTTACAGCGGATGAGCCAGGTACTATCTTTAGCCCCCAAGCATTAAGTAAAATGTATACTTTTCACTTGATGCTTTTAAATACCGTGATTTTTTTCATTTCCGCGTTCCAGCAAACCGCTGAAACCATTAACATGGAAGTTTTCAACAAACTTTCCGTCAAGAATAAGGAGGTTAGAAACCTTCTTTCTATTCTTGAGGTGAAAGAAGCAGAGCTGGCATCATCTCAGCTACGGCTGTCGGAAACAACATGTATATTTTGATTCTCTGAAGTTCTTTATCCAGTTTTTGTTGTCTAAGTACTTTCCCGAGTTTTTCTAAACTCGGAATTTTGTTCCTTGCTTTCCAGCTGCTTTGGCTAAGGCCAAGGAAATAGCTGAAGATGTCGGCAACGCCGCGAGTCTCCGACAGGAGAATTTGGACCTTCATAAGGATCTTATGAAGGTTCGAAAGGAACTGGAGGCCAGCAACCTGGCCCTTGGGATTGCTCAGTCCAAGGCCTCTCAGCAGGCAGATAAGGATAAGGCCACTATCCAGGACTTGGAGAATGCCTTAACCCTGCGCCTTGAGGAAGGCTCCGAGATGGACAAAATTCTCGGTAAGTTGTTATCATTTACCGATTTTTCCATGTCTTGATTTCCTTCTCTGTTTTTTCGCTAACCTTTTGGTTGTTTGTCTGAAAAAACAGGAGATAACCCAGAACTTACTCGGATTGAGAAAATCCGAGCTTTTGGGAAGGTATGGACTGCGATCAGGGATGCAGGCATGCAGCTGGTCAACAAGTTCCTTCCCTCAAGAACTGGGGCATTCTCGGAAGTTGAAAAACTTCCGGAAGCTATCCTGGAGGTGGCGGAATCCAAGGAGTCCACCTTGCGCTCCGCAGCACGGGGTGGTGCACGCATGGCCTTAGGCCTTATGCGTATGCATTACCTCAGTGCCAAATCTTGGCGCGTGGCGTCCGGTATCCCCCTTGGATACTCGGAGACCCAGCGGACCACCATCTTCGACGAGATCAAGGGTCACGCCACCAAGATCGCCTCCATGGTGAACATCTCCATCACCTATCCGGAAGAAGCGATTCCCGAAGCCCCCGAGAACGATAGCAGCGATGAAGACTCGGATGCCTGAAGGATTCTTCTTAACCTGGATGGTGGAAGTAGAAAATAGGAGCATTACTGCACTTTACAATGTAACCTTATATTGTAATGCATCTATTCTTTTGTATAAAAAAGTACTCCGCCTTTTGCAGTTAATTATGAAATTCTTTGCAAGTTTTCCGGGTTTGATATTCCTTTATCTTCTAAGTTCTCTGGCTTATGTGTTTTAATTGTCCTTAGTGTTTGAAATGGCTCAATAGTACTATGAATCTTCATGCCGAGTTACTGGGTAAAAACCAATCAGTTTGAACTCGAAAACATGGATCATACTAAGGGAATTTTTACTAACTAGCTCCAGTGACCCAACACATAAACAATCAGATAATGCTTAGAGAATAGTAAGGAATTTTTTGAATGAAACTCGGGCACGCAGGCACAATCCGAGTTTCCTTTAGCCTTTAATAGGCTGAAAATCATTCAGTTTTTAAACGCCGAGCACGCAGGCACAATTCGGGTTAACATTGAGTATTTTGTAAGATCATTGGGAAATAGATAAGGTGGAATCATGTTTTGTACTATAATAAACTTGTAAAAAATGGATAAAGAATTCCGACAACTTTATTTCATGATCTCAAAGATGTTTACATAGAATTGAACTAAGTATAGAAGGGACGTAACTGCTGGATACTCCAGGGCCTTTTTGTCTCTCCTAGTTCATCATCTATCTTTCTCTTTCTTTTGCGATTCGGCTTCTCGGGATCATCTTCCGTATCACGAATGTCGACAAGATAATATGATCCATTTTTCATGGCTTTACTGATGACAATGTCCTTCCCATACTGGGGCCAGTTTGTGCTTTCTTTGTTGCACCAATCTTAGCACTAGGTCACCTTCTTTAAAGAACGATGCCTGATTTTCCGACTATGATAACGTCGTAAACCTTGCTGGTAGATGGCGGATCTTTGAAGCACAAGTTCTCGTTCCTCTTCTAAGAGATCTACGGCATCCTGTCGTGCTTTTTCGGCATCCGAGTCGTCGAAATCTTGCACTCTTGGGCTATCATGGATCATGTCCGTTGGAAGGATTGCTTCCGCACCATAAACTAGAAAAAACGGGGTTTGCCCAGTTGACCTGTTTGTGTTGTTCGAATACTCCAAAGCATGGAAGGTAACTCTTCTACCCATGCTCCAGCTGCTCTATGAAGAGGAGATTCGAGTCTTGGACGTATTCCTTGCAGGATTGAGCTATTCATTCTTTCAACCTGTCCATTGGATTGCGGGTGTGCCACAGATGCGAGATCTAGGCGAATTCCCGTTTGTCGGCAATATTTTGCCAACTCTCCAATGGAGAAATTTGTCCCGTTGTCGGTTATTATGCTGTGTGGAACGCCGTATCTCATGACTATGTCAATGATGAAATTTCTGGCAGTTACACCGTCAAGCTTTTTGATGGGTTTAGCCTCCACCCACTTGGTATATTTGTCCACAGCTACAAGTAGATGTGTAAGTCCGCCTCGTGCAGTTTTGAATGGTCCCATCATATTTAACCCCCAGACCGCAAAGGGCCATGTAATGGGGATAGTTTTGAGTGCTTGGGCTGGCATATTAGTCTGCTTGGCGTAATACTGATATCCTGCACATGTATTTACTATGTGCTTAGCATCTGTCTTGGCTGTTAGCCAGAAAAACCCGGCACGGAATGCTTTTTTGACTATGCTTTTTGATTGAGCATGATGTCCGCAATCTCCGGCATGGATTTCTTGCAGGATTTCTCGTCCTTCTTCTGGTGAAATACATCGCAGAAAAATTCCGGAAGTGCTGCGTTTATACAGGCAATTGTTAATTACTGTGTATCCTTTGCATTGGCGCTGGATCTGTCTTTGCAAGACTTCGTCTGCTCCTTCCGGGTACTTCTGATTAACTAAGAAGTTTATATATGGGATTGTCCAATCCGGGTTAACGAGCATAACTTCAATTGACTCGGAAGCCAGGGGATAATCAACATCTCCACCTTTTATTGATGGTTCGTACCTGTGTTGGACGAATACACCTGGTGGGAGGATTTTTACCCTTTCCGATCCCATGCGGGCTAACGCATCCGCGTTCCAATTTTCTTCCCTTTTAACATGGAGTACTTCGAATCCGAAGAAACAAATGGCGAACTCGTCCACCGTTCTCCGATATTCGGCCATTATAGGGCTTTTTGCGTCCCAAGTTTGGTTGAGCTGGTGCTGTACCAAATCTGAGTCACCGTAGCACAAAATGCGCTTGACCCCTATTTCTTTTGCAATATGCAAGCCATGAAGTAGAGCTTCGTATTTTGCCACGTTGTTGCTGGCATTGAAGTGTATTTATAATACATACTCCATTGTATCTCCTTTAGGGGATTTTAAAACTACACCAACTCCAGCGCCCTCCTTCATCTTGGATCCGTCAAAGTGCATGATCCAGTACTCGGACTCCGGCATTGGTGTTTTCTTCATTGCTTCCATCCAGTCGACGACAAAATCTGCCAAAACTAGGATTTTATTGCCGTCCTGGGCTGATACTTAATGTCGAAGGCTGCTAGCTCGATGCCCCATTTGGCTACTCGGCCAGTCGCCTCCGCATTGTTTATTATATCCCCTAGTGGTGCTTTACATACCATTGTTATGGAATGTCCTTGGAAGTAATGGCGAAGTTTTCTGGATGCGAAAAATACGCCATATGCCAGTTTTTGATAGTGTGGATACCTTTGTTTGGACTCGGAGAAAACTTCGCTTATATAATATACCGGATGCTGGTCTGGTATGCTCTGTTCATCTTTCTTCCGTTCCCCAACAATTACTGCACTGATAACCCGGTTTGTAGCCGTAAGGTACAATAACATAGGTTCTTCGTCTTTTGGGGATGCCAAAATCGGAGCTTTCATCAAAGTTTCCTTTAACTAGGTTAACGCTGCATCTGCCTCTTCTGTCCACTTGAATTTGTCGGATTTTTTCAGCAACTTGTAGAGTGGTATGGCTTTGTCCCCCAGCCGACTAATAAATCTGCTGACGGCTGCAGCGGAACCCGTCAATCTTTGGACATCTTTTACACACGTAGGTTTGGAGATGTTTAAGATTGCTTTGATCTTTTCTGGGTTAACTTCTATTACTCTATGAGAAACGATGAAACCCAGAAGTTTTCCTGAGGGAACCCCGAATACGCACTTTGATGGATTTAACTTCATCTTGTAAGTGCGCAAATTTTCGAAGGTTTCTCGTAAATCCTCAAGGAGAGTATCTTTTTCCTTGGTTACGACAGCAATGTCGTCCACGTAAACGTGGACATTTTTGCCAATCTGACTATGCAAACAACATTGCATGCAACGCTGGTAGGTTGCACCTGCGTTCTTCAGGCCAAATGGCATGGTTATGTAATAGTACGTCCCATAAGGGGTTATGAAAGAAGTCTTAATTTGATCTTCCTTTTTCATGCGTATTTAATGGTACCTAGAATATGCATCCAAAAAGCATAAAAGCTCATAGCCTGCAGTGGCATCTATTATTTGATCAATTCGCGGTAACGTGAACCTATCTTTTGGACACAGTTTGTTTAAGCCGGTGTAATCTATACACATCCTAAGGGCAGTGGTATCTTTCTTCGGTACTAATACCGGATTTGCAGACCATTCGGTGTGTATAACTTCCTCGACAAAGTCTGCTGCTAAAAGCCGGATAATTTCCTTGCCGATAGCCTTCCGTCTTCTTCCGTCAAATCGACGGAGACCTTATTTGACGGGTTTGGAGCCTGGAATCACCTTAAGTTGATTCTCAGCAAGTTCCCTGGGTACGCCTGGCATGTCAGCTGGACACCAGGCCAAAATATCCCAGTTCTCACGGAGGAACTTGATGAGCTCGCTTTCCTATTTGTCGGTCATCCCAGTTCCCACTACGACAAATTTTGTCGGATCTTTGGGATCTAGGATTACCTGTCTTGTGTTCTCGGAGGCCTTGAAGCTATCTGCTGGCTTCCGGGTTTCTTTTCCTGCCGGCATTTCTGTCGGCAATACCTCTTTGGCCAGCTCCTTCAACTCTTCCTTTGCTATGATTTTCTCAGCGCAAAGGGCGTTTTTTCTTTTTCCAGCTTGTTTGCCAACTTGAAATCTCCCGATATGGTGATTACTCCTCCTTTTGGCCCTGGCATCTTCATCTTGTTATAGATATAACATGATCTTGCCATGAATTTGGCGAAAGCTGGACGTCCGAGTATCGCGTGGTATACGCTTTCGAACGGCACTACTTCGAAGGATACCTTTTCCTGACGGAAGTGATCTTTCTCTCCGAAAGTGACATCTAGGGAAATTTCTCCTAGGGATCGTGCTTGCCTGCCAGGAACAATGCCGTGAAAACGTATGTTGCTGTGGTTGAGCTGGGTCTCGGAGATTTTCAGATGCCTAGTGTATCCGGTACATTTTGTTTATGCTGGATCCTCCATCCATCAGCACTCTTTTTAGCCTAGTGTTTTGGACAATAGGGCTTACAACAAGAGCTTGCGTGCCGGGTTCAGGGATATTCCCGGGATGATCAGACTGATCCCAGGTGATTGGTGTGTTTGAATACTTCAAGAATTTCGGGGTTGCCGGAACAACCGCGTTTATTTCTCGAAGTGTTCTTTTTGCCACCTTTGCTGATGGAGTTGCCAGGAAAGTTAGGGCATGTAACATCCCAAGTATGAAATACCCCTAGAATGTTTTTTTTCTTGTTTAATTAAAGTATTGCATCATGTCATCATATTCATTGAATTTTTTGCATTTGTTTTAATTTGTTTTCACTTGGTTTGCATCTGTTTTCTCTGTTTTCACATTTGAAATTCAAACTTTATTCAAACATTTAATTCATACTTGTTATGTTACAACTCTCCAAATAAAATGGTTCAATTAACACTCCCAATTGTTTCCATGAAATAATAAAAGCTTAATTCTTATTTGTTATTTAATAATCCACCTAATATAAATTGCATTCAAAACTCAAATTCAAATCATCAAACAGCACCCCAATTGAATATGTGCAATTTACCAAACATTCTAATTTGTTGTTTCTATTTCAAACTCCAAGGTTCATACCATTTAAAATGTTGTTTCAAATAATGCAATTAATAATAAAATTCATCCAATTTAAATTAAATTACAAACAGCCAATTAAATTTGAAAACTTTTGGAAATTAAAGTTAGCATTTAGTTGCTATTGAAAAAACTAACCTAACCATATTTTTTTCAAAATTTTCCTAACTCTAAAACCCATCAAATCCTTCCATTTTCCAATTTTGCAAAAAAAAAAAAAACAGAACCAAAAATATAAAAAAAAAAACGGGGGAGAGAGCCAGTGGGCAGCCCAGCCCACTCCCTTACCTCCCGCGCGGCCCAGCTTTTCGGCCCGATACCGGTTCGCATAGCCGCCACCGTCGTCTTCGTGTACGGCAGTGCATCCACTGCTGCCACGGCGGCAGCAGTAGCACGCCGACGGCGATCCGCGCAACCCTAGCCCTATATCTACCCCTAGGAGCCCCGCAGCCCTACCCTAAACCTACCTCCCTCCTCCCTCGCGAGCTGCGCCGTCGCCTCCACCTCTCTGCCACCTCCTTCACCCTCTCTGCAACCTCGCCGCCGATCTTCTCCCTGAATCCATGGCTTCCACCGCCACTGCCGTGCTCCACCACCCCACCTAAACCCCGAAATCGATCCACCACCTACCCCTCTACCCCCTGGACACTTCCACGAGCTCGGAGACGCACGGGAGCCACGCCGCCGTCCTCAACGTCGCGTCGAGCTCGTCTGCATCGGGCCTCTGCAACATCGACACCGCCGGTGATCACCTCCTCCTCACCCCCTCTCTCTCTGCTTGCGCAGCACTCCGCACCTGCACCTGCATCACGCACACGTTTCCAGCGCAAGCAGCATCCAGCACCGCCGCGTGCTCGCCGTCGTTGCGCCACCCCGTTTCTCTGATGGAGTACAGTCCAATGCGCGCGTCAAAAATTCAGTTAGGCGTGGATCTGAAGGATAACCTGTTCGCGGCCTTGTTACTGTCAAACCTGAACGAGTACCGCAGTGGCAGCACTGCTCCCTATCGCGCGCCTGGTCGTGGGTTCGAGCCCCGCGGCGCCAATCTTTTTGGGGATTTTCCCTAAGCCAGTGGCCCACCCATCTGTGGCCGTGGTGGCCACCTGGTTGCCACGCAAGCACAGAGTGGCCCTAGGCCCACTGGCGGTGCCTAGGGTAGGTCCCTGTGCGGTGCAAAAAGTTTCCAGCACGTTTTTCTTTTTAAAACCAGTCCCTCCAAATTACAGATTGGTCCCTTAAACTAAAAAGTGGATAACTTTTATTTTATAACTCCAATTAATAAAAATAAAATATGTGCACTGCTCTAAATTAAATTATCTATCTATTGGAACCATTTGTTTCCTGTTTTGAAATTTCCAACTGCAATCAAAATTTGAATTCAAATAATTCAATTGTAAATTGCTAAAATCCATAACTAATTCATAATTAATCCAATTAATGCAAATAAAATATGTTTTCCATGCTATTTCAAATAAC
The DNA here is from genome assembly GCA_028641055.1 of Alopecurus myosuroides. NCBI lineage: Eukaryota > Viridiplantae > Streptophyta > Magnoliopsida > Poales > Poaceae > Alopecurus > Alopecurus myosuroides. The sequence goes on from CM054057.1 coordinate 572,552,857, forward strand.
CTTTTCAAATATAAATTTTGTTTCATGTTTTGAATAATTTAAATTGTTTAAATAACTTAAACCTTGTTTAAATCATTTAAATTTGCTAAAATCATAACTTGCTCAAATTAAATTATTTTTGAACATGCAAAATATGTTTTCAAACTAGAAAAGTATAAACTTTTCAAATGTGAATTTGAATTTATGTTTTGAACAAATAAAATTCAAATAATATTTAAACTTGTTTTAAATTCATTTAAAACTTGTGTAATATTGTTTCAGTCATAATAAATTCATCCTAACTCCTATTTCAATATTTGAAACATGTAATCCAACTAAAAATTGGTATTCTTTTCAAATATGAATTTTGTTATTTGTTTTGAACATTTTAAATTGATGAAAACAACAAATGCTTGTGTGACATCTTTAAGTAACCCAAAATTTCCAAACTTAATAAATAATTTCCAAACTTGTTAAATTCCTTTACCACTTGCATCTATTGTTGTTATTTTGTTGTTATCATCATGCATGCATCATGGTAATAAATTCTCACATGGTAATTGAATTATAGATCATTTGTTTCCACCTTAATTCATGGACCTTTTTTTTTCATATGCAATCCAATTGCATATGGGTCCATTTAAATTGTGTTACCATGTTAACTAGTTTATTTTGATGCAACCATTAACTTGACATGCATCATCCCATGATTGTGCACTATGCCATGATATTGATTGTTTATATTTCTGTCTTGTTTGTTTGCTTCTTCTCGAATAGACGACGACGTTGAGACAGACGATCTTTACAGCACCCCTTCTGAGGATCTAGCTCAGTACCAGGCTGCTGAGTTTGCAGGCAAGTTATCACTCACATGAACCACTGTGTTCCTTTCAACATTGGATACCGATACTTTCCGTTGTCTATTTTGCTAGCCCTATGTGTAGTTGTTTCTGTTACGAACCTATCACATGAATCCCTTAACCCTGATATTGCCTCACCTCCACTCCTACACCCCATTGTTTGAGCCAGTGTCTCACTAGCATGCTTAGGTTGTTTTGCTCGAGTCTGTTACCCGTTACTTTCAGTTACTATATTTCTATTATGTTCTGGGGGCTCGATGTTAATCAATCAACCTGTTATTAATAATATGCTGATAAGGCACCGGCAGGAGGCCCTGTGTGGTTTTGGAGCCTGCTAGTGTCGACCCTAATAGGAAAAGGGTCTTGTCTACTGATCCATGATGAGCGCACTATCCGCATGTGGGAAGCGTGTATGGGCGCCCCCTCAATTTGATTCGATTCGCATCTCGTCCAAATCGTCTCATCTAGTTCGTGTTTTCCATTTGCCGCATGCATGTTTTTGCGAGCCCAGCGCAGGGTGGAACTTTTGTAGTCGGCATATAGGGGGACACGTTCTTAGAGTGCTATGAGGGTCCCCTTTCTTCGGGGCTCGATTAGCCGTGCGCCCAAGGTGCTTTGGGGCTTGATGCGAAGAAGAGTTGGGTTGTGTTGAGTACCCCGCTTGGTGGGAGGCATCCCATCTGGCGGGTTATTCTTACGTGTACGGCCAAATTGGTGCACCCCTGCAGGGATAAATCTTCTCGAGAAGCCGTGTTTTCCGCGGTTATGGTTGACTTGGTGAAAGTACTGGCTAACAAGTACTCAGAACAACTTACACCTAACTATTGATAACTTGACTAGTAATAGACTTATTGACACAACAACTTGATCCATCATTCATTAATCCAACTGTGTGAGTTATCCTCGGATTGCTTCTTTGGATAAGGGGCGAGATCCAGGATGGGTTTGTTTGATGTTATCTTTCAGTTGGTTACTCTACGCTATCTTATCCCCTTTCTGTTAGTTGGAAGTTGTAGTTTTCTGTAGTTGGTTAGCGCAGCCAGTTGCAACATCTTTTATATCCCCTTTCTTCCGTTGAACCCAAGGCATCTGAGCTTGGTGTTGACGGGCTACACTTTGGTGAACTGTGAGTCTTGCTTGCCAGTACGTTTATGTACTGACCCCTTTGGGGCTGTGGTTTCCGCAGACTACGCTTACGAGGATCCCAGTGACGGCTACTACGTGGAGTTTGACGAGGCTGCTGACGAGTAGGTAGCGGACCCGGGCAGGATCCGAGACTACGTGGATGGGCTCCGTCTTTCTTTCTTTCCCGGCTTCTTAAGCCTATTTGGATTTGTCTGTACTCAGACCCTTTGAATGCTTCCGCTGAGATGTAATGATGTTATGTTGGGACATGTGTCCCCTGGATGATTGTATTCGCTATTCTCTGCCCTAGTGAGGGCCAGTTGCAACTTATTTCAATCTTTTGTGTCTTAGAGATATGTTGTGTTATCATCTTGTTCAAAGCCGTTGACGTACCATGTGTGTACGGTATGAAGTACGTCGATGGTAGTGTCCTGATTTCTACGGGATAGTTTACATCGACGGTGAATAGTAAAGATTGGTTGTCACACATAAGTGTTGGCCTACTCGTAAGAGATGCGGGTGCCGGTAAGCCCCGTAATCCAATCAAAATACTGTTCAGTTCGTACGGTGAGTATCCTCTAGAAGTCCGGGTGCGACAGGGCACACTCTCCATCAACTCTCGGAAACTTGGGCTCGCCTTTTCGCTGCTGTTCCTGGATTTTTTTGTCAGTGTCCGATTCACTGTCTTCTTTCTCAGCTTCTAACTTTTGCTTGGAAAACTTCCTTTTGGAATTCTTCCCCTTGTTTCCGGATCCTGCTTTCATATGCTTATTCAGCCGGCGTTGTGCGTTGGTATGGGTGGGTTTCCCGAATTGCGAATGGTGGACCAGGGTTCCGACTTAATCTTTTCTCATTCTTCCTTGGCGTAATTGATTGGTTCTGAACTGCGTCCTTTCCATCTATTCCCTTTTTCACTTCCAAAGGCTATGTTAACTTCTTTGGGCTTTTGTGTTGCGTCTGGAGTTCCTTTTTCTCAGGGCGAGGATTCTTTTTGGCCTGTATCAGTGTATCGATATTGCCTCCTCTAGCTCTGATGTCGTCTTCGGCTGCAGCGTGTTCATTGGAGGTTGTAAGCATAGATCCGAGATCTTTGTGCTGTTTGGAACCAACCATGAACAGTACAAGTCCGGGTTTTAGGCCATTGACGAAAGCATGCATTGCTTGTACGTCAGTTACTCCAGAGCAGCTATTCTTCATTGCGGTCCATCTTGAGATGAAATCCACGTATGGTTCGTCCTCAAATTGGGCGCAACGGTTTAGCTGGTTGATGCTATTCGGGCGTTTGTAGGTTCCCCGGAAATGCTGAGTGAATACTTGAGCCATATCATCCCAGCTGTCGACAGTTCTGGAAGGTAATCCGTTAATCCAATCTCTGGCTCCATCCAGTAACATTAGGGGAAGAAACTTTACAGCTTCCAGGTCTGTCCCATTGTTAATCTGGACGGCTGTATAATAGTCTGAGAGCTAGGTATCCGGGTTTGTACTACCGGTGTATTTTTGTTATGTTGGACCAACTTTGGCAAAACCAGAATGCAGGGTTATCCTTCGGATCCTATCTGTGAAGCACTTAGGTCCAAAGTATAAATCGTCTCTTTCTGCCCTATCCATGTGTGCGGAGTACCTGCCGGCTGAATGGACTGAAGGGGATCTACTCCTTTCTTTTCCATTGTTGCGCGGACGCGCTTTTCCGGGATCATCTCTATTTCTTCCGATATCACGCCCCTTTGGATGAGGTGGAGTTCTACTCCAGTATCTTTACTTGTCCTTGGGGGGTGTCCGAGATCTCTCACGTCTGTGAGGTATATCCTGTCTTCCGGCTTTTTCAGCTGGGTTTCTCGGAGGTGGCATTGCTTTGCCGTCATTCCGGTGTTTTTCTTCCCGATCGTGGAGGCTAAGTCCACCTTTCGGGAGATGGGATCCGGTTCTAGACACTTCATCCTTGTTATCGGGATTTTTCTTGTCTTTTCTCGGATCCGTTTTCCTCTCTTTTGAGTTGTTTGAATTTCTCGGCTCCTCCGGTCCAGGTGCTCCAGCGGCACAAGTAGCTGTTTTGCATAGGGAGGAGTCGTCATGCAGCCTCCCTGATCGCTCTTGCCCCCGCTGTTGTTGTTGCAATGCTTTTCCGAGGAAAGCGTATGTTGGGAATATGCCCTAGAGGCAATCATAGATGATGTAATTCCCAATGTATTCATAAAGTTATTAAGTTGTCCTTTGGTTTGAACATCTGATATATGTCATTGAATATGTGATTCGATTGTGGAACTATGTATTCATGTTGTTCATACTAATTGTCCTTGGTCGTTAAGGTTGTGCTGGACACACACCCTAGACTAATGTGAGTGTTGGCTGATGACACGGTTCCACTTGTCATGGGCATGGTGATGCCATTCCAACGTTCACGGACTTGGCTAAAGAGTTTAGCAAGTCGGACTGACCCACATTGAGATGCAACGATCAAGTCGTCATTTGCATGTCTCAATCAATGTAATCCTTAGACCTGAGGTTGTCGCACAATCCGAGTTGTGGATCACCGACTTAGGTTCTGTCAAACGTTGTTCTGTGACAAGGCAACTATAAAGGCAGAGTTCGGGTCGAATGAGAAACAAGCTGCGTGATGTGGATAATCAAGATGGGATTTTGCCCCTCCGAATGGAGAGATATTCTCTGGGCCCTCTCGAGTGATATGATTCAGGAAGCATGGCCATGCGCGACTCAGTTAAGTGTTAACTGTGTCGATTGACTAAGAGTTAGTCAAATGAATCACATATCACGGATCGAGAAGAGAGTTGAGCTATTTAAGGGATGACGATAAATCGCCTATAGCTCGACAAGGTATATCGTGAGGCAAAAAGGACTAAGATGAATATCACATTGAAAGGTATGTCGTCATGACTCAATGGTACTTGGGAGTCGGCACGTTCTGCTAGGAGCCGCTACCGATTGATCGATTGGGAGTTGGACTCCAATCGTGTCCAAGTCGCCATGAGCCTGCAGGGTCGCACACTTAAGAGCGGGAGCAAGTATTGGTTGGGTTGGACCCGAACCGGAAATGGACTGAGTTAGTGAGTCGGACTCACAGAGGGAATGGGCCACAAGTGTTGTGCAGCCCATTACCATACGCTATATAAAGAGGGGCGCAGGTTGCCCAACGGGCACGTTAGTCCACTCTCCCATGCGTTGGGAACCCTAGCCCCACTCACTCCAGCCGCCGCACCGGACCTAGCAGTCCGCCGTCGGAGCTCCTCCTCGTACGTGTGGATACCGGCAGAGGTGCTGTACGTTCAGCACTTCGACGTTCGAGGGATTGGATCGGCCGGACAGGATCGTGGGACTGCACTGCCCCGACCCGACGCGCTACATCGATAATCCGCACCTGCGCGTCTAGTGGTAATACTCGTGGCCTTCTACCTCGGCTAGATCTTGGGAGCATTGCGTAGGAAAAGTTTTCGTTTATCTCTACGCGCCCCAACAGCGTACACCCCTTGAAGTTTTTCACCGTTGGAGTACATGTCGTTGTTGAGGATGGCGAACGCTGCTTCCGTGTTTTCTGCTGCGGTTTTGTATATTGGTTCGCCTCTGGCATCTTTGTCGTTTACCTGCTTTTGCCAAGACGGGTTGTGAAACCTTTCTCTTGGCGGCAGTACTTCCGGTCTTACGATTCCGGGTAACCTTGTAGGTTTTAAGGCAGATCTATTCTTTTTCTCGTACTCCTCAATTTCTTCCTTCATGAGCTTGATGTCATCCTGGGTTTTTTGGAGGTGTTCACGAGTTCAGAATAGATGTTGCTGTTGCCTTTGGAGAGCTTGTCTCCTGTCTTCTAGCACTTCAGGGGGTTCATGCAATCCCACTGGTGTTTGTAGCAATTCCTGTTCTTCTTGTTCTGTCATTGGCAGAACAAGGATTTCTTTGGTTTTCTTCTCCGCAGGTTTTATTCCGCTTGCATCTCCTACTTCCGGGCTTTCATCAGCTGGATCAGCCGATTTCTTCTTCCGGAGTTTGTATTGGAGTTTTTTAGCGGCTTTGTGCTTTTTCTTGGAAGAGGGAGGTTTTTTGACAGGTTCTTCCTCTGTCAGTTCTTTGACATTGGGAAATATTGGAGAGGTTTCTCCGTCTTCTCTCTCTTCCTCTGGCGGAGGAGTTCTAGGGCTTCCCTGACTGCCGGCATCCGTGTATTCAGCCGGCTTCGCCATTAGTACTTCGTGGAATCCCTCCTGAAAAGATTTAACCTTTCTTTCGAAGGTTTCCTCGTCTTCGTCTTCGGAATCAAAGTTATCTGATCCGGTTTCTGATTCTAACCTCGCCTCTATGGCGGCTAGCACAGAGTCAGCTTCCGAGTTCATCGCTATATTGGCGGATGTCGGATCTTCCACCTCTGTAGCGGGTTTGCTGTTTTCTGCCTCTTGCACGGGATTACCTTCATCCGTGTTTTCGGCGACCTCGGATTGCACCATGCCGACAAAGTGTGAATCACTTTTTTGTCGGCGATCTGAGCAAAACCCGGTATCGTAATCATCTTCGACTGGGTATAGGGCGGGTGAGATAAATTTGCTTCCACCGCAAAACCCCATGGCCTCTGCAGTTAGTCCGATAAAGATATTTGTAGATCCAATTGGTAACACGCAGGCACTTACGAGATGATTTTGCGCCGGTATGTAAGATCCATCGTCGAGGAAGCGTCCAACATCGTCGTCGAACTCCAGGCTTCCAACAGTTATGGAACTGCCGATTCCGCCAAGTATCCCAGAACGAAATTTAACGCCCGACGCCGTTTGCCCCACGGTGGGCGCCAACTGTCGAGACATCGTAGTAGAATTCATAGACGGGGGTGCCATGCGACTACGGGTAGAGACGTGGGGGAACGTGGTTGCGCTAAGGACGAAAACACAGGTTTTACCCAGGTTTGGTACGTCGTAATAATACGGCGTTCCTACTCCTGCAAACTCACTATTCAGGTCTAAAGCCTGTGTATACAAAATACAGCGTGAGGTTCTGTTGGCTATTCGTCGAGGATCAACCTCTCGGCGAGTTAGCTAGTAGCTTCTTCTCTATCTATCATATCTCCCGTCCGGCTTTATATAATAGCCGGGTTAGGGCATACAGAGTAGGAAACTTAGAAGACTACGACAACTATTAACTTGGAAAGTAAGGAATCCGCCTTCTACTCCAAGCCAGATCACGTTGGTCGTGATCCGGGTTCTTCTAGAATCCGGCTTCTGTGCGTCAGCTTACTAGGCCGCCCAATGGACCGTAGCCCACTACTATTTGGGCCACCCGGGCAATCCGGTACTTTAAACTACCATCCGATATACCCCTATTTGGTATATATCCGACAGATATTATGGTGGCTTATTCTATGGTTTCTTGAGGACATACTAGCAGCTCAAAAGCATGTATCTTCGTAGTGTATTTCCTATAACCACAACAGCAAAATTGTACTTCTTGTCTTCTTCCCAGCAGAAGTAATCAACAGCAATGCTAAAGACAAGTTTTCACAAGACTGGGAAAGAACAAGTGTATCCTCATTTACATATATTTCTAAGTTCCTACGGGAAGAAATCTAGATAACCACTTAAACCATACTGAAAAATCTTCCTAGCATCACAAACTTTAAACCATATATACTACCCTATGCTTACAAGCAATTTTGGGTAGAAAATTCTTCTGATTTTATAATCTTGGATACAATAGTACTGTCCATCGTATGAGCTAGATAATATCGTGGATGAATGTATATTCTGTTACAATATTTTGTTACAATATTTGGTTCTAGAAATTGACGCAAAAATTCGGCATGACTTTTGCTAAAAAGGTCATGCCGGAGTGCTAGAAATTTGCCGGAACGGAAACGAATCGACGTTCCGGCAAAACGTTAGAACTCAATGTACCTGCAACCAGAAAAATCACCAACACACGCAAAATCTGCAGAGCTGGCCCGTTTGGTTTCTTGTGACACATCACTCGCTATTCAACAAAACTCCTTATTTTCTTTTTCCCAAAGAAGATGTCGAGAACTAGCTAGTAGCACAGTTCGAGCGACACGTCTTAATGATGATACAACGGTGATACTGATTATTTCATACTGAGAGTGTAGAATAATTCTATGGTCCATATCCAGCAACGAAGGAGTCTGGGAATGTTTTTTAGAGACTCATTACCTAATAACTAGCGACTCCTTCATTCATAAATTACCTGCACTTCTTAAACAGGGTACCTGCACTTGCAATTTCTGAAAATTCAAACCGGTGTGTCCACTGACTTCTAAAAGCAAGACAGTGTATCAACGATGCTTCTATTCTAAAACTATCGGACATTAGCACAAAAACAAGTTGTGGGCAGATAATATAATCTCAAATTCTCAATCGTTAGTTTGTTACACAGATAGCACAGGGAATCATATGTGGAATCCGTAGAGGGTGACGTGATGCTTACATTGGATTCCTCGGTTTCCAGCAATGGTGACAAAACTGGATAGTAATCAAAGGAGAGGGAGGAGAACCTGATTCGTTGATGGAGGGGACACCGCGGGGCCGCTAGGGATCGTCGATGCAGGGGGGCGGGCTGCTCCTGCCTGGCTCCGGGTCCTCCTCAACGACGGTGGCGCGGGCGGCTTCTCGGCGGCGGCGCAGGGCGCGGGCGGCTCCACGGACGCGACGACGGCGGTGGGGTGAGCGCGAGAGCTAGCTAGGGTTCGTGAGCGCGCGGGGAAATTTTGGGAAAGAGAGATCGATGGGATCAATCGAAAATGGCTAAGTCCTTGTACTCTCTCCGAGGTACATAATTAGTGCCGACGCAACGGTCACCCTGGCGCGCCGGGGATAAGTTGGGAGGGCCCCACTTGGCAGTGAGGCAAGGAAATAGGGCTGGCGCAGCGAAACAACCAGCGCGCCGGGGCTAAGTGGGGCGGGCCCACCCCTTTTAGGAACGTATGTAGCTTAAGCGTCGGCGCGTCTGCATGCTTGCGCGCCGGGCCTATCTTACCGTCGGCGCCTCTGCAATCCTGCGCGCCGGGGCTAACTTTGTTTTTTCTTCCCTTTTGTCTTTTCTTTTCCTTATTCTTTATCTATTGTGGCTAAAATAAAATAGGATAGTAATAAAGCTAATTTCAATATAGAGGATAGTAATAAGATAAAATAGAATATTAATTGTAGTTATTTAGAAGAGGATATATAATATAATATAGTTGCGTCGGCAGAACACACATCGATCAGACAGTTATGATTTAATTAAGAAAGAGTTGCACATAATAATACAATGTTAATGATAGTTCCATCGTCACAACACACATTGCGAGTGTTTCTGTCTCATCGTTTCATTACAATCTTCTTCTTTCCCTTTTTGGATGTCGTTGTATACTTTACCCCTATCTCAGGGTGGGCATAAAAACCGATGACCGAAAACCGAAACCGAAAAGACCGAGACCGAAACCGAGATGACCGAAACCGAAAGGACCGATGCAAATTTGGTTAGCAGAGTTAAATAGACCGAAATTTGTTGAAAAATTCGGGCAACACATGGGCGAAACCCGAATAGACCGAAGCGACCGATTTACGTACCAGCGAGCGATGGAAACAATACATGCGTTCTTGGTTGCAAACTTGCAATGATGCAGTTCACTTTTTCTTGTCCAAACTCTAAACGTGTGTATTTTTCCTTTTTGTGAGATTGTAGTGCTGTATGCATGTATGTCCTCCCGTGAGGCTTTTATGTTGATTATGGTCTGCTGCAACTTGATATAAATATGTGGATTCAACTATGTCCAAATTATAGACGAAGTGCTGGCATTTTTTTTAATTTCATCATTATTTTGGAGCTATTAGCTACTTTTGTCAAATTCGGTCATGACCGAAATAGAGACCGAAATTCTGGTTACCCGAATTTTTCGGTCCTTTAAGGTTCTGAGTAAATTTCGGTTCTCATATTTTACTGACCGAATTTCAAATTAACCGAAATACCAAGACCGAATTTTCGGTCATGACCGAATGCCCACCCTGACCCCTATCTGATGACTTCTTCTTGTGCTGGGATCACCTGACCTAGGTTGCATGGTCCTGCTTCTTCTATCAGTGGGTCTCTGACGAGGCCGTCAAAGTCATTCTCGTTAGCAACTCCATCCATTCCGACAACGTTCCTTTTTCCTCTCCTTACGACAACACGTCTAGGCCTGGACGGGTCGGTTATGAAGAAGCATTGCTCCACGTGCTTAGCTAGTACCCATGGCTCATTTTGAGCGGTGGCGTTTGTGGTCTTGCATTTGTTGGCTTCAGGTATACACATGGTGACAAAATATTTGACTTCGGTTTCGACGTTCTTAGTAGTCAAGCTCCCAGATGTCCTCGATCCTTTCGTAGTATCTTTTCTTGACATCACCCGTGTAGGATTCCCTCGTTACCCTAGAGTTCTGGTAGTCGCTACTTTTGTATTTTTCCTCCGTGTAGAATGTGAACCCGTTGATATCGTATGCTTGGTAAGTCATGAGGTTGGGCGCGGGGCCATATGACAAAGCCAAAATTAGTTTACCATTCCCGCTGGTCATTGTCGAGGGATCAGCATCAATCTGGTCTTTGAACTAGCGAACGAAAGAGGAGTTGTGCGCTCTTAGTATATCTGCTTCGGTCATCGTCTTGCAAGCATTGTTTGCTATCATTTTTTTGTGCTCTTCTAACCAAGGATCCACATCGTCGATGTGCTGAAGTACTACTAAGTTGGCCCTGTCAAAGTCGGATGTCCGCCCCTCAAAGGCCACGTGCATTTCCCGCCTGCCCGTTTTGTGGCATGTTCCCTTGAACCTGCCAATGTGCTTGTTTTCCGGCAAACCAACCGGCTTTTCGACGTCCAGATAATTCTTGCAGAAAGAGATTCGCTCTTCGGTGAGAAACCCCTGGACGATGCTTCCATCCGGATGTGACCTATTACGAACGAAACCTTTGATGACCCCGTTCATTCTTTCGAACGGCATCATGTTGTGCAGGAATGCCGGCCCGAGATCGATGATATCATCTACGATATGGACCACGAGATGGACCATTATGTTGAAGAATGCGGGCGGGAAGTACATCTCAAGCTCGCATAGGATCGTAACGATCTCTTCTGCAGCCTTCCGAGTTTCTTCATGGTGATCGACTTCCGAGTGATGACGTCGAAAAAGTTACATAGACCAGTCGGCGTTTCACGAACGTGAGGTTCCATTATCCCTCGGATTGCAACTGGAAGTATCTGCGTTATCATCACGTGACAGTCATGAGACTTCATCCCGCTAAAGATTTTCTTGTTCGGGTCCAGGTATCTCCTTATCAGCCCCGAGTAACCAGAGGGCACTTTGACTCTTAGAAGGCAACATAACATTTGATCGAGCTCGTTGGGACTTGGAGTGAAGCAGGAGGGGGCCATACCCAGTGTTGCGGCTTACCCCTTCTGCGCTTGCAACCGTCCACCTCCTCCTTGTCCAACTGGTCATCTTTGGTCCTAGCAGCCGGTGGTGGTATTTGAAGGTCTTTTCTAATGTTTAGGGCCGCCAGGTCGTATCTTGCTTTCGGCTCGTATTTGGTCCTATCCGGCATGTTGAACAGGGCGCCAAGCAAGCTCTCGCACACGTTCTTCGTGATATGCATGACATCAAGGCAATGAGGCGTACCGAGGATTGGCCAGTACGTCAATTCCCAAAACACGGACCTCCTTTTCCATACCCCCAGGAGCGGTCCTGCTGCCTTCTCTTTCTTCTTCTCTTCTCGCTTTCGCTTCTTTTACTTTCCCCTTCCCTTTCCCGGCGCAGGGCACTCTTTTCAATTTCCAATAACTGCTTGATCTCTTCACCTCTCCTCTGAGGTGGACGTCCTTCGGGCTCATCTTTACCATTGAATAGATCTCGACGCTTCCTCCACGGTTCATTTTTGTCTAGCCACCTTCGATGCCTCATGTAGACGGTCTTACAAGACCCCGGTTCCTTAAGCTATAAAGATGGCGTATGTTCCATGCACCTCACCACTACTAGAGAAATGCTTATAGCAGCATGCATTACCACAGGCGAACAGGTAAAGGCAAGCGCCTGGACTAATTAGCGCAGGCGAACAGAGAGCATATGCGCCTGAGGTAAGAAAATTACCCCAGGCGAATCAGAACTAAGTGCGCCTGGGGTAAAAGGTGGCAGGACACCTCACCACCACCCACTGGCACTGTGCCTATACCGCAGCCGAATTCTGGCATGTTCGTCCTGCGCTGTTACTCTCTACCCCAGGCGAATAAGGCAAAAGCGCCTGTGGAAAGGACCTACCGCAGGCGCACGTTTCAGCGAAGCGTCTGGGGTATTTTATCCCCGACCCCCCTCGTCCTCCTCTATCCCACTCGTCCTCCTCTATTCCCTACCCGCCACTCGTCCTCCTCTATCCCCGATCCCCCCTCCCGCCGCCTCCGGCGCCGCCACGATTCCGGACCACCGCCCTGCGCTCCATACCACCGCCCTAGAACCACCACCTCCTCCTATCTCGATCCCCCAGCCTGCAACCTTAGAGCCTGCAGCCCCACCGCAAACCCCAGGTCAGGATCTCAGATCCGGGAGCAGCATGACAAGATTCCGTCTTTGCCGTCCATGGTAGCGGCCACGGCGACCAGCGGAGGAGAGCTCCACGGGCACCTTCTTCCTCCTCTCGTCCCGGGCCCCCACCGCGATCTCCCCGTCGCCCCAGCCCACCAGGACCACCGGCCCGCCCTGGGCTTCTGCTACTACGCCAAGCAGCTGACGCAGAGCGACGCGAACAACGGCGGCGGCTTCTCGGTGCCGCGGTCGTGCGCGGACCTCGTCTTCCCGCCGCTACGAGCCATGGCCAGATGGAGGTGGAGGACGCGATGGGCGCCGTGGCCAGATGGGAGGCGGGGATGCAGGTGCGCATGAGGTTCCTCAACGCCGAGGAGCGCCGCTCCGAGTGGGTCAACGGCGTCGTCAAGGCCGTCGACACGGGCATCTGGCGCATGCTCGAGGTATAATTTGTTCGACTCTGATCTGATCTGAATTTGTTCAATGTTCTAACATGTATGATGGATTCATCTCTGTTAATTTGGTTCAGTATAAATGGACCTGCATCTTTGGCTCGGTGTTCCTTGAAATAGTCCATGCATAGATAGTACTAGTATCTATCTATACGTCCATATAATTATGAATTGAATTAGGAGTGTGGCAAAAAAATCTTGGAAATATTCCATGCATAGTAGATAGTAATGATAACTGTATTTAGCCACTCTTGATGTATGCTTAGGTTTGCTGAATGGCGCTGTTCCTAGTTTCTACACATCCGTATGCGAGCAAGCAATTTACGGTTTAGGGTTTAGCAATGCGTTTTTCACTTCTGGAAACCCATGTGCTGCTTCTGGCAGATTTTCTTTCAAATTAGCAATTTGTTTTTCACTTTCAACGAGCCTCCATGCCATGTAATGGAACCAGCAGTCAGAGCCATTTATTCAACTCCAACAAAATGCAGTGCTTACTGAAGTGAAGCAGAGTACATGCCATTACCTCTGCTTCTCTTCAGTCATGGATGCCCAGCGGAGGAGGCATCATTAATTCATCAAGCTGCTGCCAATAATATTTCTGCTGGAAGGCAAGTAAACGATACTTGCAAACTTTTTACCCCGCAAGCTTGGCGAGTCAACTTGGCAATTGATGATATACCTTTTTGTTTGCAAATCAGCAACTATCAGGAATATTAGGTGCTATTGGAATTATTATGTGCAGATATTTCCCTGAAGTTTGTATTCAAGCAGTGCAAAAGACTAGGCATGGCGTGTGAATTAAGCTCTTAGTTTTACTTTCTGGACAGATTCTTTCCTATTGGATCTTGCATGTGCATGCAACTGAATGGCCGTGATGAATGATCATCTTACTATTTAGTGGTATCAAAGAAATGCTTTTTCTAATGGTGATGTTGTGTTGATCTGTAGGATGATGGAATTCTGGTCATCCCAACTGCTTTGGGGTGCTCTCCAAAACTTAATTCTTGGGAGCTCTCATCTACAAGCTACAATGCTGAGACATTATACCTTCAATCTTTATCTAGTATGTCAGGATGTTGCCAGGTATAATTTTTTTCATATTGTCCTTCCGATTTTATGTTATTGCTAGCGTGAACTTGGATTAGCTCTGTTCCTGTTATGTTATGCTAAGTTTTTTCTGCTCTTTTCTTAATATTAAAAGACTTGGACTATGCGCTTGACTATGTAGAGTATGTGCTTGAGCTTGTGCCACTGCCTATATGTCGAATGAGACTTGGTACTATTTCTTTTTTTTCTCTTGCTTCGTTCAACAAGTGCCACTGCCTTTATGTAGAGTATGTGCTTGAGCTTCCAATGTGTTCTATTTCTTTCAGAAGTAAAGAAGCAATTGTTAATTTTTTATTGTTTATTTATCCTTTTGACAGTTTGCCATGCCTGGTATACCTTGTTTTCTATGACTTGCTTGTAGCAGAAATATAATTACACTGCCCATGCTCTTATATTGCTGGAATGTTAATACCTAGCACCACATCTGTAACACTACTTGCTATATAATTACATCTGCCGTTGCTGTTATACTAGTTGAGCAGCGCATCCTTGTTTGATGGCTTGTGCTTCTTCACCATAATGGAAAAAAGGGATATTGCTGTGATCCATATTATTTATATCCTCTGTTTTCTTGTGATATGCTTACCCTCTGCCACGGAGATGCTCACTCATTACATGGTGGTGATTTCCACAGGCCTCCCGCTTGCACCGGCAGCGACAAAGGACCAGCAGCCTGGATCAGGAGTCATAGTTGCTTTTGTTTTTTTCTGTAGGGCTATAATTGCAAAGTTGTAATACTTATTCAGTTTTAATAGAAAAATAAACACTTCAATAAAGTTGTATGCATGTGGAGCAGCCCCTGTATTTTTTTTAATCCTAAAAGTCCTACTGCAGCCGCACATGGCTGGTGCGCCTGGGGTATTTTGTGCCTACTGCAGGCGCACATGCCTTGTGCGCCTACTGCCGCAGGCGAACTGAAAAATGCGCCTGGGGTAATTTGACATATCCCAGGAACTGAAAAATGTGGTCCCAGGCGAACTGAAATTCGCCTGCGGTAGCCTATTTTGGTGCGTCTGCGGTAGCCTTTTCTCTAGTAGTGCACGCATGCCTTGTGTCCATGGCACACCTGGCATGCAATATATCCGTATCCGAGAAAGTCATGCACCGTCGTGATCAACGCGGCTCTCATAGGAAAATATTCTTCCGCGTAGGCATCCATGTTTGTACCCCTTCATCCTCCTACAACGTTTCTAGCTCCTCCTTCAGCAGCTCGAGATACAGGTTGATATCACTCCCTGCTTGTGTCGGCCCTTGAATTAGCATAGTCATGTGTATGTAGTTCTTCTTCATGCAGAGCCAGGGGGAGGTTGTATATCCAAACAAACACGGGCCACACGCTATGTTTTCTGCTCTGGTTGCCAAATGGATTGAGTCCGTCCGTGCTAGCACCCAACCTGATTCCTTGTCTCTTTCCCAAAATCTTCGTACTCGTTGTCTAGTGCCTTCCACTGGCTTGCATCCGTAGGGTGTGTCAGCACTGGGTTTTTAGCCCGCTCTGGATCATTCAGCACTACCTCCTTTGTGTTCGCTTGCCAGCGCATCATCTTTGCTTCCTTAGGGTCCACGAAGTACCGCTGTAGACGAGGCGTGAGCGGAAAGTACCACACCACTTTCTGAGGAGCGGCTTTCTTCCCTCTCTTGTACCGATCAGCGCCACACACTGGGCATTGGTTCTTGTCCGCGTGTTCGTTCCTATAAATGACACAGTCATGAATGCATGCATGGTACTTTGTGTGCGGTAAATCGAGAGGGCACATGACTTTCTTCGCCTCGTCTAGACTAGTAGGACACGTGTTGTCTTTAGGAAGACGCTTTTTCATGTATTGCAGTAGGTCGTCAACGCTTGCGTCGGTCCATATGTGTTTTGCCTTCATCTACATAATATCGAGTGCTACTCTTAAGTGGGACTCCTCCGGATCGCGGTCCGCTGCATCGTACAACGGAGTATTCGAGTCCATCTTGAGTTGCGCCAGCTTAGATTACGTCTACCGGCGGCTCTCGCGTCAGTCGTCGACCTATCGCTGAGAAGTAACTCTTGAACATGAGGGTCCCGCATGACTGACGTTAGCGGAGTATTTTTGTCCCCCGCATTTTTACTCTCCAATACCTCCGTGTGCGGTAGCCTCTTCGTCATCGTCGTTTTTCTCCTGCCCTTCTTCCCTATTTTCAGCTGCTGTCGTCGCGCCCCCCTCCCCATGATCATCCCCATGATCATCTTCCTCATCACTCATGGTCTATTGAGTGTAACCGTCCATGAAACCACGCCTAAGCAGGTGGTCCTTCACTACGCCCGAAGATGGGTTGAACAGGGATCCAAGTTTGCATTTTCGACACAGACAAAGTATGTCTATGCGGTCCCTTCGATACATGTCGGCCGTTGCACGTTCCACATATCTATCCACGACGTTTTCCCTCATCGATATAACCATTGTCTCCTGCACGGTCGACGAGAGTAAATTTTGATTAGATCCACACCCGGCCGGTTTCACGGAAAATTTCGGCATTGACCTTTGCTAAAAAAAGGTCAAAACGGAGTGGCAAAAATTTGCCGAAACGGAAATGAATCGATCGGCAAAACATTGACAACTCATTTACATGTCATCACATCTTAGACGGTCGCAACAAACATAATACAATTCCCATGAATAGGGGTCATCATCACATATTTTGGTTGCA
Source organism: Alopecurus myosuroides (assembly GCA_028641055.1). NCBI lineage: Eukaryota > Viridiplantae > Streptophyta > Magnoliopsida > Poales > Poaceae > Alopecurus > Alopecurus myosuroides. The sequence goes on from CM054057.1 coordinate 572,569,584, forward strand.
AACACAATAATTATATATATATCGATATAAGTATATTCCGCCGGCACGAGATATGGAAGATCGTAACGTACACACGACACGTGTCGACCGGAGAGAGTGTGGTGTGTGTAGACTCTACCTAGATCTAGCTAGATCTAGATATATGAATATGGTGCATGTGGGGAGAGAGATTCTTCATAGTAGATCTAGATCTAACTAGGTAGAAGGGAGGGGCATGTTGGGAGAGAAAGTTTTGACAAAACATATCATATTTGGTTGGTTAAATATGCTAAAATTGAAAGAAAGGAGTGAGAAAATGGGCTGAAAAGAGAGGAGTTTCGAGTTGGAGATGAGGAGGAGTGAGTGAAGTGAGTGGTTGGGAAAATGGATGGTGGGTGGTGGCTGGATAAGATGTATCTTACCGCCGGCGCGCCATCACCCTAGTGCGCCGGGGGTAAATATTAGTGCCGGCGCATCCTAGATAGCACGCGTCGGTGGTAATCGGGGGCCCTGGGTAGCCCTTTAGCGCCGGCGCGCTGCGCCTCAAACACGCCGGGGTAAATATCTAGCACCGGCGCATGTATAATGGGCCGCGCAGGAGCTAAGTTTGCCCAGAGGGGGGCCTGGCCTGCCTTTAGCGCCGGCGCGTTTGGTATTGTGAGCGCTGGGGGTAATTGGCATAGCACCGGCGGATGCCAAACGAGCGCGCCGGTGGTACTTACCGCCGACGGACCCTATAGCTCGCGCGCCGGTGCTACTCCATTCTGCTATAGCCTATTCCCTAGTAGTGTCTCTTCGTGGAGAACTTTAGATAATACATCATGCATATGATACTAGTCTATGATACTATCTTGCTAATGCATAGTATTATACAGTACTATCATAGTCACATATTATTAATTGCTTTGTACAATCCCAATATAAATATGTGTACAAGATTTAGTTGTTGATAAAATATCTAGTTTTATGTGCTATGATACCGTAACATAGGTAGATACCACTACTCTTTCTTTCTTCATTAATTGTCATGACACATCATATTTTTGCCAACATGACATGCATAATACTATAATTTAATGTTAATACTTAAGGGGGTCCCATATTTTTTTGTCAATGCACACCTAAATTCGTGTCATTTTGTATTACAAGAAAATGAAGGAAACTTAGGGGTTCATATGTTGCTTTTATTAGCATCTTACATTCTTACTAAGGAAAAAAATGCCTTACATCATAGAATCTTAGAACGGTACTTAAGCTGCGAGTGATAATATCGCACTTCGGTGATATAGTGTTCAACTAGAAGGTCAAAATCTCCAGTAACACGATGAGTCGAAAATAAAACTTCATTTTAATTTTTGAGTCATCCTGTTAAAATACAGGATAGCAATATTCTAACGAGGTGAAATTTGGAAAGGCAAATTTGCAGTAAGTCGTGGGACGTCGGACGACGGATTTGGTTTTAGAGTGACGATGCTTCGAGTCAATCACAAACGTAATGGGCGCCTGATTAATGCCGTTGAGGGCGGACCTTCCCCAATTGCTCTTCCACCAAAACTCGCGTCCTCCCGCGCCGCTAATCTCTTCTCGACGGCGCCGGTGGCAGGCCTAGTTCTCCACCGTCACGAGAACCAAAAAAAATTAAGGAACTGTCTTGTTACATCCGCTGATCCAGCCGTTCGCCTAGCATCTACCAATCGATGAACCAGACACCACATATTTTGTTTTGGTTCCATTATACATGTAAACATTAATATATTTCCTTTATCAAAGAAAATACATGTAAACATACTTGCAAGACCAACACATGCACAATCAAACATCATAAGAAAAAACCTCACTCCATAATTTTATAGCATATATAACTTTGGAAAGCGCACCAAATTCAAGCTCGCAGCGATTTCCAGCTAATATATAGAGTGTGGCGCATCATTATTCGGTATAAACGTTCCCTTGTATCGGTACATCCAGGGCCGGTCCATACATTTACGGGGCCCAGGGGCAAGAGGACAACCGTGGGCCCTTGCACGCACATATAAACATAAAATATGTTATAGTTCAAAAGTGAAAAATATGAAACCGTACATGATAATAGATTATGTCTAAACTCTAAAATTGAAAACTCAAACTGTTTTTTATCAAGTCAATTCATGGATGAACAGAGGAGTACTTATGAAAATTTTGAGCCATGAGAGCAAACAAAATTAATTCATTTAAAGCCAAACAGAGGAATAGGAAAGATGAACTCGCACCATCTCTCCAACGTCTCATTGACGGGGAATGAGAGAAACGTTGAGGATGGAAGGAGAGCTGATTAGGGTGATTCAGTTACATCGTTGATCTATATTAGTGGCTGCATGTGACCTCGGAATCATGGATTGTTACCAGAAAAGGCTATTGAGAATTTTTGGGAGAAGAGTCAACAAATGAAGTGTCAACCGTTTTTGTTTCTGCCTCTTGAGAATAGAGTGTGTAGCTTTGGTGGGTTCGACTTGGTCCGTTAGACTTGAGCCTCCTAATATTTTAGTACATTCTTTTAGATTTTATACATAATTAGAACTAAGACAAGATTTACGCTAATAATACTATAGAAATAGTACATAGCATGTGGCCCTGCATTTCGGGGGCCCGGGACGGGCGCCCCGCTTGCCCACCCATATGGGCCGGCCCTGGGTACATCTACGTGCATCAAGCGTTCTTGCAGAACTGGCAGTGGCACCCGATCGGATAGCACTTGGCCACCAGGGAGCACCTCCCCTCACAGAGAGGCTCCTCCTTGTTCTCAATGAGGCATCTAGTGTAACAGTTGGTGGAGTTGCATGGATCGTGTGTCCCAACATATCTTGCTAAACATGATTCTCCGGGTCTAGCATCTGCAAAAATAAACATCATTACGAGTATTAGTAGTGAATCACGCGTCTATTGTGTCAAATCAGTTGCTAAAGCATGTGGCAGTGGTACTACAGGAACAAACGAATACCTGATGATGATGCTGATGCTAGCATGAGCAAGATCAGAGTCACGCACATCAGGGCGGTCCTCATCTTGGCTAACGGTGGCGTTGATGATGGGAATCGGGATGTTTTGTTTGACTCGTAGCTTGCCAAGGAGAAAGAATAATATGGCTACCCTTTTACTATATAGAGGAAGGGATTTCAACGCTCCATATTCTCTAGAGATCTTCACATTAATCGTTCAAAGTAGACGAAAATCTGAACCATTAATTATCCCCCGCGTGATTGATTTCCGGCACGATTTTTTCCCTTATATAAGAAACTTTGCCTTTCTTTCACTTACCATTGTTTGCATCTTTCCATTTTTATCCAAGTTGCAGCTGCTCACGGTTCACTGCCAATTTTTCCCCGTGCGTGATTGATGTCCGGAAAGAATTTTTTTCCATATGTTAAAAACCTTGCCTTTCTTGCACTTACCATTCTTTGCATCTTTCCATTTTTTAAATAAGCATGGCCTAGCTTTCAAAGTTTGGAAAATCTTGAAATGCTCAAACTTACAGGACTTTGAAGTTCCAGAAGTTTTAAACTTTCCAAAAAAACGAAATCCATTCATGTTTTGCAACAAGTTTTTGAAATTTCACGGGGGAAAACTCGGGAATAAACACATTGTGTGTGGGACGCACAAGAAAAACAACAAACCATCCAAAAAAAAAACAATAAAAAGGGGACACGACGGGGCTCACCGTGCCTTCGACCGAAAAAATAGGCAGTACACACTTGTTCTGATCGCAGCCACGAATCAACCGCGGAGGAGTTAATTCGTAGAGAAGAAAAACTGATCATGTGCATCCGTGGGGCATTTTTTGTGTGTGGGTAAAATAGGGACTTTATTAAGCAGGAGGGATTACATTACAATCAATTTCTAGGATCTGAATAACATTATCAGGCCCAGAACCAAACCATGAGTCATTGCATCGTTCTACTCTTGCAAGGTTTGCAAGAAGGTGACTAGCCCTAACCTTGTGGCCGATGCGGAGTACCAGCAGAAGTGCCGCGAGTGGGACCTCGTTGTCACTCACCTGCTGGACTTCATCGACATCTCCTCAGACTCCGACGAATGAGGACAGCGTGGCGACATGGACGACGCATGCCAGATGAAGTATTCCGATCCCGACACCCCTTTTGGAGATCTAGTGTTAGGGTTTGTAGATGAACTAGGTTTGTAGTTGAATGTTGATATATGTTTAACCGAAGATGAACCGAAAATGTTTTGGTTATCTGAATTCTGGCAGGAAAATGAACTGTGCAATTTATTTTAAATTTAAGGTTTTTAGAGGTTCTGATCTGCCACGGACATTTCGAACCCTCAAACACGTCATATGGTGCCACTTATACCGATTATAAGGGCTACAATTATACAGGTTTCGCTAGAGATGCTCTCAATCCCGTTGATTGTTGGTTTGACTGTCACCTTCCACAATTCCCCTGCCACGGAAAACTCGCCACCGCCCACCTGCCCCGGTTCTCTGCTCTACCACGGCCGTAATATCATTCGCTTAGCATGCATCTAGCACTTGGTGAACCAAATTAACACCCACATATTAGTTTGGGTACAATTACATGCAAAAATACTTGCAAGACTAACACATGCGCAATCAAACATCACAAAAGAAAATCTCAATTCGTAATTTCATAGCATAACTTTGGAAGTCCTAAGACTCCATTTCTTCTATCTCGGTGAATCTCTATGCCGAAAACATATGAGGCTTCACCAAGATCCTTCATATCAAAGTTTGAGGATAAGAACTTCTTTGTTTCTCGTAGAAGACTGACATCACTGCTTGCAAGCAAGATATCATCCACATACAAGATTAGGAAAATGTATTTCCCACTTTTGAACTTTGCATAAATGCAGTTATCCTCAACATTCTCTTTAAATCCAAAACTCTTTATTGTATCATCGAATTTTAGATACCACTGTCTAGAAGCATGCTTTAATCCATAGATGGATTTCTTTAGACGGCATCCTTTATCTTCCTTGCCTTCCATGATAAACCCCTTGGGTTGTTTCATGTAGACCTTTTTCTTTTAGATCTCCATTCAAAAATGCCGTCTTTACATCCAATTGATGTAGCTCTAAATCAAAATGTGCAACTAGTGCCATTATGATTCTGAAGGAATCCTTACATGAGACCGGAGAAAATGTCTCATTGTAATCTAGCCCTTCTCTTTATGTAAAACCTTTTGCCACAAGACGTGCTTTATACTTTTCTACATTCCCATTAGAGTCATACTTTATTTTGTAGACCCACTTACAGCCTACTGTTTTGGCTCCTTTAGGAATATCCTCTAAGTCCCAAACTTCGTTGGAACTCATCGATTTCATTTCGTCTTCCATTGCCTCCACCCATTTAGATGAGTGACGGCTTCTCATGGCTTCTTCATATGAGGTGGGATCACCTTCCTTATGGGCCGTTTCTGTGTTATAAACTTTATAATCACTAGAAACAGCTGAATTTTTACGTCTTGTAGACCTTCTAAGGCCTTCATTCTCTTGTTCATGTCGTGCCTCAACTTCTGGCACATCCTCTTGAGAAGACTGCTGCTCCTTCCTTTCATGCTCAACTTCGGGTTCAGTCGGCTCCTGACAGGCAGGTTCCGAATCTTCACCTCTAGTTGTCATATTTGGAGTCACAACAGGTGCTTGCATCGCAACCTCAGGGGTTGACGATGCAGGTACAACAGGTAGCGAGAAAAACGGCTCTTGAACCATCGGATTAGGTGCACACACCCTCTTCTTACCAAGATCAATTTTCCGAGCTTCCATGCTCCCCCTCATCATTTCGTCCTCTAAGAAGACCGCATGTCTTGTTTCTACAAACTTTGTGTATATGTCTGTACAGTAGAAACGATAACCTTTTGATCTATCAGGATAACCAATGAAATGGCAACTCACTGTTTTGGTATCTAACTTTGCAATATTTGGATTAATCACTTTTGCCTCAGCTGGGCTCCCCCACACCCTCAGGTGTTGTAGGGATGGAACTTTTTCTGTCCACAACTCGTACGGTGTTTTGGGCACCGACTTTCTTGGTACTCTGTTGAAAATGTGAATGGTGGTTTTAAGTGCCTCCATCCATAATCCCAATGGCAAAGTGAAATAACTCATCATACTACGTACCATATCCATAAGAGTACGGTTACGCCTTTCAGCCACTCCATTTTGCTGAGGTTCGCCCGGCATTGAATACTGGGCTACTATGCCATTCTCCTGTAAGAACCTTGCAAAAGGTCTAGGGACTTGGCCATATGGAGTGTGTCTGCCATAGTACTCCCCCCCACGGTCAGATCTCACTATCTTTATTCTTTTATCATGTTGATTTTCAACTTCAGCCTTTAATATCTTTAATTTATCCAACGCTTCAGATCTTTCTTTGATTGGATATATGTATCCATATCGGGAGTAATCATCTGTGAACGTTATAAATGAGTCATAACCATCCACACTTTTCACAGGAAATGGTCCACAAATATCGGTGTGAATAATTTCCAGTATTGTTGTACTTCGGTTTGCACCCTTTTTAATTTGCTTTACACACTTTCCTTTAATGCAATATATGCATTGCTCTGTTTCTGAGAACTCTAGCGGAGGAAGAATATCATTTTTGATTAGTCTTTCTATTCTCCCCCTTGAAATATGGCCCAAGCGACAGTGCCATAATTTCGATGGGTCGTGAGTTCTCTTTCTTTTCTTTTGTTCGTTATTCGACCCAGAAACATGCTCATTCACTTTACACACATAATAAACTTTTTCACGCAAAGATAATAAATAAAACTCATTGTGGAGGTAAGCAACCCCCACATGAATATTATTACACCATAAGGCACATTTGCCATGTCCAAAATAACACTCATAATTGTCTTTGTCTAAACGTGATACACTGATAAGGTTCCTGTGCAGTGAAGGAACAAACAAAACATCTCTAAGCAGAATAGTGAAACCATCAGCTAGCTCCAAGGGGATGTTGCCAACAGCTTCTACTTCTGCTTGAACTCCATTAGCGACCTCAATGCATCTTTCGCTTCTTAGCGTAGTCCGGGTCGAACTGAATCCCTGTAAAGAATTTGCAACATGAACAGTTGCACCTGAGTCAATCCACCATGTGGATTTGGAAAACTGTGTATACAGAGATTCATTTACAAAGGAAACAACATTGTTACCTTTCTTTGCCATTATATACTTTAGATAGTCTGCGCAATCTTGCTTATAATGGCCAGTCTTTTTGCAGTAGAGACAAGTGTCTTTGTCCACTGGAAAAGACCTCTGTGGGTGCTGATGCTTATGCTGATGGGGACCTTTCCCATGTGGTTTTGAAGGAGAATTAGTATGGCTTTGACTATAGTTTCTTTTCTTATTATCCCTCACATAGTTCACAGAACCACCATGTGAGGCTTTAAGTCTGTCCTCCTCTTGAACACACATAGCAATAGTCTTTTCAACATCCCATTTTTCAGGGGTCATGTTGTAGTTTATCACAAAGTTGTCAAACTGGCTTGGTAGTGAAGCCATGATCAGATGGACAAACAGTGCTGGCTTGAGCTCGAGATCAGCATCCATGGGCTTAAGTTTCGCAGCCATGTTCTCATCCTTAGTATGTGCTCCCGGATGCCATGTGCACCTCCGGTGTACTTTTCTGTTACCAGTTGTTTGATCAACTGGGTGGCATAAACCTTTGAAGAGTCAGTGAACTGGCTCTTTATCTTTTCTAAGTACTCCGTAACGGAAGCACACTCTGCAATTGAGCCCACGATTGCGTTCTCAATTGTATTCTTAATAAATGCCATGCATTTTTTATTGGCAGTTAGCCACTTTCTGTTTTCAATGGAATATGCCAACTCCAAAGGAGCATGGCCTCTTTTCTTTCTTTCCCATGTAGCATCACCATCAGTTGTCTCTTTAACATGCTCTTTTGGCATGATAGGCTGTGGAGTGTCCACAACCCAGTCAACCTCTGCATAGATGAAGGCAAATTTCACCTTCTTCCTCCACTCACTGTAGTTGTCACCTCTCAGGGTCGGGATGTCCTTGATGCATGTCATAAAGTAGAACCCTCCTGAAAACCACAATGAAGTGAGAAAAACAGCACGAGCAAGATTAGAGTCAGGCACATCAGGGCGGTCCTCATCGTGGCTAACGGTGGCGTTGATGGGAATCGAGGATGTTTTTGTTTGGCTTGTAGATTCTGGAGGAGAACGAACTATAGAGCTGGCTACCCTTAATTATTTATAAAAGGATTTCGATGCTCATATAACAACATATTCTCTGGAGATCTTCACATTAATTGCTGAGATGGAGCCAAGCTAGTATAACTGATCACGGTTCACTCCCAATTTAACCGTGCGTTATTGATTTCCGGCATGATTTTTTCCCTATATAAGAAACGTTGGCTTTCTTGCACTTACCATCGTCTCCATCTTTCCATTTTTATCCAAGTTATATAGCTCTCGGTTCACTTCCAGTTTATGCCGGGTGATTGATTTCTGGAATTATTTTAAAAACTTTGCCTTTTCTTGCACTTACCATTATTTTGCATCTTCGCATTTTTTAAATAATCATCATGGTCGAGCTTTCAAATTTTGGAGATTTTGAAATGCTCAAATTTACAGAACTATGAAGTTCCAAAGTTTTGAACTTCCCCAAAAAAATATAAGTTCGAGGTTTCATCTGATGAAATTTTGAATTTTGTTTTGGAATTTTCCGGGAAAAAAAATCACGAATAAACATATTGTGCGTGGGCCGCACAAGAAAAATGAGAATTACTATCCAAAAGAAAAACACGACCACATTCATGGGCCCCACCATGCCTTCGACCGAAAAAAAGGAACACGTTGCCCAGTGTTCTGACCGGGAGTGTATTTCGTAGAGGAGAAAACAAAACTGATCAGGTGCATCCGTGTGGTGCATTAACTTGGCATGGTTGGTCCTTGCACGTGGAAAGACAAAGTTTGCAATTAAATGTAATATTATATTTTATTACTATATTTTCAAATGGAACCGACATGTAGAAATTTGTAATTAAATGTATCAGATTTTTTTCCGTCAGCAAAACATTTTGCCGGTAAGAAAATAGAACGACATGACTCCTACTCTCTTGTGGATCACGTCTCAGATTCAATATTGATGGCGATTGGCGAGACGAGGACAGCAAAGTATGACATACATGGAGAACAGAGCAGTACTCCCTCCGTCCCAAAATAGGACGACTATAGTTTTCTTTGTTAAAGTCAAATTTTTTAAATTTTGACCAACTATATAGAAAAATATATCAACTTGTATAATACCAAATCCACATGAAAATACATTTCATTACGGTTTTAACTATCTTGATTTGAAATTTTAAATATCGACCAATTTTTCTATATAGTTGGTCAAACTTTGAAAAGTTTGACTTTCAATAAAAACTATAGGCGTCCTATTTTGGGATAGAGGGAGTAGATCACATGGGAGAAGGTGACAACTCCACCCATCTAGGACGCGTTTGGTAGACTGCACCCATTTTGGGGCTAGCTGGGGCAGGTCTGGCAGGGCCTGTCCAGCGCATTCGGAGCACATACGTGAGGTGCGTGTTGTTTGGTAGCCCGTATCCAGAAACGGGCAATTTTTGGCACCTTGTTTGGTTGCTACATCTTGTTTTGGGGGTTGATTAGTCTATTGATGGTTGTTAATTAGTCTACCTCTTCTTCTTTCTCCATGCTCTCTCTATTCCCCACCCGTGAGCCACCGCACCTTCAATCTCCTCTCATGGAGTCCACCTCTCCTTCTTCCTCCATGCTCTCTCCAATTCTCACCCGTGAGCCACCTCACCTCCAAGCACCTCTCATGGACTACATATCTCCTTCTTCCTCTATGCTCTCTCCAATCCTCACCCGTGAGTCACCCCCACCTCCAAGCTCCTCTCATGGAGTCCACCTCTTCCTCATCCTCTCTCCAATTTCCACCTGCAAACTCCTCTCATGGAGTCCACATCTCCGACTCACGAGCACTGCTGGCCCCGAAGGCGACGCTCTCCGACACATGGGTGGGCTCGTCTCCTGGACGACGGCGCAGCGGACGGGGCGGACGGCCACTTCGCGTGGGCCGGCTTGACATGCAACACCTGCGACACTTTCATGGGGCTCGACGTCTCCGGCCTCGACCTCTACGACGCGCTGTCACCGCCGCACTTCCGTGTCGGTCTCCCAAAGCACGCACATAGTACCACTATCCAAGTACTCACTAGCACTATTATGAGCCCAAAGACGGACACATTCGCTCTTCTTCTTCCTCCCATGGCCAAATCACTAGTACGAGCCCAAAGCACAGACCCAACGGCCACTTCCTCTCATGGATTCCACCTCTCCTTCCTTATCCTTTCTCCAATCCCACCTCCAAGATCCTCTCATGGACAAACTAGTCCACCTCTCCTTCCTCACCCTCTCTAAAATCCCCAACTCCAAGGTCCTCTCATGGAGTTCAACTCTTCTTCTTCCTCATCCTCTCTCCAATCCCCACCTCCAAACTTCTCTCATGGCCGAACTAGTCCACATCTCCTTCTTCCTCATCCTCTCTCCAATCCCCACCTCCAAGGTCCTCCCATGTCCCCCTGGTCGAAATCAGTTCGTCTCCATGGCCATGGAGGAGCTTGGAGGTGGGGATTGGAGAGAGGATGAGGAAGAAGAAGAGGTGGACTGGATTCGGCCATAGGAGAAGCTTGGAGGTGGGGATTGGAGAGAAGATGGGGAAGAAGAAGAAATTAAACAAGAGCTGAACACCATTAGGGAGAGTGATTTGACCAAAAGTGAACACGAGCTTGCATGCGTGGAGATAATTTTGCAGCCACTAGACCTGCCTCCACGGAAACTGCCGATTTGGCAGTTTCCAGCGGGCCTGGCCCGACGGTGTTTTAAGCAGCATGCGAGCCAAAATACTAGTCGCATGCAACCAAACGGTGGGCTGTCTTTCACTACTAGAAATCACCCTATTACCGACGGTTAATTTTATTAGCCGACAGCCCGTCGGCTATTACACTAATGTTCGACGGTGCTAATAATTTCCGACGGTATTCGATGACCACTCGGTTATGACCTAGCATAGCCGACGGGACTAAAACAACCCTCGAGTATTAACCCATAATAGCTTAATGTTCATGGTAATATCCGATGGTACATTTACCACCCTCGGCTATTTGGCTACACAACAGACAATTCATAAGTAACTCTCGGGTATATGCAACAATAGCCAACGGTCAATAATAACCCTCGATCATAAGTGTAAATACAAGAGGGTGCAAAGTTATAACCGTCAGTTAAAATTGATACTCGGTTATTTTATTCAGTGACCGGCGAGACTAATGGAAGCATCCCCCACGGGACATAGCCTATGGTGTAATGTTGTCTATACTGTTATTCCTGATATACCATGGGTATCATGTAAAAAATGTAATAAATAGACTCCACAACCTATTAGTACAATTACGGATTTTAATCGTGAAAAGAAAAATGGTTTGGCGCGGTTTGGCGCTCTTTGGAGCGAAATTTCTATGAAGCGTGCAGTTCGCAGGCTCTCGGCCCATTTCATCCGTTAAATTGACCTGGTCTTCTCTTCCCTCTTTCTCTAGGTCTTCCAGCTCACGAATTTCAAAAAAAAAAAAAAAAAAAATCTTGTTCCCCCTCCAACTCCTGCAGTCACGCACAGATCGCCTCCTCTCCACCGATTTTTTCCGGTCATCTTTCTCCCGACCTCCTCATAGATCTACTGCTCCTACCCGTCTCATCCTCTCCAGCCACATCCTATCTCCGTGAGTGGCCGCCAGATCTGTGCAGCTGGTCGCCCTGCGCCGCCGGTGGAGCCGGGCTCGTCGCTCTTGCTGCTCAGGATGTAAGGTATCATGGCCGCTGTACCGTGTGATGTTGTGACGGGCCCTTCCTGTGCATGTAAACCCCGCGGTTCTTGAAGGTACGGTACTCGATTGTGCAATAATTATTCACGGATATTGGTGTGTTAAGTCAATAGATGACATCTTTCTTGTTTTTGATCCACGGGCATTTTTATACTTACCAACTCATTGTCTGTATGAGCACATCTTATGGTAGTTCAGGCTGGATCGTTCTGAACCACTACGAAATAAGCTGAAAGGTTCTTGTCTGTACTTTCTCATAGAATTCGTTTTTTGTTTTGTTACCCTGAATTGGTAGTGTGATGATCCGATGGAAAATTGGTTGACTCTATTTCCCCATCTAAGATAGGTTTATAACTACATTGCAAGTAAAATATTGCCCCTCTTCTCTGCCGTTTGTTTTAGAATTAGTCCCTCATTGAAGATCTAGGATCTGCTGCTTCCATTCCGAAAATTACTACTATGTATACTGTTGCCAAGCAGAATTGCTCTTAATTACTATTGTTTGTTTGCATGATTCTAAATTATCTAACCAACATATCCATGACCAAAATATTAGTAGATAGCAGTAGTCATATTCTTACCTAGTAATAGTAGGTATTGATATTTCTAGCTGAAATCGATCAATTATTTCTTTGACATGAGCTAACTGTTGTACCACTGATGTACTCGTTAAGTTATAGTGCCCTGGTCTGGACCCCAGAATTTAATATTTTATCATTGAATTTGCTATCTCACGATTGAAGATTAAAGTTAAGCATTTTCTTGCAGATTATCACTTCCATCATTAGTACAGATATGAAGTTCTCTCAGGCTGATTCAATGCTTGCTCAATGTATTCAGCTCTTAAGTGCACATCATGTGACATTCATTTCCTTCTTGTAATTTGATAGTACCACGTCTTTTTGTAAGTTTTCCTTATTTCATATTGCAAGCTCAGCAAGCGTCGTGATTGGTTGTACGCATATGTTCATATATGCTTTGGTAAAATAGATATTTAATCATATTTTATTCCCGGATATTTTTGTTTAATTCTTACTGTCGTAATTAGCTTTGTCGTCAATAGATTCAATGAGCAAATCAAGGCAGGGACAAGTAGTCAACGTTACTGAAAAGGTTAGTTCAAAACAGATTCTTAAATGAGTAATAAATTAATTACTTCAAACAATATAGTTGACACTAAAAGACATCTGCTAGGTTAACGCATAAGCATTTGTCATATCCTTTTGCCATTGTGAAATTGTTCACTGATGTTTAGTTAGCCTTATCTATTTTCTTCTTTGCTAGAAAGTCTTGGCTGGTAACGTGATTCTTAGTAAGTGCTACCATAACTAGAGCAATTAATTAAAGTGGAGCAAGTAGACTGATATGACTTGCGCTATTGGTACTTGCGTTAATACTGGAGTATCTTATAATACACTTGTGTGACTCCAAGTTCCAATACTAAGACATGATTAATTTATATGTCCACATGTAGATGATTCCAAAACAAATAAGTCTGGTATCTGAAGCTCACTTAAGTTTCAACTGCATTACATTATTTTTCATCTCTCTTACAACTTGTCTTATCATTTATTAGGGAATGGAAGAAATACTCCAGGAATTCAATCCTGAGAATGGTCATGATTTTAAAGCTGATGAGGATGGATGCCAACATGGTAGATTTATCTCTATGGCGAGGGTGATGTCGATGGCTATTTTGATGAGTGTTACAGTCCATATGACAATGGGTGTGTTATATCTATTTGTGGTGAGGATTGTGTGATGAGTCTATTGACCTCTAATTCATACAACAAAGCAGAGTTCTGAAGTTTAGACATTTTAGCTATTGCAATATGTTTGGATCATTGTAACGTAGTTGCTAATTTATTTTGCATAAGAAATCCTAAATGTATCATATACATTAGAGGTTATGTTAAATATAATATATGTTATTGCATCTCGTGTGGTTGCGAGTAGCTATGAGACAGTTTTGAAATGTCCATTTTGAGAATCTACATCACACCTACATGAAGCTGTGTGGCATATTGATTGGTAAATTTTGACCTCTAAGCAATAATATTAAACTATGGGGTGTACATAGTTGAAAACATTAATAACTGACGGTTTGGTTCTCCTCTTGGTTATAACTAACTCATACAATATAAATTCACCATCAGCTATTATTAAAACCAACATGAGTCAATAACTATCGGAAAACTAGTACTTGAGAGGGGACCGTCGGTTATAAGTTTGTCGGGTTATCATGAGGCGGCAGGTGGCCAAATCATGCCCGACGGCTCACCGTCGGTCTGTTCCCGTAAGCTATTATATTTTCCGACCGTACAGTCGTCTATAAGACTAATGGCCGACCAAGCATAAATGACGGGAGGTAGCCGACGGTGTACCGTCGGTGATAAGATTATCCGACGGTAAATGGACCCTCGGCTATAAGGGGATATCTAGTAGTGTTTTCACCCAGCAGGCCTAGCTTAGAGGCATGCAGCCTACCAAACGCGCCCCTAGTGTGCGAGGACAAAAAGATCGGAAGAGAGCCCATGTGGCCACATTGAACTCCATGTGTATTACACGTGACCTAAAATAAAATCCATGCCAAAGCCAGCAAGCCAGGTCATCACGATTGCCCGTGTCTGCCTGAGCTGGTCGTGCCACAGTTTAGCCAAATTTATGTACTTCGATCTCTTGAAAACGAATTAGAAAACATCATATATATAATGGTCACAAAACTTTATAGTTTGGTGTGTTACATATACCATACTTGTGCGCCAATGCATGCACAATCAAATATCATACAAAATCTCACTTGATAATTTCATAATGTGTAACATCGGGAACCGTACCAAATCCAAGTTCATGGCAATCTCTATCTAAGAGTTTATGCTATCAACCTCGACATTATTCGTTAAAAAATGCCCTTTTATCTTATTTAGCTACATTAAGTTCATCAATTACACATACATAACTTGCAGACGCACCAAAAATTCTTTTTGGGATCGCATCTAGACTTGGTGCAGCAGTGCCCTTGACAAAAGATATCTTGATTATTCTCGACGCGGCATGCATCATCACAATTGGTGGGATTACATGGATCTCCATGCGTTGGAACAATATACCTCAAACATGCTTCAGGTCTAGCATCTAAAAAATGACATCATAAATATTAATAAAAATCACACCTCGTTATAGTTGTTGAATGAGGTGTCGAAGCCTGTAGGAAAAATGAGTACCTAATGATGATGATGATAATAACATGAGCAAGATGAGAGTCACGAATATCAGAGTAGTCCTCATCTTAGCTAACTATGTCTTTGATAGTAAATGGGGTTGTTGACTATATGACTTGTAGTTTGTGAACGTGAACAAATAGAATTGAAGCCTTTTTTTTATAGACGTTGTGATATCAATGCCCATCTATTATGTTGTAATTACATATTCTCTAGAAATCTCTACATTAATTGTAGAAAATCTTATAATATATGAACCATAAATAAGGAGAATTTGAGTTATAATGGCTCAGATAAATAAATATTGAAATTGTTGTGCACCATTAATACTAGTATAAATATGAAAAGGGGGACCTAAACTATACCCCCTCCGTCTCAGTTATCTAGGCATAATCTTGAAAACGTTTAGTCCTAAACCCTCCACCTACTACCAGGCTAGTCACAATGGAGACAAACATACACTAGTAACATACACGTTTTCATACACTATGTTGCTACCTCCATAGTGGGAAGTAACATATGGGTAGTGTCATATTAATTAGTCTATAGACCCATTGTGTATTGGAATATGTGATGTTACGGTAACATAGCTAGTTATCACTCTTATCTCTCTCCTTATTAAATATGTGCTACATCATCTTTTTTGTCTACGTGGCACTGATGTTACTATTTAGTTACCACCCATTGTAACCAGGCTCATGAATCGGTGTGGAGAGGCAATTAGTTCCTATAGATATGATGCAATCTTTTTAATACCAGTCTTTATTGATAGTCTAAACACTATAGATCATAGTACGGTAAGTGATTTATTTTTTACGGTGGTACGATAAGTAAGTTTTCGTCATTCTCAAAAAAAAAAAAGATAAGTAAGTTCCGTCGGACTACTTATATGCCCTACATCTCTCCTCGGTACTACTTGTTTTTTCCAACACGCATGATTATCTGAATGTTAACTATAGCCCACAAATTTTCTCGCAAATTACGGCGTGTTCAGAAACGGTCTGGCTTCTTAGAAACTCCTCCGACCCAGCTTCCCGCGGCCACTCATGCGTCCTGAACGGAGCAGGAAATGTTCGGTGCTGCTCCACCGTTTTTCTGTGCAGAAAGCTCATTTTCTTTAGGCCGGCCTACTAAGACAGTGGATTTTGAGCCTGCCCCGGTGGGTTTGCCGATCTGTTTAGCAAGCCGGGTTGCATTGGGGTGAGCTTTTCTACTAGCTGGGCTGGGCAGTTCCGTAGTAAAAGCGAAGCTGGGCAGTTTTTTTTTTTGATTGGCTGAATGCGGAAGGTTCACGAGGTGGATGAGGACATGGAATCCGGCCGCCGCAACTCCTGCTCAACGATTGGAGGCCGGCCGCCGCTGCAGCTCAACAAAGGGAGGCCCGCCAATGCTTGCAGATCGGCAGAGCTAGGTTCGTCACGCGAGCGGCAGCGTCCGGAGAAGAGCGAGCGGCAGCGTCGGCCAGATAAAGTTGGACGGCGGCCGGAGAAGAGCGAGCGGCGGCGTGTGGCGCAGGGACGCGGGCGACGGCGCTAGGTCGCCGGAGCGAGCAGAGAAAGAGAAAGGTAGAGGAGCGAGATTGGATCGGGGCGGGTGGCTCACTCGGGAAGAGAGGGAAACATAAAATTGGATTGAACCGTTTTCTTTGACTAGGCGGTTTCATGATCTCCCTCCGTTCCTAATTATGATGTTGTAACTATTTCTCATGATGTCTAGATACATGCTAATCTCTCGAAACAGGCTTTCGCCCCGCTTTATAAATAAAGCAACCGACCACAAGAGTTATACTCCCTCCGTCTCAAATTAAGTGTCACAAAGTTTGACAAAAGTGGATGTATCTAACACTAAATTATGTCTAGATACATCCACTTTTGTCAAACTTTGCGACACTTAATTTGAGACGGAGGGAGTACAAGATCTCAGATACAACACACCCACAAAGCTGGGGCCACAGCACGATACAGCCCAACAGAAAGAAAAAGCCACACACAACACACACTAGGAAAAACAGCGAAGGGGGGGTGGTGTGGGTAGAAATGAAGCCTCGACCCGGGAAGGGCAGTCAAGGCGGCCCCGAAGCGGAGAGGCGACGCGCGGCCACGAGAAGTCTGTCGATGTAGTCGTCCAGCCGCGCCCGGTCCCGCTGCCTACACAGCGGAAGCCACTGCTGCAGAAAAGCCAAGAGTTTGAACATTACGTCAGAAGCCCGCCTCAGAAAAACCTTCTCAATCACCATCTTATTACGGGTGGTCCACAACGACCACGCCAACGCCGCAAACACCAGCCAGAAGAGCCGGCGGCCCCCCCGGCATGGTACGCCCTGGCTTCGAGAAACTCCCCGAGATCCAGGGCCAGCCAGGCCGGCCCCAAGGCATCTCGTACAAAGTTCCACAGAAACCGGGCCGCGGGACACACAAAGAAAATATGAGTACTCGTTTCGGGGACTCGGCAAAGCGGGCAAAGACCATCCCCCGGACCTCGACGTTTGGCCACCTCAACCCCCGAGGGTAGCCTATCCCTCAAGAGCTGCCAAACGAAAATCTTAATCTTGAGGGGTAGCGGAGCCTTCCAAAGGGGGGAGGCCCACCGACAAGACGGTGATCCAAACAAGGACCGGTAGGCAGACTTCACCGTGAAAGTCCCAGAGGGCGCCAACGTCCAGGCCACCTGGTCCTGGCCCCCCGGCATCTCCACAGGAAGCTCGGCTAGCAACTCCGCCCACTCCTCTGCCTCCGCCGGCCCAAAGGTGCGCCTAAACTCGATAGCCCACGACCCCTGTCTAAAGGCCGAAGCCACCCCTAGAGATGGGTCCGAGCAGATCGCAAAGAGTCGCGGGAACTCCAACCGGAGCGGAGCCGCACGAAGCCATGGGTCAAGCCAGAACATAATGCCCCGACCGTCTCCTAGCGAGAAGCGGATCCCTTTCCTGATGTCCTGCTTCAACGATTGGAGCGACCTCCAGAAAAGGGAACCGTCCTGTCGCTCGCAGGCAAGGAGGGGCCGCCCCTGAAGATATTTAGCTTTAATAAGTTGGAGCCACAGCCCCCCCTCATCCCTCAGGATACGCCAAACCCATCTCAGGAGCAACGCCACATTCATCTTTCGCGACGCTACAATACCTATGCCCCCCATATCCTTGGGGGCACACACGTCTGCCCACTTAACCATGTGGTATTTCTGTCTACCGTTACCATCCTGCCAAAAGAAACGGGACAACTCCTTATCAAAGGCCGCATGCACCCCTTCCGGTAGCGAATATAATCCCATCATATAAGATGGGATACTAGCCAGGCAAGACCCTATTAGCACCGACTTACTTCCCTTAGAGGTGAAGCGTCCGCACCAGGGTTCCGCCTTCCTCCTAACCTTCCCCATCAAGGGTTCCAGGTCCCTAATAAGGATCCTAGAGTCACTCAACGGTACCCCCAGGTAGGTCACCGGGAACGCAGACAGCTTGCAGTTAAGGTTATCCGCGATCCTCTGTTGCTCCTCCGGGGGATACCCGAGGACAATAACCTCGCTCTTGTCGAAATTAATCTTGAGCCCTGACATAGCCTCAAAACATAGTAAGAGAAACTTAAGGTTGACAATATCCAACCCCGAGCCCTCCACCATGATCATCGTATCATCAGCGTACTGTAAATGCGAAACACCCCCTCCGGAATAAGGTGGCCCACCCCGGAGATGTGGCCAGCAGCTTTCGCCTTATCCAGGATGGTAGCAGGGCGTCCACCGCCAGGTCAAACGAATGGGGGATATCGGATCCCCTGTCTCACCCCGCACGACGGCCTAAAATAAGGCCCAATATCACCGTTAACGTTAATCGCGGTATTGCCACTCATAACAAGTTGCATTACCCACGATATGAACCGGTCATCAAAGCCTCTCCGTTGCATCACCTGCCGGAGAAACGACCAGTCCAGCCGGTCATAAGCCTTCTGGAAGTCTAGTTTGAGGAAAACTCATCTATGCTGACGGACTTTCACCTCGTGCACTATCTCGTGTAAGGCTAGAATCCCATCGTGGATAAATCGACCCTTGAGGAAAGCGAACTGGAAGGGATGAGTCAGGCGCTCCGCCACGGGGGCAAGGCGCCGTGCACACACCTTCGAGAAAATCCTCTGGATTACATTTATCACAGTGATAGGTCTAAACTGTCGAATGTACGTTGCCCCAGGAATCTTAGGGATCAGAGTTATCACGCCAAAATTGAGGCGTGACATAACTAGGGTCCCTATGTAAAATTCCTGAAACATTGGCATAACAACCGCCTGCAAAGTCCCCCAGAACTTCTGAAAGAAGGATACTGGGATACCATCCGGCCCCGGCGCCGACCCTGACTGCATCTCCATAACCGCCTCCCTCACCTCCTCGGGGAGGAAGGGCAACAGCAGGCTCTCATTCTCGGCCTCGGACACAAGCGCCCCCTGGGACCAAAGGTGAGGAGACAACGCCACCCCCGACCTGGGGGTAGCGGTGAACAACTCCTTAAAGAAGGAGTAGATATGGCCCGAGATGTCCTCAGCCGCCTCCAACAAAACGTCCCCCGCCCACAGAAGCGGGATAGAGCACCTCCGCCTACGACCATTGGCAATGGCGTGAAAATAAGCCGTGTTGGAGTCCCCTCGTAGGATCCAATTCAGCCTACTACGCTGGCGCCAGAACACCTCCTCCCCTTTGTAGACCTCCATAAGGGAGGCCTCCAGGGTGTACCGCTGCGTCCAACCAACTGGGCCCAGCCCGCCCGCATCCGCCTCCATGTCCAGGTACTGGAGCTGCCCAAGCAAGTCAGCCTTACGCCGCCGAAGTTCCGCTCCTCGGTTAGCTCCCCACCCCCGCATAAATTGTCGTGAACTCTGAGCACAGAAGTGCCAGACATCCACAGCATTATAAACGCGCGGTGGGGACGCCGCCGCCGCGATCCACTTACTCCGAACCAGCTCCACAAAGCCTGGTTGACCCAACCAGTATTCCTCAAAGTGGAACCGGTTTGGCCTGGGCAGAGTCCCCCCCCCCGGTGGACAATATCAGCGGGCAGTGGTCCGAGCCCACCCTGGTCACAGCGCGAAGGGAGCAAAGCGGATACTCCGCTTCCCAATCCGCCGAGACCAGGACCCGATCCAGCACCGAGCGGATCGGGTCCGCCTGGTTATTAGTCCAGGTGAACCTAGCCCCCACTCGCTCAATCTCGATGAGCGCCATGTCAGCGATGAAATCATTGAACAATCGCATCCTCGGGAAGTCGATGAGAGTGGAGCTCTTCTCTAGGGGGGACCGAATCAAATTAAAGTCCCCCACCACCAAAAGCGGCGAGAGGCCTCGATCCACCTTCGCCCTAAGTTCGTCTAAGAACTCAGAGGACCGTCGATGGTCCGCGGGGCCATAGACGACAATAACCTCCCACCGAAGTGACGACCGTCTATGGGTGAGTGACATGCTCAAAAAGAACTCCCCGCGGTCCATATCCTCTACCTCAAACGTGTCCTCCTTGGCCCCGAGCAGAATGCCCCCCGATCTCCCCGACGCCGGAAGCCACTGCCAGGCAAACTTATGGCGACTCAAACTCTCAAGTTCAGCAATCGAGAAGTCCTGACGGATCGTCTTGAATGCCCACAATGTCCGGGTTTCTCGTCCCTCATATACTCCACCAGCTGACGGCGCCTACCGTCCTGCCCGAATCCCCGCATGTTCCAGTCCAAAAGGGATACACTCATTGGGAACTAGTGGGCTGTGTCCCCTTACGAGGACCTGTCGGGCCCTACCCGAAGTCGAGGGCCTGGACTTGTCCAAAGGGGGCCGCCCGCGCTTCCTCCCTGGCTGGGAGGGAGCCACAGCGTCCCCCATAGAGGGGAGCACAGGAGTGGCACCGCCACCAGACCCAGAAGCATCATGCCCCGGGCCGGCGGGGTCCTGGGGCCCTGGCTGGGCAGCCTCGGCTTGCGCCCGAGCCGCCGCAAGGGCCCCCTCATAGATCTCCTTGGCTCTAATAGCTTCAATTTGCTCTAGACGTGTGCCTCGCTCGCCCCGAAAAACAACCCCACAATCAGAAGCCACCTGCTCGAGATGTGTAGCCTCAACCGAGTCGAGAACCGAAAACCTAGACCCAGACGGCGGAGAAGCAGTATGAGGGCGGGAAAGGTGAGGCCGAGGCGTACCAACTCAAGGCAGCGAGCAGCCTGACGGCGGGACGCCACCTCCGTCACCGTCGGCACGATCGTCTCCGACCCAGACCTAGCTCCAGCCAGACGCGCACTGCGGCGCGTCGTGACCCCAGGGACGGGAGTGGTGGCGACGACCATCCCCAGGGCACGGGGGTCAGGGACAGGAGTCGCCGGAAGCCGCGCCGGGGACCCCTGAGGCGGGGTAGGAGGGGTCCCAGGCGAGCGGGCGTAGCAGACCACGCCTGGAGAGCGGGGAGAGTCCGGCGCAGCAACCTCCATGCTCGCCCCTCCAGAGTCCTCCGCCTCCAGGCCCGCCAAGGGAGAAGCAGCGCCGTGAAGGGCCTCAGCCACAAGACCCACCAGATCCAGGGAGCCCGGACCCTCACACAAGTTGGACCCATACTGAGACAGCCCAGGACCCAGGGACCGCTGTGACACCTGACGTGACACGTCCAGAAGTGCCAGCTTAGCCGGCGCGCTCCTAGGGGAAACGGGCGCAGCCGGCAGGGGTGGGAGCGGCGAAGACTCCTGGACCACAGAAGCAAGCTGAGCGCTGCCCCCAGCCGGAGCCGCCACCACAGCCGCAGGCGCCGGTGTCACCAGAGCTCGTGCAGAGTCTCTCGGTCCCGAGTCCGAATCGTCTCCCGAGGACTCCTCATCCTCCGAGGAACTGTCGTGGTGGGAGGCCGGCGAGCGTCGCGGAGGTGGGGAGACAGCCCTCGGAATGCCATCCTCCTGCTCCACCTCCACTGACAGGGGCTTTTCCACCCCATCAAAGTAGAAGGTCGGAAGAGTGCCCTCCAGCTTGGAGACGTCCGGGACCATCATGCGAAGACGTGCCGGGCCACGACCTGGCAGAGAGGTCTCATCCACCTCCTCAAGCCGACCCACGCCCTGAGCGATCTGGTCGATGATGTGGAAAGTCTTCGCCTCCATCGGGATCCCATGGATCTTAATCCATACTGGAACCAACGCAGACATCGCAGAGGGGTCGATGGAGGATTGCTCGATGGAGACCTTGATGTTGCAGCCCGACAAAGTGATCGACTCCCCCCAGGAAAGGGCCTTGAGCAGACCGCGGGATGGGAACTCAACCGCGAACTCAGACGGCGAGAGCTCCGTGACCACCCACGGGGCCTCCGGCTCCAGAAGCAGAAACTCCGCCCGGATCGTCTCCGCCGAGATCACCATGGACGGGGATCGCGCCGGATCCGGGAGCACCGTCACCACCGCCAGGAACTCCGGGGCCGAGAGCTTAACGCCTCCCATGTCGATGTAGTAGAAGCCGGAGTCTATGCCATGCCCCAAGAGGGTCAGTGGAACCCGCGGCCGAGAGTGGGGCGTCGCCCTAGGACCGTCAGCATCGGCGACCCTCGGGATCACCGCAGCCAACCCATCCCTAGGCAACACCGCACCACCCTCACCGCCCATAGTCCCACCCCTCTTGGTCTTCGATTTCTTCTTCTTCTTCCTCTTCAGAGGGGCCGCCTAGGATGCCGCAGTCGCACCGCGCGAGTCGCGAGGAGGAGAGCGGGCACTCCCGGTGCGACTCTCCCTCACCCGCTGACCCTCGCGCCAATGGCCCTGGACGGGCATCCTAGCGGAACCGCGGGCCTGGAGCAGCTGCTTTCGGAGGAGTTGTTCCCTGTCATCTCGGGCGCCCTCCCGCTGAGCAGCAACCGGCCCCATCCCCTCCTCAACGCGCGTACGGGAGGCAGCTGTGGCGCCACGGTGTGGCCCCACGGGAGGAGGCAGCGGTGCCCCTGCCACCTGGCTGCGGGCCGGAGAACGGCGCGCCGGGGACCGCCGGGACGCCGGCGAGCGTGGCCGCGGCGGGGAGCGGCCGACCGGCGACCGCCTGGCTGGGGGCCGGTAAGGCTGGGCAGGCGCCCGAGGAGGCGAACGCGGAGGCGGGGACTGGCGGCGCGGCCGCAGCGGCGACCGACCCCGACGTGCGGTGGGGGAGGGGCTCCTCGGACGCTTCATGGCGACCACGTCGGCGTAGGAGCGCAGCAGAGGCGAAGGTGGCGGATGGCGGCGGATGCGTCGGGCAAGGAACCCGTGGCGGCTGATTTGCTCTCTCGAGGCAGGTAAGGCCCGATCTAGGGTTCGGTCGCCGCGTGGGACCCACAGCCAGGCCGATTCGGGCCCAGCCGGCCGAACCGCGTTCGAGGCCTTACGCTCCCCCTGAGACCCCCGCAGCCGGCCCAGCCCATCAGCCCAGCGGGCATCCTGGCTCCGCCAGGCCAGGATAGGCTGGGGGCCCGCGACCCTCCCCGTGGGCCTAGGGTTAGCCGCCTGGGCCGACCCCCGGCCCAACAGAGGAGTGCACGCAGGCCAGGGCTCACGGATCGTCCCCGCCGCCAGCACCGGCGACAGGGGGGAGGCACCTACCGCGGACGCTTCCACCGGCGCCGGAGAGGAAGCCGCCGTGGGCCTAGGAGCCACAGCAGCCCTCCTCCCCAGGCCGGAACCTCCCGGCCCCCGAGGCGACACGCCAGCAGCGGCCACCGGAGGACCACGCACCCGGGCGGGCGGCGCCGCGCCAGAGCGAGACCCCGCCGTCTTCGCGCCGGCCCCTCCGCCAGACGACCTCCTAGTCGACGGGGATCGCCGAGCGACCGCCAGGAACTCACCCAAGGTGGCCAAACCCGGCGGGGAGCACCACCCCGCAAGGTCCGCGCGCTCCCGAGCTTCCGCCTCCATGGCGTCCACCTCGTCCGCAACGTCGGCCCACCGCCGCCCGCGGATGGAGTCCGTGAGCCCCGACGACACCGGACCCGCAGCCTCCCCCGGTGGGGACATCGGCGCCGAGCCCGACAAGCGCGGAGGCCTGCGGGTGGTTCACCGGAGACGCCCGGCCGAGCGCCGCGGAGAAAAGCTCCCGGCTTTCATCCTCTCTTCGTTAACCACTTCGTCTCGTCAGGTCGGGAGGACACAGAGAAGGCGAAGGGATCCTGACATTTCACAGAACAGCACCACAAAAAAATCAATACATGCTAATATGAGTGAACATGTTAAAAGTTGTCTAGATACATGTAGATATGTGAGTATATAGAAAATAGCTAAAACATTTTACATTTAGGAACGGAGGGAGTAATATATATATTGCTGCTCTGCGGTTTGCTTTTTCGAGAATCAGCTAAAATGGTGCTCCGATATTTGTACATGGATTTGGGCACTGCTCCACCGTGAATTTTCAGGAAGCTGGAAGGTGGAGGACTTCCGAACATGCCAGTATGCCATGATGTTAAGCTTTTGATGCCGAGAGAGATTTCCAATGGAAATTTTTGAATATAATAGTAGAGATAATTAAGCACGTGAAAGTTCCAAATAACCTTGAAGACTAATCCCCCATGGATATTATGGTTTTTCCTACTAAATCAAACCCTGTAAAAATATATCTAGTCTGAAGTCCTTGGCTTCGTGTCTTCGTATGTGTTAGATCAACTTAGTACCTGCAGAGTAGCATGCGTCTTGATTTTTTTCAAGTACACTATAGATTTTACTGGCTTGATCCAGTAGCCATGTCATTTAGTCTTCACCGGTACAGTCTTCATGCAGCATTGTTTCCAGGACGATATAGCAAACCCAGGGTCACTCGGTGAGTGTTAATGATTAATAATTCAGCTCATCGTCGCACATCGTATATATATTACCTCAAGTGGCTCCATATGTGATTTTTCTGTGGAAAATAAGGTATATGCGCCTTGAGGTGTTTGTGTAGGTGTTTTCTTCAACACCGAGGAGGTATTTAAGTGCATGGCGCTGTTGAAGTAGGCGTCCATGCATGAGTCTTTCAGGTAGATATGCATACGCCTTAGCCAGCTCGTAGGATTTTGTTGTAGTGAGCGGTGCTCAGCGCTTGCTTTGAACATGAAACGGTTCTTATCTTAAGCAGTCCAGAAAGGTTGATCGAGTGTTTGAATTTCACGGGACTGCTTCTTGATCCATAGATGTGTCGGCTCTCCTTTTGATTGAGGAGAGACATGTAGATATGCGAAACATAGGATCAAGATGTCGGTGGTTAAAACAAACCAACAGGGGGACAATGTACTTGCCTAGGATAATGTTGTCATTTATCACCCAAAACAAGGGATAGTGCATAACTTCACTTTCAATGTGTCTGTCTCGAGACACTACGCATGCCTGACTTGACGAAGCAAGTGCGTCCACACATGTCATGCAACCGGATGCCAAAGGGATACTCCTGTTGGAGGATATTGTGACATACTCCCTCCGTTCAACAATAGATGACTTCCACATATCTAGATATATGTATCTAGACATATTTTAGTGTTTACATACATCCATATATAGATATATGGAAGTCATCTATTGTTGAACGGAGGGAGTACACGCGACGGGAGCGGCACCCGATTGCCAGGAAATACCACAAGTAGGACGTCAGCGGACTCTTCCGTCCTATCCAAGGAACCGTAGCACCGTCATGCCATGCCATGTCTATAAGGCTGACTGGGAAACTCCCCTTACGAATATAAATGGCCTCTTTCCTCGGGACAAGGCAGGATACATACTCTATCTAGAACACACACACACACACACTCCCTCACACTCTAAAAGGACTCCCGAGTACCTTTGTCCCCTCTCCTCTGAGAGGATACCAAACGTAGTTCATCCACACAACAGGAGTAAGGTCTTTACCAGCAATCTTTGACTGGCCCTGAATCTTGTCATATCTTTGTGTCATTGTGTGTTCACTCATCGGGAGTTTTGTCTCATACGAACCTACAGAATTTATTTTCGGTTCTCAAAACTCCAAAATATTTTAATTAAGTTAGTATATACGTAGTTTGTCACCATCAATTACCGTCACCCCGAATAGTGCCTCGAAGGGAAGGGCAAGGAAAGGCGGTGAATCTTATCCTTTCCTTACAGTAGAATCTGGGGACTAGTTGGCCCTTTTGGTTGTTCGATGAATGTATACTAGTGGAAAATGCACTATCAATACCGGTTCCAGAGTAACACAAACCGGTACTAAAGGGTTAGGAGTAATTTAAAAAAAAATCCAAAAAAAATCGATTTTTTTTCTAAATTTTCCAAGTTTTTTTAAACTTTTTTCAACCCTATTCCGGAATTTTACACTTAGCCACATACTTAATCTCTAATCTCTGATTACTGTAGCGCCCTCACATTTAATAATGTAAGAACTACTGTGTTAAGTGCTAGTCACTGGATCAATGCTAGCACCACAGAACAAAATGTAATGTATCATTGCATAAGTATCCAAAAAATTTACAAAGGATCCAGAATAGCCAAGTATAGCTTTATTACAAAGTGCATAGTCTTGAAAGACTAGCAAAACTCAGAGTTCTAAACATCAGAAATAAGATAGCAATGAGCCTCCATCTTCAATCATGCGCCACAGGCATTACATGTTGGGTGTAGACTCGAGTCCAAGCACTTGATCAAACTTCATCCTCAGAATGTCCTGCACATTGGAATATGCAGCCCCCGAAGGAGATTCAGTACAAACAATGTACTGGCAAATGACACTATGGTGGATATAAAATGGCAAGTCTAAACTACATGCATATCTGGCTTGGTGGAGTTTAGGCTATTTGCAGAAAGCAAGTTTTTCCCTAACACTTTTGAAAAAGAATTTTCTTTTCAAAGATTGGCACCATAGGACACACCCATGAGCACCACAACTAATGTTTCCTTAGCCAAATTTTACTTCTTCAAAACGGTGTTGAGATTCTTCCATCCATCCTTGTCCAGCTGCTCGAAGTTGTCCATTTCCGGGAACACGGCTATGATCATAGTTTCTAACTCTGTAGAGGTTGTGCACTTTCACCCTTTGTCTTCAGTTAGCCCAAACATCCTATACACCTGGAGTGCATTATGGAAAGGAGAGAATTGAGACGGGATCTTTCAGAAGAAAGAATTCAACCCAACCAGCAAGACCCGTTCCACCTATAACTCTGCTACATCTTCATGTCAAGCATAGGCTGAACTCTCACAACTTAGTTGATCAAGACAGAGCCCATATGTCAAAGGGCTGCACGGAAAGCTACTAAACTTAGAGGACTTGGTAATCTCTTTGTTCCTGGGTGGCAATCCACAAGTGAACACCCCTCGGGGCGACACTCAACTCTCATCAACCATACAACCAAATCCACCCAGGTGGTTCATTGAAATTTATACTAAGAATTTTTCCACAACATTGAGTAAAACAAATTTGTAGCAATGCTAAGCATCTAATAAGGTCTCCAAAATGACAAGTCTAAAGGATGGCTACACACTACTTGGGATTTTGCATAGCATATAATAACTTAGTAAAATTCCCTATCATGCATACTACTAAAAAAACACTAAGTAATGCATAATGAAAATATGGGAGATTTGATGGTGTGTCACTTGCCTTGGCAATAGGATGAACAATCACAGCAAGAATAACAACAAGAAGAGTAGACTGGCTCCACTTCACAATCTAACACAATCAAAACAAGACACACATAAACATACAAAACAATCATAACATAGAAAATAAAATAACAATACAAAAACATGTATGCATGTTATGTCATGATCAAATTAATGCACCAAATTCACAACTAGCAAGATTTACTAATAATGATGTTCTCTGATGTTAATAACATGGTTGATATGCACGAAAAACAAATTTATTATCAAATTATAATCATTAGTATTGCTAGGGTTTTAATATAGGCTAAATTGAAGATTAATAGGGTTTCTGTTACAAAGTTGCACAAATTATTTTTACTACGTGTCTAATGGATAGAGGACATCAAAACAAAACCATAGCAATTGATTTCACCTAAAAAGGATTTATAGATTAAAAGTTATGCCCAAAATAGTGATTAATAGAGATCTACAAATAACATGTGATTGCACGTTTCAAAGTTTAAATTTGAATAGCCTAGATTAATCTACACAATGTGCTGATTCCAAAAAGCCCAAGATCACCTAATTTGGATAAACAGAACTCGAGATATGTATTTTACAAATTTTGATTCAAATCTGTTATTTTCTGTTTTTATTAAAACGGAGATCG
Source organism: Alopecurus myosuroides (assembly GCA_028641055.1). Lineage (NCBI taxonomy): Eukaryota > Viridiplantae > Streptophyta > Magnoliopsida > Poales > Poaceae > Alopecurus > Alopecurus myosuroides. The sequence goes on from CM054057.1 coordinate 572,597,874, forward strand.
ATCCGGGGCGACGACAATGGCGGCTTCTGATTGGTCGACGAGTCTCCGCGCGGATCGGCGTCATGGCGCGTCGGATTGAAGTGACGATGGGCGGCTGAGATCAAATCTTACCGGTTTGGCTGGGGATCTAATCCTACGCGCTCGTTTTTGATCGAACGGACGAGAGAGAAGGGGGAGGGGATTACTCACCGGAGAGTTCACCGAAGAGGAGGAAGACGGCGGCGCGACGGCGGCTTGGATGGCGTGGGCGTTCCCGAGGTTCCCCGGATGCGCTGAGAACAGCGGCGCGTTCCCCTCGGCTCGTCGATGCTCCTCGTGTGCTCGGGGTGGTCTCCCAGGGTGCGTAACGGCCGCGGCGAGTGCTCCCCGAGGCGGTTCCGGCAATGGCGCACGGCGGCGAGGAATTTCAGGTGGGGGAGCCTTGCGGGAGGGGGCAGCGAGGTGGTCGCGGCGGAGTCGAACTCCGTGTCGGGCACGGCGGCGTTCTCCCGTTGCAGTACGGCGGCTGCGGGCGACGACGACGTCATCCGTGACGTCACGCAGGCGTCATGGGCGGGGCCCGGCTGTCAGCGAGAGGAGGGAGAGAGCGGAGCGGGCTGGCGCGCTTGGGCCTCCTAGGTGGGCTCGGCCTGCTGGCTAAGTTGCGCGCGCGGGGGGAAGAGAGAGGGTGAGGGAAGATGGGCCTGGCCCGAGAGGAGAGAGAGAGGGCTGCAGCGGTGGGTATTCTGTTTCTCTTTTTTTCTATTTTTTCTTTTCTGTTTTATATAAAAGGCATTCAAATTAATTTGAAAACCCCTCAAGACTAAATCAGAAAAATACATAAAAATAGGTTTTGAAAAGCTTAGGAACTAAGGAACATTTTGGTACTACTATTTCCCAAAAATAAAATACTTTATTTTAGAAAAAGATTTAAAGTTCAAACGTGGTTTAATAGGTAATAACATCTAAATTTTTGTGTTTAGCAAATTAGAACCAATTTTTATGAAATCAAAGTGCAAGTATGCTATGATGATCATGAATGCATGATGGTTTTGAATTTTTCAAAATTTTCAAAATCCTGGGATGTTACAGACTACCCCCCTTAAAAGGAATCTCGTCCCAAGATTCGAGATGGATAGCAATTAGGTTGGAAAGGTTATGTGGTGGGCTATCCCCCTTAGAAGAATATACTTGAGATTGTTCTTCCACCATGCAATTGGGGTAATGGAATATGTGGAGTAAAATGAGTTAAGGGTTACCATTCACAAAATCCATGTTGATATGATTCACATGCCCCTTCTTGAATGGGTTGGGCTTGGCAGCTTCTGTAATTTTCTGCTCTGGGCAATCAGTTGCATAATGTCCCTTGTTTCTGCACTTGAGGCACATCAGTTGACTAAGATCCCTCTTATTCTCATGATTGGGGTTGTGGTGTCCATTGCCATTTGAGTGACCATTGCTGTTACCATTGGTTTCCTTGAGTCCTTTAACATGATCATGACCATTATGACTGTGTCCATTCCCACCATTGTGATGGTTCTCATGTTTATGGAAATTGTGTGCTCCATTGGACGTGTGCCTCTTATATGAGGGTCCAGAGTGATATTTTCCACCATTACTATACTTCCTCTTCATGTTTTCCTCCTTTGTCATGTTGTTATCCAAAGTAATGGCTTGATCCAACAGAGCTTGGTAATTTGGGGCATATGCCACAGACAAAGGTATCTTTAGGTCCCCTTTAAGTCCATTGAGAAATTTTTCCTTCCTCTTGGCATTAGTGTCAATGTCCTCTGGTGCATACCTTGATAAAGAATGGAAATCATCCATATACTCCTTTAGGGTTCTACCTCCCTGCTTCAGACTACGAAACTCCTCCTTCTTGAGGTTCATTATCCCAGATGAGATATGTGCATTGCGAAATCCCTCCTTGAAATCATCCGAAGTCATGCCTTTCAGTGGATGAGTCACTTGGTAAGTTTCCCACCACATTGCAGCAGGTCCTTCTAACAGATGTGCGGTGAATCTCACCTTCTCCGCATCAGTGCACTCACAAGTTACTAAGTCCTTGTTGATTGAACGAAGCTAGTCGTCTGCCTCAATAGGATCAATAGCATATGAGAACTTGTTAGGCCTAAGTCTCAGAAATCTGGTAAGTCTATCCATTGGTGGTGGTGGTGGAGGATTGTTGTTGTTGTTGTTGTTTTTGTTGTTGTTGTTGTTGTTCATTGCTGCTACAAACTGAGTCATCATCTGTAGAAGTTGGGCTTGGGAAGTGAGCATCTGCTGCAGGGCATCATTGTTGTTGTCCTCATCGTTGTTGTTGTTGTTGGGGTCGCGACGAGGATGCATCTGTGGGTTTTTAGCATAGATGAGTAAAAGATAGATAGAGCTACGAGGAGAAAATTTTCCTACCCATGCACAAACATCAAGACAAACAGTCAATGGAAATTAACAACTTAAAAAAATATCTCTTAACCAAATTTCGAAATTTGGACTTAATTTTTTTGACAAACTTAAGCAAAACTACTTAGTTGCAAGCCAAAACTCTCTAGTATTGCCATATCACAAGTTGATAGGTCAATACTCAAACAAAAACTCTAGCTAACGCATTCTTCCATGGTGGTCAACTACTTGGATGGATCATAACTCTTCACAATGATCTCTATGTTCTTGTACATCTTCAACTCCTTTTCAAGGGCGTTGATCTCTTCTTCAGCTTCTTGAAGATCCTTCTGAGTGTGATAAAGTCTCCACGTGAGTCTTTATCCAAGTTCTGTGATTGCCTCCCATGCAGCACATCTAGTTGACTCGAAGAATGATGTGTATTGTTGTGGGTTGGTGAAGATGTAGTCTCCTTGTGTCTTGTTGTCATACTCCTTGCTTCTGTATAGGTGAAGTTGCACCCACCAATACTCTTGGCCATCTTCAATAAAGGGAAAACCTTTGTAGAGTGCCACTCCTCCAAATCCTAATCTTATCATTAGGTTCTTCAATGCCTTTGGAAATTCAGTCTCACAATCTAGAGTCGTGGTCATCAATGGGCCCTTCTTGAGTGATTCAATTAGGTTGGTCATCTATAAGTTAGATAAGACGTTAGAAGATTGAACCATAGGTAGAGTACTAGAAGAAAAGTTAGAATAGAATAGAGGTTAAATCCTAGGGTCCTTGAAGTCTTGGTGGTTGTGGAGTTGCATCTCTTCATGTTTAAGTTGGAAGTCCTCGGCGATTGCAAAGTTGAAGTTCCATCATCTTTGAGTTTTGAAGTGTAGGAGAAAACATAAGTCATAAAAGCATAAGGTAAAGAGGTACTAGATACGAGATGAGTAAGAGTACTTTGAAAATATTGAGTCGTTTCCATGGTGATCATCCGCTCATTAACAACTTATTGAAATTTGGATTTTCACTATAGTGAGAGAGACTGGCACCCGCTAGCCAATCAGGGAACCGGTCTCATGTACGTGGACATGTAATGTTGGTCCAGGCCGCTTCATCTCACTATGCCGCTAGGATCCAAAAATACTCAAAGGAGTTAATAAATTTTGATCAAAAGGGTTTTCCAAACCTAAGGGCTCGAACCTACAGGCAACACTTTGCTCTGATACCATTTTGTAGCGCCCTCACATTTAATAATGTTGGTCCAGGCTAAATTGAAGATTAATAGGGTTTCTTTTACAAAGTTGCACAAATTATTTTTACTACATGTCTACTGGATATAGGACATCAAAACAAAACCATAGCAATTGATTTCACCTAAAAAGGATTTCTAGATTAAAAGTTATGCGCAAAATAGTGGTTAATAGAGATCTACAAATAACATGTGATTGCACGTTTCAAAATTTAAATTTGAATAGCCTAGATTAATCTACACAATGTGCTGATTCCAAAAAGCCCAAGATCACCTAATTTGGATAAACAGAACTCGAAATATGGATTTTACAAATTTTGATTCAAATCTGTTATTTTCTGTTTTTTATTAAAACGGAGATCGATCCGGGGCGACGACAATGCCGGCTTCTGATTGGTCGACGAGTCTCCGCGCGGATCGACGTCGTGGCGCGTCGGATTGAAGTGACGATGGGCGGTTGAGATCAAATCTTACCGGTTTGGCTGGGATCTAATCCTACGCGCCCGTTTTTGATCGAACGGACGAGAGAGAAGGGGGAGGGGATTACTCACCGGAGAGTTCACCGGAGAGGAGGAAGACGGCGGCGCGACGGCGGTTTGGATGGCGTGGGCGTTCCCGAGGTTCCCCGGATGCGCTGAGAACAGCGGCGTGTTCCCCTCGGCTCGGCGATGCTCCTCGTGTGCTCGGGGTGGTCTCCCAGGGTGCGTAACGGCCGCGGCGAGTGCTCCCTGAGGCGGTTCCGGCAATGGCGCACGGCGGCGAGGAATTTCTAGGCGAGGGAGTAGGGTTTGGGTCGAGATCGAGGCACGGACGTCGAGAGGTGGCGGGGCGGGGTATTTAAGGTGGGGGAGCCTTGCGGGAGGGGGCAGCGAGGCGGTCGCGGCGGAGTCGGACTCCGTGTCGGGCACGGCGGCGTTCTCCCGTCGCAGTAAGTCGGCTGCGGGCGACGACGACGTCATCCGTGACGTCACGCAGGCGTGATGGGCGGGGTCCGACTGTCAGCGAGAGGAGGGAGAGAGCGGAGCGGGCTGGCGCGCTTGGGCCTCCTAGGTGGGCTCGGCCTGCTGGCTAAGTTGCGCGCGCGGGGGGAAGAGAGAGGGTGAGGGAAGATGGGCCTGGCCCGAGAGGAGAGAGAGGGCTGCAGTGGTGGGTTTTTTGTTTCTCTTTTTTTTTCTTTTTTTTTTCTTTTCTGTTTTATATAAAAGGCATTCAAATTAATTTGAAAACCCCTCAAGACTAAATTAGAAAAATACATAAAAATAGGTTTTAAAAAGCTTAGGAACTAAGGAACATTTTGGTACTATTATTTCCCAAAAATAAAATACTTTATTTTAGACAAAGATTTAAAGTTCAAAGGTGGTTTAATAGGTAATAACATCTAAATTTTTGTGTTTAGCAAATTAGAACCAATTTTTATGAAATCAAAGTGCAAGAATGCTATGATGATCATGAATGCATGATGGTTTTGAATTTTTCAAAATTTTCAAAATCCTGGAATGTTACAATTACACAATTAATCTTGTCAACATACTTTAACTTAGTCAAACTTCCCATTCGGTCACCCATCCTGAAATTCCTCCAGTCCAAGCACGCTTAACTTTGAAATTTCTCCAGCCCAAGCACGCTTAACTTTTGAGTTCCTTCCAAACTAGATTCCAAATGAGATGTTAGAACTATTAATATTATTATCAATCGTATTAACCCGTGGGCATGATGTTAAATTTTTTTATCGTATAAATTTAAAAAAAAATATTTGAATAAATAACAATGATTATATAATAATGTTTTTTGAATGAATAACAGTACAATGTTAGAAAATACTTTATTTTTTAATATGAAATAATTCATATCTTTAAATTCGTAAATCGATATTTGCAAATAAAATTTCTAAGTTGATTAGAAAAATTATAGGAATTCAAATATGACATAAATATCATAGAAACGTCGATACTTTTCCTTTTCATTGAATAAAAAAATCATTTCTATTTTTCGAGTGTTAAAAATTGTTTTTTTTTGTGAAGGACCAACCAAAAATATGTTGCAAAACTTGAGAGCTACATTTTTTGGAAATACTAGACCATGTTATATGAATAAATAACCAATTTGTTGCCTATGAAAAGGTTTCCATCCACCTCTTTTAAAAAACACAAATTTATTCCGATTCAGCTGGAAACGGGTCAAATTTGAACTACACGTGCCTCGTAGTTTGCTCATGATTTTTGGAAAAAATCATTTTTACGTACACAACTACCTATTTCATGAGAGATACCCCAAGAGTTTCTCAACATTTAACCCCTAGCTACGAACGGTCATGCCCGTCGTCTTAACTCTTTCGTGAAACTGGCTTAGAAAATTTCAGAAATTTTTTAAAAACCCCAAAATGATGCAAGACCTTTGCATGGAGTCATTATATATGTCCTAGTATACACTAAAAATAATAAAATTGGAATACGACAATAGTGTTGAAATGTGTTCACATAAATGAGCTATCTCCTCCGAACATTCTAGGGTTTCGGACCAAATGACGGGTGTTATGGCCAAGTCCATGGCATATTTTGTTGAAATGTGCCCATATTCCACACAAACATGAATCTTGGAAGCACAAATAATGTTGACGGAGAAAGTTTTCCTTTTCATTGAATAAAAAAACCATTTTCTATTTTCCGAGTGTCAAAAATGGTTTTTTTGTTTTTTGTGAAGGACCAACCAAGAATATGTTGCAAAACTTGAGAGCTGCATTTTTTTTGAAAATACTAGACCATGTTATATGCATGAATAACCAATTTGTTGCTTATGAAAAGGTTTCCATCCATCTCTTTTAAAAAACACAAATTTCTGCCGATTCAGCTCGAAACGGGTCAAATTTGAACTACAGGTGCCTCGTAGTTTGCTCATGATTTTTGGAAAAAATCATTTTTAGTTACACAACTACCTATTTCATCAGAGATACACCAAGTGTTTCTCAATATTCAACCCCTAGCTACGACGGTCATGCCCGTCGTCTTGACTTTTTCGTGAAACCGGCTTAGAAAATTTCAGAAATTTTTTTAAAACCCCAAAATGATGCAAAACCTTCGCGTGGTGTCATTATATATGTCCTAGTATCCAGCAAAAATAATAAACTTGGAATACAACATTTGTGTTGAAAATGTGTTCACATGAATGAGATATATCCTCCGAACATTCTAGGGTTTCGGGCCAAATGACGGGTGTTATGGCCAAACCCGTGGCATAGTTTTTTGAAATGTGCCCATATTCCAGAAAAACATGCATCTTGGAAGCAGGGACAATGTTTTCGGAGAAAGTTTTCCTTTTCATTGAATAAAAAATCAGTTTCTATTTTCTGAGTGTCAAGAATGGTTTTTTTTTTGTGAAGGACCAACCAAGAATATGTTGCAAAACTTGGGAGCTGCATTTTCTGAAAATACTAGACCATGTTATATGCATAAATAACTAATTTGTTGTCTATGAAAAGGTTTGAATCCACCTCTTTTAAAAAACACAAGTTTTTGCCGATTCAGCTGGAAACGGGTCAAATTTGAACTACATGTGCCTCGTAGTTTGCTCATGATTTTTGGAAAAAATCATTTTTAGGTACACAACTGCCTATTTCATTGGAGATACACCAAGAGTTTATCAATATTAAACCCCTATCTATGAACGGTCATGCCCACCGTCTTGACTTTTTTTTTTGAAATAGGCCAAGAAATATCAAACAAATTCAAAAAACTGATGACGGCGAAACTGCTAACATCCGGAGTGGAATAATGGACATATACAACCCAAAACGCACTTGTACACACTTGGTATGGTACCACCGAGCTTTTGGTTGGATTCAGACGCCCTAGAGCCCTCTCCGATGAAACCGTGTTAACCCATTATTGTTAGTTCCATTCTTTCTCATGAATTTTTTAAGAATGTAGCTTTAACAATATGCATTATAATTTCGATATGTTTCTCCTTTTTGAAACGAGCTAAAGAACGTCAAAATCCAGGTTCGAATGCCAAAGTTACATTAAAAACGGTGATTAAGTAAAAAATTGGAAATCTAGCTTGGCTCGGGTTGAAGGAATAGGCTGGACACCCTTTAGTACCGGTTCGTGATACGAACCGGTACTAAAGGTGCAGCTCTGGCCCCACCCCCACAGCAAATTTGGTGCAAAACAAACCGGTAAAAGACCCCAAACGAACCAGTACTAAAGGTTTCCTACGCCCTGTGCTCTGGAACCGGTACTAATGCTATCTTTAGAACCGGCTCGTAATGGAACAGGTACTAAAGGTAAAAACCTTTGGCTAGTTTTCTACTAGTGGTATGGAAACAATATCATGAACTATATATTATTTTCGGTTCTGCGCAATTGATGTTGCATGAACTTCTATGTGCTGGGGGAGGGATGAGGAGGACAGTTACAGACAGGGACATCTGAGGGGTAAGAACATGTTGTCTGAGGACGCACCAGTGGACATATATGATAACAAGTTTGGCAATCGTGGTTGGAGATGCTCTAAGTAGAGTGGGTGGTGCAGTCAAACAAGGGTGGCAGCTCCATCCATCTACTATGCAAGGACAAACGACTATGCAAGAGAACCATGTAGTTACTTAAATTCCATGTGCATTACACGTACACCAAAATAAAATACATGCCACAGCCACATCATCACCACTACCCATGTGACTGAACACGCCAATGTGTGCCACAACTTAACTAAATTTATGTACTTAGAACGATTTCACGTTTTGGAAGCGAATTAGACAACACCATATATATACTGGTTGCAAAATATTATGGTTTGGTATGTTACATATACTATACTTACCAACCAACGCATGCACAATGAATCATCATATAAAGCTCACCTAATAATTCCATATACCAAATCCAAGTTTACGACAGTCTCTATCTAATGCTAAAAACATCTTAATTATTCAATAAGCATGGCCTTGTAGCTTATCTAGAAGTGCATCAATCACACATGCATAACTTGCAGATGCAGAATGGTTGTTTATTATGGCATTTGGACACCATGCAGCAGTATTCCTGACAATATATATATTTGTCGTGGTGTTAATCATGGCAGCACCAAAGGAGTGCCAATGGTGTTTACAAAAGGGGCAAGCTAGCAAATGGTGGCGTTGGCGCGAGATTGGGTAGCAAGCATGTAGATACACGATGTACCCAGGTTCAGGGCCCTCGCGATGAGATAAAACCCCTACTCCTGCTTCTGTCTCTCTACTAACGATGCACATATTACAATGTTGCTCTTGGATCTATGTTCGAGTGGGAAAGTGGATGAGAATGTGTGTGTCTTCGATCCCGCTCTAGGGGCGCTGGGCCATTCCTTACTAGTGGACTTACCAGCTGATACGTCTCCAACGTATCTATAATTTCTGATGTTCCATGTTGATATTATGCCAATTGCTACATGTTTTCTCCCTTCTTTATAGCATTTTTACACGTTTTCCGCGACTAACCTATTAACAAGATTCCAAGTGCCAGTTCCCTATTTTCTGCTGTTTTTGATTTCAGAAAACGTGTTCTGGAAATATTCTCGGAATTGGACCCGACGAATCCCGAAGTTTCTATTTTCCCCGGAAGCATCCAGAAGTCCGAAGAGGAGTCGAAGACGGGCACCAGGGGGCCCTCACCATAGCCAGGTGTGCCCCCCCTTGGTCGCGCCTGGGGGTGGTGAGGCCACCCTGGTGGCCCACCAACATCACCCTTTCGCCTATTTATTCCCCTCCGAAGGAAAACCCTACGTACCTGATAAAAAATCCCCAAAAAGTTCCACAGCTGCCGTCGTCGTCAACCCTAGATCAGGGGGGTTCTGAAGCTGTCTCCCGGCACCCTGCCGGAGAGGAGATCATAACCGAAGGCCTCTTCATCACCATGCCTGCCTCCGGAGTGATGTGTGAGTAGTTCATCCTTGGACTACGGGTCCATAGCACGGCGGGATTTCTGGTAAATAAAGCTCTCTCAGTTGTCGAGTTCGCGGCGGAGGAAGACTCAGCATGAAGGCCAGCCGCCCCGTAGTAGCTAGATGGTTGTTTTCTCCTCCTATGCCTCAATGTTTAGATCTCGTGAGCTGCCTAACATGATCGAGATTGTTCTTATGTAATTCTATGTGTTGTGTTTGCTGGGATCCGATTCATATTAAACTTATGCCAAGTTGACTATAGTCTTTATTGCATATGTTATTTGTGATCTTGCATGCTTTCCGTTGCTAGTGGTTGCTCTGGCCAAGTAGTTGCTAGTGACTCCAAGAGGGAGTATTTATGCTCGATGGTTGGGTTCATGCCTCCTTTTCGCCTATGCTCGAGTGACAGAAACGTGACGGGGGAGCATGTGATGTCGCCACTAGGGAGAAAACAACGGTGTGAGTGCCCGCGTGCACAATCATTGCTTACATCACACACATTACTTAATGCGATTATATGTTACTTGCAACTTAATACCTGAGGGGGTTCGGATGATAACCTGAGGGTGGATTATTAGTCATAGATGCAGTTGGATTACGGTCTATGTATATTGTTGTAATGCCCGCACTAAATATCATGTAGTCATCATGTCATGAATGTGCACTACGGTGCAACCTCTATTTGTCAATTGCCCAGCTGTAATTTGTTCACCAAGCATGCTATCTTTTATGGAGAGACACCACTAGTGAACCTATGAAGCCCGGTCCATTTTCCTACACTGTTAAACAAGCCACTACAATTCCCTGCTTTCTTTACTTACTGCAAGCATACACCATTTTCCACACTATACGTCTAATCTTTGTTTTCAGCAAGACCGGTGAGATTGACAACCTCACTGTACCGTTGGGACAAAGTATTTTGGTTGTGTTGTGTGAAGGTTCCGCGTTGTTGCTGACACCAGTGAGGCGCCATCACCACAGTCAGTGGCATCAACCTTTCGAAGATCCCATTTCTCCTACTAGATTGGTAACCTTGGTTCTTAACTAAGGGGAATTCTTACCGATGTACTCATCACACCCTCTGTCGGGGGGTTACCCCCGAGTAGGGTAAAGGCAAGTGGTAAAGGCGTCTTACGGAAGAGAGGTTTGGTCGAGTAGCCGACTACCCGGTACCCGCTACCCGATCGACTGCTACTCGGTCTCACCTCAAGATGACCAGAAGGAAGAATCGTTTCATTTACGTTCGAGTAGAAGGTTGGCCCGAGTACAATTGGCGGGAACAATTGGCGGGAACCTACTCGGGCCAAAAAGTCAAAGGAGCCGTTCTGACACAGGATCCCGCTATCTGGGTCGTACTTGGCAGCATTCGAACTACTGTTCATCTGGGACCGGCCTGCCTGACAGTGACAGCATGGAAGCAGGCCGTGGCAGGATAAGGGGGGCCTACTCTGTGCTTAGGTACAGTGATACCAGTCTGTCCCCTAGTTTTGCCCAACGACTTTCCAGATGAAGCCAAGGTTAGGAACCAAAGCTGTCAGCGGGAACCCGGAAGAAGGACGATGTGCACACAATGTCGACACTTGTCCATGTTTGGACGTATCCGGCTGGGCACCATGTATATAAGGTGCCCCGCCGCCTCCTGCGTGAGGATCGGACACAGGATCGAACACATCTTGACCTAGAGGGAACCCTAGTTCTTGACCTAGTTCATCATCTAGAGGAGAGTGGCTACTCGGTAGCAAGAACCTTGTACTGTGGCTACTCGGTGAGATACCAAAATACACAAAGAGAGGCATGAGTAGGGGTTTTACCTCCTCACGAGGGCCCTGAACCTGGGTAGATCGCGTTGTTTGCAGTGTTTACTTCGTACCTCACGCGGCTACTCGTCGCGTGATCCCTCCCCGAGCACCTCCAGCGTCCTTCGTCCCCACATCTTTAGCCATCCCATGGCATCTGCCGTGACACCACCACGACAGTTGGCGCCCACCGTGGGGCAACCAGCGGCGCTGGCTGGAGTTTCTGTTCGGACGGGATCTTCTTCAGCGGAGCGCGTGGTCTGTGGCCTTGTCCACAGATTCGGCTCCTTCGACTTCGTCACCGATAACGCCGGCTGTTTCGGCGGCGTGGCCATGCCTGAGGGCGGCTCGGTGATCTCCTTCGGCTCTTACCTCGTCTACGTCGCCACCGTCGCCAACCGCGCGTACCCTGAGCTGGTGCATGACGCGGAGGATCCTCCCGCGGTGATTGCTGCTCGCGGAAGGCCCGCATGCAGCTCTGCGAGCTGCGCTGAGGTGATGGTGACGGGATTGGCGGCAAACACTGGGGCAGCCGCTACTGGCGCTGCGGCCGTCGTCGAGGAGGTTGACGAACCGCCTGCTGGTGGCAGGACTCACCGGTCCTACGAGAGGGAGAACAACTTGCCGCCTTCCACGTCTACGGTCATCCCCGCGTCTGCTACGCGACCTGGTATGCCCACTCCCACCGACGTCGAGCTCCTAGCCGCGAGGGAGCAGCTCGAGCGGCAACGCCAGGAGCTGCTTGCCGAGCAGGCGGAGTTGGACAAGATCAGGCTTGAGCTGAGTCTAGACCAGCTCGAGTACAACAAGGCTCACGGCTTCACGCCAGTCGCCAGGAGGCCTAGCAGAGTAGGCGCTACGCGGTGCAACTTGGGTGTCGAGATGGCAACGGTTGCGGAGGTGCCCGCTCAGTCCGCCACCGCGAACACCTTCACAAGGCCAAGGTACAGCACACCCGCCAAGACGCTCAGGGCTGCAGAGGCCGTGGCTGCCGAGTTGCCGCGCCTGGATGGAGAGGCGCGTCTCAGGCAGCAGGAGAGGCTCAACGAGTTGGTGTTGGAGGCCGCTAGGCAGAACGAGGAGTTCCGGAAGGCCAACCCGGGTGCTGGAGCTTCGCAGGTGGTTCACTCGCACGCGGCTAGATCTAACGATCAGGCCTCATCTCCACATCCTAGCCGCGAGAAGAGCCGCAGCGGGCGTTCGGGCAGAGACATGCAAATGCAGGTGTATGACCCGGCTGCTGCCGCGAAACAGGTTGCTGTGCCGCAGCAGCCCGGGCGGGAACACAACGCTGCAAGAGCAGGCTCTCAAGCCCATCAAGCTCAAAGCCGTGCCCGAGAAGCCGCACGTCCAGGTTCTTCTCGGCAACCCGCAGCCCAGCCTACTCGGCAGAGGCAGCAGCCGCGCCCAGTGGCGCCAGTTGCCAACCCGGTGGACCTGCAGCTGTGCAGGTGGACAGGTATGATGATGGCTACTCGGCTATGGAGATGGCTGGCTATGATATTCATGACCGTGTTGGTGAGCGCGTGCTGGCGCCGGGAGATGCGAGGCATCAGTTGGACCGGATCAGCTTGTCGGCGCGGCTGGAGAGCACGGGTCCCCCTGGCCCCGAGTGCTTTGGGCCGCGCATCATGAACGAGCCTTCCGTGAAGGGCTTCCAGCTCGCAAGAGGCACCAAGAGCTACAATGGCAGCACCAAGCCGGAAGATTGGATGAATGACTATGTCACCGCGGTCCATATCGCGAATGGCAACAGGAGATGGGCGGTGCACTATGTGCCGCAGATGCTAGAGGGTCCAGCTCGCACTTGGCTCAACAACTTGCCCAAGAACAGCATTAACTGCTGGCTGGACTTCTCGGATGCCTTCATCAGCAACTTCACGAGCACGTACAAGAGGCCGAATAGGCCACAGCAGCTATCAGCTTGCAGGCAGCGAGAAGACGAGACGGACCGCGAGTATCTTACTCGGTGGAGCACTCTGAGGAACACCTATGAGGGTGTGAACGAAGCACAGGCCATCACTTGGTTTGCGCAAGGATGCAGGCATGGCAGTATGTTGTGGCAGAGATTGCAGAGGGAGATGCCGAACACTCTGGCGGAGACCATCAAGATTGCGGATCAGTACGCACTCGGTGATCCTACTCAGCCGCTGATGGACTCCTCTGAGCCGAGAAGAAACTTCAACAGCAGCAAGCGCAACGAGTTCCGCAACAAGCGCCGAGTAGATACTCGGTATGATCCTGAAGAGGTGAATGCAGTGAATGTGGGAGGCGGTGGTGGCCAAAGGCAGAAACCTGCTGGAGCCTACGGGCAGAACCAGAACCAGGGCCAGGTCAACAAGAAACCGTTCCGTACTGCTCAGTCGGGTAGCGGGAACTCCGAGCAGCCGAAGAAGTTTGTCTTTGATGACATGAAGGATGGCCCATGCAGCTTTCACACTCACCACCCCTCGAGGCCTGCTAACCACACTACTCGGCAGTGCGAGTGGTGCGAGGCGATCAAGAGTGACGGCTTGCCCCCTCCTCCTCCTCTGCCGGCAGCCAATGCCAATGTGCAGCCTACTCGCGCACCCGCAGCTCGGCCGCCAGTGTACCCGAGAAGAGAGAATGTGAACCAAGTGGCTTTAGGAGCCAACCAGAACTTCAACAACGAGAGATACCGCAACAACAACAACAACTACAACCGCAACAACAACAACAGAGGCAACAACAACAACAATGGCAACAACGGGGGCAATGGCTCCAATCAGTACCAAGAGCACCATGAGAGCTACATGATCTTCACTTCTGAGGCAGTCGACAAGCAATCACAGCACAGGCGGGCCATGGAGGTCAATGCAGTGATTCCTGCTGTCCCTCACTACATGTATTGGTGTGACCAGGAGATCAGGTGGACCCGAGCAGATCATCCCAAGGTGATGCCCAACCCGGGTACCTATGCCTTGGTGCTGGATCCTACCTTCCTGGGTCCCGAGAAGAATGTGAGGTTCAGCAAGGTGCTAGTCGACAACGGCAGCAGCATCAACATTGTGTATAAGGACACACTCGAGAAGCTTGGCCTGGCCGAGAACATGATGCTGCCCAGCAAGACCACCTTCCATGGCATTGTGCCCGGGATCTCGTGCAACCTGATTGGCCGAGTGTGGATTGATGTGCTATTCGGTACCCGGGAGAACTGCCGCACAGAGCGCCTGCAGTTTGAGGTGGTGGATCATCAGAGTCCCTATGCTCTACTCGGCAGGCCTGCTCTGAGAAGTTCATGGCCTCTACTCATGTTGCATACCTGAAGATGAAGATCCCTGGTCCCAATGGCATAATCACTATCGCTGGCGACTACAAGAAGTCCATGGAGTGTGCCTCAGCTAGCTCCAAGCTGGCAGAGTCGATGGTGATCGAGGCCGAGAAGAAGAAGATGTACGAGGTGGTGGCCATGGCTCAGTCCGCACAAGCTGGTGCACAAGGTGTGCCGAGTACCCAGCATGGTACTGCCTTCCAAGCTGCCAAGGAGACCAAGACAATCCAGGTCGACCCCGAGTTCCCCGACCGCGTAGCCATCATTGGTTCCGGGTTGGCGGAGAAATAGGAAAGCGAGCTCATCCACTTCCTCCGTGAGAATCGGGACGTGTTCGCCTGGACTAATGAAGATCTACCAGGAGTCCCGAGGGAGTTGGTTGAGCACTCTTTGCATGTGCGTCCTGACGCCAAACCAGTGAAGCAGGCTATGCGCCGTTTCGGAGATGAGAGAAGGAAGGCCATTGGTGACCAGATCACCAAGTTACTGATAAGCAACTTCATCATGGAAGTGCTGCATCCGGATTGGCTAGCCAACCCGGTCATGGTCGAGAAGAAGAAGGGGGATCCCAAGGCTGCCACTGCATGG
Organism: Alopecurus myosuroides; assembly: GCA_028641055.1. Lineage (NCBI taxonomy): Eukaryota > Viridiplantae > Streptophyta > Magnoliopsida > Poales > Poaceae > Alopecurus > Alopecurus myosuroides. Next base: position 572,613,070 of record CM054057.1, read on the forward strand.
CGCATGTGCGTCGACTACACCGACTTGAACAAGGCATGCCCCAAGGATCCTTTCCCGCTACCCCGCATCGATCAGGTGATCGATTCCACTGCTGGTTGTGAACTGTTGTCTTTCATAGATGCCTACTCTGGTTTCCACCAGATTGCACTCAACCCTGCCGATCAAATAAAGACTGCTTTCATTACCCCGTACGAGGCTTATTGCTATCGTGTCATGTGTTTTGGCTTGAGGAATGCGGGTGCAACCTATCAGAGATGCATGCAGAAATGCTTGCACGACCAGCTCGGCAAGAATGTGCAGGTGTACGTAGATGACATTGTCATCAAAACGAATAAAACACATACTCTGCTTGCCGACCTGGAGGAAACCTTTGCTAACCTACGCAAGTACAAAATGAAACTGAATCCGAGTAAGTGCACCTTTGGTGTACCGGCTGGAAAGCTACCCGGTTTTCTGGTTTCTAGTCGGGGCATTGAAGCCAATCCTTCTAAGATAAAAGCTATTGAGAGCATGTCTTTACCGAGATCACTGAAAGATGTGCAGAAGTTCACAGGTTGTTTGGCATCTCTGAGCCATGGGCCGAATGGGCGAGAAGGCCCTGCCTCTGTACCAACTAATGAAGAAAAGTGACAAGTTTGTCTGGACTCCCCAAGCGGATGTGGCATTCAATGAGCTGAAAGCAATGCTGGCAAGTGCTCCCATCCTGGCTAGTCCGCTACCCAAGGAGCCAATGCTGCTATATATTGCTGCGACTAACCGAGTAGTCAGCGTGGTGATTGTGGTGGAGCGAGAAGAAGAAGGCAAGAGTGTGCAGCGCCCAGTATATTATCTCAGTGAAGTGTTGTCCAGCTCCAAGCAAAACTATCCGCATTACCAGAAGATGACATATGGTGTGTACCTGGGCGCCAGGAAGCTGAAGCATTATTTCCAGGAGCACCCTATCACAGTTGTGAGCTCTGCTCCCATCTCGGATATCATGGGCAACAAGGAGGCGAGTGGCAGAGTAGCCAAGTGGGCGATTGAGCTAGCCGCGTACGCTCCCGCGTATGCGAGAAGAGACGCCATCAAGTCGCAAATCCTGGCGGAATTTCTTGTGGACTGGGCCGAGGTGCAATATGAACCTCCTGCTCCAGTTTCCAATTACTGGAAGATGCACTTTGATGGCTCAAAGGTGAAAGAAGGCCTTGGCGCTGGTGTTGTGCTTACGTCACCCAAGCGAGATCAGCTAAAGTATGTGCTGCAGATTCATTTCAAGGCATCCAACAATGTAGCCGAGTACGAGGCAGTGGTGCATGGTTTGCGAGTAGCAAAGGAGGTTGGTGTGCAGCGCATTATATGCTATGGCGATTCAGATCTGGTGGTGCAGCAAGTCTCGGGTACCTGGGATGCTTTGGATACCAACATGGCATCGTATCGTTTCCTGGTGCAGTCTATGACTGGTTTCTTCGAGGGTTGTGAGTTCCAGCACATTCACCGAGCAGAGAATGAAGCAGCAGATGAGTTGTCCAAGTTGGGATCTTCTCGGCAGTCCATCCCGGCGGGAATCGCCTTGGAGCATTTGAGGAAGCCATCCATCAAGCCTTCTCCCAACTCGGAGTCTATATTTGTCCCTTCTCTGCCAAGTGAGGAATCTGATCCAATGGAGATTGACTGGGAGAGTGCTGCAGGAAACCCGGGGACTGCCGTCCTCTACTCGGGGACTGCCATTCCCTACTCGGGGACTGTCACTCCTTACTCGGGGACTGCCACTCCCTACTCGGGGACTGTCACTCCTTACTCGGGGACTGCCGTTCCCTACCCGGGGACTGCCATTCCTTACTCGGGGACTGCCGCCCTCAACCCGGAGGCCGTCGCATTCATTGAAGAAGTTCTCGCCAATCGATCTGGGCTGCAGAGAAGCGCTCCTACTCCTCCCGAGCAACCGCAAGAGCCTGCCCCAATGGAACTGGACGAACCAGTGTTTCCCATACGGGAGACGCCGAGTTGGGCTATGCCCATATTATCCTTTCTAAGGGACGGCACTCTACCTGAAGATGAGGTAACTGCGAGGCAGATTCAGAGAAGATCCAAGGGCCACACTATTGTCCGAGATGTGCTGCACAAGAGAAGTGCCACCGGCGTGCTGCAACGTTGTGTGAGCCCAGAAGAGGGAGAAGAAATTCTGGTGGAGATACATCAAGGGGAATGTGGGCATCACGCCTCTTCTCGGGCTTTGGTCAAGAAAGCCTTTCGGCATGGCTTATACTGGCTCACGGCTCTGCAACAAGCTGAAGATATTGTGAGGAAGTGCAATGGCTGCCAGATGTTCGCAAGTAAGATTCACATGCCTGCTTCCGAGTTGAAAACAATTCCTATCACATGGCCGTTTGCCGTTTGGTGCTTGGATATGGTTGGCCCCTTCAAACCGGCTAAGGGCAACATGACACATATCTTGGTCATGGTGGACAAGTTCACCAAGTGGATTGAAGTGAAGCCTATTCGAAAGTGCGATGGGGTCACAGCTGTGAAATTCGTGAAGGATGTGATCATGAGATATGGCTACCCGCACAGCATCATCACCGACAACGGTACCAACTTCGCAGAGGGGGCAATGGTGCGATTCTGCAGAGATAAGCATATCCGACTAGACGTTGCGTCAGTCGCGCACCCTGCCTCCAATGGGCAAGTTGAGAGAGCAAATGGAATGGTACTGGCAGGCATAAAGCCAAGGCTGATTGAGCCGTTGCTGAAAACACCTGGGTGTTGGCTAGAAGAGTTGCCAGCGGTGTTGTGGAGTCTAAGGACTACCCCTAACCGGTCAACCGGCTACACGCCATTCTTCTTGGTATACGGGGCTGAGGCCGTGTTGCCAATAGACTTAGAGCATGACTCCCCCCGAGTAGCCCTCTACACTGAGGTGGAGGCGAGAGAAGCTCGAGAAAACGACGTTGACCTGCTTGAAGAAGCAAGAGAGCTGACTCTGTCACGTTCGGCTATCTACCAGCAAAACCTGCGGCGTTATCATAGCCGAAAGGTGAACCCAAGGGTTTTCCGAGAAGGAGACATGGTCCTTAGGCTTGTGCAGCGCACAGCCGGGATGCACAAGTTGTCTCCTCCATGGGAAGGGCCTTTCATTGTGAGCAAAGCGCTGCACAATGATGCGTACTACCTTGTAGATGTGCGCCCATCGCAGGCGAACAGGGCAGATAAAGCTGGAGAGGAAACCAAGCGCCCTTGGAATGTAGCTCTACTCCGTCGTTTTCATTCGTAAGCAAAGATGTGTATGTACCCTCTTATCCGAGTTGAAATTCTACCCTGCAATCTGAAATTGTTCTCGGGGACTGCCCTCGTCCAAAATTGTTCTAAGTGTTTTTACTCGGCTTTACCCTTTGTCTATTCGGTTGCTCCACTTCGGAACTCATAAGCATATTGAGTACTGTGTTTAAACCTATATGCCAACTCTTCGACTCTGCTGTTGTCCGAAACCCGGCTTCATGGCAAGCAAGAGAACAAGCAAAAGGTCAATGAGCACAAGAAAATCGCTAAGGAAGAAAAAGTGCAGGAACCGAGTAGGGTGTTTTGTTACTTTTGTTCTCTGTTCGTCTTTTCGGCTAAGTGGTGGGCTACGTTACTATGATTGTTTCTAAGCGGCTAAGTATTTGCAGCTCTACTCTTTGATTCTTGTGACCCGAATACCAAAAAAGCAACAAGTTGCAGGTAGAGCAGAGATGAAAAGATAGAGTGAATAAGAAACGCAACTCGGGGACTCGCATGGAAACGCAACCCGGCATCGAGCCAGGGCTGCTCAAAATGACTAAATTGAAGATAATGTGTGGAAATAAAATTGAGTAGCAAGAAATGCATAAATAAGTCTGATACATATGCTCCCGGCATCCCGGGGATCTGATAAATGTGCAAGTGAAAAGTATGCAGGTAAAATCATGTGGAGGAGGCAGTGTTGTCAGTGCTGGCATTGGCTGCTGCATCTTCTGTGGTGGCCCTGGCTGCCGCATCTTCCTCGGCGCTGGCATGGGTGGCATCCGCCTCCGACTGGACGGTGGCGGACTCTTCCATCTCGACGTCCTGCTCGGTGGCTGCCAAGTCAGAAGTGGCCGTGGCCACCGAGATGGGCCCTGGAGCTGTAGAGGAACCAGAGGCTCGGCTGGGGGCGAGTATCGTGTCGTCAAGAGCGGCTCCTGAAGAGGTGCCGAAGTCGAGTGTGGCGGTGTCGATGTGCTCAGCCTCCTCATCGCTACTCGCGACGGCCGTGGCCTTCCCCTTCCCGGCCTTGCTCTTGGGGGAGTCGAAGAAACCCGACTCCAGTTTAGAGTCTGTCTCCTCATCATCTTCCTCGTCCTCCTCCACCTCGGTGTCGGGCTCGGGAGGCCGTCGATGATCTCCGTCTCAGCGCACTCCGCCACTTCATACGCGATCAATTTGCGCGCGGCCACGCAGTTGGGGTCTGTCTCCCACTTGGAGTTGTCGCTTCCCGCGGATGAGTTGCATGTTAAGATTTTCGTACCAGGAGGCGATGCAAAGGAGCATCAAGTCCGCGCTTGCCCGAGCTCCAGAAGCACGCCACTTCTTCAACTCGGCCTTCACATTCTGTAGCTTGAGAGCGAGGCCCCGGATGGTTGTTGGCTCAGGATCCTCAGGCCAGAAGAGCTTGTGAAGCTCAAAGCCCACGCGCACGAGGTCAGTACCAACGCCGGCTAGGTTCGAACTGGCCTCGCATCACCAGCATGCTGTCTTCAATTTCGGCCCTGGTGTCCTCTGGCTCGCCATTCGCAGCACATGCTGCTTGGGCCTTGGCCAGAGCGGGCACACAGGAAGAAATAATGGCAGGAAAGATCTCTGGGAAAACAAGTAAGAAATTCAGAATCAGAGAAGAAAGGAACCGGGTAGAGGAAGAACCGAGAAGAAATTCGACCGAGAAGAGAAAGATGCAGAGAAGAGAAAGCTTACTCTTAAGCTCGATGCGCAGCGCCTGCAGCTGGGTTTTCCAGGATTCTTCATTGGATATGTGCTTCTCCTGGATCTGGCGCAGAGTATCCATCTGTGCGAAGAGCCCAGCATTGGCCTTTGTCAGTACCTCGCACTCCTGCTTGAGGGTATTGATTCTGGCATTGAAGGTTGTCTCGGCTTTGGCCTTCTCGGCGATCGCTCTGTCCCTCTCGGCGCCAAGAGTGATAGCATCCTGGAGTGCCTTCTGCAGCTGGAGTTGCAGTTCCGCCACCTCTGTGGTGTGGTTCTTCACCAACTCGACAGCCTGGTCGGACAGCTGCTTCTGCACCTCTTCCGGTTTGACGCAGTCTTGATGTTCTTCAACAAACAACTTATGATCTTCTGCGGAGAGACAAACAAGGTAGAGAAGCAGAGAAGAAACAGAAACATAATCAAATCGAGTAGACGGAGGTTTACCTTCCAGCTTCTTGATGGTGTTCTCGGCATTCGCAACAAACGAACGGCACTTCTCGTGCTCCTCAGTTAAGGTCTTCAGGTTCTCTGCAGAGTAGGAATGGTTAGCGCAAAAAGAAAGCAGAAGCGGGCGTAAACAAAAAACGCAGTAACCGCGCAGCTCAAAGCATACCTTTTACTTCAGCCAGCTGCTGAGTGCTATCATTAGCATTCTTGCTCGCTGCCTCCGCAGCTGTCTTCTCCTTTTCCAGTGCAGCAATTCGCCTCCTGGCGATAGCATGATTCCAGAGGAGCACGCGATACAGATTGGTACGCTTCAGAACGTTATCCTGAGAAGCGGGAAGAGAGCAAGTTAGGCAAAGAAGTGAAGATTCAACCCGAGTAGGAGGCTACTCGGAGAGTATCCGTCTACTCGGCCAGAATCTCGGGGACTGGGTGATGGTAAAGGAAAATGAAGACGGGTAGGAGAAAAGAAAAATTCAGCTCGGAGAGAACAAGTAAGACTTACCGCATAAGCTTGCTCGACATCTTCGGCATTCTTGCGATGCAGGAACATCTTGGCGGCAAGAGTGGCAGTCTCGGTGGAGACAGTCACTGGTTTGTAACCCAAATCCACCTTGTTCCACTCAACGCGCATGTAGTCGATTGCGCCCAATCCAAGGCCGTGCCAGTTGTCCGTGCCGAGAACCTTGCTGTCCCACTTGGCGTCGATGAAGCCAATGGTGTCGAGTACCTGCTCAAGGCTCCGTGATGTTATTGCTGGATCCTGGACTCCCCGAGAAGCAATAGTAATGGACTTGCTCTGATTCGGAGCTGGGGGAGGGGAGTTCACGGCTACGGCTTTCCTTCCCCTCTGGAGGGCAAGTTGTTTATCCTGGGGAGAGAAGCCGATTTGTCCTTGTTGGCTGACCTGCACCATGTAGTCTGGGAAGCAAGGTTGACCAGCAGCAGCAAGAGCGGCGGAGGTAGCAGTAGCAACCGGGCCGGGAGCGCGAATAACCAACGATCCAGTCGAGGTTGGCGGTGGCATCTGATCTCTGGCTCGTTTCTTCGCTTCTCCTTCTCGCTCGCTGCTTCTCGGGCTCCGTGGCCGTCTTTCCTTCAGCCTTGGCCTTCGTCCTCTCGGCTTCTGCCTTCTCGTCGGCTTCTTTCTCGGCTTTTGCCTTCTCGTTTCCTTCTCGGCAGTCCTCTTCTCGACTGCCTCCTTCAGGGCATCTAGGGCCTGTTGCCTGGCTGGGTTCTGGTTCTGTGGCACTGAGGAGGAAACTGGCGGTGTAGTGCCTTGAACAATGGGTGGCACCACGGAACCGTCACCTTGCGAGTCATCTGGCTGGGTGTTACTAAGCAGCCCTTGTGGTGGGATGCTCTTGCTCAGATTCTGGCCGCTCAAGGGCGGCGGTGTCCTGCATCTCCTGGTCCTGATTCTCCTCGGCATTGCTGGCCGGAGGAGGCGCTCTTTCCTGATGAGCAGCAGTGTCCCGTGCTGCTGACGATGCACGGTTCTGCTGTTCTGCTTCTGCTCCTTGGGTGTTAGTGGCGTCATCCTCCTCATCGTCGAGATTGATCAGGGGTACTGGTGGTTTCTTGGCCTGGTCGGGCGCGCGAGAACGGCATTCGCGTCCATGGGAGGTCTGCCGAGAAAGAAAGAATCAGAAATTAGAAGGAGATTGGGGAAAACAGCACAGCGCGAGAGGAGAAACGACCGAGAAGAAAACTTACGCAGTGGTGGAAGGGAGCTTTCGCCTCGGCTTCTTCACGACCGCCTTGGTCGGCTTCTTCTTCTCGGCTAGCTTCTTCTTCTTAGCTGGAGGCTCTTGGGCCCCACTGCCAGTACGCTTGCGGGTGTCAGGAGCGGCAACGGACAGAGGCTTGACGACAAGGGCCGTTTTGCCCTCGTTCCCATCTTCATCCTCACCATCATTCTCCTCAGCGACCTCATCTGTGGATTCAAAAGAAAAGAGGAGCGAATCAGAAACAGCAAACAAAGGATTGGTGCTTCTCGGGAGCAAACAGAGTGAATGCGTTATTACCGTCGAATTCATCGTCAGACCAGTTGTGAAGAGATGATTCGGCCTCGCGTTTCTCCGTCGTTGGGGAGCGTGGGAGATTGATCTGATCCGCGGCATCGAAGGAGGGCACATCGTCCTCCTCGCGATCGGCAAAGAAGTTGCCATCGAAGCGCTCGCAGCTTTCAATTTTCTGGCGAGTAAGGATCTGAAAAACAGAGAAGGGCCACAGATTAGCCGAGTATCAGGAAGGAATTCTACTCGGATAGGCGTGCAAACACAAAGCACACTAAGCCTAGGCAGCTCACTAATTGTTTCTACCCGATAGGCGTGCAAACACAAAGCATACGAGGCCTAAGCATGATTGCTGAATATCCTACACGGAAAGGCGTGCAGGCACAAAGCACACAAAGCCTAAGGATTGTTCCCTAGTAGGCTACCCGACAAGGCGTGCAAGCACAAAGCACATTAAGCCTAGGCAATTCGGCTAAATATCCTACTCGGTGCAGAAGACAATGGCTACTCGCGGCAAGAAGAAGAATCATCTACTCGGAAAGCATATGCAAAAACAGAGTAAGGAGGACGTACCCGCTCAATCGGCTTCGTGCGGCTATACGGGACGAACCCGTACTGCCAATTGTCGCCGAGGCTCGTCATCAAGATGGCCCTTGCGTGCCCGGGAACATCAATGTTGTCGATCTCGATGGTTGTCGTCCTGGTGCAGTCGCGGGGGCCTCCCATGTAGCACATGAGATGGCAGCGCTCCTGCAGAGGTAGCACTCGGCGCTGGATCCAGCAAGCCACCGGATCATCATTCTTGAGGCCTTGCTCTATCAGCCAACCAAGCCTCTTCTCTATCTCGATGGCGTTGTCGTCATTGGCGAGCTTCTCCCTTCTTCCCGGTGGGAGCACGGAGGCTCCAGGCGGGAAGGTTGATCCTGTCATTTACCTGGGCTCCTTCGGTGGCGGGGATGTTCTTGATGTAGAAGAATGTCTTCTGCCACATTCGGACGGAGTCCAGCCCCTTGACACGGGGATGGTTCGTCCCGGACCGCTGCACCATCATGGCGCAGCCGGTGTCGGTGGCGCGGCCAACGCCCGCGGTGTCCTTCTTCCCGGTGGTCTGCTGGCGGAGGTGGAAGTACCTCAGCCAGGTATCCGTCGTCGGGTGGATGCCGAGGAAGGCCTCGCACACCACGGCGTGGTAGGCGAGGAAGACGACGGCATTGGGCGGCAGATGATGCATCTGAAGGCCGAAGTGGTCAAGGAACTTACGGAGGAAATCAGAGGCCGGCAGTCCGAAGCCGCGCTCGAAGTGCGACATGAACACCACGCGCTCACCCTCCCGTGGGGTTGGCACGAGTTCATCGTCAGGCGCCCGGCACTCCACGCCGGGAGGAACTCTCCTGGTATTCACGAGCCAGGCGAAATCTTCACTAGTGACGATTGAGCCCGCCCAGCCGGCTTTAGCCATCGTTGCAAGTAGGAGGAGTGGAAGAAATTGGACGGAGTTGGTTGGGCGAATTGAGTCCGCGGCGGCGTGAAAGCTTGCGCGGCGGCGGAGAGCTCGGTGGCGGAGGAAAGCAGAGGACGAAAGAGGAATAGTGCAAGGGGAGGGGAAAAGGAAGTTACCGGCGGGGGTATTTATACCCTCTCCGCGGGTTTACCGTTACCATCGGCGTAGTGGGATCAATCGTGGCCATGATCGCTGTGTGGCGGGGCCTGTGGCCGGATAGAAACGCACGCAAGCGCGGAACGCGCGCGTAACGGCCACAGTGGATCCCACGACCAAATCGTGGCCTATTATTACGATTGATGGGACATAACGAGCCGGTGGGCCCGCCCCGTGAAAACTGGGCGCGTGGCACGATGTGTCGTGGGCAGCGAAACGACAGGGTCGTGGATGCTTGACACGCGTCCGGTTGCGGCACGGACGGCTGGATGGTGCTCTGCGCCGCGAGGGCTCAATTCAAGAAAATTCTCTAAGTCTTTTTACTCGTTATAGAGTAGAAAGCAAGTGCTACTCGGAAGACAAGAGACACAAGATAATTGTCAGAGTACTACTCGGAGGCCTTTTACTCGGCATCTTGAGGTTCAAGGGCTATGAGGCAAAGATTGATTTTAAGCTGGCAGAGCCTAAGTGAACGAGTTCGCAAGACTCAACCAGCTTCGGGGACTGCTGTCGGGGGGTTACCCCCGAGTAGGGTAAAGGCAAGTGGTAAAGGCGTCTTACGGAAGAGAGGTTTGGTCGAGTAGCCGACTACCCGGTACCCGCTACCCGGTCGACTGCTACTCGGTCTCACCTCAAGATGACCAGAAGGAAGAATCATTCAAGTTCTCTACGTTCGAGTAGAAGAGTTGGCCCGAGTACAATTGGCGGGAACAATTGGCGGGAACCTACTCGGGCCAGAAAGTCAAAGGAGCCGTTCTGACACAGGATCCCGCGTATCCTGGGTCCGTACTTGGCAGCATTCGAACTACTGTTCATCTGGGACCGGCCTGCCTGACAGTGACAGCATGGAAGCAGGCCGTGGCAGGATAAGGGGGGCCTACTCTGTGCTTAGGTACAGTGATACCAGTCTGTCCCCTAGTTTTGCCCAACGACTTTCCAGATGAAGCCAAGGTTAGGAACCAAAGCTGTCAGCGGGAACCCGGAAGAAGGACGATGTGCACACAATGTCGACACTTGTCCATGTTTGGACGTATCCGGCTGGGCACCATGTATATAAGGTGCCCCGCCGCCTCCTGCGTGAGGATCGGACACAGGATCGAACACATCTTGACCTAGAGGGAACCCTAGTTCTTGACCTAGTTCATCATCTAGAGGAGAGTGGCTACTCGGTAGCAAGAACCTTGTACTGTGGCTACTCGGTGAGATACCAAAATACACAAAGAGAGGCAGGAGTATGGGTTTTACCTCCTCACGAGGGCCCTGAACCTGGGTAGATCGCGTTGTTTGCAGTGTTTACTTCGTACCTCACGCGGCTACTCGTCGCGTGATCCCTCCCCGAGCACCTCCAGCGTCCTTCGTCCCCACATCTTTAGCCATCCCATGGCATCTGCCGTGACACCACCACGACACCCTCCTCTTGGGGTTCCCAACACGCCATCACAAGCATCAAGAATTTCTGGCGCCGTTGCCGGGGACTTAAAATTCATCATCATCAAGAAGTCTCCCCGTCAAGACACCATCAAGGCGTAGCAAAGAATTCCTGGCGCCGTTGCCGGGGACTTAAAATTCATCATCATCAAGAAGTCTCCCCGTCAAGGCACCATCAAGGTGTAGCAAAGAATTTATGGCGCCTTTGCCGGGGAGAAAGAAGTCTTCTGGCAAGGGGGGTCTCTCACTCTCAACCTCTTTATTTTGTTTATTGTCTTGTTTTTATTTTTTGTCTTGTTTTGCTTCTTTATATCAAAAACACAAAAAAAAAAGTTTACTTTATAGCTGTTATTTATTTGCTTGCTTTTATTTTGCTAAAATGAGTTCCTTTGAGAATACTAAGTTGTGTGACTTCACTAGCACAAACAACAATGATTTTATTTGCACGCCTATTGCTCCACCTGCTCCTACTGCTCCTTTCTATGAAATTAAATCTGCTTTATTAAATCTTCTATGAAAGAGCAATTTTCTAGTGTTAGTACTGATGATGTTGCTGCTCACCTTAATAATTTTGTTGAACTATGTGAGATGCAAACATATGAAGATGTGGATGGAGATATTATTAAACTGAAATAATTTCACTTCTCTTTGAGAGGAAGAGCTAAAGAATGGTTTCTATCTTTGCCTAGAAATAGTATTGATTCATGGTCTAAGTGTAAAGATGCTTTCATTGGAAAATAGTATCCTCCTGCTAAGATTATATCCCTGAGAAGTGACATAATAATTTTTAAACAATTTGATAATGAACATGTTGCTAAAGCTTGGGAAAGAATGAAAACTATGGTGAAGAATTGTCTCGCTCATGGACTGACTACTTGGATGATTATACAAACCTTTTATGCAGGACTGAATTTCTCCTCAAGGAACATATTGGATTCATCTACTGGAGGGACCTTTATGGCCATCACTTTGGGCAATGGAACAAAGCTTCTTGATGAAATGATGATAAATTATTCAGAGTGGCACACTGAGAGAGCTCCACAAGGTAAGAAGGTAAATTCTGTTGAGGAAACCTCCTCTTTAAGTGAACGGCTTGATGCTATTATGTCTATGCTTGTTAATGGTAAAGCTCAAGTTGATCCAAGTAATGTTCCTTTAGCCTCTTTGGTTGCTCAAGAAGAGCATGTTGATGTGAACTTTGTTAGAAATAATAATTTTAACAACAATAATTTTGGTGGAAACAATTATAAGACCTATCCTCCTAATAATGGTTATGGTGATTGTTATGGCAACTCCTACAATAATAATAAAAGCTCTACCTTTGATCTTGAAAACATGCTTAAAGAATTTATTAGCACACAAACTGCTTTTAATAAATCTGTTGAGGAAAAGCTTGGTAAAATAGATGTTCTTGCCTCTAAAGTAGTTAGCCTTGCTATTGGTGTTGATTTTCTAAAACTGAAGGTTTTTCCACAATATGTTAAACAAAATAAAACTTTGAATGCCATCCAAGTTCAAATAGACAATAATGTTAGGTTGATGATTGAATTACGTGTTAGATGGGAAGAGAAGAAGAACTAGCTAAAAAGAATAATATTGCTAAAGTTTTCACTATCACAACCACTAGTAAAAATGAAGTTCCAAGTGCTAGTAAACCTCCTACTATCAATGATAAAGTAGTTGGTGTTAATAAAGTCCCCACTCCTTTAGTGAAACGTGCTAAATTGCCTAAAACTGCTGAGACTGCTTCTGATAAAAGTCCTGAAATTTTTAGAGACGTGGGAAATAATGGTTCCATTACTTTTGATGATAATAATATTGATTTTGATTATTGCAACATCTCTAAAGTTATTATGTTTATACAAAATCTTGCTAGAAGTCCCAATGCTAGTGCCATGAATATGGCCTTTACTAACCATATTAGCAATGCTCTCATGAAAGTTAGGGAAGAAAAGTTGAAACTTGAGACATCTATCCTTAGAAAATTAGATGATGGTTGGGAGCCTATCATTATTCAGAGTGACACACTGAGAGAGATCCACAAGGTAAAAAGGTAAATTCTGTTGAGGAAACCTCCTCTTTGAGTGAAAGACTTGATGCTATTATGTCTATGATTGTTAATGGTAAAGCTCAAGTTGATCCAAATAATGTTCCTTTAGCCTCTTTGGTTGCTCAAGAAGAGCATGTTGATGTGAACTTTATTAGAAATAATAATTTTAACAACAATGCTTATAGAAATAATTTTGGTGGAAACAATTATAAGCCCTATCCTCCTAATAATGGTTATGGTAATTCCTACAATAATAATAAAAGCTCTACCTCTGATCTTGAAAACATGCTTAGAGAATTTATTAGTACACAAACTGCTTTTAATAAATCCGTTGAGGAAAAGCTTGGTAAAATAGATGTTCTTGCTTCTAAAGTAGATAGCCTAGCTATTTATGTTGATTTTCTAAAACTGAAGGTTTTGCCACATGATGTTGATTTTCTTGAAAACATCCAAGTTCGAATTGACAATAATATTAGGTTGATGGCTGAATTACGTGCTAGGTGGGAAAGAGAAGATGAATTGGCTAGAAAGAATAATATTGCTAGAGTTTGCACTATCACCACCACTAGTAAAACTGAAGATCCAAGTACTAGTCAACCTCCTACTATAAGTGATAAAGGTAGTTGGTGTTAACAAAGTCTCCACCCCTTCGGTGAAACGTGCTAAATTGGCTCAAATTGCTGAAATTGCTTCTGATAAAAGTGCTCAAATTTTTTGAGATGTGGGAGATAATGGTCCCATTACTTTTGATGATAATAATTTTGATTTTGATGATTGCAATATTTCTGAAGTTATTATGTTCCTACAAAAGCTTGCTAGAAGTCCCAATGCTAGTGCCATGAATATGGCATTTACTAAACATATTATCAATGCTCTCATGAAAGTTAGAGAAGAAAAGCTGAAACTTGAAACATATATCCCTAGGAAATTAGATGATGGTTGGGAGACCAATGATTTTTGTTGCAATGCTTTGTGTGATCTTGGTGCTAGTATCTCTGTTATGCCTCAAAAGCTTTATGATATGCTTGATCTACCACTGTTGGAACACTATTATTTGGATGTTCATCTTGCTGATAATGCTAAGAAGAAACGTTTTGGTAAAATTAATGATGTTCTTATTATGGTTAAAAATAACCTTGTCCCTGTTGATTTTGTTATTATGAACATTGAATGCAAAGCTTCTTGTCCTATTGTTTTGGGAAGACCTTTTCTTAGAACTGTTGGTGTTGTTATTGATATGAAAGAGGGGAGTATTAAATATCAATTCACACTCAAGAAAGGTATGGAACACTTTACTAGAAAGAGAATGAAGCTAACTTTTGACTCTATTATTAGAGCCAGTTATGATGTTGATGCTTCCTCACTTGAAAATACTTGAGTTGCTTTCTATGCCTAGCTGAAAGACGTTAAAGAAAAGCGCTACCAGGAGACAACCCGTTTTATTTCTTAGTTTTCAACCCGTTTTCCATCGTTTCTTTCTGTCTGCTTTGCACCTAGGTGTTTTCTATTTCCTTATAAACCCCTCTGTATCTTTTATTTTGTGTCTTTTTTGAGCCAAGTAAAGCCTCTAGTGGAAAGTTGAGACAATATTTCGGATTCCTGCGCAGGAAACAGATTTCTGCTGTCCACTTTTAAATTCGTATAAAATCACAGAAAATTCAAAATGATCTGAGGTTTTTTGTGCATAATCCTGGGCTATATACGCAACTTTTCTTCGTTGAACACTTTTTTATTTGAGCAACAGAAGATTTTTGAAAAAAATCATCTTTACCTGCTGTCCTGTTTTGACAGATTTCTGCCAATAATTGCATTTGCATCTTAATCTCTTTCTTTTGATCTTCTTTTGAGAAAAATAGTTTTAAAAGAAGTTGTGACAGTAACTAATGTGTTTATGAGTGTTAGGCTTGTGTTGAAACTGAATCATGTGAATTTATTATTTCGATTGCACTAATGTTGGTAATGAAGATTGTGAGAAGTTTGGTGTGAAGGAAGTTTTCAATGGTCAAGAGAAGAGGATAATATGACGTGACCAAGAAGAGTGAAGAGACTAAGCTTGGGGATACCCCGGTGGTACATCCCAGCAAATTCCAGGAAGACTCAAGCATCTAAGCTTGGGGATGCCCAAGGCATCCCCTTCTTCATCGACAAATTATCAGGTTACTTCTAGTGAAACTATATTTTTATTCGGTCACATCTTATGTGCTTTACTTGGAGTGTATTTTATTTTTGCTTTCATTTTATTTTTATTTTTGCAATAATCTTGGTTGGACCCCATCATTCTTTTATTGGAGAGTGACACACTCCGCTTTTTCATGAGAATACTTTGTATTCTTAATCGTCTGGCTGCTGCATTTATTTAGCTCATGTTTTGCATTCATCTCTTATTTAGAGCTGTTAGTATTCTCTAGTTTTCATTTCTATATGCTTAGAGAGAGATTTTTTTGTCATATATATGTTCTTGGTTTGGAATAGAAATGCTTATGTGGTAGTTGGTATAGTGCAAAAATTCGCATGGTCTTGTAGATCACTAAACTGCTTCACTTGAATCACTGATGTTGTTTTGAGATATTAATTTGCTTAATGGATAAACGGGGAGGAATAGTAAGTAGAAACTTTTAATGGTTGGTCTAAGAAACCTGAAACTATGACACGCTTAAATTACCAGCTGATAGAAACAATGGTATATGATTGCTACGAGTGATACATTTCTGATCAGCCTTTTGTTACGCGCTACGGTCGGGGTAGCTAACAGTGACTTGTCACTGCCACGGACCTTCTTGGAGTGATTTGCATTGTGCCTTGTAAAGATGATTTGCTTGCTGCAACCTTTTAACTCGTGAGTCTATGTTGCAGTTCCTGGCACTTCCATCATCCATATTTGCTAGCATCTTCGGTACTGTGCATTGCCCTTTCTCACAATGAGAGTTGGTGCAAACTTCGCCAGTGCATCCAAATCCCATGGGAGGATTTTGTTCTCCTACACATAAGCCCATATATTCTTCCTCAAAACAGCCACCATACCTACCTATCATGACATTTCCATAGCCATTCCGAGATATATTGCTACACAACATCCACCTCCATTATGTTACTTGATGATGAGCTTCATGGTTATTTATGCATACTGCTACACTGGCAGGAGCATGTAGTTGTATACATCAGAGATATTCCATTATGAGTTATGAGTACTAAAAGTGTGATGATTCATTGTAATATAGGATGTTGCCCCTACCGGTGAGGATATATAAAAAAAATGAAAAAGCCCAATAAAAAAGGGCCAAAGAGAGAATAAAGAGAGAGGGGGCGCATCCGTATCCTTTATACCACACTTGTGCTTCATGTTTAGCACCAATGCTTCAGTTTGGAGAAAGTTTTCATATTATCATTCATTCATAACTATGTGGGGAACTTTACATTACAGAACTTGGCTTGTATATTCCAATGATGAGCCTCCTCAAATGAGCTCTAGGTCTTCGTAAGCAAGCAAGTTGGATGCACCCCCACTAGTTCCATTGAAGAGCTTTCATACACTTATAGCTCTATGTGCATCCGTTGTGTGGAAATCCCTACTCCTTGCATAGCTTCGGTTGTAAGACTTTCTCTTGCCTAATGACCACTTTCAGCTTTGTGAGCCTTTCTTCCATTGACCTTCTAAACCCCCCATAATATTCTCTTTACCATAACATCCCGGTGCCAGGGACCAACGCAGAACACTTGCTTGTTTTTAGTGCGCAAATAGTTTAAGATTCAAGTATTGCATCGTGTGGAAAGCTTGACTTGATCCTAACAGGGGTTGTGAAGATCGTTTGACGTGCATGATATTGTTGTTATTGAAAGCTTAAATCATCTCTAATAAACTTTGCACGATTGAAGTCTTTTGGTATTGATTCATTAAAAGTTTTGCTTCTTTCTTCTTATTTGTTTATGCATTACTTGTTGATATCAAATATGGATCACAGCTTTAGTTCATTTGATTCTAGTTTACATGCTCTGCTTTACATATTATGATCAAAATTGTGTGGTAGCATGTCACCTCAGAAATTATTTTGTTTTATTGTTTACCTACTCGAGGACGAGAAGGAACTAAGCTTGGGGATGCTTGATACGTCTCCAACGTATCTATAATTTCTGATGTTCCATGTTGATATTGTGCCAATTGCTACATGTTTTCTCCCTTCTTTATAGCATTTTTACACGTTTTCTGGGACTAACCGATTAACAAGATGCCAAGTGCCTGTTCCATGTTTTCTGCTGTTTTTTATTTCAGAAAAGTTGTTCTGGAAATATTCTCGGAATTGGACCCCACGAATCCCGAAGTTCCTATTTTCCCCGGAAGCATCGAGAAGTCAGAAGAGGAGTCGAAGATGGGCACCAGGGGGGCCTCACCATAGCCAGGCGCGGGCACCCCTTGGCCGCGCCTGGGGGTGGTGAGGCCACCCTGGTGGCCCACCAACGTCTCCCTTTCGCCTATTTATTCCCCTCCGAAGGAAAATCCTATGTACCTGATAAAAAATCCCCAAAAAGTTCCGCAGCCGCCGTCGTCGTCAACCCTAGATCAGGGGGGTTCTGAAGCTGTCTCCCGGCACCCTGCCGGAGAGGAGTTCATCACCGGAGGCCTCTTCATCACCATGCCTGCCTCCGGAGTGATGCGTGAGTAGTTCATCCTTGGACTACGGGTCCATAGCAGTAGCTAGATGGTTGTCTTCTCATTCTATGCCTCAATGTATAGATCTCGTGAGCTGCCTAACATGAGCGAGATTGTTCTTATGTAATTCTATGTGATGTGTTTGCTGGGATCCGATGAATATTGAACTTATGCCAAGTTGATTATAGTCTTTATTGCATATGTTATTTGTGATCTTGCATGTTTTCCGTTGCTATTGGTTGCTCTGGCCAAGTAGTTGCTAGTGACTCCAAGAGGGAGTATTTATGCTTGATAGTTGGGTTCATGCCTCCTTTTCGCCTGTGCTCGAGTGACAGAAACGTGACGGGGGAGGATGTGATGTTTCCACTAGGGAGAAAACAGCGGTGTGAGTGCCCGCGTGCACAATCATTGCTTACATTACACACATTGCTTAATGCGATTATCTGTTGCTTGCAACTTAATACCTAAGGGGGTTCGGATGATAACCTGAGGTTGGATTATTAGACATAGATGCAGTTGGATTACGATCTACGTATATTGTTGTAATGCCCGCAGTAAATATCATAGTAGTCATCATGTCATGAATGTGCACTACGGTGCAACCTCTATTTGTCAATTGCCCAGCTGTAATTTGTTCACCCAGCATGCTATCTTTTATGGAGAGGCAACACTAGTGAACCTATGAACCCCGGTCCATTTTCCTACACTGTTAAACAAACCACTACAATTCCCTACTTTCTTTACTTACTGCAAGCATACACCATTTTCCACACTATACGTCTAATCTTTCTCTTCAGCAAGACCGATGAGATTGACAACCTCACTGTACCGTTGGGACAAAGTATTTTGGTTGTGTTGTGTGCAAGTTCCGCGTTGTTGCTGACACCGGTGAGGCGCCATCACCACCGTTAGTGGCATCAACCTTCCGAAAATCCTCTTTCTCCTACTGGATTGATAACCTTGGTTCTTAACTGAGGGTAATTCTTACCGATGTACTCATCACACTCTCCTCTTGGGGTTCCCAACACGCCATCACAAGCATCAAGAATTTCTGGCGCTGTTACCGGGGACTTCAAATTCATTATCATCAAGAAGTCTCCCCGTCAAGGTACCGTCAAGGCATAGCAAAAAAATTCTGGCGCCGTTGTCGGGGACTTAAAATTCATCATCATCAAGAAGTCTCCCCATCAAGGCATCATCAAGGCGTAGCACCAGCTTACAGGTGGGGGCCGGCTGGTACAAGACCAGCCGGAGAGATTTCGGACAAACGCCCTGCGTTCTTGCGTCCCCCGAATCCGGGTGCCGTATCCGGGAGTCGTACTGTCGCAGGGTTGCGTCCATCCCTGCGTAGTTGGTGGCCACTCCCGGGTACTCAAGTGCCCACGCCGATGTACTGGAGCCGTACGCAGGGTACTCTAGACCCATGCGGTGAGTACCACCGGTCGTACGCCAATACCGGCTAGTGTTGTATTAAAGTACATGGACCCATACACAGGTATCGGCCAGCCCATGTCGGAGTACCCCGAGCAACTGGAGATTAGGTGTACTGGTCGATCTAGGGTGGTACTATGGCCCACGTAAGCCTACGGAGTTGGCGGGTAGCTTTACGCCATGCTGTTGACTTAGCGACCATCCGGTTGGGCACTCCACCCGGCTGGTCGCTCTTCCGCTGGATGGTAGTATCAGCCGGTAGGTCGGTCATGGGCCATACGGACTGGCACACCCGGTGTGTCTTGGGGGCAACCAGAATGTGGGAACCGGTTGTACTTGTCCGGCTTCTTGAGGAACTCTAGGATCATCCCCCGACACTAGCCCCCGAACAGGTGGAAGTTTGGGAGCCGGTACGCCGGGTGCGAAACTCCCGTCTGTTTCTTCTGTTTTCTCTGGCTGGCTAATCGCGCGACGCCTCGGGTTTCCCACGCGGCCGGCTGGAGATGACGTAATGATCCGCCCGGGTGACGTGGGTGATAACGTATCCTGTCACGTGGGCCCGCGACCGCAGTCAAGTCGATGTCGTCGCTTCATTTCTTGTGCTTGGGATCCTTTATGGTTCCTGGTGCCGTTATTGGATCATTTGTGGTGCACTACCCACGAACTCTCGGTTCACGCGCCACGTGGGGTGATCATGGGCGGCGGTTTCGCCACACGTCGCACATATGTCGCTCCTCCCTCGATATAAGTACGGGCGGGGGAGTTCTTCTCGTCCCCTCCGATCACCTTCACACTTTTCTTCCTTCGCACACCTCCACTGCTTCTGAGCCCTCACCACTGCAACCACCGCCGGCCGCAACGGAGAGCCACCTCATGCAACTTGTCCATCGTTCTCCCACCGCGAAGCCTTCTCCCTCTGCCACCCCTTTCTCCGTCAACGAGCCGATGGCGGGCTCGAGGAGGGCTGCTACCGCCGCCGCCGACACGCCCAAGAAGGGAGTCTGGGCCGGGTTGACGGTGTCGCTGGAGGACCTCCGGTACTATCGGGGCATGGGCTACTTCGGCCTGGCCTCGACGGTGGCGGTCACCTCCCGCATCCGCTCCCCGGACACCGAGGTGGCGGAGAACGTGCGCACCGTTCTGTGCGCGCCACCGGAGTTCGAGAACGTCCCGAACCCGCAAGCCAACGGGCGGGTCTTCTTCCTGTCGCACCTCGACCGCGGCCGCGTGCCCGCGTAAGCGACTTCGTTTCTTACTTTCTCACCTACTTCGGCCTCCAGATCCACCACCTGGGGCCGAACGCCATGACTTACCTTGCTTACTTCGTAAGCTTGTGTGAGAACTATCTGGGCATCTGGCCCAACCTCGACCTATTCGTCAGGCTGTTCTTCCTGAAGGGGGGAACGGAGGTGGCGCAGGGGCCGCTGGTAAAGTGCGGATGTGCCATCATCATGGTTAGGGAGGGCACCTTCGTTCCCAAGTTGATCTTGGTGGAGCCGGCGAGGATGTGGCAGCAAACATACTTCTACGTCGAGGACCTGCAAGAGGGTGACCAGATCGGCCTCGACCCCTTTGTCAACCGGCTGCCGACCACCCAGAACAACTGGACGGATCGCACCTGTGGCGACTCAAGGGTGTGCGATGCCCTGCTGGCCTGGATAAAGCAACTCTCCCTCGACGGCTTGACCAGTAAGGATCTGCTGATGAGGTGGAAAGTGCCTCGGCTGATGCCCCTGCGGCACCAGTCGCACAAGATGTGCTTTACGTTGGGGCCCAACGACCCCAACCGGCTTGCCCAGACGGACTCCGACTGGGCATCGCTGAAGGGCTTGATGCGCATCCTCGCGCCCAAGAAGGTGGTGATAGAGCTATGGCAGTATGGCCTCACGCCATACACGCGACAACACCGCCCTCCCCAGGTAAACGCTCGATCTTCTCCGGTTGCTCTTGTACTGTTTCTGCCGGTTGATCTTTGACACCATCAGGTCGGTACAACATAAGTGATGCAAAATAACATAAGTGATACATCATAACATGAAATATATCGATGAATACCAGAAAATAACAATATAAAACAGTGATGCGAAATGGACTTATCAGGTTGTTGTGGATAGGCTCACCAAAATTGTTCACTTTATTCTTGTCACAATACTAGGTATATGGCCATTCAAGTTTCCATAACAGAGGACTCGACTATTCTTAAGAGATTTACTCTGCAGAGGTGTACACATTCCACAAGATCCAGTACATGCTCCGTGAACAACCACGGACCGTCTGCGATAATATGCAAACATCAGATAGCTGGTCCTAACTATCTGTTATGTTTATGATAGTAAATGACTACCTCCTCAACTGAGTTTGTTCTACCTGGCACCGAGTGTGCCAGCCGTATCGATCCGGTTTTCCCTGACATAACACTGCCATGGCAGGAGACCCAACTGTTGCAACCGAGGGAAAATTAATCTCACACTTTGAATGTCTCGTTACTCCCTCCTAGCGACAATTCGGTTCAGGGGACTCGAACCCCTATAGCACATTGAGCTAGACAAGGACTAACACCGAACAAGTTTCATGTTAGACCATGTTCCCATATTGAGGTAATGTGGCAGTATGATTAGGTTGTTCGACAAAGACTGGGTTATGTGTCGTTTTTTTAGAAAACACTTTCGAAATTTTTCCTCTTCACAAATTCCGAAGGACAAGGTCCCACCTTTTCACGGTTTTTTCAAAAAGCTTTGTTTTCCAAAAACTCCAATTTTAGGTGTCCACCGGGGACTTATAGATTTATTAGATTATGCGGTACTAATATAGTATGGTGGCTAAGGGCTTGGTAACACCAAGATTAACTAGTGGCAATAGCACATTAGATAGATAATAATAATAGGAGTAGTGTCCACTTCAAAAAAAAAATTGATACAACTTTCTGTAAAAAATCAGAAGTAGAGCAACGCATGATTGATAATGATAAATAACAACACAACAAGCATTTAGAGTGGCTTGGCTTGGCACTGATCATGTCCTTAATCTTGAAATAAACAAGAATGGCAATAAACTTCCTCAACAATTGTTTCTCCTTCTTCGTTTTCTAACGTCATAAAAAGAAAAAGAAAACACTCAATCAAAACCAAACAAAGGCAAGCACTTGCTAATACAATCAACATATAACAAGCATTTTGTCAAATCAGTTACTCCAAAATTATGTTTGATGAAACAAACAACAAGCAAACATTCATGGCAATTTGACTAGAAATAATACTAGAACAAAGGAATGTTCCTCAACCATAATGTCATGAGTTCAGCGGATGTGCCACTCTCATATCAAGACATAAATAGTAAAATGACCTCTTGTCACTTATGAGTATTTCCACTCTACACAAAAATAATGACACAAACACAAGTATTCATGCTAGTGAGACAATCATAACATCACAACAAGAATAACTGTGGCATGCTTATCTAATAACAAAAGATTATACAATTAGAGATGACATGTCCAAATAACAGTAGCAATGACATACTAACCAAATAAAAGCATTTCAATTTCATCAACAAAAACAATTAATAATAACAAAAGTCTAAAACTAGAGAAAAAGTATAAAAAGGGCAATGCAAACATCAACTTAGCATGCTTAATCACAACCAAATCCTATCATGCTAGTTATAAGGGATAACGGTGTGTTTATGTTTCTACAGGTGCGTATGTGTTTTCCTCCGAATCTCATATTCAATGAGCACAATAGTTATAGTATAAAAACAACATATATTCATCATGAAACCGATGTATTTTATTGTCTCTTGGGCATACATCCAACAATCATGTCTTGCATGTTGTTGCTCGATTGAAAGTGGTGTGACCGGAAGTGTGGCATGCGGCTAGCGAGGCATAGTTAGCCGGGCGTGCTGATGGTAGAAGCGGATTCAACACCTAGTATGCGCACAACGGTGAAAACACTAGATCACTGAACATGCAATGTCGAAGCGCACATATACCATGCCCTTCTTGAAAGTGTCGGCTCGAAACTTGTCCTTGGGTATGTGAATCCCAATATTGACCTATGGTTGAACTCATCATCATGAGCACACGTGCGACGATTTATTCTTCAAGGTTTGTCTTAAGAGTCGTGTAATGTTTTTTCATTTCAGTTTTTACTATAGGGTTTGTGATACTATATATGATTGGAGTTACCGTTGCAGGACATACAACCTTAGCTCTTTTTCCTTTTCGTAGATCGACTTTCTTGGATCCAGTGCCGCGTTTACCTGACTTCTAAATAAAAAATGGTTTATTGGTCTCTACATCCGTGTGTGCAGAAGTCGGGGGCTTATACTCCTTTTCGGAGGAAAAAAGGGAAACGTTACTTGACCTCCAGAGGACGGTCCTCTAGGTTGCTCAACACGTGCTCCCATTGTTAACTCGCTAGGTGTTCCAGGGCCCACGAGCACCACACGAAACACTATTTTTCCTTATCATGGTGCATGACCTTTTTTCCCATGATTCCTCTTTCCCAAATCACAAGAACCGACAGGCTATCACACTGCTGGCCGCCACCACCGCATGTTGTTATCGATGCAGATCTGTCGTCTCTCTCTCTTGACTTCCAACTCGGCGGACGCCAGCGCTGCTAAAGAGCACGTGCCTTCGAAAGGAGACACTGCAGAGGGGCAGCTGGCGGTGCTGCCGTTTATGTGTTGTGTGCGGGGCGACACACAACGCTTCCACTATCAACCTCACCTTCTTCCAACGGTGGATGTCATTGCTTTTAGCCGTAGGAGGCGAAGGTACCAACGAGTAGTGGCGGTGCAGCGAGTCATTGACGGAGTTGCTACAAACGGTAGGAGGTCGTGCTGCTAGCGGCATGCGTCGGTGCTTTGAGCCGTGACCAGAAGTGCTGCGAATCCGGAGCCGACATGGTGTCGGCGGTGTTATCAGGCCTTGCTGCCATATGGTGACCCGTATGAGCGGCATGGTGCTACGATCCTACCAACAGCACTGCACAATGCTATCGGCTATGCTGTAAGCGATGGCCGACGGTGCTAGCAAAGGCACCCGGCGGCGCTACCCGTGCTGCTGCAAGGAGGACCTCATCGGAAAAAAATTGCATCATAAGAAAAAAATTTGCTTCAATTGTTCTATTGTTTTCCATTAGTCTTATCGTAAGATCTTGCCGGAAATTATTTTTCTATGAATGTTGTAATATAACAATTTTTTTGCTACAATGTGATTTTGCTTTAATTCAGCAAAGTTGTCTCTATGAGGTTTTTGTCGATGTCTAATCGTCGATTTTGCTACAATAGCGCAACTATTTTACTATGACGTCTCCAGTGAGACTCTGGCCAAGTCTCTGGCGAGTTTTAGTCTGGTGGAACTTTTTTCTATTTTGTACTCGATTTTTTTTTTGCTATATTGGCACAAAACTTGTGCTACGCGGACCCGTCTTTTGCACCATAGTAGCAATTGCGGGGTTGGAAGGAAAAAAAAGTAGACACGTGTCACTGAGGAGACCCGGAGTATGGGAAGCTCGGATCCTCCGGAGGACGCCCAACACTACAGAAGTGTGAACAAACATAAGTACACCATTCCTGGTTAACACCAGACAAGCATAATATAATATCATAATCACATCCAAAGTTCATTATATCCTTAATGAAAAATGGTGTTATGCATGCATTGCATCGTATACATGACCTGGATGCTAAGGCTAACCATGTAATCCATGCAAAAGCCTTGCGTGGGAGAAAAGAGCAAGATGTTAGCCAAGGACAACTTGCCGGAAAGTATCAGCATGGATTCAGATGATGGATGCATAAGCTCCCCTCAAGCATACATGCACATACCCGGCAAGTCATCCTTGGCTACATTCCGCTCTCTTTCTCTTTCTCACGTATGGCCACTCATAGCATAACTCATAACTGTTGTTGCCTGTTGGGTGACAACAAGCACTGAACTAAACTCCTGTGGGATGCACACTGCTACAGGGATCATGTGTGTATGTATATATGCATGCCTGGCAATTGGCTGCTGTTTGCTGTACTGGATTTTCAGTCATCTAAATGTGTGTCTTATATGTCTGCTTGACCCTTCTTCTTGCTATATATAGCCTTCCAAAAGAATAACCTCAAGATACGGCTTGCCCCTATTGTTATGGAACTTTCCCAAAGGGGATTCCTGATTCTTTTGGATGGATGTGTTAGGTTTGATATGGGCAGATATTCTGTCCACTTCCATTCAGAGTAATGTGAATTTACTGAAATCATGCACTGTGCGGTCGGTTTGCACAAGTAGTTTCCCCATTTGAGCAGTGGATAAATGTCACTTTAACGTTATTTCAAAATTGACTTGGTGGAATCTCTTACGAATTTTTATAATAATAATATTTTCTTAACTGTAAAAAAAGACCCAAGCTTCGACTATACTATAAAGAATAGGAATAGTTAAATAGTTGTAGAAGTTTCAAATTTTTAAATCCAGCCGATGAAATTTTGACAACTTAAAGTTTTTTTTTTTGAAGAATTTATGTTGTGTGAAGATCTGTGTACATCCACAACCCATTATGTTTTCTTGGAATCGCATAAGAAACATTAAAGCCTAGCCACACAATATATAAGAACTATCATGCATATAGCTGCAACAAAGTCAAATATTCTCTTCCCATACCAGATTTGCCTTTATATCGTAAAGCAGAAAAAGTAGAGGATCATTAGGTTTGCCTGGTGCCTCTTTGCTTCCAACGTTTGTCGAATCCTGATTTGATCAATAGTATCGCACGCTGATTTGTATGTTCCTCCTAGGCTGTGTTGAATTCATGATCCAAAGGTCGCCAAGTGATTGGGTGGGGGCAGTCAAAGGCTAGGAGTTAACCTTTTTTTTTTTCCTTTTCACTTTGGATTACTCTCTTTCTGGGAGAACAATTCCTACATACCCGGATCTATGATTCATGATGTGGTGGGGTTATCAATCCAGATTACCTGCCACTTACTTTTTTTAAATGCACTCGTCATTGGTTTTACTTTCATTGGGCCAAGTAGAAAATCATATGATTTCTTGAGGATACAATATTATACTACTATGATTTTTCTTTGGCTTATTTTGGCCAGAGATTCAGTGACGTTTGATTCACAGGATTATGTTCGTCAAAGAACGGCCGATACGGTTCCTGTTGTTTGGCGTATTAGATGGTAGGGGACAAGGAATAACGTTATGTGTCCCGAAAGCACGAACGAAAATATGGCACGTTTGAGTAATGCCATTCTTTTTCTTCAAAGAATATATGAATAACGGCCTCATAAGTACATTTTCGGTGGTGGAAAAGGTGCTGCCCCTTGGACTCCCCAGAGGCTAACTCTCACTTTCCGGAATTTCTTATTCCGTCAACCCTTTCCATCTGATTCGTTCCAAAAATTATTCAATTATCTTCATGTTTTTGGAGGGACCAGGATTTGCTTTGAATTGGAATAAATTAAAGCTCTATCTATAAAGATTGTTGCTCTTACAAAACCTCATAGCGTGTATGGAATTGCCCCCTGTCAAAAAAGAAAAGAAAGAATGTAAGTAGTGACAGTAATTAAATGCATTTTTTTCCAGTGACCGCACTTTTTGTACATCTTACGATTATATTTTAGCATAGTTTTAAATAGCCTGATATAGCCCCGCTATAGCTCTTTGGGCATGATGCCACTAAATGATTTGCCGCTAAATGATTTGCCGCTATTCATGTACAAATTTGCCTCTATAACCTCGCTATAGTTGTTTTTAAGAGTTGCCGCTATATGTAATTGTCCGCTATTTAAAACAATGTATTTTAGCCTCCTGTGATATAAAGCAACAAAGACAAATCCTTGTAAGAAATTGTAGAGATAGTTTTTTATCAATTAATTCGGTCGATTTTAGTATAGTTTTCATTAACTATATTTCCCTTGTTTTTTTGGTTAACTTAATCATCTCATGAGCTGGACTGGACCCCAAGCACCACACCATATTTCACGGATCTTTCTATCAAATGGTTATTTTTAATGATTACCAGGACATTTTTTATTTACGCCCCACTCTGCTTTCGCGGATTTGTACAGATCATTTCTTACCTTCTGTCAGGACTGCCAGCAGATGGTATCTTACACCGATGCAGTACATCAAAGAAGCTAGTTACTCATGCATCTCTAAGCTTTCTGTACAGGCATGAAAGGAAGCAACATGTTAACGAACTACCGGGCAGAGGACACCTGGTTGCAGCTGAACAGCGGTGCATATACAGTAAGCACGGGACAGTTTCCGATTTCCTTTCCAAGATCCGGTGCCCTTCAGTATTCTGTACCTTTGCGGCTTGCCATCTGTGCTGTTACTTCAGACTTCCATTCTGAATCTTGGGTGTGAATCTCAAGGCCACAAGTCAGCCGAGCAGCTGGTGGTCTCGCCGGACATCCGGCTATCCAGACTCGCAGCGCTCTGCACCGTCGAAGTCTGGCCATGCCGAGCTTGGGACTGATCTCTGCAGCGTGCACCGTTCCCAGCTGGGAAGTCCAGCCCCGTGGCTCCCGTGAGCACGTCCAGAGCCTGGCACATCTTCCTGGAGTTGAGGAACGGCGCCAGCCCGCGCTGTCCCAGGCCGCAGGACGCGGCGCTCCGCCCGACCATGTCCTCCGCCATCTTCACCTTGATCCGCAAGGTCTCGACGTCCGACTTGAGGATCCGGTTGTCGGTGACCGCGGTGGTGAACTGCTGGTTGGCCTCCGTGAGCTGCTTGAAGAGCGACGCGCTCTCGCTCTTGAGCTGCTCCACCTGCAGCTCCAGGTCGGTGAGCTGCGCGTGCTTCCGCCTCCTCGACCGCCGAGCCGACTCCCTGTTGGACACCATCCTGAAATTTTACACGAAGCAACAGTAAGTTCTTTGTTCAGAGTTCATCAGAATTTTCACCAGACACGAGGGTTTGATGTCGGTATCTGTACCTTCTGATTCGCCTGGTGTCCGAGGATTTGCCGCTTCGCTTGCATCGGCCTCCGTCTATGTCGCTCTCGGAGTCCGACTCGCTCTCCAGAGCCTGGTTCCCTGAGATCGTTCCCCTCGGGCTAGCTGCGGCCAAAACAGTGCAGCAGGTAGGACCGTCAGTCTCTTTGTCAACTCAAAACCAGTGTAATCTACTATGTTCTCACATGTTGGACTCGGGGCCCGTTTGGAGGGAGACGAAATTCTTCAGAATTTCCGAGCAGAGCAAAAAAAATATATGCAGAGATGAGTAGTAGTTGATGATGTTTCTTTTTACACAAATTTTTTGAACGAAAACCATTGTGGCTAGCATGTCCAATTGCTCGGTTGCTCAGAGTCAACGAGATAATGAATGCTAAGTATGGGCTCACATAATCCACCACAATATTCCACACGGAGATACCAAGATCCGATTTTTGATGCAGGTTGAAGGTACTAATAGGGGTGGGCATTCGGTTCTTTCGGTCTTTTCGGTTCGGTTTTTCGGGTTTTATAATAATTCGGTTTTTAGAAAGTGACAACCGAATTAACCTATCATTTTTCAGGAACCGACAATTCGGTTCTTCAGAAATTCGGTTCGGTTTTCGGTTTAAACCGAATTAACCGAGATTGTAACATGCAAAAAATTCAAATCAAGAATTAGATACCAAAAATTGGTGAATAGGGTTGCGGGGTCTTGCCGGGACGACATTGACGTGTGAACCTAATGTCATGGAAGCTAATATTACACGACATATGGATGAGTATGTATTTGTTGTGAACTTTAATTGCAGTTACATAAGAGAAAGCAATAAATAAGATTTGGGTGGAGACTGTATTGGCAATGATAGATATTTTTAATGAGACAACTATTTATTTCCCTAGATATAGTTTGCCGCATGGTCTTCAAATATTTGATTGCATGATGAATCGGTCATTTCGGTCAGTTCGGTTAACATGGACTCAAAACCGAACTAACCGATATAATTTCGGTTTTCTAAAGTTGGGAACCGATATATGGACCGAAAACCGAATTAACCTTATAATTCGGTTTGTTCGGTTCGGTCTCGGTTCGGGTTCGGTTTCTCGGTTTTTTATGCCCACCCCTAGGTACTAATATATAGGTGTCGCGACATACCGGAGGCGGCCGCTGTTTGCGACTCGGTCGCTGTCCAGACGCCGCCGTGAGGGGCACGGAGGCCGTCGGACCACCACGAGTGGCCGGCGTTGCTCCCCTCCAGCTGCAGGGCGGTCTGCTGAAAGCACAGGAGGAAGCTCACAGTTAGACGCACGAACTATTCAGTAAAGTACAGGCACAGCAGACGCTGAGCTAAGAAGCTTAGCTCGCACTGTGGCAAGGAAACTAATGCTCACCGAATCGCCGAAGCAGTTGCCTGCCAGGCCGCCGCCGGGGGAGAACACGCCAACTTGTCCGGGCTCACCGAGTCCACCGTCGTCCGGTCCGTCACTGGGCCTATCCCGCTCGGCCTCGGCGGCGGCGAGGTGCTGCTGTAGGAAGGCCTCCAGCTCCAGCTCCGACGCGCACTTCTTCATCTTCCCCGGCTGTTTTTCCGTGTGTCACTCACGGTGCTGTGTCTCTGTCCGACCGTCCCGTGGTAAGGCCTCCGTCCGGTGTGGGGGTGCCATCGTCGCCGGCGACGGAATATATATACGGGGCACGGGGGGGAAGATCTGGTGGGGACGTGGAAAGCTGGTGGGTTGGGGCGATGATAAACTGCTTGGGTGGACGGACAGTGACGCGGGGGTGACTCGGATCCGCGTAAGGCAAAGCGTACAATGCTGTGCGTGCGTTCGTGGACGCGTCCGTCGCGGACTTACTTAATTGCTGAAATTCGGATTTTCATCTGGATATGTGACACTAAATTATGTTATCTGATGCCCATTTCTCTCGCTTTGTCTTAGGTTACGTCTCGCGTTGTTCTCGTGGATCTCTCCACGAAAATCTTTGTTTGGTTCGATCGGCTTTACGAGTTTCGCCGTCGTGAAAGGAAGATCCAATTTGTATCCGAGAAGATTTGTCCTAGTGTACTTTAGCTAGGAGTTGATTTTATTCTTTTGTTTTTAGAGGAAACATGTGAAGCCATTTCAAAGCTGATTTGTGTTTGTGTCAGAGAAAACAATTAAGGAAAAAGTCTATTTAAACCATTAATTCAAAGAGGTTGGGCGGAATGAACCCTGGAATTGAAATCCCTGTCTTTTGCACCCTGAAATACTAAATCCCGGTCTAAATTAAACCTTGAAGCTATTTAGCGCACCGGAAAAAAGAAAATCCTGGCCGGAAACCGTATTGTATCACTAACAAGATGGGTATTTCCTAATCGTGTATGCCTATCTAATTTTTCTTTCTCTACTGCTAACCTTCCCATCTAAGTACCGCTACCCCGAAACAGAGCTTCGCCGCTGAGCGCCGCCACCCCAAGCGCTACCGCGAGAGCCCTTCTGCCCTCTGCCGCCTAAGCACCACTGCCCCGAGCTCCATCACCATAACTCGGGACCCTTTCGCATGAGCTCCGTCGCCAAAGCCTGTGTGCCCCGTTGATGAGTATTGCGCCCTGAGCTCTGCTGCCTGAGCTCCTCCGTCCTCCACTGTCGGAACCTGCTTGCACCGCCCCCGAGAACCACGCCCTAAGGAACCGCCACCCCGCTGCTTGAATCCCACCGCCATGGTCTACACCGTTGGAAAGCCCAAAATCATCCGGTGTCATTGATCTCTGCCTCTATCCAACCTCCTATCGTGCCCCTGGCTTTAGCGCGTCGTTCGCCGTCATGCGGGCAGCGAGGTTGAGAAACCCGATCCCCTTTTCAATTTTATTTGGCATGCGGGCAGTGAGCCATGCCGATTTTGGCTCTCGAGTGCTCAAGCTAGATGGATTGAGGAAGAAGAAGAATATGACATGTGGGCCCATATGTTAGTTAGAGTAGCAATTTATTATTTTATTTTTCCGGTGTAAAACAGGTACATGGTACAATTTAGACTGGGATTTGATAATTCAGGGTGCAAACGACCGGGATTTCGATTACAGGGTTCATTCCGCCCGGCCTCTATGAATTCAAGGTTGAAAATGGACTTTTTCCAACAATTAAGACACGTACATGTTACACCTCACTTAGATTACTCGGATCTCACACGATTGTCTGGATACAAGGGGTTTGAATCTCATTAAGAAAGGGATCGGGAAGAGAGTCTAGGTGGGAAGGAAATACACGAAAGGGGGACGGAAGGGGATAGAGAGTTGTTTGAATGTTCTGTTCTTCGATGTCTTATTTAGGCTTCAACTTGTCCACTTGCATGATGGGTAATGCACACCGGCGGACCCACCGTAGGAGCAAGCAGGGGTGGTCGCCCCGGGTCTCCGCACGTGAAAAAACATTACCTACCGAAACCTCTGCCTCGCTCGCTCGGTCAATCGAGAGGACAGAGAAAAAAATCCCCTCTCCCGTATCACACACAGGCCACGATCCACATCGTCGGTCACCGGTCGTCCCACCCCCACGCCGTATGTCCTCCTCCCCCGCGGCTCGCCTCCCCACGCCGTCTCCTCCCCGCCTGCCGCCGCCCCACGCCGCCTCCTCCCCCGCGGCTCGCCTACCGCCGCCCGACAGATTCCGGCCGCCTGTCGTCCGCATGTGCCCACCGCCCACGCCGTCTCCTCCCTCGCGGCTCGCCTCCCCACGACGTCTCCTCTCCCCCTGCCGCCGCCCCACGCCGTCTCCTCCCCCCGGCTCGTCTACCGGCGACCAACGCCCCGATAGAACCCGGCCGCATGCTGTCGCCCCACGGAATCACTGGAGCCTGGAGCCGGCCGCCTGTCATCGCCCCACGCCGTCTCCTCCCCAGCCTGCAGCTGCCCCACGCCCTGACGGCCTCTCCTCCCCCGCCCGGCCGTCCCCGCCCTGCTGGTTGACTGGTTCATCTCCGCCTGGTGCCCTGCTCTGTCCGATGGATTCAGACGATGGTCTGGGCGAGGAGGCATGTTTGATTATGCAACAACTAGAAGAAAATGAAGAGGAGGCTGCAGCAGCTGCGGCTGCAGCAGCTCGGGCGCCGGGGCCAGCAGCCCCTTCATGTGTGTCCGTGATTGATTCCGATGATAGTCTGGACAGGGAAGCCTATTTGATTGCGCTGCAGCTAGAGGAAGAGGCCACGGCTGCGGCGGCAGCTCCGGCACGGCGGATGCACGAAATGACGCTGGCACAACAACCAAACACAAAAGGGCAGAACAGATGGTTCAGGTAATTTTTCCTATTTTCCACTTTGTTTCCGAGGTGACATGATTTATCGTTGGGGACTTCAAAATAAAAATCACATAGCACTAAATTTTATTATCAAACTTGATGTTACAGGATTCAGAAGCTATTGTATTTAATCCAGCTGATGTGGCTGCCAATCGTATGCTACCCAGGAAATTAGAGATACAGTGAGGAGGGCATATTTGTCGAAGAGTCTATGTCGCTTGATAGGTCATAATTTTCCTCGCAGAATCTTTGATAAGGATCGACGCCCATTTCAAGAAGCATGGTATAAAGATTTTGATTGGTTAGAGTATAGTGTCGCAAAAGATGCGGCCTATTGTTTCTATTGGAATCGTATTGGAATCGTCGAGGGCATCTATCTCGACCACCTCGTGTTCCTTCCGCTGCTTCAACTTGATGGAATAGTGCTTTCTCTTTAAAAGGTACAATTTTTGCAACACTGGTGCTGAGGTTTAGATAAATAATATTTTTCCTTAAATGTTGTAGGTTTCGCCAATGAGTTTTCGGGCAACAAGAGACTTTGTTAGTAGTTTCTAAGATGTTTTTAGAATTTTTCATGTTTTTAGTACTTGAATGTTATCCATGTTAAAAACTGAATATTTTGAGACCTTTTATTGTGTTGGAAACACTTGCATTTGTGCTTAAATTTTTTCCCCTAAATTGTTCGCCCCGGCAAACATCAATTCCTGGGTCCGCTTGTGGTAATGCATGTTAGCCTTCTTCGTTCGTCGGGGCCGTTGGGCTGGGCCAAAGGTCGGTCTATTAGTATTTAGGCCCATGACACTCTTCCCCCCTTCAACAATGTCTTGATTCCAAGCCGGAGCCTGCGGAAAGCGCGTCTTGAGCTCGACGGTGTTCTCCCAAGTAGCCAAGGACGCCGGAAGGCCTGACTAGCGAATAAGAGACTGATCCAGAGTTTTGTTGTGACGCATCACCTCGCGAGTGTTCAACACTACCTCAGACACCTGATGATGACGGTTGGCTTCGTCCACTTGAGGCAGTTCTTGGTGTACCTCCCCCACTGTTGTTCCTTTTCGCAATTGAGAGACATGGAAAACAAGGTTGAGTTTGCATCCTTCCCGCAGTTTCAGTCGATATGAAAGAGTCCCCACCTTCTTTTCTACCTTGAATGGACTGAAGAAATGAAAGGCAAGGTTGGCATTGGCTCGGATGACCAGCCACATATGTACATAGGGTTGCAGCTTCAGGTAAGCCCAGTCCCCAACCCGGAATGAGCAATCGGAGCACTTCTTGTGGGCAAAACAATTCATCCGGTTGTTTGCTCGATGAATATGTTGTCGAAGCAAGGCAATCATGACTTGGCGCTCCTGCAGCCACCCATGTAGATCCTTTACAACTGGAATTGAATCTGCCGAAATACCCAGATAGCGAGGAGGATAATTGTACAGTGCCTGGAACGGGGAAATCTTATCCATGTGGTATGAAGTGTTATACCAAACCTCCACCAGCGGTAACTGATACATCATAAACGTATCCTTAATTTCTAATGTTCCATGTTGTTTTCATGTTATTTCCTACATGTTTGCTATACACTTTATGTCATTTTTATCGATTTCTGGGACTAACCTATTGACAAGATGGCACAGAGTCAGTTCCATGTTTTCTGCTATTTTTAGTTTCAGAAAAGTTGTTCTGGAAACATTCTCGAAATTAGAAAATTCGAAGCCCGGAAGTCTTCAAATTCCCGAAGGTTCCACGGAGTCCCGAAGAGGCCCGAAGAGGGGCCACAGGGGGGCACACCATAGGGCTGCGCGCCCCCTAGCCGCGCCTAGGGGTGGTGTGGGCCCCTCGGGTGTCCACCGCCATCGCCCTTTCGCCTATATAATCCCCTGATATGTGAACCCTAAAAGGATACCACTTTTTGCCGAGAAACATCCGAGGCCGCCGTCATCGTCATTTCGAGGTCTGGAGGGTTCTGGAGCTCTCCTCGGCACCCTGACGGGAGGGAAATTCATCACCGCAGAGGTCTACACTACCATGCCCTCCTCCGAAGTGATGCGTGATTAGTTCATCCCTGTACTACGGGTCCATAGCAGTAGCTAGATGGTTGTCTTCTCCACTTTATGCCTCATGTTTGGATCTCGTGAACTTCCCTACATGATCGAGATCATCTTTATGTAATGCTACATGTTGTGTTTTCTGGGATCCAATGAATGTTGAATGCTATGTCTTTTGATTATCAATCTATCATGTTATCTTCATGCATATGTTATTTATGATCTTGCATGCTCTCCGTTATTAGTAGATGATCTGGCCAAGTAGATGCTAGTAACTCCAAGGGGGATTATTTATGCTCGATAGTGGGTTCATGCCTCCTTCGCATCTGTGCTCGAGTGACAGAAAGGTGATGATGGAGGATGTTATTGTCATTAGGGAGAAAACAGCGGTGTTTACTTCGTTTACATTGTTTACATTACACACTTTGCTTACTGTGATTGTATGTTGCTTGCAACGTAATACCCAACGTTTGTTTGGATGCTATTCGGAGGGTGGATTATTAGTCATAGATACAGTTGGATGATGGTCTATGTATCTTGTTGTAATGTCTGCATGAATCACATAATAATCTTTATGTCTTGCATATCCACTACGGTGCAGCCTTCACTTCTGTCAATTTCCCAGCTATAATTTGTTCACCACAATGTTATTTATCTTCTATGGAGAGATACCACTAGTGAACTGTGGACCCCGGTCCATTCTCTCATACTGATAATACACACACTGTTTCCACTGTTTTCACATTATTGCTACTGTTTTCATAATGTTCTGATACTGTTTTCCACATCATATGTTTAACCTATTTGTGTTCAGCAAAACCGGTGATATTGACAACCTCACTACTTCGTTGGGGAAACGTGATTTGATTGTGTTGTGTAGGTTCCACGTTGCTGCTGAACCGTTAGTGCGCCCCGCCATCTCAGCTGCATCAACCTTCTGAAGTTACTCCTTCCTCCTACTGGTCGATTCAAATTTGGTTTCATTCTGAGGGAAACTTGCTACTGTGCTCTTCATACCTTCCTCTTGGGGTCTCCCAACTAACGTGTGTTACACATGCATCAGTAACCATTTTCTCCATTTCGTTAGACAAGAACTTATGAAGCGGCGGAGATAGGTCTCCATGCACTAGTTGACTCGCGGCGTTTTCCCGTCGGTTCGCGGATGATAGGTCGTGCTTATCTGCAACTCGATTTTCATCAGTTTGCATAGCATCAGCTAGAAGTGACTCGTGAAACCCATTCCCGGTCAGACATGATAGCCGCTGGAATGTTGTGTGGTTCGAACACATTGTCAACATACACATGCGCCACCTGAGCTATCGTGAAGGATTGGGACAATGAGATAAAATGCACGTATTTAGTTAACTTGTCCACCACCACTAATACTGCATTGAACCCAAAAGAGCGGGGCAGCCCCTCCATGAAATCCATTGTAACCACTTGCCAAGCGGATTCTGGCCCCTCGAGTGGTTTCAAGAGACATTGATAAAGAATGCGCTATGTTTTTGCTTGTTGACAGATCACACACGCTTCCACAAACTCCTACACTGTTTCTTTCATCGGAGGCCATGCAAACAATTGACGCACCCGCTGCAAGGTAGCTTGCACCCCTGGGTGTCCTCCAATCGCCCCCAAGTGTAGAATCTAAAGAATTTTTCACTGCATATTTTTGTTTCCTCCCACCCAAATTATGCGCTTGTATTGCAACTGAGACCCATCCCAGTCAAAATGTTTCACTGTGTAATCAAGTTTCTGTAGGGGTGCTTGAATTTTCTACGTACTTGTATCTTCAGATTATCCTTCACAGATTTCCCGTAGCCAC
Source organism: Alopecurus myosuroides (assembly GCA_028641055.1). Classification (NCBI taxonomy): domain Eukaryota; kingdom Viridiplantae; phylum Streptophyta; class Magnoliopsida; order Poales; family Poaceae; genus Alopecurus; species Alopecurus myosuroides. The sequence goes on from CM054057.1 coordinate 572,648,770, forward strand.
TCCGGGGTCACCATTCTTATGGCTAGTATCTCCCCCACAGTTGATATAAGGCGTCCGCTACTTGATTTGTAGTGCCCTTCTCGTACTCGATACTATATTGCAACCCCAACTGAAAGTGCACTATGTCAGGGGGGGTGAATAGGTTGACTACCAATTTTTCTTCTTTTCCTTATAATTATGGCTAAGCAAGATAAAGTAAGGTTCTCTAGATGTGCAACTAGGTGAGCAAGCTAAGTGATACAAGATAAGATACGCAGCGGAAGTAAAACGAAATGCAGCAAGATAAACCACAAGTGTAAACAAGGAGAGACAAGGATATGTTTCCCGTAGTTCCTTCTCAAGAGAAGTACGTCTACGTTGGAAAGGTGGGGAGCCACTTAGGCGCTACTCAATAGCACGGTTGTGCACACCTTATTCTCCTTGAGCTTCTCCGGTGAGCGAGATTCTCGTTTCCACTATGAGGTCGACTTGAAGGCGTTGACCAAACCCTTACATGAGCTCGAGGTCACTCCACAAGATGGATGGAGGCTCTCAAGAAATCCGAAGCTTCTTGCAACAAGGTGGAAGCTACAAGCACAAGATCTACTACGGTTTCTAGGCCTCAAGTAGGATTCTAGATCTACTAGGATATGGTGGATGGATTTGAAATTCCTTTGGTGGAATTGTGGATCTAGGTCTCCTCTAGCTCTCCACAAAGTATGGGAGTGTTTGGGTGGTTGGAGAGGGAGATCTAGGAGGTTGAAGCTTTCATTAATGGCTAGGAGAGAGAGTGAAAAAAAGCTTGGCACTTATGAGGTAGGGGAAGGGGTATTTATAGCCCCTCCCAAAGTGGCCGTTTGAGCAGATCCCGCAGCAGCGGAGGCTCTGGTGGTTTTACCGGAGGCTCCGGTGGTCTTCATATATGCGCAACAGTGCGGTCCAGTTTCCCTTTGCGTTGTACCCTGCGGGGCGGAGGCTCCGGTGGTTTTGGTGGAGGCTCCGCCCACCGGAGGTCACCGGAGGCTCCGCTCGGGCCTCCGCTCGTATCCAACCGAACGCCATTTTGGCGGAGGCCCCACCGGAGGCCAGCCCCCCAGTGGGGTGCTGGAGCCAGCGGAGGCTCCGGTGGTTTTACTGGAGGCTCTTCCCACCGGATGTCCACCGGAGGCTCCGCCCTGGCCTCCGCTCTTCTCCTCCCGAACGCCATTTTGGCGGAACCCACACCAGAGCCCAGCGCCTGAGCTGTGCTGGAAAACGGTTGGGGCGGAGGTTCCGGTGGTTTCACCGGAGCCTCCGCTGCATACAAAAAACTTCCCCAACTTTGTCATTTTGAGCTCTTTTCATTCCAAACAAAATTGTATCCCATAGAGAATGTATACTTGATGAAACTGAGCATTTTCATGAATAACAAATTATCATTAGTCCAATAGGTATGTTGTCATTAAATTATCAAAACGGAAGATGATCTTTCATTCTCCCCCTTTTTGGTAATTGATGACAACATCCCTATTTGCATAAATAAACACACAACATGGACGGAGCTCCCCCTAAAGCTATGCTACCTTCATGTTGAGAGAATTTAAACACAAATGGAAGTCTAAACATATATGTAATAGTGAGCCCATAACAAGTGATAGAAATAATATAATAGGTTCACAAGCACACAATGCATATTACGAGGTTCACAACACATAATAGTTTAAACAAACGAAGTTCCCAAATAAAAGACCAACTCTCTCAAGCAAGAGAAAGATGCAAATCGATAAACATGCCTGAGAGAGACCCATGCAAATACCCGTTCCTCATAGATAGATATCTCTCCCCCTTTGGCATCAAGATACCAAAAGAGGGAGAAACCGATGCTAAAGCCCCGAAGATCACTCGGAGGAGATATCTAGGCTCGGAGGGCGGGAACGGCGGCGAGAGCTGGTAACTTCTGCTCCTTCTTCCTTGTGAGACCACTCAATGAGCTTCCCGCTTGTCCAAGTCGGTGATGCTAGGTAGCACCGAGGACTCCACAGAATCGCCACCATCACAACGAATCTGACGCTCTGCTTTTACTGCCTTGCGGTGCTTGAGCTCCTTATCATAGTGAACTTCCCATTGATGCTGCTGAATCTTCTTGTTCACTTTGAACACCTTCTTGAGTGCCCTTGCCATCCACTTGAAAGCACCGTCAGAAGGAGGAGGGCGAGAGGGACCAGCTGCCTCTTCTTCTTCCTCCTCATCAACGATAACACGGGGTTTGGCCTTGCCTTTCCGAGGAGCAGGTGTAGGATGCTCAATGGGCTCGGTGTGGTTCTTGATGAGAAGTCGCTTCTCCGTGTGTGGGATCTAATGCTCGTCGTCAATAGGATTGTCTGGGAACTTGTCCGCCCACACATGCAAGATGATCTTCATAATAAAGGGCCCAAAGCAAGCATTCTTCCTATTGAAAATGGCGTGCCACAGCTCATTCCATAGATAATCAAGCACATAAAGCTTCTGAGTTGAACCGGAAAGCCGCTTCTCATGAGTAAGAAGCATGAGATTCTTGAGAAAACCTTGGATCTCATCGATGTTCCCCGCCTTTGGGTTGATGGTATCTCGATAGATGCGGAGCATGACATCATAAGTGGGGTAGAGACCCTTGACAAACCCAACATCAAATTTCTTCCAGTGATATAGAGAGATGAGTTGATCCTTGGAGAGAGATAGAGTATTGGGGGCATGCACACGGAACCATCCACTGTCAAACTCCTCGCCACCAGCAAACGGTCCATGATCCGGGTATCCACCAAGAAGATTCCCTACTTCAGACCACTTGATAGTCAGTCGTTGTCCCTTGGTTATCCAAATAAGATGACGCTCTGACTCATTTTCTAGGTGCACAGTGGCCAAGAACTCACAGACCAAGCCTTCATCATAATCTTGTTGGACTTGCATAATGGGAGCGAGTCCAAGTGCATCAACAAGCTCAAGAGCCTCTCCAAAGTACTTGGGATTCCTCTCCATATGCCCAAAATTAATAGCATGTTGAGGAGCAACATTCTCCTTGGGCTTCCTCATCAAGATCTCATGATAGATTTGGCTCTGAAAGACGGTGTGGAATCCAGGGTCCTTACCCCGGAACTATGGCATCAAATGGTCGCGGTCAATAACATATGGGTTCTCGCGACGTTCTTTCAAGAACACCCCCTCGGACATCTTGGAAGCAGACTTTTCCCTACGAGGGAATGTCTTCTCGGGAGCCGGGAATCTCTGTCGGCGCTTGGGCTGAGAAGGGTCCAAAGTTTCCTCAATTTCATCGACCCTAGGAGCCTTGCGACGAGCCATGCTCTTGGAGAGAGTGCCCTTGCCTTTGGGGCCGGATGCATCTATGAAAGAAATAGCAAGAATAGCATGAAGAAAAGGTAATGCTCAAGTTTTAGGAGACGCACAAATCCAAGGAACAAAGATATGAATAGTATTAGGGTTGAATAACAAGGGGTAGGGCATATGAACAAATCCACCCTAAGAACCGTAGCGACTCAAACCTAATACTCACAAACTAGGTTGCTTGGGTTTGTACTCGTGATCTTCTACTCCCAAAAACAAAATCCACGCATCTAGATGTGAAGAACATGGAGCTCCTAGTGCATCCCCATCCATCAACTAGATCAGAGAGAGAGAGAGAGAAAGCATACCCGCATCATCCATGGTCGAAGGAGAGGAGGAAGAAGATCCCGGGATGGTCCAAGGCAAGGAGGAGGGCTCCCTACGATGGAGCACCCGATTCCGGCGACGGAGAGCTTGGGGGCGGCGGCGGTTGTGAGGGAAAGAGGGAGGGCGAGTGGGGAGGAAATAAGATTGGATCTTGTTGACCCCCACTCGCCCTGGGTCTTATCCCGCAGAAACGCCACGGGTGGAGCCTCCGGTGGTTTTACCGGAGCCTCCGCTCCCTGTCCAGCGGAGCCTCCGGTGGTTTCACCGGAGCCTCCGCCCCCTGTCCATGCAGCACACCACTATACGGTCCGCTGGGCAATTTAAACCAACGGAGGTACCGGTGGGATCCAGTGGACATGAGCAACGGAGCCTCCGGTGGTTTCAAGTGAGACATTACTCGATGGGGTTTGGGTTAGAAGATTGTCACTTTTGTACGAGAGACATTACTCGATGGGGTTCGCAAGATGCAAAGATATAAAAAGCCGAACCCGCACAAGTTGTCAAGGGGGAATAAGATATTCGGGAAAGATCCAAAAAGAAACATAAAAACAACTCCGAGAGGAGGAGGTTGGTGGCCGAAGCCACCATGTTTGAGTGTGTACATTGGCACCGCGAAGATATATCTTGGGTCCAAGAGTACTACTCACAATTAAGAACAATAAGCCACAAATTGACTAGATATGCAATGATGAATTGATTTTCGCATAATAAGAGGAGTGTACACTCATGAGTTGAGTGAGGCTCCCCCTATGTCGTCCATGCCTACATCCAAACCTAATAGCACGTATAATAAAGGTACATATGCAAGGTTTCAAGTGAAGTTGGAAGAATCGATGACATTTAGTTCATTCCTCAAAGCTCGAAACCTTGGTTCATCAAGGGCCTTCGTGAAGATATCGGCAAGTTGATCCTTGATGGACACATATGAGAGATCAATATCACCTTTCTCAACATGATCCTGAATGAAATGATGACGGATCTCAATGTGCTTCCTCTTGGAGTGGAGAACGGGGTTGTAGGCGATCTTGATAGCACTCTCATTGTCACAAAGAAGAGGCACATTGTCAAAATGAATACCATAGTCCTTCAAGGTTTGCCTCATCCAAAGCAATTGGGCACAACAACTTGCCGCAGAGATATACTCGGCCTCGGTGGTGGAGAGAGCAATGAAGTTTTGCTTCTTTGAAGACCAACATACTAAGGAGCGGCCAAGGAATTGGCAACCCCCGGATGTGGAATTCCTATCCATCTTCTCTCCCGCATAATCCGCATCCGAATATCCAATGAGCTGAAAACTTGAACCCTTGGGATACGAAAGACCAAAATTTGGGGTATGAACTAAATATCGAAAGATTCTTTTCACCGCTTCCAAATGACTTTGCCTCGGAGAGGCTTGAAACCTTGCACATTTACCTACACTATACATGATATCCGGTCTAGATGCACAAAGGTAGAGAAAAGAGCCAATCATGGAGCGGTATACCTTTTGGTCTACCTCTTTACCGTTGGGGCCGGGTTTCAAGTCAATGGTTGTGGACATGGGAGTCTTCATAGGCTTGGTGTCATGCATGTTGAATCTCTTGAGCATGTCTTGAGTGTATTTCGCTTGTTTGATGAAGGTTACTTCATGATATTGATTCACTTCAAAGTCAAGGAAAAACTCCAATTCTCCCATCATAGACATCTCAAACCTATCGGTCATAAGCTTGCAAAACTCTTCATTGAACAAAGTGTTAGTAGACCCAAAAATGATGTCATCCACATATAGTTGGCATATGAATAATTCACCTCCAACCGTCTTAGTAAAGAGGGTGGGATCGATTAAACCAACATTAAACCCACGATCCACTAGAAACTCTTTAAGGTGCTCGTACCACACACGTGGAGCTTGTTTAAGTCCATAGAGTGCCTTATCGAGTTTATAGACGTGATCGGGGTGGCTGGGATCCTCGAAACCCGGAGGTTGCTTAACATATACTAACTCACTAATGGGACCATTTAGGAAAGCACTTTTAACATCCATTTGTTGCAACTTAAAATTATGATGAGATGCATAAGCAAGTAAGATACGAATGGATTCAAGACGAGCTACGGGGGCAAAGGTTTCACCGAAATCAACACCTTCGACTTGAGAAAACCCTTAAGCCACCAACCTTGCCTTGTTGCGAATGACAATACCATATTTATCTTGCTTGTTCTTGAGCACCCAATTGGTGCCAATAACATTCTTGCAATCCTTGGGCCTTGGCACTAACTTCCACACTTTGTTGCGCTCAAAGTTATTGAGTTCATCATGCATGGCTTCAAGCCAATCTTGATCTTCGAGAGCTTCATAAACCTTCTTGGGTTCAATGAAAGAGACAAAAGCATGAGCCTTGCTAAAATCCGCCAATTGCTTCCGAGTGACAACCCTTCCACGAACTTGCCCAAGTATCTTGTCCTCCGTGTGACCCGCTCGTTCAAGATTCTCTAGACTTCTCTTTGCTCTATGAGCTAGTATCTCCTCCAAAGATTCTTTGGATATAGCTTGAGAATCACCTTATTCATCGGAGACATGTACATCTTCATCTCGGCCTTGATCATTAGTGGGTGAAGGATCACCACTAGGTTGAGCTCTCTCAACAATGATGGGACTTTGATCATGGCTTTGATGAAAAGTTTGTCCTTGATCATGATCTTGGCCTTGATCACTTGCTTGACCTTTATCATTAGCTTGAGGGCTTGGTGCATCTTGTTGGGTAGATTGTGTATCAATAGGTGTAGTCAATGGATCCACTTGAGTGGGGCATAGTCCTTCTCCCTCCGTCATCCGGTAACCCTCAATGGGAATTATTTCACCAATCCCCATTCTTCTTATGACGATGGGAGGAATTGCATCTCCTACAACACCATGATCTATACGCCCCCCTTGGGATCCGTTATCCTCATCAAACACCACGTCTATAGCTTCTTTAACTTGTCTGGTGGACTTGTTGTAGACTCTATAGGCGTGAGAATTTGTGGCATACCAACAAAAATACCCCCATATGATTTGGTCTCAAATTTGGACAAACGTTTACCTTTCTTGCGAATGAAGCACTTGCAACCAAAGACCTTGAAGTAAGATACGTCTGGTTTCTTGCCCGTGAGAATCTCATAGGGAGTCTTGTTCAAGATCTTGCGTAGATATAACCTGTTGGTAGCATGACAAGTGGTGGAGACGGCTTCGGCCCAAAAGTTATATGGAGAAGAGAACTCAGCAATCATTTTCCTAGCCGCATCCATCAAAGTCCGGTTCTTTCTCTCTGCAACACCATTTTGTTGAGTGGTGTAGAGAGAGGAGTATTGGTGAGCAATGCTCTCTTCACTAAGAAATCCCTCAAAGGTATAGTTCTTGAACTCCGTACCATTATCACTCTAAATGGCCAATATGGAAGCATTGTTTTGGTGCTCCACTAGAGTGATAAACTCGATGACTCTCTTTTGAGTTTCACTCTTCCTCTTGAAGAAATACACCCAACAATATCTTGAGTAATAATCCACAATCACTAAGCAATACTTCTTGCCTTCGAGACTATCATAAGATAGTGGACCAAAGAGATCTAAGTGAATGAGCTCAAGGATTCTTGTGGTGGAGATATTAGTCTATGTTGGATGGAATTCTCCATGTTGCTTTCCAAAGGTGCAAGAACTACACACACGATCTTTAGCAAACTTAGCCTTGGTTAGTCCTAGAACATGATTGCCACTTTGAAGGTCATGCAACATTCTCATATTGGTGTGGGCTAACCGGCGATGCCAAAGCCACCCCACATCAACTTTAGCCATTAGGCATATCGCGGCACTCGTGTCTCCTTTAGAGAAGTCCACTACATACATGTCGTTCTCGACAAACCCAACAAAGGCTACTTTAAGAGTTGTTTCCCAAGTGACAATCACATTCTCTTTATTAAAGAAAGAGGTAAAACCACAATTTGCAAGTTGAAGAACGGACATCAAGTTATAACCGAGGGACTCAACAAGGAGGACATTCTCGATTGATACATCATTTGAGATAGCAACCTTGCCTCGTACCAATACCTTAAGTTCGGAATTGTCACCAATAGTGACACAATTGAGATGAAATAATTGAGGTTCAATATTGCTCATTGCGTCATTGCTTCCGGTCATATGTTGGGATGCACCACTATCCACCGTCCATCTACCCGACCCGGAAGCACTTCCCTACAAGAGATCAATTTCTGGATTTAGGTACCCATCCTTCAATGGGTCCTCTTTTGTTAGTCGCAAGGGTCTTAGGAACCCAAATAGTTCAATCATAATCATCACCATAAGAAGTACCAACGTATTTTATCATAAACATGACCATCTCTAGATTTCATAAGAACATAAGAGGGGTTATATTTTCCAGGAAAGTCATTGTGAGTGATGCTCCCCCTAGAGGTATCATCACCCACCACGGTGTTGGTATCCTTATCCTTGGTCACCTCTCCCTCTTTCACAAAGAAAACATTCCGTGCGGGAGAGGTTGCCTCCTTGGTTTTCTTCTTTGACTTGGCAACAAAGCCAAGTCCTTCCTTTCCCTTCTTGGCTTTTTTAGAGCTTATGGCGTCATTGAGAATTTTCTCTCTTCCTACAATGTTAGTAGTAGTACAAGAGGTAGGCATGATAACAATACTATTAGAGGAGGAAGTCACTTTCTTATTAGATTGTTGAGCTAGGATCATATTTCGGGACGTGGTGAGCTTGTCGTGGATTTCTTTAAGAGACGTGAACTCCTTTTCTAGTTTACCATGACGCTCAACAAGTTCCTCATGAGCTATCCCTAGATTCAACTCTTCTTCTTCAAAGATTTTAAGTAAAGCACTAGATTTTTCATTATCCTTCCTAAGTTTGGAAACACTAATAGCATAAGTCTCTTCTAAACTAGATAGTTTCTCTTCAAGAGAGGCTCTCAAGGATCTTTCTTTCTCAAGAGCTTCTACAATCTCATTGTCATGATTTTCATGACCACCACCATAGCTTTCTAAGGTCGTGATGATCTCTTCCTTCTCATCTATGAGAGAGATAGCATCATCAAGTTGCCTCAAGAGAGCCTTTACCTTTTCCTTGGTTTCACCTTCAAGACTACATAGACAAGAGCTAAGGTTCTTGGTATCCTCATCATCCACAATGGTTTCAACACAATCCAATAATGAGGGAGAACTAGTAGCAATAGACTTGGAGGTGGAAGATATTACCGCGGTGGCTTTTGCCATGAGACATGTAGGTCGGACTAATGCCTTCTCATTGAGGGATTCAAATAGAGAGACCGATGAAGAGGAAGTCATAGCTATGGCGACTTGTGCCACACCTACGACTTCATCTTCTCCTTCATCTCCGGAGTAGTATGTTTTCAATGTAGGGCCTTCTTGAACATATAGAGCCCTTGGGACTCTTCTCGCGAGATTCTTGTTTTGTGGAGCTTTGTTCTTGTCCTTGCGAACAAGCTTCCCTTCATTCTCTTCTCTTGGATCAAATGGACATTCCTTGACGAAGTGGTTTGCACTTCCACAATTGAAGCATATCCTTGGCCGCTCCCCCTTCTTTCTAAAGATCTTGTTTCTTGAAGGTATAGGAGCACCGGCCTTGTGAGCCTCCCATCTCTTCCATTAACCATGCATGGCAAGAGCGATGCACTTATGAGCACCCTTGTATGTGTCTTCATAATCCTCATCATCCTCATATACTTCTTCTATCCGAGCAACTGCCTTGGAATTTAAGGCGAGGTTGGGAGACTTTCCAACTCCTCTTGAGCGGGCGAGAGCATCATCCGCGCTCTTGTGAGATAGGGATATGGCTATGAACTCACTAAGAACACCAATGGAGTTGAGGGAGTTGTAGTCCGATCTTGTACGGATGCTCGTGGATAGGTTCTTCTCAAACGGAGTTATGGCCTTGACAAACTTCCTCTTGATCCACTCATCGGAGATCTCCTCTTTTCCAAAATCCCTCAATTGGTTGCCAAGAGTGACAACTGTCGGATATATACTGAATAGGGGTATAGAAGATGGTAGACAAAGAGCCGGACTACCAGGGTGGCCTACGTGGTAATGGGCTCAGGTCCATTGGGCGGCCCAGTAGTCCGACGCGCAGAAGCCGGATTCTAGAAGAACCCGGATCACGGCCCGCGTGATCTGGCTTGGAGGAGAAGACGGATTCCTTGCTTTCCAAGTTATAAGTTAAACGTAGTCTTCTAGGTTTCTGATTCTGTAAGCCCTAACCCGGCTATTATATAAAGACGGACGGGAGAGAGATTAAAAGGGGTTAGGTTCAAGTTCTTTACAGCACAACAGAGAAGCTCTACGCAACTCGCCGAGAAGCTCATCCTCGCCGAGTAGCTAGATCTACACCCTCACATTGTAACCCTGTTAAACGGGCTTTAGTCCCAATTAGTGAGAAGTGCAGGAGTAGGTACGCCGTACTGTCGCGACGTACCGAACCTGGGTAAAATCCCGTGTTCTGTGTTACTACGCTATCCCGTTACCCCACGTCTCTACCGTAGTCTCATGGCACCCCCGTCTATGAAAACTACTACGATGTCTCGACAGTTGGCGCCCACCGTGGGGCAAACGACGTCAGGCGTGAAATTCCGATCTGGGATACTCGGCGGAATTGGAAGATCGATCACTGTCGGAAGCTTGGAGTTCGACGACGACGTCGGGCGCTTCCTCGACAACGGATCCTACATACCGGCGCAAAACCACCTGGTAAGTGCCTGCGTGTTACCGATCGGATCTGCTAACATCTTTATCGGACTAACTGCAGAGGCAATGGGGTTTTGCGGTGGAAGCAAATTTATCCCACCCGCCCTATACCCAGTCGAAGATGACTATGATGCCGGATTCTGCTCAGATCGCCGACAAAAAAGTGATACACACTTTATCGGCATGGTGCAATCCGAAATCGCTGAAAACACGGATGACGGAAATCCCGTGCAAGAGGCAGATAACAACTTACCCGTCATAGAGACGGAAGAACAAACACCCGTCACAGAGGCGGAAGACCCGACATCCGTCAACAAGACGATGAACTCGGAAGCAGAGTCCGTGCTTGCCGCCATTGAGGCGAGGTTGGAGTCGGAAACCGGATCGGATAACTTCGACTCCGAAGACGAAGACGAGGATGCCTTCGTAAGAAAGGTTAAATCCTTTCAAAGGGGATTCCATGAAGTGCTAATGGCAAAACCAGCTGATACAACGGGTGCCGGCAGCCAGGAAAGCCCTAAAACCCCTCCGCCAGAGGAAGAGAGAGAAGACGGAGAAACTTCTCTGATATTCCCTAATGTCAAGGAGATGACAGAGGATGAGCCTGCCAAAAACCCTCCCTCTTCCAAGAAAAGGCACAAGTCTGCTAAAAAACTCCGGAAGAAAAAACTAGCTTATACATCTGAAGAAAACCCGGAAATAGGAAAAGCAAGCAGAGAAAAGCCCGCGGAGAAGAAATCTAAGGAAATCACTGCTCCGCCAATGACGGAACAGGAAGAGCAAGAGCTATTACAAACACCAGTGGGACCAGATGAACCCCCTGAGATGCTGGAAGCCAGGAGACAAGCTTTCCAACGGCAACAGCAACATTTACTCCGATCTCGGCAACATCTCCAACAAACCCAGCATGATATAAAAATCATGAAGGAGGAAATAGAGGAGTACGAGAGAAAGAATAGATCTGCATTAAAACCTACTAGGTTACCCGGAATCGCAAGACCGGAAGAACTGCCGCCAAAAGAAAGGTTCTATAACCCATCTTGGCAAAAGCAGTTAAACGGCAAAGATGCCAAGGGCGAACCAATATACAAAACCGCAGCGGAAAACGCGGAAGCAGCGTTCGCCATCCTAAACAACGACCTGTACTCCAACGGGGAAAAACTCCAAGGGGTGTATGCTTTCCTAGGAAAAGCATTACAGCAGCAACAGCGAGGCCAAGAACGATCAGGGAGGCTGCATGATAATTCCGCCCTCTGCAAAATAGCTACTTGCGCTGCTGGAGCACCTGGACCGGAAGAACCCGGAGATTCGGATAAAAAAGAGGATCGAGAAAGGACAGGAAAAACCCAGATAACCGGGACGCAGCGTCTAGAATCGGACCTCATCTCCCGAAAGATGGATATAAACCACATGATCGGGAAGATAAACACCGGAATGACGGCAAAATAATGCCACCTCCGAGAGACCCAGCTGAAAAAGCTGGAAGATATGATATACCTCACAGACGTGAAAGATCCCGGACACCTCCTAAGGATAAGGAAAGGCACAGAAGCAGAACTCTGCCTAACCCAAAAGGACGTGAACTCGGAAGAGATAGAGATAACCTCGGAAAAGCGCGTCCGCGCAACAATAAAGAAAGGAGCAGATCCCCTTCTGTCCATTCAGCCGGAAGATATTCTGCACACATTGATAGAGCAGAAAAGGATGATCTATACTTTGGTCCTAAGTGTTTTACTGACAGGATCCGAAGGATAACCCTGCATTCTGGCTTCGCCAAAGTTGGTCCAACCTACCAAAATATACCGGCAGCACAAACCCGGATACCTGGCTCTCAGATTATTATACAGCCGTCCAAATCAACAATGGGACAGACCTGGAAGCTGTCAAGTTTCTTCCCCTAATGTTGCTAGACGGAGCCAGAGATTGGATCAATGGTTTACCATCAAGAACTGTCGACAGCTGGGATGATATGGCTAGAGTATTCACTCAGCATTTTCGGGGAACATACAAACGCCCAAATAGCATCAACCAGCTGAACCGTTGCACCCAATTTGAGGACGAACCATACGTGGATTTCATCTCCAGATGGACTGCAATGAAGAATAGTTGTTCTGGAGTAACTGACGTACAAGCAATGCATGCTTTTGTCAATGGCCTAAAACCCGGACTCGTACCGTTCATGGTTGGTTCTAAACAGCACAAAGATCTCGGATCTATGCTTACAACCGCTAATGAGCACGCTGCAGCCGAAGATGATATCAGAGCAAGAGGAGGCAATATCGAGTCACTAATACTCGCCAAGAAAACTCCTCGTTCTTACAAAAAAGGAACTCCGGAATCAACGACAAAGCCCAAAGAGGTCAATATAGCCTTTGGAGGAGAAAAGGGGAATAAGTGGAAAGGTCGCAGCCCAGATCCAATCAATTACACTTTCGAAGAATGGGAGAGAATTAAGTCGGAACCCTGCGTCCACCACTCGCAATTTGGGAAACCAACCCACACAAACGCGCAATGCCGGCTAAACAAGCATATGAAAGGCAATGCAGGATCCGGAAATAAAGGGAAGGGTTCCAAAAGGAAACCTGCCAAACAAAAGCCAGAAGCTGACAAAGAAGACAGTGAATCGGACACTGATGACAAAATCCGGGAACAACAGCGAAAGGGCGAACCCAAATTTCCGAGAGTTGACGGAGAAGCAATGCTAACTTTCTTAGCAACCCCGTCAGCAAAGGTGGCCAAAAGAACACTTTGGGAAATAAACGCGGTTATTCCTGCGATCCCGAAATTCTTGAAGTACTCCAACACGCCAATAGTCTGGGATCAGTCTGATCATCCCGGAAATATCCCTGAACCCGGCACACAAGCTCTTGTTGTCAGCCCTATTGTTCAAAACACTAGGCTAAGAAGAGTGCTGATGGACGGAGGATCCAGCATTAATATAATGTACCTGGATACACTGAAGCACTTGAAGATCTCCGAGTCCCAGCTTAACTACAGCAATATACGCTTCCATGGCATTGTTCCTGGCAGGCAAGCACGATCCCTAGGATAAATTTCCCTAGATGTCACCTTCGGAGATAAAGATCACTTCCGGCAGGAAAAAGTATCCTTCGAAGTAGTGCCATTCGAAAGTGTGTATCACGCAATACTCGGACGCCCAGCTTTCGCCATTCATGGCAAGATCCTGTTATATCTACAACAAGCTGAAAATGCCAGGACCCAAAGGAGGAGTAATCACCATAGCCGGTGATTTCAAGCTGGCAAACGAGTTGGAGAAAGAAAACGCCCTTTGCGCTCAGAGAGTTATAGCAAAGGAGGAACTGAAGGAATTAGCCAAGGAGGTATCGCCGAAAGAAATGCCGGCAGGAAAAGAAACTCGGAAGCCAACAGATAGCTTCAAGGCGTCCGAGAATACAAGACAGGTAATCCTAGATCCCAAAGATCCGACAAAATTTGTCATCGTAGGGACTGGGATGACCGACAAATAGGAAGGCGAGCTCATCAAGTTCCTCCGTGAGAACTGGGATATTTTTGCATGGTGTCCAGCTGACATGCCAGGCGTACCCAGGGAACTTGCTGAGCACCAACTCAAGGTTATTCCTGGATCAAAACCCGTCAAACAAGGTCTCCGTCGATTTGACGGAAGAAGACGGAAGGCTATTGGCAAGGAAATTATCCGGCTTTTTAGCAGCGGATTTCATCAAGGAAGTAATCCACACTGATTGGTCCGCAAATCCGGTATTAGTACCGAAGAAAGACACCACTGCTCTTAGAATGTGTATAGACTACACAGGATTGAACAAGTTGTGTCCGAAAGATAGGTTCGCATTACCGCGAATCGATCAAATAATAGATGCCAGCAGGCTCCGAGCTTTTATGCTTTTTGGATGCATACTCCGGGTACCACCAAATACGCATGAAAAAGGAAGATCAAATCAAGACTTCTTTTATAACCCCGTATGGGACGTACTATTACGTAACCATGCCTTTTGGCCTGAAGAACGCAGGTGCAACCTACCAGCGTTGCATGCAACGCTGTTTGCATAGTCAGATTGGCAGAAACGTCCATGTTTATGTGGACGATATCGCCGTCGTAACCAAGGAAAAAGATACGCTCCTTGAGGATTTGCGAGAAACTTTCGAAAACTTGCGCACTTACCAGATGAAGTTGAATCCATCTAAGTGCGTATTCGGGGTTCCCTCAGGAAAACTTCTGGGTTTCATTGTTTCCCACAGAGGAATAGAAGTTAACCCGGAAAAGATTAAGGCAATCTTGAACATCTCAAAACCTACATGTGTAAAAGATGTCCAAAGATTGACGGGTTCCGCTGCAGCCGTCAGCAGATTTATTAGTCGGCTGGGGGCTAAAACCTTACCACTCTACAAGCTGCTGAAAAAATTTGACAAAGTCAAGAGGATTGCGGAAGCCTGGGAACGTCTAGCAAGTTATGTACCTTTCCGTACTTAGTTCAATTCTATGTAAACATCTTTTGAGATCATGAAATAAAGTTGTCGGAATGCTATCATCCATATTCTTTATAAGTGCAAGGTGTTTCCGCCTCATCTATTTCCCAGTGATCTTACAAATTTCTCAACGTTAACCCGAATTGTGCTTGCGTACTCGGCGTTACAAAACTGAATGATTTTTCAGCCTGTTAACGGCTAAGGGGAAACTTGAATTGCCTGCGTGCCCAAGTTTCACTTAAAACTTTCCTTGTTTTCTCTAAGTCTTATCTGATTGTGTGTGTGTTGGGTTACTGGAACTAGTTAGTAAAAATGCCTTTAGCATGGTCCATGTTTCCGAGTTTCAAAACTGCTTGGTTCGTCCCCAGTTACTCGGCATGAAGATTCATATTGCTATTTGAGTCATTTCAAACACTAAGGACAGTTAAAGCATATACACCAGAGAACTTAGAAGATAAAGGAATGATAAAATCTAAAAAACTTGCAAAGAATTTCATAATTTAAACTGCAAAAGACGGAAGTTTCATTCATACAAAAAGAAGCATTACATTTTGGATTACATTGAAAGAATGGCAATGCTCCTATTGTCTACTTTTGCTATCCAGGTTCAAGATAACCCTTCAAGCATCTGACTCCTCCTCGCTGCTTTCGTCTTCGGGGATCGGAGGGATCTCCTCTTCTGGATAGTTGACGGAGATATTCACCATGGAGGCAATCTGGGTGGCGTGGCCTTTGACTTCACCAAAGATGGTGTTTCGCTGAATATCCGTGTATCCTTGAGGGACACCGGACGCCACGCGCCAGGATTTGGCAGTGGGGTAGTGCATGCGCATAAGGCCGAGAGCCATGCGCGCACCACCCCGTGCAGCGGAGCGAAGAAGGGATTCCTTGGACTCCGCCACCTCCACGATGGCACCCGGAAGTTTTTCAACCTCCGAGCATTCCCCAGATTTTTCGGAAAGAAACTTGTCTACCAGCTGCGTTGCAGCAGCCTTGATCAAAGTCCATGTTTCCCCGAAAGCTCGGATGCCTGCAACCCGAGTGCCATCTGGGGTATCTCCTGTTTTTTCCAATAAAACACCCAAAAGGGTTAGACGGAAAAACAGAGAAAGCAAAAACATGGAAAGATGATAAATGAGTCAGAGATTTACCGATGAGCTTGTCGATCTCGGAAACTTCCTCCAGGCGAAGGTTCAGAGCGTCGGTCAAATCCTGAATGGTAGATTTGTCCTTCTCCGCCTGTTCGGAAGCCTTGGAATTGGAAATTCCAAGGGCCATGTTGCTGGCTTCCAGGTCTTGTTGTGCTTTCACAAGGTTCTTGTGAAGCTCAACATTCTCCTTGCGGAGAATTTCGGCATTGCCAGAATCTTCCGCTGCTTGTTTAGCCTGAGCTAATGCAGCTGAAAAGCAAGAAAAAAATCCGAGTTAGCCAGCTTCTCGGAAAAAACTTAGGCAAATGATTGAATCGGAAATTTCAGAAGGAAAATGCTTACCTTGTGTTTCCGACAGTGCGAGCTTAGATGATTCCAGCTCTGCCTCCCTTTCTTCAAGAATAGAAAGAAGACTTCTAACTTCTTTATTCTTGATGGTAAGTTTCTTGAAAACTTCCATGTTAATGGCTTCGGAGGTTTGCCGAAGCATAGCAAGGAGAAGAATGACTACAAAAAACATCAAAGCAAAAAGCATGCATTTCGTTTAATGCTTGGGGGCTAGAGTTATATACCTGGCTCATGCGCTGCAAACCTGCCAAGTTTTCTTTGAACTCTTTTGCGTATTCCGCAAAGAGATTCCCGGCTGCGTCCAAGCCATCGTTGATAGCTTTGAAATCCTTGTCAAAGGAGGGAATTTCCTCGTCGAAAGTCCGAGAAAATTTTCCCACCTCTGGGGCCGCCCTTTCCCTCGTGTCCGTGTCGGACACAACGGGCTGGCTGGGCTCCGGGGGCTTGGTGGTGGGGGCTGCAGTAGGCTCTTCCGCCATTGTGCGTGGCGTGTCCGGGGCGACGGGGAGAAGGTTGGCTGCCTCGGCTGGAAGAAACCTTGTGTTTCTTCAGCTTCTTCGGCTTCAGGTTGGAGGGCTGCAGGCTAAAAACAGAAAACCCGGAAAAGGTTAAAACACCGAAGATGGATGAAAAAAGTTCCCATGAAAGAAAACTCCAGAAGAAATAACCTGGAAGTGGCGACGGGGATTCCGTCAAGATCGATAATTTCTTCCGAGGAAGTTATCTTCTTCCGCTTGCGTCCACCTGTAGTGGCGGTGCGCAGCGCGTCCAGCTCAGCCTCGGATACCAAGTCCGAATCTGAAAGATCCGCGAACTGTCGGACCAACAAGATCAAAATCAGAAGTTAGAAAATCCGAGAAAAAATAAAACTATACCCAAATGATTGAAAAATTACCTTGGGAACCGGATTTTCGGCCGTGTACATTGGCCGACTCGCCTCGTATTGGTCGCGTGATGCGACCAATTGGTTGATGCGCCGGCGAAGCTCCTTTACGGGCCAATCCTTGGTGGTTGTCCGCATCGGATCCTTGACTCCCGTGTATTCGCACAGGAGACGGCCGCTGTGGTTGGCTAGTGGTTGGATTCGCCTAAAGCCAGCATAGAACCGTGTCCATGCCAGTTAGAGGCGGATCCATGGAGGTGAGCTTGGCGATGCGCCGCTTGATCTTTAGTAGATCTGGCGGCAGAACCTGGACGGCTTCCGTTCCCCAGTTATCCTGGGGAACTGCGGCAGAGTTCACGAAAGGTGGAGCCCCGACAGCTTCCTTAGGGAAAGGCACGTCGGGGTGATAAAAGAAGGAACCCGTCCAAAATTTGACGGATTCCGAAGTTTTTATCTTGGGGAACCAATCTTCTCGGAATCTCCGAAGAGTGAAAGATATGGTCCCGCAAGTCGGGAGTGCGCCCTCCGAAGAGTTCCGCTTAACCCCGAAGCAGTAAGTCCAGAAATCTAACCTAGGTTCTAACCCTAAGTAGCCTTCGAACAAGGCCTGGAAGCCGGCCATATAGAGGATGGAATTGGGGGGAAGGTTGTGTGGCTGGATGTTGTAATGAGAAAGAACTTGGAGGAAGAAGGAAGAAGGCGGAAGCCCCATACCTCGCAAAAGGTGGGAAGTGAGAAGTACCCTTTCGCCGTTCTGCGGCGTTGGTTCGGTTTCTTCTTCCGGAAGCCGCCATTTCTTCTTAAGCACCAGGCCCTCCTTTTCCAAGTTTGGAAGGAGAGCCGGGGGAATACTGCAGGCACTCCAGTTGCCTGCAGATTCCGCTTCCTCGTCCGCTCCGGCGGCGGCGGTGGCGGCGGCCTCCGCGGCAGCGAGTTCGTCGCCGAGGAGCTCGATCTTTTCCTCCGCCGTTTCAGGTGCAAACGGCGGGGTTGTCGCGGCACTCGATCCCGCTACGTCCGCGGCGGCGGAAGTGTTTTCTCCGCCCGCCGCGGAGGCCGCGGTCTTCTCCGGCTCGCCGCCGGCGCGCTTGGGCGACCCTAGTTGTGGATCTAGGTCGCCAAGAAGCTCGTCGATGGCGGCGTGGGTCGGCGAGGGCGGCGAAGATGCCATCTCCTTGGTGGCGTGCGTGCGTTCCGGCGTGCTAAGAGGAGTGCGACGGGACAGGGCTTGCTCTCGAGCTCGCGTTCGCAGCAATGGCTTAGGCAGTGAGGGAGTGAGGAAAGTTTCCGATGAGGACGAGGACGGCTATTTATAGCCGGAAAACCGTTTAGATACGTGCCAACGGCTCTTTCGACCGTTGGATGTTTGACGCGTGTCACTCGCCGGAAAATCCGGGAAATGAAACGACAGGGGAATGATGGCTATCTCCTCGTTTCCCGTGAGAATCTGTCAGAGATACGTTGAGAGGTTTCCCGCGTGAAACCGAGCGTTGCCTGCGTCAGCATGATTAAGACGCTGACGTCAGAAGTTCCTTTTCCGCGAAGGATCGCGAGAAGAAAAGCCGGATTTCCAGAGTTCCGAGTTTTATGTTACCATCTCCTTCAAAAGGAAAGTAGAAAGAATCAAGACTGCTGAATCAAGATTTCCTGGACAAAATGTATTTGACGAAAGACGGAGAATCAGAGTTTTGATCCTTCCTGGGGGCTACTGTCGGATATATACTGAATAGGGGTATAGAAGATGGTAGACAAAGAGCCGGACTACCAGGGTGGCCTACGTGGTAATGGGCTTAGGTCCATTGGGCGGCCCAGTAGTCCGACGCGCAGAAGCCGGATTCTAGAAGAACCCGGATCACGGCCCGCGTGATCTGGCTTGGAGGAGAAGACGGATTCCTTGCTTTCCAAGTTACAAGTTAAACGTAGTCTTCTAGGTTTCTGATTCTGTAAGCCCTAACCCGGCTATTATATAAAGACGGACGGGAGAGAGATTAAAAGGGGTTAGGTTCAAGTTCTTTACAGCACAACAGAGAAGCTCTACGCAACTCGCCGAGAAGCTCATCCTCGCCGAGTAGCTAGATCTACACCCTCACATTGTAACCCTGTTAAACGGGCTTTAGTCCCAATTAGTGAGAAGTGCAGGAGTAGGTACGCCGTACTGTCGCGACGTACCGAACCTGGGTAAAATCCCGTGTTCTGTGTTACTACGCTATCCCGTTACCCCACGTCTCTACCGTAGTCTCATGGCACCCCCGTCTATGAAAACTACTACGATGTCTCGACAACAACTCTTCTATATAGTTCCTCGGGACTCTCATCTTCAAGCATAACAAAATTTTCGGACTTGTCGAGAGACACATCATACTTGGAGGATTGAATGCTAGCATTGCCTTGAAACAAAGTGTCAAGTTTATCCCAAGCCTCCTTGGCGGTCTCGATACCGCGGATGTGTTCAATATGTTCTCTTGGGAGAGCCTTCTGGATAGTGACAAGAGCGGTCTTGTTGAGTTGAAATTCCACATCTTCTCTTGGAGTCAAGTTGCTTGCATTGTGGGGATGAAATCCATGGGGAACACTTCTCCACAAGGCGGTGCAAGACCCTGAAATATGAGACTCCATATCGAACTTCCAAGAAGAGAATTCGTTAGTGTTAAGCATGGGAGGAAGCCCAACATTCAGAATGTGTGGCATTGTGGCAATGGGATGTATAGTTTCATAATTGTGAGGTGGTGGTACTTTTGAGTTAGACCCTGAACCGTTAGCCGATTGAGACTTGGAGCCTTCGGAGCTCCCACCGCTCTTAGCCTTTTTATCGGCTTTTGCCTTGGCTTTCTCCTTGGCTAAGGCAATGTTAGCTTCCATTTCGGCGATGTCCGGAATGGACTCTTCATCCGAGCTAACCTCATCGACAGTGAGAGGTGGTTCCTCAAGCTCCTTGGTTTTCCCCATCATGGCCTCCAACATTTTCTTTATGCTAGAAACCTCCAAACCAACACTAGAGCTAACCTTGGACGATTCGGTTTGGAGGGTTCCAACCGTTTCTTGTAGGTTAGTTATAGTGTCGGTCATTTTAGCAATTTCCGCATTGGAACCATCGGGCGCATTTTCATTGACCATTATACTCTTAGGCGGTTAAGCCCTTAGCAAGAGCCGAGGCTCTGATACCAATTGAAAGTGCACTATGGTCAACTAGAGGGGGGGTGAATAGGTTGACTACCAATTTTTCTTCTTTTCCTTTTAATTATGGCTAAGCAAGATAAAGTAAGGTTCTCTAGATGTGCAACTAGGTGAGCAACCTAAGTGATACAAGATAAGATACGCAACGGAAGTAAAACGAAAGCAACAAGATAAACCACAAGTGTAAACAAGGAGACAAGGATATGTTTCCCGTAGTTCATTCTCAAGAGAAGTACGTCTATGTTGGAGAGGTGGGGAGCCACCTAGGCGCTCCTCAATAGCACAGTTGTGCACACCTTATTCTCCTTGAGCTTCTCCAGCGATGGAGATTCTCGTTTCCACTATGAGGTCGACTTGAAGGCGTTTACCAAACCCTTACATGAGCTCGAGGTCACTCCACAAGATGGATGGAGGCTCTCAAGCAATCCGAAGCTTCTTGCAACAAGGTGGAAGCTACAAGCACAAGATCTACTAAGGTTTCTAGGACTCAAGTAGGATACTAGATCTACTTGGATGTGGTGGATGGATTTGAAATTCCTTTGGTGGAAGTGTGGATCTAGGTCTCCTCTAGCTCTCCACAAAGAATGGGAGTGTTTGGGTGGTTGGAGAGGGATATCTAGGAGGTTGAAGCTTTTCATTAATGGCTAGGAGAGAGAGTGAGAACAAGCTTGGAATTTATGAGGTAGGGGAAGGGGTATTTATAGCCCCTCCCAACGTGGCCGTTTGAGCAGATCCCGCAGCACCGGAGGCTCTGGTGGTTTTACCGGAGGCTCCGGTGGTCTTCATATATGCGCAACAGCGCGGTCCATTTTCCCTTTGCGCTGTACCCTACAGGGCGGAGGCTCCGGTGGTTTTGACGGAGGCTCCGCCCACCGGAGGTCACCGGAGGCTCCGCTCGGGCCTCCGTTCGTATCCAACCGAACGCCATTTTGGCGGAGGCGCCACCGGAGGCCAGCCCCCCAGTGGGGTGGTGTAGCCAACGGAGGATCCGGTGGTTTTACCGGAGGCTCCGCCCACCGGATGTCTACCGGAGGCTCCGCCCTGGCCTCCGCTCTTCTCCTCCCGAACGCCATTTTGGCAGAATCCACACTGGAGCTCAGCGCCTGAGCTGTGCTGGAAAATGGCTGGGGCGGAGGTTCCGGTGGTTTCACCGGAGCCTCCGCTGCATACAAAAAAACTTTCGCAGCTTTTTCATTTTGAGCTCTTTTCATTCCAAACAAAATTGTATCCCATAGAGAATGTATATTTGATGAACCTGGGCATTTTCATGAATAACAAATGATCGTTAGTCCAATAGGTATGTTGTCATTAAATTATCAAAACGGAAGATGATCTTTCACCAACAATTTTGTTAGTGCCTTTTGTTACCATGGCCTAGTCAGCTATTTCTCATCGGAATGCGCCAACGCACACTGATCCATGCGAAGTCTCAAGTAAGATCTCTAGTGATCCACCGCCAATAGAATAGCAAGAATTTCCTTTTCATACATGGACAAACCCCTGAGTTTAGGCCCCAACGCTGTGTTGAGATAGGAGAGAGGATGTTGGTCTTGCATTAACACCACCAATGTGAAGATGACCGGTATCTGTCTCCACCACAAACGTACGACTGAAATCCAGCAACCCTAAGACTTGTGCTGTCAGCGCTTGTTTGAGTGATTCAAAAGCCTGTTGGTGGTTCTATGTCCAGACGATGAGCTCATTATTTTTTAGCAAATATGTGAGCACCCGACTAATCAAGCCAAAATTCTTCAAAATTTAGGATAATATCTGGCCAGCGCTAAAAATTTATGCACCTCCTTCCGTTAGTAGGCACCGGCAATGATTTGGCAGCTTCAATGTTTTTAGGGTCAGTCGATACACCTATCGCCGAGATAATATGCCCTAAATACTTGAGTTTTTATTGGGCAAAAGTACATTTAGCTTTCTTAACTTTCATTTGATGTTCATCCAGCAGTTGAAACACCCGCTGCAGATGCTCCCGGTGTTCTTAAAGCGTACGACTGTAGACTAAGATGTCGTCAAGAAAGGCCAACACACATTTTTGTAGCGGAGGAGCGAGAATCTTGTTCATCGCATTTTGGAAGGTCGCCGGAACTCCAGTCAAACCATAGGGCATCACCCTGAATTTGTATTGACCTTGATGCGTTTGAAACGCAGTTGTGCGCTCTTCTCCTTCTTCCATCCGGATCCGATGATAACCTGCCCGTAGGTCCATGGTAGAGAACCACATTGCCTTGCAAGTTCATCTAGTAGTTCATCAATGATGGGCATCGTCAATGATGGGCATCGGGTAGTTGTTCTTAATCGTCATGGCATTTAGATAACGAAAGTCAATACAAAATTGCCATGTGAAGTCCTTCCTTACTACTAGTAGAACTGGCGACGCGAAAGGGATAGTACTAAAACGAATGATTCCTTGTCGTAACATCTCGGCAATGTGCTTTTCAGTCTCATCTTTCTGCTCGGGACTATAGCGATAAGGCATCAGGTTAACTGGCTTTGATCCTGGCAGCACAGGTATCTGGTGATCATATTCTCGTTTAGGCGGCGGACCATGAGGTTCATCGAACATATACTTGAAATCTAATGGCAACTCCTGGATTTGTTCTGGTCATGGTTCCATACTGGTGGGTTCTTTCACTTCACGCAACTTCACCAGGTTACAGGAAGCTTGCGAACCTGTCGACGCATCCAGCTGGTTGACGGAGATCTCTTCACACGATGCCAGATTAGAAGTAATTCCTTGTAATATAACTGCCCTCCCACCATGCTGAAATGCCAGCCATTTCTTTCCCCTCGATGAACTTGCATGGAACCAACGCTATGCAGCCAATCCATACCAAGTATGATATCATAGCAGCCCAATGGGAACAGAAGCAGTGTAGTGGAAAATTTCTCACCATGAGCTTGCCAACTGCATTCAAGCACCTCTAGTTCACATCTCAATATTACCCCATCTTCTACCTTAACCTCGAGTGGGCGACAACGTCATATCTCTAACCACTTCGCAGCTACCAGCATCAAAATAACTCGACCATGTACTTGTTCTTTCAATCGCACCGTCTGTGGCAGTTCCACCCCATGCAATGCAACTTGAGAAATGACACACATATATGCTCCAGTACTATCCTGCGAGGAATGTATGTCCCTATCGCCGTGTAGGAGCCCCAAAACTTCTTCCATCACCTGAAGCTGCAATGTCGGCCCGCAAACATGGACCCTTGAGTACCTCTCTCCACGCACAAAACAGAGACCTTGTGCCCGCCTGTAAGCTCGCATCGCCTAGATTTTGTCGTCAGTTGATGGAACTTGCAAACTAGTGGCTCCTCTTCAATCTTCAGCCCGGACGCCCCCCCAGCTGCACCTGGTGGCCTCCCGGTCGGAGGTGGCAGTAGGGGCATTTCCGTACGAGGAGGAAGGCGAGGAAGCGAAGCCAGTCAAACCCCCGTTTTTTTTTTAACAAGAGAGTGGCCCCAAAGGACCTGGAAGCTATTTATATAGCAGCGAGCTTTTACAAAGAGACCCCCACAAAGGGGTAAATACAAGGAGGACCTCAGAACTTACAAACCGAACCCTAAAAAAGAAGTGGGAAAAGCAATCAAGTCCCTGGGTCCGGCCGCCGCTGCACCTCACAGACCAGCATGTCCGGGCATCCACGCCGCCGCCGGGGAACGATCCACTTGGGGCTACGCCGATGATGAATCCCGAACAGAGGTCTAACCAGATCCTCACCATGAGGAAGAAAAGCTGGGAACGAGATCCCAGCGAGGAGTGGCTTCGAACGCCAAAGGTAACGCCGGCGTGCGCCACGTTGATGGACTCCTCCCGCTGCAGTAGTTTCCTTCGCATGCACTGAAGCGCGCGCACGCCTCCGCCGTCGAGCTTCGAAGCAAAGAGCCAATGAATCGTCATCTCCCTCCCGTGCATCACCACGAGCACAAGAAGAGAGAAGGAGCGACCGCCGTACTCCCAGCTCCAGAGCCCCACGAACAAGCTTTATTAAGAAGGTCGCCGAGGAAGCGCATCCACTCGTCGTCTCCTTCCTCTGGAGCTCGACGAAGCACCTCACCACCTCCGTCGTACGCCAGGAGCAGCTCGAGATCTCCGGCGACAAGAACCCTTGCGGCAGAAAGCCGAAACAGCACAAAGGCATGAAAGCAAAGCTAAAACTAGAAAAGCAGATGGTCCGTCACCCTAAACCATCGCCACAACCACCAGCACAGGCGCAGGCGGCGGACTCTCAAACTACTGTAGCTGGGGGCTTATCCTCTCCTCTCCTGGTCGGTACGAGGGTGTGAGTTAGGTGGATCCCAAACCCCCGGTTGTGATCCTTCTTAGGAGAGCTCCACTACTTCTTCCTGTAATAGAGCGAGAGAGACAACAGTCCAAAATCTTTGGTTGTAACCATTACCACCACTCGAATATTCGACCAGATTCCATCTACAAATTGAGTGACCAAATAGAGTGGATCCAACAATGAAACCGAGCCGACCATCCTGCACCATAAGCAAACCCCCAAAACAAGTCGATGTTATTATCTCTACGGTGGATCTTTTGTTATGAAATGGCTACTTCTATCTTACGGCTAACGAAGAACCGTCAAATTTCTTGAAAAGGAGAAGCATCAAATTTAAACGCGGGGTTCTTTCTAAGGGCATCTCCAGCCGTTCGCCCCCCTCAGGTTTCAGTTCGGCGCTTTTTAGCGATAGCGCCGCCCCGCACCAAAACCCGGGGGGCGATTTTTCCAGCCGTTCGGCAACGCAAAAAACAGAACGGCGATATTTTTTGAAAGTTCATCTTCCCGCCCCAAAATAGAGCCCGAGTTCGACGATCACATCAGCCATAGTTTGGGCAATCATATTACAAAAAACGCCACAATTGGGCGATCAAATAGTCTCGGTCGAAGCACAGTCGGGCGCGCGCGGCGTGGGCACAGTTGGGCGATCAGGTAGAGGCGTCGGCCGGTGTCGGAGCTGGCGCCGACCGCAGTGCGGCATCCTCCAGGTCGGCGACGGGAGATGCATCCTCCAGGTCGACGACGGCGGGCGCGGCATCCTTGTCGACGACGGGCGCGGAATCCTCCAGGTCGACGACGGGCTCGGCATCCTTGTCGACGACGGGCGCGGCTTCCTCCAGGTCGATGTGCGTGCTCGGCGGCGCAGTGGCGTAGCTCGTGCCGTCCGAGGTAGCCGGGTCCGGGCCGATGTCGCTCAGGATGAGGTCGCACTGCGCCAGGAACCATGCTCTCACCTCGGGAGTCATCACGGCCGGGTCACCCCCCGTGAGGAAGGCGAGGTCGTTGTTCCTCTTCTTCGCCGCGGTGCTAGTCCGGAGGAGGTCGATCTTGACCTGGGAGTTGGCCATGAGCGCCGCCCATCTCTGCTTGGCGATCTCCTCCCTTTTGCCGGCCTGGATCTGGGCGTCGGCGATGCAGGTCTCGATGGACGCCTGGAGCTTTGCCGCTGCCGGCGCACAGTCCCTCGCCAGCTTGTCTTTCTTGTGGCCCATCGGCGGCCTTCCTTCGGACGCACAGGCAGCCACAACGTCGGGGACGTACTCCTTGCCCTTGCCGATCGACCAACGCACCTCCGCCCACTTCTCGCACCCCTCGATGACGATGAAGACGTGGAGGAACTTGAAGTCGGAGCCCTCGTCGTTCTTATACGCCTCGAGCATCCGGACGAGCTCCATCTCGTGGTTTGCGCCGCTCTTCGGCCTTATCGCGACCTCCTCCTAGATGCCATGCCACTTGTTGCAGGCGGCCTAGATGTTCGCCCAATCGTTCGCCATGGCCTTCTGGCCGCGGTCGGTGATGCATGAGGCGAAGTCGGGGTCGATCATCCGGCGCTCGTCGTACGCAATCTTCACCCGCTTCCAGTAGTTGTCGACGTGCTGATGGTACCGACGTGGGGACATCCTCCATGTGATTCTTCCATTCCTCTTGGGTTCTGCGTCGGCCAGGACCACTTGATTGGCATCGAGGCTCGACGGGGGACGAGGGCGCTGCCTTGGGTTCCTTGCAGGGACGGCCAGGACCACCGCGTTGGCGGCGGACCTCCTCGGCCGGATCATCTCCCTCTGCGACAGGCGTCTCGTTGATCTCGCCACCACCGCCCTGCGCCTCCGTTGCCTGCGTGCCGCCAGAGCCGCCTTCGCCGTAGTCACCGCCGCCCTGCGTGAAAAACTCCCCACTTTGCTTGAGGAAGCCCGGGCTCGCCGCTGCCGCCATCGAGCCGGCGACGATGATCTCCTCCATGAAGCTGCTGCTGTCCTGAGTCTGCAGCCCGGCCATCATCGCACGACGGTGGGATGGGGAGGATGTGTAGCCCGGCGAGGCGGCGTACATCATCGGAGGATGGTAGGGGGAGGTGAGGTTGGGATTGGAACCGCCCAGGGGGTCACCTTCGACGAACCATGCAGGTGTCAGGTGCGGCGACGGGCGCGGTAACGGCGACTGCTTCCATCAGGCGAAGACGGGGTCGAAGCCGGCCTTCCGCTTGGCAAGCGGTGCCGTGGATGCGACCGGAGTTGGCGGCTCATCCAACGCCTCCTCTTCATCCTCCTCCTCCTCTTCCTCGATGGCGGCCTGTTCCTCGGCCTGCAGTTGCGCCATCAGCTGCCGCTGCGTCGGCTCCCTCCCCCGGCGTTGGACGTTGGTTGTTGCCAGGCGCGTCTTCTCGGCGATCCAGTCCTTGTTGGTCATGGCGGGCGGCTTCTTCTTCAGCGCTCTCGGCTTGCGCGGCTTCTTGCCGAGCTCGGAGGTCGCGGCGATTGTAACGGCGACGGCGGCGCGGGGTCCTGTGAATCGGGCGGGAGCCATGGCGACTAGATCTCGGGGACGGGGGGAAATGGCGGGAATGGAGTGGGGGAGAGGTACATGTGGGGGGAAAAATGGAGGGAACCGCCGAAAAAATGGAGGGAAATCGTCTTCCGTCGCCGACAAGTCTGGCCCACGCACGCATTTCCCCCCCCCCCCCCCCCCCCCCCCCCAAGACAAACACAGCGCGTTGGGTTTGGCGGCTCGAAACGGCGAAAAAAACGGCGTAAAGCGGCACTAAACCGACTCCTGGAGGGCAACTGGTGGCTTTCCGGCGCTTTCGGCGCTAAAAAGACCGCTTGGGGGGATCGGGGGGACGGCTGGTACTCAAATGAGGAGTAGCTAGGTTTTGTTGCGTCCATTTTAAACAAAAATGTCTCGTTGATTGTATTTTGAACAAAAAAAAATGGCTATCAGTATCCCGGAGAAATGATTGTTTTTTCAATTCTAAGTTGATTGAGCTAGCTATACTCACTCCCAAATCGACGCCAGCCACATACATAGCAATCTTTCGTTGTTGGTGGCGGGATCCGGCGGTTATTACGACCCGCCACCACAGTTGTGTGCAGTCTTTTTATCTCGTTTACAGACGTGGCTGCCGACTCCACCATCACCCTGGATAGGTAGATCGGCACTAGTAAAAGTGTGTCGGCTTAAGCAAAAACAAGATTATCGCTCACCCACACGAGAGTGAGTGGCCACGACGAGCGAAGGCGGGGCGCGCGTGCAGATCGCGACGGGAAAGCGAGGCGGTCCGAGTCAGCACTCAGCAGGACGCTTCACTCGCGGCGGAGGAGATCTTTTCCTGGTCTCTCCGCGGTGCCGTCGTCGCTGGATGGGGCAGGATCCGGCGGGTGAGTGGGCCGTGACGCGGCGCCGGTTGACCTGGCATGTGCCTGTGTCCGTGTCGCTCGTGTCGCTCGCGTGCTGACCGGGAGGGGCGGTAGGTGTCGACGCTGCGCTCGTGGTGCTGCGTCGGACGGACGGGACAGCGGCCCGCCGCGTTCGGCTATCGGCCTCTCCGACTACTGAAATCTCGGACGGTTACTAGAAAAGGTCGCAAGAGCAACTCCAAACTGAAAAGTAGCGAGCGCCATTTTCCGTTTGGCCGATTAACCAGCGGCCATGTCAGTCGTCTAGAAATACAGCGCGTAGCAGCGGGGACTTTTACGGTAGCTGTATTCTTGGCCGCTGGATTCGTTTTTTATACTCCCTTTGTCTCGTATTAATCGTCTCAAAGTTGGATAAAACTGGATGTATCTAGACATATTTTAGCGCTAGATACAACCACTTTTGTCCAAGTTTGAGACAATTAGTATGAGACGGAGGGAGTACAAAACACAATCAAACACAAATTTGGACTTAAACTTAAAATTAGAACAAACGACATAGTTTGGTATAGTTTGAAACCTAAACGAAATTATTTTAAAAAAAACTAATCGGACAACTCCTATTTCGAGGTGGTGCTGCCGGACAACGTCCAGTAGTCGTTCCACCTCGGACCATAGTAGTCTCTATCGGAGACGTCGCCGGGACGTATGCTTCGGCGAAAGCCTTTCAGGCGCGCGTTTTCGCCCGCCTCTACGCCTAGAAGGTGTTCTCGTTGGCAACGAGGCGCTCGCGCCGGGCTTTCATCATGCGTTCGTCGGGCTCGGTGATGAGGAGGCGACGTTCCCGCAGACGGTGGCAGGGTCTGTCTTCGGCGGTGACGAGGCGTGGCGGCGGCGCGAGATCCTGCGCCTGCTCGCGCGTTCAAATGTTGTCGAAGTTCATCTCGCGAGGTAGGCGTCCGAGCCGCCACGCTATACGTCTGGGTCATCTCGAAAGTACCGAGCTCGAGACGCGACGTGCCGGAGCGTACATCTGCGTAGTACACGCCAATGGGGCTGGCAGAGACGTCACGGTACCCCCAAGTTGTTTCGTCGCGGCTGGCGGCGAGGCTCCGAAGAAGGGGTGATAAAGGGAAGATGTGGCACAACGGAATTGTCTGGCGGTTGCCGTGGCGTGAGTGGAGGAGAGTTTACATATCGCGCGCGAGGTTTCGCTTTCTCCGGCGTGCGGCAAAGTATTTCCCACACACTCGGTTTTGGCATGGGAGCGCCTCACGGTCTCTCGCAGCGGCTGTTGGAGTTGCTCTACAATACCTCTCGGCGTCTTAGAGCATCTTGAGCGGTCACTGTAAATAGGCGTCGCGCGGGAAAAAACCGCCGAAATACAGCACGGGAGACCGCGCGGCGCGCTCTAGCGGGCGCTGGAAAGTGCGGCGCGCGGGAAGTCTGCCGCGTGGCCTCCCGCGCGCTATACAAAAACGCAGCAATGACTCAACTCCAACCACCAGAAAGTTCATTGACGCGCCTTGTTCTTTCCTCTTCCACGCGCCCTTCCTCTCCCCTCCGCTTCCGCGTCGCAACCGCCGCCGGAACGACGCAATGTTGCCGTGCCGGAGGAACACCACAGGACCGGCGCGCCAGAGGAACGACGCGGGCTTCGTCAGCGTTTGTGCGCGTCCCTGCGGCTCCTACACCGCGGTGATCTACTACCGGACGGAGAGCGTCCACCTCGGCTCCTACCCGACGGCGAGGCAGGCGGCCCGCTCCTACGACGCAGCGGCGTGGAGGCTGGGCCGCCCGCGCTCGTCGATGAACTTTGACGCTGCCGCCAGCGTTGAGGACGCGGAGATGCTGGCGCTGGCGCCTCCCCTCCACGACAAGTGCGACCATTTTCTCCACCGCCACCAAGCGCGGCTTGGCGTTGCCGACGACACCGCCTTCAACGTGTGGTGCGCGCTCCACCTGCAGGAAGCCGCGAAGGAGGAGTATTGGGCCACCCGGGTGCCCGAGCTGGCGGAGCGGCACACAGAGCACGGAGAAGAACGAGGAGGAGCGGCGGGCGGCCAAGGCCGCGTCGCAGGTGGACCTGGACGCCGGCGGCAGCGACACCTGGGGGCAACGACGACCCCAGGTGGGCGGCGCTAACCGCGGACATGTCCCACTCGACGAGTTCTCGGAGTTCATTTCGGACGACTTGGATGACGCTGCCGACTTTTAGTTAGTTTTAGTTAAATTTTGTTTAAATTTCGTCTATATGGATCGAATTATGCTTAACTCTCATAAAGTTTCAAATGTCATTTCACTTGTGTACATTTTGTTTTTTTGGCGCGCCATTTGAACACTTCGGGGTCGCGTGCTCGTTCGTGTACATCCTCGTCACCCGCGCGCGACCCATAGAGATGCTTTTAACTTCTAAGCGTGATGCTCATATCCATGCTAGCACTGCGCAGCGGCGGAGCTACGCGTTAGCTGTGGGGTCGGCCGTACCTTTTGAGAAAAATAGCCTAAAAACATTGTACAGTTACTATACAATGTGAAAAAAAGTCTACACTGATCCAGAGATTTATCTGCCTGGCTTCGCCACTGGCACTGCGCATGCGATCCTTACCCGGGAATCGTCCTTTTTTTTTTTCCGATAAGGAATCGCTCTGGTTTGGCTGCACGAGCGTGAGAGTCGTGTAGTTGGGCCACTTACGAGCTATCAGGCCCATTTGTAATTTTCCATCCTATTACTTCTGTAACTTTCTGCCGGAGGTCCTTTTGAAAGAAAAACTTTCTGCCGGAGGAACTCAGTGCTCGACTTGCACATACTATGGGAGCTCCTATCCTACGTTTTTAGGGGGCAGCCGTGTCGTTATGTCTCCGGTGAGGTGTAGGCGTTGGCTCGCCGACGACGCCACGGCTGGCCGCGACATCCCCGTGTCTGGCGAGTTTGCTACTTCTCCGTTAGGCCCTGTTTGTTTCTAGAGTTTTTTAGGGGATTGGTGGGGATTATACCGGTTAAATCCCCAAATTCCATGTATTTCTAAAAGGTTGTTTGTTTCTAGTGTATTTGACATGTTTTATCCCCCACTTTTCCCCCCAAATCCCCAATCTCTAGTACATTTTTCTTAATACCCAAAACACTACCCCTACCTAGTGGATTGGGGATTGCCGGGATTGGGTGAAGTTTGGGGATTCACCCAATCCCTTTGAGGATTATCCCCATGAATCCCCTACAAAACTCTAGAAACAAACACGGCCTTAAGGTTTTTGTCTTTGATCAACCAGTCTTCTTATTTAGAGAGTTGTCATGGACTGAAACGGGTCAAGCCCATAAACGAGCGGACACGAGCAGAGGGTACTCATTTTGCTGCTAATCTATGCGATGGGCCAGAATAGGATTTGCCACATACTGTTTTGGTAGAACGCCTTGTCTTTTTTTTTTTTTGAAAGAAGGGTGAGCTTTATTGATTAGGCCATAGCAGTATTACAATCGCGCAATAAGGAGCCCAACAAGCAGGAAGGTACAGCCCCATGCAACACACCACACTCAGGCTTGCCTAGCTGCGCAAGATCATGCGCCACCGAATTACTCACCCTAGCAGCCTTACTCAGCTTGACTGCACGTAAAATGTTCGGCAAAGCTTTCGCCTCTAAGAACAAGCTCCAGTGGCTCGAACGGTCTTTGTGAGAGGAGGACAGGACTGCGATAAGTCTAGCACAGTCAATTTCGATGATCCCCAGAATGGTGCGAATGTGCTGCTAGATATCTGATACCATCAAGGCCTACAAGCACCTCAGCCTCCTCCGCGCTAGCACATGTAGGGAGGGTTTTCCATTCAGCATGTAGAGCTGCAACAACGGCGTCTCGGACAATTAGGCCAATGCTACCCGACGCTGAAGTTGCGTCCCATCCCGCATCGACGTTGAATTTTACCCATCTCTCAGCTAGTTTCTGCCATTTTGACCTTGATTCTCGCAGGCATGCCTCCGTCAGAGCCTTTTGGGGGAATAGCGGCGCCTTGCCCTTTCCGTCGACGATCGCCTCTCCTCGAGTGATAGAGTGGACATAGTTCTGAAGAAACGGAACTAAAGCAGCAACGGAGGCCTTGCCGTCTCCATGGACGACATTATTGCGGTGATGCCAGGTCCGCCACAGAAGAAAAATCAGTTGGACTCGTGTGTGTTTGCATTCACCCCATCGAGAAACAGGAGGATCCAGTTGCGCCCAGTCTTCCTGAAAGCCTCCTCGTTTGGAAGTTGCCACACACTTCGCATGCCATCGCGGAGGGCTCGGGCAAGGGTACATCTAACAAGAGCCATGGTGCACGTCTTCGTCTTCTCTTCCACATACAGAGCACACCGGGCTGATTTTAGGGATGCGCTGATGCAGGCTCTCACTAACAGCAAGTAAATCGGTTGCGGCACGCCACGCAAATACACAAAGTTTTTGCGGCACCTTGGATTTCCAGACCAAGTTCCAAATGCTCCTATCGCCATCAGGTTCAGAGCTACACTGTCCCCGGCTTAATCTCTGAATTTTGGGTTGCAATCCAAGCCGGTATGCACTCCTCACCGAGAATATGGCGGGGCTTTCAGGGTGCCAGGCGACGAAGTCCTCTGTAGGTCTCGGGGGAATTTTAATCTGAAGAAAGGATTCAGCGTCATGGTGGTAGCAGTATTCCCGTATGATGTCCTCGTCCCAGCTGCGAGTCACGGGATTGATGAGCTGCGAGGCCCACTTCAGTCTACACTTCTTCTTTATACCGGACAGCTTCAGGTTGTCAGTCGTGGGCACCCAATTATCACGCCAAAATTTCACCATGGAGGCAGAACCGATCCGCCAAATTGTCCCCTGCTTTAGGAGTTCGAGGCCGTATATCACTCTGTGCCAAGAAGCCGAGACGTTCTGGATGAATGCCGTATCAATCTGTCCGGGAACTGAAGCAATCTCCATGCCTATCGAGCTAAAAGTGCTTGGTTAAAAATTCTGAAATCTCGGAAGCCCATACCTCCTGCCATCTTAGGTTGTGTGACTTTTTTCCCAGGATAACCAATGCAGCCGGCGTCGATCATGTTCATCTCCCCAATGGAAATTGTGGATCATCTGGTTGAGCTCCTCGATTAGATCTGCAGGGAATTGGGACACGCTCATTGCGTAAGTTGGTAAAGCTTGTAAAACAGCCTTGATCAACATTTCCTTGCCTCCACTCGAAAGATACTTTTCAGTCCACTCACATAAACGTCTGTGGAATCTCTCCTTTAGAGTTTTTTTTTTAGATAAAAGGTAATTTATTACCCGACTTTGAGTTAACAAAGCCCAGACGGTTCACACATAGTTGAATACAATGCTGAGGCATTACAGCTTAGCCAAATGAAGGAGCAACAGGGATAAAATCAGCTAAGAGGCGCGACTCCAGTCTGTCGTGGCGGCCGGCACGACGAATGCACCTCTTTGAGCTTGGCGATCAACCATCTAGCACCCACCTGGTCCAGTGGCCTGAGAAGCGGAAGCCACGCCTGTAAGAAGAGCATAGATTTAAAAGTTATATCAGCAGGGTGGTTGATGCACTTCTTTTCAATGGCAAGTTTATTGCGCACGTTCCAGAGCGCCCAAGATTGCGCTAAGAATAGGGTCCAGATCAGTGTCTGGGCCCTCCCGGCGACTGTGGACAGCAACGCATAGAAATGAGCGAAGTTGGTAGGGTTCCAGTCTCTTCCCAGCACCTGGCGAAGGACCGTCCAAACAAACGATGCCACAGAGCAAGTGAAGAAAATATGCGCGGCATTTTCGGGCTGCCCGCAAAGCGCACACAAGCCATCCGAAGGCCCCTGCTTAGAGGCAAGCTGTGCGCCTGAGGGCAGACGATCTAAGATGAGTTGCCAAGCGAACACCTTTATTTTCAGCGGGATCTTGGCCTTCCAAATGTCGCGGAAGTGTGCCACCGTCGCCCCTCTCGAGAGGGCGCTATACATAGAGCCCACCGAATACTGTCCGGAAGGATCAAGAGTCCAAGACACCTTGTCCTGCTCCTCGGACAAGCTAATAGCCGCTAGGATACCGTCGAGTTGGGCCCACTGCAACGCTCCCTCCACGTCCAAGGACCTACGGAACCTACATCCCTCGACCACCGCTGTGGCAACCGAAATGTGAGCATCATCACATATATTAAAGAGGAGTGGGAAGCTGTCTTTAAGTGGGCCCTCCCCCTGCCACCAGTCCAACCAAAACATCGTGCGGTGACCGTTGCCCACCTCGTGTTTCGCCCCGAGCTTGAAGAGGTGTTTGATCTTGTGTAGACTCCTCCAGAATTCCGAACCGCCCCGGTCCGAACTACAGAAGATATCACCCGAGGGAGCGTACTTGGCGCGGATGATGGACGCCCAAATCGAATCCTCAGGAGAGTAAAGTTTCCAGATCCACTTCAGTAGTAGAGCTTTATTCATGTGTCTGGTGTTGATAATGCCTAGCCCCCCAATTTCCTTGGGGCGACAAACGGCCGGCCAATTGACCATATGGTATTTGCGCTTAGGGCCAGCTACTTCCCAAAAGAACTTGGCCCTATGAGAATCAAACTGGGCGTGGACCCCTTCGAGAAGGAGAAAGAGGCCCATGGCATACGTAGGCAGACTCGCTAAGCAAGAGTTGGAGAGAATTAATCTGCCCCTGGAGGAGAGGAACCGACCTATCCAGGGTTCGACTCTGTCTGCCATTTTTTGCACCAAGAAGGACCACTGTTCTATGGTGAGTTTCCTATCGGCAATCGGAAGGCCCAGATAAAGGAACGGCAGCGTACCCAGCTTGCAGTTCAGTTGTCTGGCCACCCCAATCCGGGCCTCGTGGGGTTGGTCGAAGATGAAGACTTCGCTCTTGTGGTAATTGATCTTGAGCCCCGACATCTCCTCGAAGCACATAAGAAGGAATTTCAGATGGGCGATCCCCTGGGGTGTGTTTTGGATCAAAATTATAGTATCATCCGCATACTGGAGGTGGGAGATGCCCCCAGGCACAAGATGGGGAACCACCCCACTAATGTGACCTGCGGCGCAAGCAGCCGAAAGAATGGCGGATAACCCCTCTACCACATAGTTGAGGAGCGGCGAAAGAGGGTCTCCCTGACGCACTCCACGTCGGTTGCGGAAAAAACGGCCCCATTTCTCCATTGATGGAGATCGCCGTCTGCCTGCCGGACACGAGCTGTGAGACCCTGTGAACGAAGCCAGCGTCAAAACCCTTCCGACGAAGGACCTCTAGCAAGAACTCCCAGTTGACCCTGTCGTAAGCTTTCTCGAAATCAAGCTTAAGTAAAACGCCCCCTAGCTTTTTACTTTTGATTTCGTGGACTATTTCATGCAAGGCCAGCGCTCCCTCTAGAATGAAGCGCCCCTTGATAAAAGCTGTCTGGTACGGGCTGATGGTACGGTGGGCTATCGGGTCAAGGCGAGAGGCCACGGCTTTGGAAACTATCTTGAAGATGACGTTTATGAGGGCAATTGGGCGGAACTGCGCGATCTTATCAGCCCCCTGAGCCTTCGGAATCAGCGACAGCACCCCAAAATTGAGCCGCGAAATGTCTACCCTCCCTAGGATAAAATCATTAAGGATATGAAGCGTGTCGTGTTTCACCAACGGCCAACACCTTTTGAAGAAAGTTACCGTAAAACCGTCCGGCCCCGGGGCGGTTTCCGTTTTCAAACTCATGACAATCTCCTCGAGCTCTAGTTCGGTGTAGGTAATGGCCAGGGAGAGATTTTCTTCAGCCGAGACTTGGCCAAGGGGGCCCCAAGTGTTACGAGCTAAGCCACAGCGCCTGGGAATAGACGATCCCATCAGGTCCCTGTAGAAACCATATATGTGATCTTGAAGCTCTTGTGGAGCGGTGATCACCCCGCTAGCAGCCTTGAGGGCGTAAATGTTGCAGCGCCGGTGCTTCCCGTTAGCAACCGCATGAAAATAGGCCGTGTTTGCATCCCCCTGGAGCGCCCATCTAATTCTGCCGCGTTGCCGCCAGTACTCCTCTTCCAACTTGTAAATGTTGAGGAGCTGGTCCTCAAGGTGGTAGCGGAACGCCCATTCCTCATCCTCAAGACCCACAGAGTCGGCCTTAAGGTCCAGTTGTTGGATGCTAGCGAGAAGAGTCGTTTTTTTTGCCCTCGCCTCCTTGCCTAAGTTGCGGCTCCACCCCCGGAGTTTTTGTCTAAGGCCACCACTCATGAACTTCCACCAGTCCACGATGTCTCTTCCCCGGACGACAACACTAAGCTTGTGCCAAGAGGATAGCAACAGATCCCTAAAGGTCGGGAGCTCGAACCACCCGGCTTCGAAAAAGAATCTGTTGCTGCGAATAGGGGACCCTTCCCCCGTGTCTAGGATAATCGGCGTGTGGTCGGAGCCTAAACTAGTTTCCGCCACCACCGTGGTGAGCGGAATCACCGCGTCGAGCGCGATGGACATAAACACCCTATCCATGACGCAACAGACAGGGTTGAAGCGCTTGTTGGTCCAAGTGTAACGCGCCCCAGCGCGGGGGATCTCCCGCATCCCCCAGGTCGCAATGTGAGAGTTGAAGAGCTGCATGCGCGACCATGACACATTGGAGTTGTTCTTATCTTCGGGACGCCGAATCAGATGAAAGTCTCCCCCCATGATGATAGGGTGCGAGCAACTAGCCACCTTGGCCGAGATCTCATCTAGAAAAATAGGGGATCTGGAGTGATCAGCCGGTCCATAAAACCCCTATGAACTCGAACTTCCTACCCGACGGGCGGTGGGACAGCAGAAGGCTAATGAAGAATTTCCCACGGTCCATGGACCCCACATCCAGAACACTATCTTTGACCCCGAGGAGCATTCCCCCTGAATGACCACTAGCCGGGAGCCAAATCCAGAAAAACTTCTCCCACTTTCAAGGCTCCGGAGATCAAAATCGGTGAAGTCGCTTTTCATTGTTTCTTGGAAACAGACCGCGTCGATGTGATGGGCACGGAGGGATTCTTTCAGCAGGGCTCGACGCGCCCTAACGACGAAACCGCGAATATTAAGAAAAATGCACCGCATTAAGACACCGCGGCTTTAGCCCGTGCTTGGCGGGTGTATGGCTTCTTAGGAGGGGCTGATGATTTTATCAAGGCGCCCCTGCGCCTTGTAATCGGGCCACTGCTGCTTGGAGGAGGGCACTGGACTTCTTGGAGGGGAACCGCTGTCAGGATGGACCCTTCCATCCCTTCAGTTTGGTCCAAAGTCCCGGCTGTTTCGCACAGGCTGGGAGGAGTAGTCGTTATCCCCTCAACCACTTCAGAGGAGAGGACGGCTGTCGTCGTCATAGCTAGTTTTTCGCGATCCAGGGCTAGCTCGGCTTGTGCCTTCTCAGCAGCACGGATCACGGATAGAGACTCCAGCGCAGTACCCACTTCAGGCAGGAAAACAATGCAACTATCCCGTGCCACGGAGAGAAGGTGTTCATCCGAGAAGGAATCGAGAACCGAGAAGGCGGAGAGAGGGGGCGTACCTGCGGTGTTCGGGACCCTAGGGGTCTTGGTTGTTGGCGTGGAAGTTGGGCTGGTCACCGCCTGCTTGGCCTTTCGCGCCACGGCACGGTCAAGGACGGGGACCTCCGTGGCGCCTTCACCTCGGGCGCTCTTGCGGATCGTGAGGACCGGTACCGCCCTACTGCGCGGCGCACGGGCCACGGAAGCAGACAACTCGGGGATGACTCCTGGCGCCAGAGGGAGGGTTGATTTGTCGGAGAAGTCCGGTTGTGGAAAGGAGGCCAGCGCGTCAGCCAGCACCCTTGCTGGTCTGTCCGCGTTGGACTTACTGCGGCGTTCACGCATCTGGGCATGCTCGGCGTTCTTGGACGAAGGTGTAGGGGCAGGGGCCTTGCTCACGCCGAGAGGGAGGCCAGTTTCGAGGGTCAGCGAGGGGGAAGACGGTGGGTGCCCATCCACCGAGATGGAGGACCCTCCCTCCATTGTGCGTGGAGAGGGGGAACGCCAAGACCCATGAAGTCGGGAGCGGCAGTCTTCCGGGCCAGGAAGGACCCGTACTAGTCAATGGGAGGGGCCGAGGCCGCCTTGCGCGGGGGAGAAAGAACCGCCGCGGACGCCTGGACGCCCTCCTCGCCCTTCCCACCCTTGGGATGAGCCGGGGTGGTCTTCTTCTTCTCTCTACTACCACGCCTCCAATTCTTGTCATTGTCCGTCTCCTCCTCCAAGGATCCGTCACCGAGATCGGCGTCATCGTCAAAATCCTTCTTCTTGGAGGGGGGAGGTGGGGAATCGGCCGCGTCGGCGTTCAGTGGCTTCTCCGATTCAACCCGCACCTTGAAGCCTTGCCCATTAACCATGAGCAGGAAGTGTTCAAGGACGGGCGTACCCACCCGCACTCCAATCTTCATCCGGACGGGACCTTCTTTGTACTCAAGGGAGGCGGCGTCCACCTCCACGGGCCAACCCACCGGACTCGCCCCAACCAGCATGCGAGGGACCGTGCGGTAAGGGGGAGGCACATCGAACAGCTTATACCACCCCTGGGTTAGCACCTCCGTAGCGTGTTCGTCGATGGAGCCCTCCATCACCAGAGCGCGGGCCTTCGAGATCGGAAGACGGAGGCCACCCCCCCGGATAGCCATGCGTAGGCTCTCTTTAGACGGGAAAACCAGTGAGAAATCGGACTCCGAGAGCATCTTCACTTGCCACGGCCAGTTCTCATCAACGAGTTCCTTGAACTCCGCCTCCACTTGATCCACCGTGAGCTCAGGTCCATCGACAAAGAGCGTAGCCGAGTTGGGTGGTGCCTGGACCATTTCCTCCTCGGGGACTTCAGGACACATGAACCCTACTCCATCGCGCCCAAAGCCTGCCCAAAACACCTCCTTGCGGACCGCCCCGACCACGCACATGGCCGAGAGGTGGCCGGAGTACTTTCACTTCACACAGAAGGGGGCCCCCGTACAGCCCGCCTGCAGGTGCCCTTGCTGGCCGCAATTGTAGCATGTTACTTTTGACAAGTCCGGCGGCGGTGGAAGGGCCCCAGCCTCCACCGCGGAAATCGCACCGGATCCCGACGAGTCCGCAGAGATCCGAGTAGGGGGAGGGCGTTGGAGGGATCTCAGACCCCCTCCCCGGCCGTACTCACTCCCTCGTGGGTACGAATCCGCAAGAGGAGGTTGGCGGTTGTGCCCTTTCTCATCACGGCGGTCGCGGCCTTGGACATCGCGGCGGTCGCGGTCGCGCTGAAGCTGGCGATTCTCTTCTTGTTCCCTCGCGAGGAGGGCGTTGAGCTCTCTCCGGTCGCCTCCGCCCGCGAACTCGTCGAAGGAGCGCTTGCGGCGCCGGTCTTCGCGGCCCGCCATGGGGGAAGGGCGAGAGGAGATGCGGGAGCGACGGCGGCGGCGTCGAGCGGAGCGTGCGAAGTGACGGCGGATGTCTTCGTGGCTAGCAGGAAACCCTAATGAAGTGGGAGCACTGGAACCCTTAGCGACCCAAAACCACTTAAGTATCGGGGAGGCCTCCCAGGCCGAGCTGTTAGTGGGCCAAGAGGCCTCGGAAGCGCCATCCACCCCGCCCACGGGAGGTGGAGCCCACGCGTCAGCGAAGCGAGGTGGAGATCCGTGTTGGGCCTGGGCCACCAGGCCAGAGCCCACTGGATGCGGCCCATCTGCGGTCGTCGTCATCCGCACAGCCAGATCTGGATCTGGCGGGCGCACTGGCGACAAGGGGATCACGACCGCCCCAACCTGCACCGTCCCCGAGCACGGTGGCGCAGGCGAGGCCACCCTCAGCAGCGCGGACGGTGCCCCGACCACCCCCGGTGAGGCACGCAGGGGAGGAAACTCCCCCCACGAGGAGAGCACAGACGGCTCGCGCGGAGGAGGCACCAGCGAGCCAACCCCGACCGGCTCGCCCCCCGGGCTCATCGGCGGCGAACCCAAGCGCATCGGAGCTCTCTGCGCCCGTGGGAGGAAGTCGCCAAGACATGGCGCCACCGGCCCCGCCCTCGGGGACAGCACGCCTTCACTGCCCGAGGAGTCCCACTCCTCGTCTTCAAGATCGGCCAGCACGTCAAAGAACCCCGGTGACCCCACCCGCGGGGCACCTTTGTCTCCGGCCGCGCGGCGGAGTGCTCGTAGACTCCGGCGACTCAGCGGAGACGGCCCGCCCAGGCAGTCGTATCTCGTGTCGCGAGAGCCCCTCTCATGTCGCGACATCATGCCCGGTTTGCTCCTTTAGAGATTTGAATTTTCCTTTTCACATTTGTCCTTCCGGTACAGGGAGGCCGAGGTATTTCTGCTCGAAGCTTTTAGTGTCATAATGTAGGATTTCTTTGATAGCTTGCACACCTGACCATCCACACTTCGGCCATACATGATGGAGCACTTTCTGAGGCCGACAAGCCGGCCTGTCCCATGCTCATATCTATCCAGGATACTCTTCACCAACGAGGCTTGTTGTTGGAATTTATGGGCTGCACCATGTGGCCCAACTAAGCCCAATAAATTCTGAAATTGTCATGCCCAAAGTTTTAAATAGCCGGCTATAGCCTTCCGAGAGGCTCGGGGCTATGGCTAGAGTCTTCATAGCCTAAATGGATAATAGCCTGTAATAGCCCGGCTAAATGGATATAGCCCCGATTTAGCCCCTTAGCCCGGCTATTTCTCGTCGAGGGTACCAAAAATTTTGGTAAAAAATTTGTCAACTCGGCTAATTTCAGATTATGTGATTATGTTATTACTCGTAGATCTTAAATCAGGTCCAAAATTTATCAACCAGGCTGAACGATGTCATGAATAGATTCTATTTAAACACTTGATTATTCATATTACTATGTTATTACGTTATGAATATGTAAATAATGATATATATATATATATATATATATATATATATGATTATATATTGTCTAAATGTTAATATTTTTCAATATTTTAGCAAAACGGCTATATGGATATAGCCCGGCTATAGCCTTTCGTAGCTTTTGAAATCGTCGGGGCTATATGCAATAGCCCGCTATTTTAAACTATGCCCTTTCATGAATAATACAAGTGGGGAGTGAGACTAAAATTTAGTCCCATACTGCTAGTTTAGAGAGAGTGGAACCACCTTATAAGGTGAGCCATTCTAGCTCATGTATGAGTTGGCAAGCCAAGAGGAGAGGTGTGCCACACGCGCTCCTCCGCCGCCCGCCTTGCCACGCCTCGCCTCGCCTCGCCGCGCCGCGCCGCGGGTTGCGGGAATGAGCCAAGCCGAGAGCGTTTATTTTGTAGGTTGGCAAAACTTAATGAGTCATTAACTTGGTAATTAACATGCGCGTTAATTCCTAAACCGTTTCCATTTCCTTTCTGAATCGTGGAACCGAACCGACTCAGACGTGGAGTTACGCCCACGTCTCTCTCAGCCCGCATATAAATACGCGCATACGGTAAACCCTAGCCACCACTTCGTCATATGGTTTCGCACTCTTCCAAAGCACTGCGCCGCCAATCAAGCATTCTCCATCCCTTCTTCCGGCGTGCATCGCGAGGAGGGACAACAGGCCTCCGAAATCCCGCCTCTTGTGATCCTGTACGGAGAGGGGCGATCAGGTTTTTGGTGGAGCGCACTCGCGCGACTGCTGACGGCGACTACTTCCCCAACGACGACTGGTTTCCAGATCTCGGCAAGCTCTTCATCGACGACGACATGGCCGACAACGACAACACCGTAGCCGGTGCTGCTGCCGCTTCCGCTGCATCGTATGTATCTCTCTCTCATCTGTTCGAGAGGCTACTATAATTCTTCTGTCTAGTTCTTGTAGTAGATTGGATCGGTTTATCTACTGCACTAGATTTTGATATTTGCATGCTTAGTATAATTGTTACTGTCATGATTTACTTGATGTTATTTCGGATTAAATCATATGCTAAATTGCTTATATATTCAACAATCCAAAAACCTGATTATAGCCAATTTACTGCACCTGCACTTGCAATTATTGCGGCGACAAGGCCAAACCCTTTCAAGGGTGTGGACTATAAGAGGTGGCGCACGAGAGCAGTGCTATGGTTTCAAACCTTGCGCTGCTATGCGGCCACCAAGGGCAAGCCTGAGGGCGATCTTAATCCAACACAGCTGGAGGCTTTTGAGAACATGGACACTATGTTTAAAAATGCCCTCCTCGGTATTATTGATGATTCCATTATGGATCCGTACATGTCGTTTGATAACGGTAAGGATATGTGGGCTGCACTCGAGGCCAAATTTGGAGCCTCGGATGCTGGCAGTGAGCTGTATGTCATGGAGCAATTCTATGACTACAGGATGACTGATGAGCGCTGTGTTGTTCAACACGCTCATGAGATACAGTCACTCGCTAAATAATGTGATCACTTTAAGTGTATGTTACTGGACAAATTTGTGGCCGGAGGCATTATTGCCAAGTTTCCATCTTCATGGAGCACCTTTGCTACTTCTCTGAAACACAAGAGACAGGAGTTTTCTGTTTCGGACCTCATCGGATCTCTTGATGTGGAAGAGAAGGCGAGAGCAAAGGATACACGTGCTCGGGTTGCTGAGGTAGGTTCTGCTGCCCATGTGGTACAGAAGAAACACTACCCGCCCAACAAGCCTGAATATAACAAGAAGAAATCCGAGGGTAAAGGCAAACCCGATGGCAAGTTTAAGCCGTTGCACTCTACCAACTTGAAGAAGAGGAAGGGGTCATGTCACGTTTGCGGTGAACTGACTCATTGGGCTCCAAAATGCCCTAGAGGTTATGAGTTGCAGCAGCACGAGAACAACGGCAAGACCGCTAATATTGTCATTGGTGACACAGAGATGAAGGATACTGGGTACGGTATAGTTCCTACTATTATTTCAGTTTGTCATTCGCCTTAATGGTTAATTGACACAGGTGCCAATGTACATGCCCGTGCTGATGCTTCCATGTTCTCTTCTTATCAGGTCACAAGGACTTCCCCCGTACTGATGGGGAACGGGTCACATGCTACTGTTCGTGGTGTTGGTACGGTCGATCTAAAGTTTACTTCAGGAAAGGTCGTGCAACTGAAGAACGTTCATCATGTGCCCTCCATCAATAAAAATCTCGTCAGCGGCTCACGTTTATGTCGAGATGGTTTTAAGTTGGTTTTCGAGTCCAATAAAGTTGTAATTTCCATGTATGGACAATTTGTTGGTAAAGGCTATGAGTGCGGAGGCTTGTTCCGCTTATCCTTGTCAGATATTTGCACCAAAACTATTAATCATGTTTGCCACGATAATGATTCTGATGTTTGGCATTCACGACTTTGTCATATTAATTTTGGTTGCATGACGCGATTAGCAAATATGAGTTTAATTCCGAAATTCAGTACTATTAAAGGTTCCAAATGTCAAGTGTGTATTCAAGCTAAGCAACCTCGCAAATCTCATAAGACTGCAGAGGCGAGAGACTTGGCACCACTAGAACTTATACAGTCTGATTTTTGTGAGATGAATGGTGTATTGACAAAAGGTGGAAAGAAATATTTCATGACACTTATTGATGACTCCACTAGATATTGTTATGTGTATCTTCTGAAATCTAAAGATGAAGTTTTAACTTATTTCAAGAACTATAAGGCTGAAGCTGAGAACCAACTTGATCGTAAAATTAAACGTCTTAGGTCTGATCGTGGTGGAGAGTATTTTTCCAACGAGTTTAATTCTTTTTGTGCTGAACACGGTATTATTCATGAGACGACGCCTCCCTACTCACCTCAGTCAACTCGGTGGCTGAAAGAAAGAACCGAACGTTGCCTGATTTGGTTAACACCATGTTAGATACTTCGGGTCTCTCCAAGGCATGGTGGGGCGAGGCGCTAAAGATTGCGTGTCATGTCCTAAACCGAGTTCCCACAAAGAATAAAATCATTACTCCATTTGAAGAATGAGAAAGGAAAAGGTTGAAACTCTCCTACCTACGTACTTGGGGTTGTTTTTGCGAAAGTCAATATACCAATTCCCAAGAAGCGCAAGCTTGGACCTAAAACCGTAGATTATGTTCTTCTGGGCTATGCTTTTAATAGCATTGGTTATAGATTCTTGATAGTAAAATCTGAGGTATCCGAC
Source organism: Alopecurus myosuroides (assembly GCA_028641055.1). NCBI lineage: Eukaryota > Viridiplantae > Streptophyta > Magnoliopsida > Poales > Poaceae > Alopecurus > Alopecurus myosuroides. The sequence continues at coordinate 572,692,896 of CM054057.1, forward strand.
ATGCATGTTGGTACGATTATGGAGTCGAATGATGCGACTTTCTTTGAGAACATATTTCCTATGAAGGATATGTCTAGCTCATTAAATCAGGAGAAACATGATTCATCTAGTCAAGAATTAGCTGAGATTCCTTAACCCACCATTCCAATAGAACACGTTGAGAATCCCGAGGAGGATGACAATGAAGTTCCTGTAAGGAGCAAGAGATAGAGAACTGTAAAGTCCTTTGGTAATGACTTCATTGTGTATCTCGTGGATGACACACCCAGGATTATTTCAGAAGCCTATGCATCTCTTGATGCTGACTACTGGACGGAGGCTGTCCGTTGCGAGATGGATTCCATCTTGGCTAACGGAACCTGGGAAATCACTGATCGTTTTTATGGGTGTAAATCTGTAGGATGTAAGTGGGTGTTCAAGAAAAAGGTTAGGCCTGATGGTACTATTGAGAAAGTACAAAGCAAGGATTATGGCCAAGGGTTATACCCAGAAAGAAGGAGAAGACTTCTTTGATACTTACTCACCTGTGGCTAGACTGATCACTATTCGTGTGCTACTTTCATTGGCTGCATCGCACGGTCTTCTCGTTCACCAAATGGACGTTAAGACGGCTTTCCTTAATGGAGAGTTGGACGAGGAAATTTATATGGAGCAGCCAGATGGTTTTGTAGTACCCGGCCAGGAAGGCAAGGTGTGCAAGTTATTGAAGTCATTATACGGTCTCAAGCAAGCACATAAGCAATGACATGAGAAATTCGAATGGACTTTGACTGTTGAAGGCTTTGTTGTAAACGAAGCTGACAAGTGTGTGTATTATCGCCATGGTGGGGGCGAGGGAGTTATTCTATGTCTGTATGTCGATGACATATTGATATTTGGGACCAATCTTGATTTAATCAAGGAAGTTAAAGATTTCTTGTCTCATTGTTTTGAGATGAAGGATCTAGGAGTAGCTGATGTTATCTTGAACATCAAGCTGTTCAGAGATGATAATGGTGGGATCACATTGCTTCAGTCTCACTATGTGGAAAAGGTCTTGAGTCGCTTCGGGTATAGTGACTGCAAGCCTTCTTCAACTCCATATGATGCTAGTGTGTTGCTTTGAAAGAATCAACGGATTACTAAAGATCAACTGAGGTATTCTCAGATTATAGGCTCGCTTATGTATTTGGCGAGTGCCATGAGGCCTGACATCTCTTTTGTTGTGAGCAAATTGAGCCGGTTTGTTTCTAATCCGGGAGATGATCATTGGCGTGCGCTTGAGAGAGTTATGCGCATTTAAAAGGCACTGCGAGCTATGGAATTCACTATACCGGAAACCCAAGGGTTCTGAAAGAATATAGTGATTCTAATTGGATATCTGATGTTGATGAGTTTAACGCCACTGGTTGTTATGTTTTTACACTTGGTGGTGGCGCTGTTTCCTGGAAGTCTTGCAAGAAGACCATCTTAATGAGGTCAACTATGGAAGAGGCATTCGCAGGATTAGACGCAGCCACTGTTGAAGCAGAGTGGCTTCGTGAGCTCTTGATGGACTTTCCTGTGGTTGAAAAACCAATACCCACAATCCTAATGAACTGTGATAATCAAACTGTGATCATCAAAGTGAACAGTTCTAAGGATAATGCGAAGTCATCAAGACATGTGAAGAGGAGATTGAAATCTGTCAGGAAATTGAAAAACTCCGGAGTTATTGCGTTGGATTATATCCAAACATCTATGAACTTGGCAGATCCATTCACAAAGGGTTTATCACGGAATGTGATAGTTAATGCATCGAGGGAGATGGGTTTGAGACCCACGTTATGAGTTGCCCATAGTGGTAACCCACTCTATGTGATCGGAGATCCCGTGAATTAGAAGTGGGAGACAAGCTGTTGGTCGGCTGAGAGGAGATTATCCTTATATTTTATCCCACTCCATGAAGATGCAATACTCTCCTGATCTGTATGGTAGGTTGACATTTGTCTTAATGTGTTCCAACTGGCTTATTTATATAAGCAGAGATGTGTCCTGCAGAACATCTCCTGAGGAACCCACCTATATGAGTCTGACTGTTAAACGTCGCAGTCTATGAGAATCGGGCACTCTCTAATAAACTCATGAAAGGCCTTCGGAGTATGACGCATACGCTCCACCCGCGGGGAAGCCTTGCGGCAGCCTAGTATCGGTTCAGACGTTGTGTGAAACTGATATCACAACAAACTTGTAGTTCAAGGCGTAGTCCACTATTCAAGTTGTGAATTAGTGTAGCATGATGTTCTAAGTGGAAGTTCAACTTAACAGTTTCCACTAAACACCGGTATATAAAACAATGTTCTGGAATTAAGATTATGAGATGTGCTAATGACACTTTGTGGGGGATTGTTGGAATTTATGGGCTGCACCATGTGGCCCAACTAAGCCCAATAAATCCTGAAATTGTCATGTCCCATTCATGAATAATAGAAGTGGGGAGTGGGACTAAAGTTTAGTCCCATACTGCTAGTTTGGATAGAGTGGAACCACCTTATAAGGTGAGCCATTCTACCTCATGTATGAGTTGGCAAGGCAATAGGAGAGGTGTGCCACACGCGCGCTCCTCCTCCACCGCCCGCCTCGCCACGCCTCGCCTCGCCACGACGCGCCGCGTAGCGGTGCGCCGCGGGATGCGGTAATTAGCCGAGCCGAGAACGTTTATTTTGTCGGTTGGGAAAACTTAATGAGTCATTAACTTGGTAATTAATGGACGCGTTAATTCCTAAACCGTCTTAGACGTGGAGTTACGTCTACGTTTCTTCCAGTCCGCATATAAATACGCGCATACGGTAAACCCTAGCCACCACTTCGTCATATGGTTTCGCACAGTTCCAAAGCACTGCGCCGCCAATCAAGCCTTCTCCATCCTTTCTTCCGGCGTGAACCGCGAGGAGGGACAGCAGGCCTCCGGAACCCCGCCTCTTGTGATCCTGTACGGGAGAGGGGCGATCAGGTTTTTTGGGAGCGCACTCGCGCGACTGCTGACGGCGACTACTTCCCCAACGACGACTGGTTTCCAGATCTCGGCAACCTCTTCATCGACGACGACATGGCCGACAACGACAACACCGCAGCCGGTGCTGCTGCCGCTGCACCGTATGTATCTCTCTCTCGTCTGTTCGAGATGCTACTGCAATTCTTCTGTCTAGTTCTTGCTGTAGTTTGAATCGGTTTATCTACTGCACTAGATTTCGATATTTGCATGCTTAGTATAATTGCTACTGTCATGATTTACTTGATGTTATTTCGGATTAAATCATATGCTAAATTGCTTATATATTCAACACTTGTTGGGTCGTACCTTGGAAGAACAAGAGGATGTCGTCGGCCACAGTCTATCCATGCACATACACTTAAGTTAGTTCATTCCCCAAAAAAAGGAAACTAAAGTTAGTTCATAATATTAGGGTTTGTTTAGTCCCAGCCGACAGAGAATGAAGCTAATACTCATTCAGCTGGCGTCAGCCACAGTCTATTTCTAATGATTTAATTTACTACTCCCTCCGTCAAATCAGTTGTCGTAAACATGGACAAAAATGGATATATCTAAACATAATTTAGTGTTAGATATATCAACTTTTGTTCATCTTTGTGACAATTAATTTGAGACGGAGGGAGTACCATTGATTGGACATGCATCAATGCATATTGCTTTTTTCCAATCCAAGGGTTCCATCCCTTTAAGTTTGGGCCCATTTGGTGTGCTAGTATAAATTCGGACAGGAGGAACCTCTAGTTTAAGCAATATAACAGATACAATCATATTGTGACCTATACAAGGATTTTCCCTAATAATGAAATATTGCAGGATGCAGGGTGCCTCCTTTGACCCACCAAAACCTAGGTAAACCTCATGCATCCTGCTAGCGGCAATTTCCTGCTACGTGAGCATTTACGTTATACACTCGAGATATAGCACCCCAGTGCATGTCTCATTTCCCAATATATCGACCTGGCCCTTCACGTGTCACTTTTTTTCCATATATAGTGCAAATATTTTCGTAGGTGTAACCATGGAGTATGCGCGTTCTTTTTCCCACACTCTTTTACTTACATGAAGCTGGCAATTTGTTACCTACTTATAAATTTAATTTGCCACCGCCTACAACTGAAAAATCTCAGCTTTAAACCCACTCGCAACTGAGTTTTTTTCTCCTATTGGGAGGGTTTGTCGGATTCCTCCTTCGATGACGGCTACTACTCGGACGAGACCAAGCCTGACGAGTACTCCTACGAGGAGGACCTAGCGGACGAGGAGTACGCCTTCCGCTACGACTAGAAAGACACCATTGAGCGCTACGTCACTGCCGACTTCGAGAACGCCAACGACGGGAAGGATGAAGACGACGACGACGAGTAGTCGTCGAAGAGAAGACAATAGTAGAGTAGTAGTAGAACTAGAGCTTCCATTTGGGGCGTTCCAAATGTAAAATCATGTTAATTCCAGTTGTAATAAAAAAAAAAACTTTGTCTGATTCTTCCATATTTAGTTTTTATTTTAGTTGCAAATACTTTCTCCTGTACTGCTGAATTAGCCATGCTGATTAGGCATTCACGTACCTATGATTAGACATTCATATTATTTTTAGCTGCAAACACTTTCCAAGTGTAAAATCATGTTAAATTACATCAATTAGGAATTATGAATGATTAGACATTCACGTAAATCCATGTAACTAGGAGATTTCTTTGACGTTATAATTAGGACATTTAGAGTAAATATGCCTATATAATTAGGTATTACTCCCTCCGTATCTAAATATAAATAAGATGTTTTAGCATTTCCTAGACAATATGTACCTAGACATGTTTTAGTGTAAGATGCATATGAATCTACACAATAAAACATGTCTAGATACATTATATCTACAAAATGATAAAACATATTATATTTTGATACAGATGGAGTATTTTTTTTATGTGATAATTAGGAGAGCTAGGCATTCACGTACCGTCCATATAATTAGTGATTATTTTATGTGTGGTAATTAGAATTGGTTACGGGTCCATCTGCTGTAGGGTTAGGATTTAGTACGGAGCTGGAAAGTGGGGTCAAACGAGGTTCAAAATTAGGCATATACGGTCCCTACTAGCCAGGTGAAGTTACGATCAAACATGGTTAACTATACAGAAACACCCGTTTGACTAGAAAAGCCAGATAGAGTACAAATGAGTAGAGCTAAGCCAAACATGGCAAAAAATTAATAAGCCTTAGAACTATTGGGGCCCGTCGATACAAAATTGGCCCCAAGTGGTACTCCCAATAGCGAAAAATTGCCGGACGGTCCAATACCGTTTCCGGCGCCCCGGTCCATAGGGAGGTAAGTGGAAGGGCCAACAACCGCGACAACTCCCGCCACGTCGGATCCTGGTTGACGGGGCAGTTCAGTCAACGAATCAGATCGGTTAGCGTTTAATTTAGTCAAATTTCTTTCACATTCGTGTAAAATACCATCGAATTTAAATGAAATTTGATGCTTTTGCTATATCTCGTTCTAAATTTATTTTATTTCAAATTCTTTTTTGAAGTTGGCGTTCGAGATACTCTTTAAGTTTTGCCTAAAAATATAGTCCTATATCTAAGAATAGAGGGGAGTAGTATTCATAGTTAGGGGCGGCGCCAGTAGAGGGTCGAGGAGGGGCATCCGACCCGGTCCTAAAAAATAGCTACGTGCAAAAAAAGCTATAGGAAAAAGAACTACGCCCGCGCCTCACCCCATCCCTGCCTTTCTCCTTCTGCCAGCTCTGCTCGCTCCCTACACGTTGCCACTGCCGTCCAGCCAGGACTGCGCCTGGCCTGGGTCACACCTCTGCTAGCCACCGCCTCGCTGTCCCTGCGCCTCTTTCCCCTCTCCGCCTGCTCCCTACGCACCACCATCCCCGCCCGGCCAGCAAAGTTGCGCGCCGCCATCCCCGCTTGCCACCCATCCAGGACCGCGCCCAGCCAACATGCGTTCTACGCTCCACCCGCCAACCCACGTCGGGCCACCGCCGCGCTCCGCCAGGCACCCCAGCCGACTGCTCGCCGCTGCGAAGCCCTTTGAGGCAATGCAAAAAAATATGGTTTCTAGTACCTCACTAACCACTGCTCGCGAGAAGCATGTGGGAAGTCTAGAAGCACATCGGAAGTCTAGATAGCAGGTTTTCAATAATGGTGGTTCGTTGAGTGTCTTAGTACTTTCGAGTCTAAGGGGCGTGAGTTAGAGGCATGAGTGCGTCACCTCCCCGTTTGATAAGTCCCTTTCTCTCATGGACGCCGACGAAGAGGTCGAGTGGATTCATGCCAAAGGAGGAAGAAGCCGCAGCAGCAGCGGTGCTTGCTTTAGCAACCTCCAGAAATCCGAAGAGGCCACACAACGAAGAGGTTAATTTCCCCTTTGGATTTGCTTTCGGTTTTAGTTTTGATGCCTATCTGTCTAGCGGCCAGTAGTGTGTAGGAGATCGCTCAAAGAATGATTTTGATTTCAATGCTGCAGGACACTCAACGAAAAATGTTTCTGAAAGCTTTGATCACTAGCAAATGTCGTTGCCGATCCGGGAGTTGGGAGACCAATTGATGAATATGGTACTTCTGGAATCAAAGATAAAATGAGATGAATATATTTGTCAAGAGGTTGTAAACATTTAGTTGGTCATCTTCCTCGACAATTTCGTCTTGCCAACATGAATTCAACCAACATGGATTCAACTTAATGGTATGATACTATCTTGTCAAAATGTAGCACAATTTTTAATGTAGTTTTCTTTGTAGTTAGTTTGTAATTGTGTTTGATAAATTATGAAACTGTTTAAACCTTTCTTGTGCTGAATACACTTGCTTTTCTGCCTAAGGCCTCTTTTGATTCACAGGGTATGAAAACTAGAGGAATAGGAATTTTATAGTATTGAAGTTCCCTGTCCAATGGAATTCTATGGGCAAAGGAATAAGATGCAGGATTTTTCCATGAGGTCCTATCACATGTTAGTTTTCCTGTGAAAATGCACTATGGAATTCCTATGGGGAAAATTCCTGTGGGTTACAATCTTGTGAATCAAACGTCTCCGGAATAAAAATTTTCAACGGGTCCAAATCCTACCTAATTCCTTAGAAAACCGTATGAATCAAAGGAGGCCTAAATATTTTTCCAGATTATTTTTTTGCCTCTATGCAGAGGCTGGATTTATACCATTAAAAAAAGAATTCGACCCGGCAATTCCTGGCTCCGTCGCTGTTCATAGTTGATAGGCTAGTGGCAATTTTTCCTTCAATTTGCGAAGGTCAACAGTCAGTCCTTTCCCCCCACATCGCCACCAAGTGGGCCGGCAATGCTGCGCTACCTGTACCACTGTTCGTCGCGGCGGCCGCTGCCACCACCACGACCGCCGCGTTCGTGCTCGAGGAGGCCACCATCGGGTCCATCCACCGCGCCTTCGCCGCCGGCGAGCTCACCTCGCGCGACCTCGTCGAGCTCTACCTGCGCCGCATCGCGTCCCTCGACCCGACCCTCCACGCCGTCGTCGAGCTGGACGCTGACGGCGCGCTCGCAGCTGCCGACCGCGCCGACGCCGACCGCCGCCTCCTCGGAAGCGCCGCGATCCCGCCGCTCCACGGCATCCCTGTGCTGATCAAGGACAACATTGCCGCGGCCGGCGCGTTAAACGCGACGGCCGGGTCGCTCGCGCTGGTCGGGTCCCGCCCCGCGCGTGACGCCGGCGTGGTCGAGCGGCTCCGGAGCGCCGGCGCGGTGATCCTCGGCACCGCCAGCCTCAGCGAGTGGTGTAACTTCCGTGCCCCCGGCGTGCCCGCCGGCTGGAGCCCCCGCGGCGGCCAGGGCCTGGTGAGCAGATCCTCCCTTCCCGCCTCCTCCGTCGACGCTTCTCCTTGCTTGGAACCTAGAATTGCAAGCTGATTTACCGTTGCAAGGGAGAATTGCGACTCTGAATGACTCCAATCACGTTGCTGCCGATGTAGAATCCGTACGTGCCGTCAGCCACGACGTGCTCCTCCAGCAGCGGCTCCGCCATTGCGGCGGCGGCAAACATGGTGGCGGTCACGATTGGGACCGAGACGGATGGGTCCATCATGTGCCCGTCCAGCTTCAACTCTGTTGTCGGGATTAAGCCCACGGTCGGCCTCACAAGCCGTGCCGGCGTCATCATCATTTCTCCAAGGATGGACACAGTAGGGTACGCTGACTGAATGTTTTTGCATCTGTCTAGCAGAGTGATGTGGTTTTACTGCCTGAATTTTGGTCCAAACAGCACAGCAGTGTGCATTGCTTAACTGAAGCTTAGTCCACTTTTCTCGAGTAATTCAGCAGTTGTATAGTTGTAGTGTGCTCATGTATGTTTTCTCACTTTACTTCTATGATCTGGTGACGCCGATTTAAGTTATTTCTTAGTGATGTGATTTACTTGATGCAGGCCAATCTGTAGGACTGTATCGGATGCAGTAAATGTGTTGGAAGCAATCGTTGGCTATGATCCACGGGACGCAGAGGCAACTCGCATGGCATCTCAGTATATCCCGGAAGGCAGTTATCGGCAATTCTTGAACATAGATGGTCTAAGAGGCAAGAGGCTTGGGATTCTCAGGAAGGATTTCTTCAGGTTTCCCACAGGCTCTATCCAAGAAAAGGTGTTTGGGGAGCACTTCCAAACTATGAGGTGAAATTCACCACTCTTCTTGTCTGATGACAATATCTGTTTTTTTAGATATGGATCATTTCGATTGTGCTTCACTTTCAGATGAATCAACGGTTCTGCTAAGTCAGACAACTAATGAGTGGCGCCTTTGATTTGGATGACTTTAATCCGTAGAAGTACCAGATCCTCTGTTCTATGATACAGTAAATCGCACGAGATTGATGTACATTTTCAACATTTCTCAAACGCATGGTTATGATGCAAGCTGATGCAATATCATAAGTACTCCTATATAGATACTCCCTCCGTATCGAAATATAAGATGTTTTAGCATTTCCTAGACAATATGTACCTAGACATGTTTTAGTGTAAGATGCATATGAATCTACACACTAAAACATGTCTAGATACATTATATCTACAAAATGCTAAAACATCTTATATTTTGATACGGAGGGAGTAGATGATTGATCCCAATGTCGGCACCTAAGCTGGTCTGACACGCTTTACTCTCTAAGTCTTTAATAAGAACAAGTTATTGCACAACACTGTTTCGAAAGTATATGCCTCTAAGATAGCAAGAGTTATAAGTTTGGGCACAGATGTTACTGCAATTTTTGAATTAACTAAAATGCTACTGGTTATGAGAAAGACATGGGTCCAGATCCCAAATGTCGGTTAGACATCCATTAACATTTTTATGCAAAGTATTACTCCCTCCGTATCGAAATATAAGATGTTTTAACGTTTTTTAGAGTGCACATATTTAAACATGTTTTAGTGTAAGATGCACATGAATCTATGCAATAAAACGCGTCTAGATACATGTAGTCTAGAAAAGGCTAAACCATTTTATATTTTAATACGGAGGTAGTATATGGCAGTATCAACATTGAAGGGAGATGATTGAATGAAATAAGGATTTAATCATGACGTGTAATCTACTTTCTGTTGATGCTTTTCGTACTGAATATACATTAACTTGTGCATGCTGTTAAAAACTGAAAGGCAATTGGGGGCCATCTTGGTGGACAATCTTGAGATACCAGGCATGAAAGTCATCAACGATGCTGTAGAAAGCGGTGAACGTGCTCTTATGCTCGCTGAGTTCAAGCTGTCCCTCAACTCTTACTTGTCTGAACTGGCCACCACACCTGTGAAATCATTATTGGACATAATATCCTTCAACAATAAGCATCCTGTCGAGGTAATAATAACTTCATGTTCACTTTATTTTCTACCTTTTTTGTTCTTGAACTCGAGTAAGACACTCTTCATATATGTGTTACAGGAACGGATGGCTGAATTTGGCCAGAGTTACCTCGTGCAGTCTGAAGCAACAAACGGCATTGGTCCGACCGAGGAGTGTGCTATTGCGAACCTGAACAAACTTTGTGAGGAGGGCCTCGAGAAGATTGTGCGAGCCAATCGACTGGACGCAATCGTCGCTCCTGCCGCGTCTGCTCATAGCCTGCTCGCCATCGGTGGGTACCCGGCGATCACCGTCCCGGCTGGATACGGGTTGGACGGCGTTCCCTTCGCAATATGCTTTGGAGGGCTGAAAGGATCAGAGCCGAAGCTTATTGAGATTTCTTATTCCTTCGAGCAGGAAACGGGAGTCAGGAGACCTCCACCAGTTTTGCAGTATTCTGCCGTTTGATTGTAGTTGTGTTCTTTACCGGTTTGTATCATTTCGAGATGTTATCACACCATTAATTTCCCATCTTTTTTCTGACTCAGGCGTTATTAGTTCTAAGCTGCGCTGTTCCAGTGGAGACGACCGTAAAACCAGATAGTTGACTTGTTGCAATGCATGTTTGATCGTCAAGAACTCGTATATGTACCTCTCCGTCGGTTGGACCTCGGCATCGCAAAGCTGCGACAGACGATCATGGAGTCCCACCAACGGTGGCTGAAGGATAGATATGCTGGGTACCTTGCTCTGCCGCCGGGAATTAACAGAGAGTGTGTGACATAGGAAACCCCAAATCTGCCTCCGGAGACACGTGGCGGCCGCCCGGCTCGCCCCCAATTGCCGGCTCGCCCCAATTAAGAAAGAGTGTGTGTGTGGAATTAATTAAGGACGAAGAACTAAAGAAGTGTTGGAGATGCAGTGGAGCTGATTAAAAAGGTAAGACTGAGCCAGCCAGGGCCTTGCGTTCGGGAATCATATGATGCAGGGCTCTCTCCGAGACTCCGACTACCGTCCGCTGCTTCTCTCCAACCAAGGTGGTCCGAGACGTCCGCCGTCTTTTTGCTTCCAGATTTTTTTGGGTTAAGATGCCCAGTTTTCAAGATGTGGTACAATCTGTTTGGAACGAGCCGACCTCTCACACTCAGCCGGTTCATATTTTCAACCACAAGCTCAACTGCAATAAAACTCCGCACTTGGAACAAGGGTCTCTTCTCCAGCCATAAGCCACAGTTCATCACGGCTCTCGATGTCATCCTCCAACTTGATATCTCTCAAGATTCTAGACCTCTTTTGCCGGATCAGAAATCTCTTCGTGCTGGCCTTAAGCGGACTAGGAAAAGGCAAGCATCTCGTATTAATTTCCTACGGGAAGGGGATACCAACACCATTTTTGTTCACCTTCGCGTGAACTCCCGCAGAAGAAAAAAAATCACATTCAGAGGCTTAAATGCTACGATGGTTGAGTGGTGACCCACAATGACAAGGCTTCACTGATATCTGACCACTTCACCCAAGTTTTGCCCCCCCTACCCCGCCTGGCCAGGCACCTTGATCTCAACTGGGAGGTGATCAATCCTGCCGTCGAGGAGCTCGAAGATCTCGCCCTCCCTTTTTCCTCCGAGGAGGTCAAACCCGCCATTGATGATATGACTCCCGACAAGGCTCCGGGCTTGGATGGTTTCACCACGAACTTCTTTAGGGCCTGCTGGGATATCATTAACTATGACCTCATGCGCGTAATTAAAGCCTTCTCTGAGTTGGATGTTATTAATTTCCACATCATCAACACCGCCAACATCGCTTTGCTGTCAAAGAAAGATGGGGCCAACTCTGTCACTGATTTCCGTCCCATTAGTCTCATCCACATTATTCCCAAGATCATCGCAAGGGTAATGGATCGGTGTCTGAGCCCGAAGATGAACGACTTAGTCTCCTACTACCTGAGCGCTTTCATAAAATCAAGAAGCATCCATGATAATTTCATGTACCTCCGGAACACCGCCAGTCGCCTCCATAAAATTCGCTCGCCCATGCTGCTCCTAAAGCTTGACATCGCTAAAGCCTTCGACTCCATCAGATGGGATTATCTCCTCGACGTTAATGCAACGAAGGGGCTTCCCGCCCCGTTGGCGTGCCTGGACCTCTATTTTGTTCTCCACCGCCTAGTCTCGAGTTATGTTGAACGACATCCCTGGTTAGGACATTCTTCATGGCCGCAGGCTACCACAGGGGACCTCCTTTTCCACTTGCTATTTGACATCGGCATCGACCCCCTCAAAAAAATTCTTGAGCTTGCAACTGACTCGGGCCTCCTCCAGCCGATTCCGGACAGACTTGTTGCCGTACAGGTCTCCCTGTACGCGGACGATGCAACGATTTTCATAGTCCCTTGTACACATGATGTTGCCAACCTAGCTGTCACTTTGGAAAATTTTGGCGAGGTCACCGGCCTCGTCACTAACATCACAAAGAGCTCCATCTCCCCGATCAGATGCTCCGAGATAGATTTAAGCATTATCATGGAAAACTTCCCGGCTACGGTCGGTAGCACCATCACATGGACCCTCACTTGCAATAGAATCTACACTGCTCGCTCCGTGTACAAGGCTCTATTTGAAGAATCTTCTTCCCGCCCTTTTATGAATATTGTCTGGAAGACATGGGCCCCTCCGAAATGCAATTTCTTCGATTGCCTCGCACTCCAAAATAGGTTTTGGGCCTCGGCTCGTGTGATGGGTTGGCCTCACCAAACGACACACCAGCTATGTAGATGTCAGCCTGAAACAGCTAGACACATCCTGTTTGAGTGTCGTTACTCTAGAAAAATTTGACCGAGGCGTCCGCTTGGCTCAAATACCCAACACTTTTGTATGCATAGGAACGGGAAGGCGGGCGGTTTTGGATTATTGGAGGGCGACCGCGGATGCTGTGTCCTCCTCTCGCGAGGGGTTCAAGACCGCGATCACTCTAATCACTTGGTAAATCTAGAAGGAAAGAAATGTTAGGGTTTTCAACAACAAGTTCTCCATGCCATCCCTCCTCTTTCAGCGCATAAAAGATGAAGGCAAATACTGGGTTCTAGCTGGCGCAAAGAAGCTAACTGAGATCTTTGGCTAATTTGTTTTTGTTGTTGCTCAATATTGATTGCTCTTCCTTTTTTGGGCCTCAGCCCTTTCTTGTTTGCTCCTTCTATATCAATATTAAATGTAAAGCTTTCGTTTTTTTTAAATGGGTAACCCCAGCCTCTGCATCAAATTGATGCACATAACTGATTTTCATTAAAAATAAGTATCGAGTATGGAGTGCGTAGTACTTATTACAGATCATGGATCACAAAGAGTCTCCACATGAGTCAACCAACGGAAAACTGTAAGCGAAAACGACTACGCATTCTCCAGTCTTCTAGTGAGCAACCAGCCACCCTGGTTGAAGATAGCCCGTACGACCGCCATCAACCGAGCACATCCTGAGTCCAAGAGACCTCTTTGGTCCTCTGGTAGCAGGAAATAACACAAGTGGATCCAATATGTGGCGCGGTGAATCACCTGCAAAAAATTACCTGCACTTTCCTTGTTAAAAAGCACATCATTACGACAATTCCAAATTGCCCATAAGAAAGCACATACACCTATGTGTATGGTCGATTTACTATTTTTGTCAATCCCTGTAAGCCAATTACCAAACATATTATTCACACTAGATGGGGCAGCAATGCCAAAAGTAAAATGAATCAAACGCCAAACTTTTCTAGCAAAATCACAAGACACAAAAATATGATCAACACTCACGTGTGTCCCACAAAAGACACATTTAGTGCAACCCCTCTACTTCCGTTTGGCTAGATTATCCTTTGTAAGTAATTCTTTCCTAGAAAGAAACCACATAATTTTTTTAATCTTAAGAGGTACTTTAAGTTTCCAAAGATATCTCCTAAGATATCTAGCATTACCATTCATCTGATCAGCGTATAGAGATTTGACTGAGAACACCCCAGAGGGGCATAAGTTCTAGGAGAATGAATCCGGCTCGTCTGATAGATTTACAAACATTAGTCTTTCTACCATATGAAGTCAGGCATCCCACTTGTTACCCACTAATGAACGCCTAAAAGTCAAATTAAGATGATTATGTCCAATGACTTGAGATACGAGAACATTCTTTTGTTGCACAATAGCAAACAAAGATGTGTATTATACTGCCAACGAGGTAGATCCCATCCAAACATCCTCCCAGAATCTAATACTATGCCCATTTCCTAGTGTGAATGAAATCCGCTTAAAAAACTCATCTTTCACCCCCATAACGCCTTTCCAAAAGGGGGAGTCCGTAGGCTTAGCCTCGATCTACGCTAACGGTTTATCTCTTACATATTTATTATGTAATAACTCATGCTAGACCCCATAACCAGTTAAAAGCTTAAAAAGCCACTTGCTGAGGAGACATTTGTTTTTTTATTTGTAAAAGCTCAAACCCCACTCCTCCTTGATCCTTAGGACGACAAATAATATTCCATTTTGTTAGTCGATATTTCTTTTTAAGGTTATCACTTTGCCAAAAAAAAGCAAGAACGATAAATGTCTAGTCGTTTACATACCCCAACATGAATCTCAAAGAACGACAACAGGAACATAGGAAGACTGGATAACACAAAATTGATCAAGACAAGGCGATCCCCGTATGAAAGAAGTTTTCCATCCCAAGAGCCAAGCTTTTGTTCAAATCGATCCTCAACAGGTTTCCACTCTTTATTAAAAAAGTTTCTGATAATGAATCAGGATCCCTAAGTATTTAAACGGTAAGGAGCCAATGTCACATCCAAAGACGTGTCTATAATTATCCTTATCCTCTGTAGCCTTATCAAAATAGAAAATCTCACTCTTATGGAAATTAATTTTCAGTCCCGAGAGTTGCTCGAAGATAGACAAGATCAATATCATGTTTACCACCTTATCCAGATCATGTTCAAGAAATAGAATAGTATCATCAACGTACTGAAGAAAGGGAGACACCTCCCTTAACTAGATGAGGTATGATGCCTCCTACCTGACCATCCTCTTTTGCACGGGCAATTAAAACAGCCAACATGTCTACCATAATGTTAGACAGAATAGGAGACAGAGGAACTCCTTGTCGCAAGCCCTTTAAGGTTTGAAAGAAATGTCCTATATCATAATTCACACGAATCCCTACACTTCCACCATGAACAAACCTTGCCACCCATTGCCGCCATTGAGGACAAAACCTCTTCATACGCAACACTTGTTGCAGAAAAGACCAATTAAATTTGTCATAAGCCTTCTCAAAATCAATTTTGAAAAGTACACCATCCATATTCTTCCTATGAAGCTCACGAATAGTCTCATGCAATACTACTCCCTCTAAGAAATTTCGAGCAGGGAGAAAAGAAGATTGAGATGGTCTAATTAATTTTTGAGCAATGGAAGTGATTCTATTAGTGCCCATTTTCGTAAATATTTTGAAACTCACATTCAACAAATAAATAGGCATGTATTCCTTAATTCTACTAGCATCCTCTTTCTTGGGGCAACAGGGTAACAACACCAAAGTTCAGCTTAAAAAGAGGAAGGTTCCCTGAATGCAATTAGGTAAACATACTCATTAAGTCAACCTTGATTACATCCAAAAAATGCTGATAAAACTCAGCCGGAAACCATCTGAATGAGAAGCCTTTGCAGAGAACACCTCCTCCTCCGAAAAGGGACTGGTCAAATACCCGTTCTCGTCAACAGAGACTTGAGGTAGATCTTATGTCGTCTTTGTATTTTTTTTTTAAATATATATACACCGGTAGAAAAAAGGCCTACAGTCCCGGTTCGCCAGGCCCATTAATCCCGTCCAGGCAACCGGGACTAGCTACGCGCGACTAAAGGCCCCCCCTATAGTCCCCTACTTACGGACCGGAACTAAAGGCCCGTCCACGTGGGCGGGTGGCGGAGCCTGCGGTCGGAGGACATTTAGTCCCGGTTGGCCACATGAACCGGGACTAGATTTATTTCGTAATTTTTTTAATTCATTTGGTTTCTAATTATTTTTCTCACCTTTTTTCACTCCCTTTTTTTTCACTCCCTCTCCCTTTTTTTTCACTCCCTTCTTTTTTTCACAATTTGTATTATTTGCTTTGCTTAGTGTCTAACTAAGATTATCCCTAGTCAAATTACTTACTCATGGTCATACTTCCCGCTCGGTCACCCATCCTCCCACTACTCTAGCACTAGCACGCTTAACTTCCGAGTTCCATCCCGTCCCGAATCCAAGTGTTTCTCACGCATGTATGTGATAGTAGTATCATATCAATCTTATTAACATGTTAGTCGAAGCCACATTTCTTAATTGTTTGAATTGCAAATAAATCTTTTAATAAACAAAAGTAATGATGTAATTAATAATTTTGAATAAATAAATAAACATTAACTTTTAATTTGTATTATTTCTAAAAATACAAATAATATATCCAAAAATTGAGAAAAATAGAACTAATTCATTTTAAAATCTTAAAATTACAAATAATATATCAAAAATGAAGAACAATAATACTAATTAATTTTAAAATCTTAAAATACAAATAGTATATCAAAAATTAAGAACAATAATACAAATTCATTTTAAAATCTTAAAAATACAAATAATATATCAAAAAATGAAGAAAAATAATACTAATTCATTTTAAAATCTTAAAATGAAAAAATATAAAAAAATAAAGAACAATAATACAAACAATATTAATTACATGCATAGAGTCGATCACACATAACACAAACATAGAGTCGATCACATTTCATAATTAACATATATATATAGAGTCGATCACAAAAGTTATCCATTACATATATACTACTAATTATAGATAACCATTACATGCGCAATATCGAACGCATACATCATCTATGGCAGGAGCTACGGAACAACTCGTACGCAACATATGCATCTATGGCCGCATACTTGAGGTTCGTCATGCGCAATGGGGTCTCCTCCCAATAGTTGTGATTCTGCCGGGGGAAATCAGTCTTCATCCGGTGATAGCAGGGGTCGATTAAGTAGCTTGCCATGACAGCCATCCCGGTCTTTGGCCCGGTGAACTGGATAAGATTCTGAAGATCAATATAGTGATCTTCAGGTATCACAACACCGATGCGCGCCAACTTCACGCGGTCTTGCGTGATGTCAACGCTGCAAAAGTCAAACCCATTGTAGACAAGAAAATCAACAAGATCCGGGCAATGCCTTGAGCTACTGTAACAACAAAAATAGGCTATGTGTTAGATTAGTTGCAGCACATATGATCTTCACATGCAACCAAAAAACCCGAAATGCATGCATGCAAGATTTGTACGTGGACGTGTGCTAGCCTTCTACGTACCTTGACCATTGGAAGACCAACACCGTCTCCTTGAACGAAATCTGGATGACGGCAACATCCTGCTGATTCGCCGTGTACTCCAGATCGAGCCCAAAGAACCGGTGTTCTTCGGGAGCTGCCCAATACAGATCGGCCAAACGACCTAGAGCTTCAGGCAGCCGCGCGCAACTGTTGCTGAAGAGCACGTCCAAATCCTTGCCGCATGGTGTCTTCCCATCGTATTCCGTCCATTCAGCCATTTTGCGTGCGTGTGCTTGAAATGGCGAGAGAGGAAGAACAGAGGAAGAACGAGGAAGAACAGAGGAAGAAGAGAGCGAGCAGTGGAAATGGCGCCCTCTCTGCCTCTTCGCGAAATAAAAACCGCCGCGGGAAGGCGAGAAGCCGATGTTTAGTCCCGGTTGGCCACGGGCACGGGGAATAAAGAGCCAATGGTCCCGGTTGGCCACGGGAACGGGGAATAAAGGACCAATAGTCCCGGGCGGCGAGGTCAACCGGAATTAATTCCCTCCACGCGCGGCAACGCGTTTCCCAAACCGCGACGTCTGACCTTCTGTCGCGGGTCTCCTGGCGACCCGGGAATAAAGACTCATTAGTCACGGGGCGCGACGCTTGGGGACTGATGCTGGCATACCGAAGGCCATTTTTCTACCAGTGATATGCAGCCTGGCACACCATTAATTTTTACAATTTATATGGTCCGAGCAAGCTAGGCTGCTAGCTCGATCGTTCAAGTGAATACATGCATACGCAGGGGTTTAGTTTTTTTTTAAAAGTGATACGCGGGGGTTTAGTTGAGCGGTCATCTTCCAAGGATGCAAGCAACGATCTGTTAAATATCGAAAAATATTTTTTTTTTCAAAAAGGACGTCGTCATCGATCTTGAGCCTGGAGACACGCAACATGCCAACATGGAAAAGCAAACAAGCAAGTCGTCGTCTCCTCGGTCGATCCATCTCGGGCAGAACTTTGCCGAGGGAGGTCCACATGGTGTTCTCTACGACAAGACCCGGACTTGGCACTTGGACCCGATCGATCATGCCTATCGATCGATGAAAGGAGACTCGATCGCGCTTATAAGTACCCACCACCCCACTTCCCATAGCTGAAGCTACGAGCTAGCTGTACATGATCAAACAATTGATTAGTGTGTGCATACACACACGCCCTGTGTACACGTACAATACTCTGTACGTGCACAAGGCAGTTAGCAAGCGGGCGGCCATGAAGGGTGTTGTAGTACCGCTTATTGTCGGCCTTGTGGTGGCCCTCGCCGGCGGCGTCCGGGCGGTGCGGCTGGTGCCGGCGCTGTTCGTGCTGGGGGACTCGACGCTCGACGTGGGGAACAACAACCACCTGCCGGGCGAGGACGTGCCTAGGGCCAACGTGCCCTTCTATGGCGTCGACTTCCCCGGCGGCCCTAGGCCCACCGGCAGGTTCAGCAATGGCTACAACATCGCTGACTTCATCGGTATGTATAGAGTAGTATGAAATTTGCATTGTGCTAATTAAGGGCATCTCCAGTCGTCCCCCCAGAGCCCCCAAGCGGCGTTTTTGACCCAAAAAGCGCCGTTTTAGCGCCGAATTCCACCAGTCAGCTCCCAGGAGCTGAAAAAGCGTCGTTTTTGCGCCGGTGCACCCAAGCCAAACCCAGCCCCTTGGGTTTGGCCTGGGGGGGCAAAATGCGCCGCTTTGCATGCAAAAAGGAATCTTTCTCCTACTTTTGCCCCACTTTGCATGCAAAGATGCCTCTCTCTCCTACTTTTGCCCCACTTTTCATGGAAAAGCCCCCTATTTTGGCTGGTTGGGTGGGCTACGACTGGTAAATGACCATGCCCCACGTTTTGATTTTGCGCCGTTTGTACTATTTGTGTTGATTTTCTTGTGCTTGGGGGGTTGCAACGACTAGAGATACCCTAACAAACTATACTAATCTACCGTGCGCGTTCGTGTGTTAACCTTGGTGGATCATGAATGCATGCATGGATGGATGCAGCCAAGAACCTGGGTTTTCAGAGGAGCCCTGCGGCCTATCTGGTGCTCAAATCACGCAACTATCTCGTTCCCGGCGCCCTCACGAGGGGAGTAAGCTATGCTTCCGCCGGAGCTGGGATCCTCGACTCAACGGTAATTGCCGGTTGATTAAGTTTGCGTCTTGGTGATTTTCCAAAACAACCCCGCTCAGTTCATAGTACACGGCATTTTTCTGAAGACTAGACAAAATATATTATCCTAACAATATTAATTCTCTTGTTCGAAAAAAACATATACGTACACTAGATATGATCCAACGTACGATTTAATTTTGTATCCAAAACTGTTAACAGAAAATATGTTGAAACGCACCACGGAATTAATTAGGATGGATTTGTTGGCGTCGATCGACCTCAGCTGAGCTAGCTAGAGATACGAGACTTGGCACGGCACACAACACTACGTACGATGTCGTGGCATGACTACAGTGCAATGATATGATACTATGAGATACTATGTGTCATGACCATGATACTGCACTACAATACTACCCACTATCAGAAGTCTAAAGCAACTTCTTGTAAGTTGTTTATGGTTACGCGACCATCACAAAACGAGCAATGGACACTCCAAATAACAGCAAACCGAGTCTACTCTGCTTCTAGCCTCACGTTCATGTAATATACTAGTGTTGGCACGATCACCAGACTACATGTCGATCTTCCCAAGCCAACCACACACACACAGAAACATGCAACGAAATAGATGAACCAATGGATTTAGTCATGTGGTTCATCAACGATCGCTAGCTATATATGTCCTCTGAGCATAGCGTTTATCCCATATGCATGTATGATAAAATTAGGAGGAAGCACCGCCCAATCTACCCACTAAAGGCTGGCAACATGCACATATTATTAGTCTATTTATTACTTTCATTTGTGGGTAGAATCTTTATTTATTACTTTGTAAAGTCGGTTTTCGTTGAGAAATATGTGATGGTAACATATTACTCCCTCCGTACCAAAATATAAGATGTTTTAACTTTTCATAGACACACATATCTAGAAATGTTTTAGTGTATAGATTCATGTGTATCTTGTAGTAAAACATGTCTATGTATATTTTGTTTAGGAAACATTAAAATATCTTACATTTCGATGCGGAGGGAGTAGGTTACAACAATTGTCTCTCTCCATTTTCATTACTTTCCACTTCATATTTTATTGCATATGTGACATGCATATTACAACCAATGTTAGACCCACTATGGGTAGCAGAACCCCATGTCCAACTAATATTTTCGACATGATTCCAGCAACACTATATAATTATCCATAAATATTGTAAATACTAATCAATTTTGTAACCACGTGACTTATTACAGAACGCGGGAAACAACATCCCGTTGACGAAGCAGGTGGGCTACTTTGCTTTGACCAAGGCCGAGATGGAAGACGCTTGGGGCACCAGCAAGGTCTCTACTCTCCTCGCCAATTCCTTCTTTCTCCTCGGAATCGGCAGCAATGATTTGTTCCAGACCAATCCCAAGACCCAAGCGGACGTCGCCGCGATATACACCACACTAGTGTCCAACTACTCCATCGCCATCACCGAGTTGTATAGTATGGGCGCGAGGAAGTTTGGAATCATCAACGTGGGCCCAGTAGGGTGCGTGCCCGGTGTCCGCGTGCTGAACGCGACTGGGGCATGCAACGAAGCCCTGAACCTCTATGCCACTGGGTTTGCCGCCGTCGTGAAGTCGGGCCTCGCTGCACTCGCACCGAAGCTACCTGGCTTCTCGTACTCCCTCGCCGACTCCTTTGCAGCCACGGAGGCCATCTTCTCCAACCCACAAACAGTCGGTACGTCATGTCAGTCACTAGAGATGCTTGAATCCCACTAGAGTGATGGCCATGATGATTCTGCCGATTTTTAGAAATTTTGTGTGCCCTTTTTTTTAAAACTTTATTTAAAACATGTGCTGATTGGAACGTGAATTACTTTGTGTGTCGAATTAAAGGCTTTGTGAGCTCGGACAACGCGTGTTGCGGGAGCGGGAGGCTGGGCGCGGAGGGTCCCTGCATGTGGAACGCTACACTGTGCGCCAACCGAGATGCCTATGTGTTCTGGGACTCTATCCACTCCACGCAGCGGATGGCCGAGTTAGGAGCACAAGGACTGTTTGAAGGCTCGGCCGAGCTCACAACACCCATTAGCTTCAAGGAGCTGGCCCAGATGAAGTATTGATTTTTCTTGTACCTCCGTATTATGTTAAGTGCCACAAAAACTGGCCAAGAAGAAAACACAAGAAATTATCAATTGATTTACATATTTATTGACTTGGTTTGTTCTAGTGTTATTGTTATTGTTGTGCAGGTAGCAGCACAATTGAGCTCCCTTAGTTCCTTACAAAAAAAAACAATAATAAGCCGTGCTGAACATTCTATTTTATTTAAGAAGATAACCTCACGATTTGTTTTGGTGTTTTGTTTGGGGGAATTTCATTTTGGGGTTTACGTCATGTTTTCTCGATTAGTAAGGGTGATCGGTTAAAATAAGACTACAATATGTTCATCGAAATGTAGGCATACATCTTGGATTGGACACATACCGAGGCAAAAACGAAATTTGAATTTTGAAAATTTCAGCGCACAATTGCCTCTCCCAGAAAAAACAAAGTAAATCTGGCCCTTTTTGTTACGCTAGATGATATACATATTCAAGAAAATTAACCAGATCCGACCAGTGGCGAAGCCAACACCTGTCAAGCCCTGGCACCTGCCAGGCTAAGATGGTGAACTGCCCTTAATTACTACCGGAAAGTGAAGCTTTACGCAAGATTATTTACCGAGAAATCACTCGGCAACCTATCTTTACTTTGACCTGACAATAATAAGTCTTATGCCAATGCAAGTCTCTTGGCACGGTTTCATATGCATTTTGCTTATGTGGCACTATAGTTAATGAAGAGAGATAGTGAGGTTGTATCTTAGGACATCTCCAGTGTTTATTTTAAATTTAGGCTATAAGATGGGTCCCATAGCATATGTTATAGCAGTCTAAAAAGCTCACAATGTTTAAGGTTCAGTTGGACCTTAAGGTGGAGCCAACAATGCAGAATTCCTTGACCAATGACCATATGCAAACAACATAAAGTAGGTGAGAGAAATATTGTTTTATTGTATTAAATTTCTTATGGCAAGGCCATAGTGGTATGTGTAGGTTTTAAGATTTTAACCTTAAGGTCTGATGCCACAATGTATAAGGGTGGGTCTTAAGGTTACTTTATTGCTTAAGTCCTCTTATTTTCACATTGGAGACACCTTAACTAAGTCTTCTCATAGTGGAGAGTAACTTAGCCTAGTAACATGCACATGTTACTAGTCTGTGTTACTACCTCCATAGTGGGTAGTAACATATGTGGGATGTCATATTTATTAAGATGTAGACTCATTTTTTGTTGGTATGTGTGATGTTACGGTAACATATCTAGTTACCACAAGCATCTCTCTCCTCATTAACTCATTACCACATAAGCACAATCAGTCGGTATGTCATATCAGTCACTAGAGATGCTTGACTCCTACTAGAGCCATGGCCATGATGATTCTGCCGATTTTTAAAACTCTTGTGTTCTTCTTTTTACTTTGTGTAAGACGTGTGCTGATTGGGACGTGAATTACTTTGTGCGTCGAATTGAAGGCTTTGTGAGTTCGGACAGCGCGTGTTGCGGGAGCGGGAGGCTGGGCGCGGAGGGTCCCTGCATGTGGAACGCTACACTGTGCGCCAACCGAGATGCCTATGTGTTCTGGGACTCTATCCACTCCACGCAGCGGATGGCCGAGTTAGGAGCACAAGGACTGTTTGAAGGCTCGGCCGAGCTCACAACACCCATCAGCTTCAAGGAGCTGGCCCAGAAGAAGTATTGATTTTTCTTGTACCTCCGTCTTATGTTAACTGTCACAAAAACTGGCCGAGAAGAAAACACAAGAAATTATCAATTGATCTACACATTTATTGCCTTGGTTTGTTCTAGTGTTGTTGTTATTGTTGTGCAGGTAGCAGCACAATTGAGTTCCCTTAGTTCCTTACAAAAAAGGAAAAACAATAATAAGCTGTGCTGGACATTCTATTTTATGTAAGAAGATAACCTCACGTTTCGTTTTGGTGTTTTGTTTGGGGGAATTTCATTTTGGGGTTTACGTCATGTTTTCTCGGTTAGTAAGGGTGATCAGTTAAAATAAGACTACAACATGTTCATCAAAATGTAGGCATACATCCTGGATTTGACGCATAACGGGGCAAAAAAGAAATTTTGAATTTTGAAAATTTCAGCACATAATTGCCTCTCCTAGAAAATGACGCTAGATGATATACATCTTCAGGAAAATTAACCAGATCTGACCAGTGGTGAAGCCAACGCCTGTCATGCCCGGGCACCTGCCCAGGCTAAGCTGGTGAACTGCCCTTTATTACTACCAGGAAGTGAAGCTTTAAGGAAGACTATTTACCGGGAAATCACTCGGCAACCTATCTTTACTTTGACTTTGACCAGACTATGATAAGGCCTATGCAAATGCAAATCTCTTAGCACGGTTTCATAGACATTTTTTCTTATGTGGCACTATAGTTAATAAAGAGAGATAGTGGGATTGTATCTTAAGGCCTATGCCAATGCAAATCTCTTAGCTAAGATACAACATTGGCATGTGGCCATAGGAAAAAAAAAGCTCTAGTCCTATCACATGCATGCATGAGCTCAAAATCACTAATTTAGATACAACAAATAAGATACAGTGCATTGTACTTGTTGTCTCTTAAGTTTGTTTTAGACATATGATAAGGTGCTAAGAGACGGTGCATTGACACATGCCTAATGTGCTAGCTTCGCCACTAGATCTGACCACTTTTGCAAATGCTACACGTCAGAGTCACCCCTAGAAAAAATAACCGGATCTGGCCATTCTTTGCAAACGCCTCATGTTGCATCGTTTGGGCAGGAGGGAAAACGCCGAGGTCCATACTATGCACCAACCGAGATGCTTATGTGTCATGGTACTCGGTCCACACTACGCAGCAGGGGACCAAGCCGAACTTTTCGACGGCCCAAGCTATTTCAAAACACCCATCAGCTTCGAGCAACTGGCTCAAAAGAGATACTGATTTCCTTGAAGCAAAGCAAGTAAGAGATATTGAATCTCTCAAAAAACAAAGGACATTATCAAGTGATTTACAGATTGATTGTCTTGGTTTATTTTGTTCTTGATAGTATTGTTGTTCGAATAGCAACAAAGTTGAGATCCCTTAGAACCTTACTACAAATAAAAATAAAAACAATAAGCTGGGCTGAACATTCTATTTTATTTTAAAAAATTACATCATGAGTCATTTTGGTGTTTTGTTGTAGGATTTTAGTTTTGGGATTTATTATGTTGTTGATTCTCAATTAGTACGGTTAGTGAAATATCAAGAGGATTAACTGGCGGTGTGGGTTTGAATAGGTTAATTATAAATTTTACTTCCTTTTCGATTAAAATTTACTTGTCATCAACCCGTGCATCTGCACCGGCTAGACGTTTTCAAAACCAGATGAGTAAGAATTTCATGGAGAGGGCTTATGAAGAACTGACCAATACTTAGATCCTTCTTATTCATCAATAAATGCCTGGGCGACCTGTAGACCCATTTCGAGGGGGTTTAGCCTTATTTTGTTTTTCTGCTTTGATCGAGATGTTGAGCTGTTGTGACTCTCTATGTGTGAGCTTTGGGTTGTAACTTAATCTGCTATGATGTTACTTTAATAAAAGTCGTGTGCATTAGCCTGATGCAGAGGCTGGGTTTCCCTTTTCAAAAAAGAAAAGAATTTCATGGAGAGGGCTTATGAAGAACTGACCAATACTTAGATCCTTCTTATTCATCAGTATGTCGTGTGATTTCTCTGTTCTTTTACAGAGCAATGGAGCAATGTTATCTATGTTCTAGTGTTCCTAATAAATTTAAATTTGGAAATAATTTATCTTAATGACCATATATAGTTGTGTGTGTGGGGGGGGGGGGGGGCATTTCTGACCAATTCCAAAAGTTCCATGCTAAATTTAGTTTCCACTAAGTTGTTAACGTGAATTTCAAACGATGAATCTAAGAAAATCATGCATTCAACGATAACCCAAAATTTGGTATAATTCAGCTGAGGTACCTTACTGACCCCTCGGAACATTTACTTGTGCTAATGAATAAAATATAAGTATCAACTGGGTTGGGGTACTTTTTCAAACACATAGGCATACATATAATTGACTGCATAGGAAACTCGAATGAAAGAACATCACTTACAGTACCAAACTCGTTCTGATTCTGCTGTAGATATGGCATCATTATGACTGCGAGCTCATCAAATGTTATAATGTCAACATTAGCCTCTGAATGCACTGAGGAACCAAAAAAAAAAAATCAAAATTGTCCCAAGTACTTTTGTTGTTTCCTTAACAGATAAAGAAAATTGTAGAGGTAGAAATAAACCAGAACATTTCGTTGCTGTATGCAGAGCCATAGATACTACGTGCTCTTTCCATCTAGCAAACTCGATGACCCTAACTGTTGTTTCAGATTGCACACTGTTTTCTCTCTGGTTTCGAACCTTCATCATTACATAATTACAATTCAATGTGCTCTACATAATCAGTTAAACAGCACACAGTTAAAGGTTAGAACTGACGGCCATGGGTATTTCTTCTAGAACATAGCTAGGGAAAAATCAGAATAGATATTGAGAACACATTGATTAGATAGTAGAGGCGAATCAATCAACTCACGTGGTGTACTCAGATTCTGAAATTTGCAAGATTTAATCACAATTCTTAGGAATATATCACCGAAACCAACCTGAGCACGAATTCCCACATTAAACAGCCAAAGGAGAAGGACTGGCAAACCGAAAATGTATTTATATTATGTAGAGGCTATGCCGATTCCATGGTCTAAGATACATGTCAAAGAAAAATGATTTAATATAATCACCAACTGAATAACCCGATATCAAAATTCCATTTTTTACCCCCTAGTTTGATATTTTTTACACATATTACTCCATTTAGAAGAAAAAAAAATCTAATTACCCCATTTAGCAAAATTTGCGCCAATTTTTACCCCCTGTGAAATTTTCTGAGCATTTTGATCAGGTCTCGGGTGTCAGATATACGTAATGTGCCAATTAATTTAATTATGTAATACAAAAAGTAAATAAAAAAATTAACCAATACCTACCCGCGAAAAAGAACCACACTATTGCACCATGTTCACGTTCTTAAATATAATTCAGTAACGTCAAGTACAGATTGTCTCCTCCCTCAAGGAAAAAAACCAATTGTGTCTTGCTTCGGCCAACCAAAATCTTATGCTATGTCAAACTGATAACTCAGTTCTTGTTCAAACCTATACTGAGGTGCTTAACACCCTCATATAAGTACGTGTGACGGGGGTACGTACGATCGACTGGTGAATGTTTCCATATGCACCACAACACCTTGGCGGATAAATGCCATCATTGCCGCCATCATGTGAATCATGGTCGGCCAAGAAGGCCATCATGGTTCGCTACGTGCATCCTTTTGGTAGGATAGCAACGGATGCTCATCGCGCGGCATCGGCCAGTTGTGTCTAGTGTTTTTATTAGATAAAAGGCATAAATGCCCTGCTTTAAATTAATAAAACAGAAGGTTCAGAGTTACAGCAAGGAACCACACACACAGGCACACAGGCCAACAACTGCTGAGGCCGACAGCTTGCCGAAAATAAACAGCTAAGAGAGTACGAAAACAGTAAAAATAAGATAGCTGGGGAGGTGCGGCTCCGACTCGACATCATGGTCCCGTGCATCGTCACAGCGGCCCGCTCCAGCGCCGCTAGTCCCTGCGGCGGGCCGTCAGCTCCCGGTAGATCTCCCTAAGGTCGGCCACCCACAGCAGCAGGCGCCCCTGGTCGTCCTCCTTTGCGGCGTTTGCCCACACCTGCAACAGGGAAATCATTTTGAAGATAAGGTCAGCCGGGTGATTCGGCAAACGGGCCTCCATCGTCAGCTTGTTACGGTAACCCCAAAGCGCCCAGGACAGCGCAGCAAACAGCACCCAGCTGGCTCTGCGCTGGTTCCCGAGGAGGGCTTGCTGGGTAGCAAAGAACTGTGGAAAATTGGTCGGGCTCCACGAGCAGCCTAACAGTCGCCGGATCACACTCCACCCAAGTTTTGCCAACGCGCAGGCAAAGAAAATATGGGACGCATCCTCCCCCAGCCCACATAGGGCACACCTCCCATCCGAAGGCCCAAACCGATTGGCAAGGTTCAAGTTCGACGGCAGACGGTTAAGCGCTAGCTGCCAGATGAAAATCTTGATCTTGAGAGGCAGTTTAGCAGACCAGATGTCCTTACAATGGCTAACCGGCGCTCCCTGCGCAAGTTTCTGGTAGGTTGAAGCCACCGAGAACCGCCCCGATGGTTCCAGCGACGAATGAACCTCATCGTCGCCCTCGTGAAGTTCAACCGAGTTGAGTTCCTCGACCAACCCAGCCCACTGGGCATTCGCCTCTTGGGATAAGTCCCGTCTAAATCTAACACCGTCCACACGGAAGGCATCCGCCACCAGCAGCTCCTCGTTCTCACACACCGCAAACAAACGTGGGAAGCGGTCCTTAAGAGGGCCCACTCCCACCCACCAGTCCGACCAGAAAAACGTCCTCGCCCCGTTACACACTCGAAATTTTGCTCCCAACTTAAACAGATGTTTAATCTTGTGGAGACTGCGCCAGAATGGCGACCCCCCTTGGGTCTGCCCTGCGAAGATATTCTTCGCCTCCGGGTATTTAGCCACTAGAAGCGTCCGCCAAATCGAAGGCGAATCGTCATATAGTTTCCAGATCCACTTTAACATCAACGCCTCATTCAACACCTTGGTGTTGGTCAGTCCGAGCCCCCCAGACTGCTTAGGCCGACACACCGCCGGCCAGTTCACCCAGTGGTATTTGCGGTTAGGGCCTGCTCCTTCCCAAAAGAAGCGAGCGCGGATCGCATTCATCTTCTCGTGCACCCTGTCTTGAAGCAAAAACAATCCCATGGCAAAAGTGGGTAGCGCCTCGAGACAAGCATTAGATAGGATCAGTCTGCCACCCGAGGAGAGTAATCTGCCCATCCATGTCTCGACTTTTGCCGCCAACTTGTTGACGAGATAAGCCCATTGCTCGATAGTCAGCTTCCTATCCGAAATGGGAAGGCCTAGGTAGAGGAACGGCATCGAACCCAACTTGCAATTCAGCATGTTGGCCACACGCCTCTGCTCAAGCAAAGTTTGATCTAGCACATACACCTCGCTCTTATGAAAGTTGATTTTCAGTCCCGACATGTTTTCGAAGCAGAGGAGCAGGAATTTGAGGTTGGCAATGGACAAGTCGTCATTTTGGAGCAGGATTAGGGTATCGTCTGCATATTGCAGATGCGTGATTCCCCCTGGAATAAGGTGGGGAACTACCCCCTGATGTGGCCAGCCGCATTAGCGGCAGCAAGCATGGCTGCGAGCGCTTCCGCCACAAAGTTGAAAAGAAGAGGGGAGAGCGGGTCCCCTTGACGCACTACCCTCTTATTACGAAAATAGGGGCCGACCTATCCGTTGATGGAGATGGCAGTCTGGCCCCCTGCCACTAGTTGATGAACCCGATGAACATAACCTGAGTCGAACCCTTTTCGACGCAGCACTTCGAGCAGGAAGGGCCAGTTCACCCTGTCGTAGGCTTTCTCGAAATCCAGCTTGAGTAAGATGCCCCCCGGCTTCTTAGTTTTCAGCTCATGCAGGGTTTCGATCAGTGCTAATGGACCGTCGAGGATGTGCCTGCCCTTGAGGAACGCGGTCTGGGCCGGGCTGATCACCCTGTTGGCCACCGGATCGAGACGAGAGGCGAACGCCTTAGAGATAATCTTGAAGATTACGTTGATGAGGGCAATGGGCCGGAATTGCGATATATGATCTGCCCCTTGCACCTTCGGGATAAGAGAGAGAACCCCAAAGTTCAATCTGGACACGTCGATTCTTCCCAGAACGAAATCATTAAGGATATGTAGCACCCCTAGCTTGCACAGCGGCCAGAATTTCCTAAAAAACGAGACCGGAAACCCATCCGGACCCGGTGCCGTGTTTACCCGCATATCTTCCACTACCGCTGCTAACTCCGTCTCTGAGAATGTGCGCATCAGCCCCGCGTTCTCCTCCTCGGACACCCTAGCTGGCCCCGCCCACGTGGCCGCCGCCAGACCGAGATGCCGAGGGGCCTCCGACCCCAACAGCTCCCTATAGAAAGTATAGATGTGGGCCTGGATGAGGGCAGGATCCGAGATTGGGCCTGCATCGGCTTGGAGAACCGAGATCAAACACTTGCGGCGCCGCCCATTGGCCACCGCATGAAAATAAGCCGTATTTGCGTCCCCCTGCAGCGCCCATTTAACCCTACCTCTCTGCCTCCAGTATTCTTCCTCCGCAGTAGTTGCTCCTCTAAGTGATATCGGAAGACCCATTCTTCCTCATCTAAACCTTCCGAGTCCGCCTTTGCGTCCAACTCTTGGATTTGTGTTAACAGCGAAACTTTACAGGCCTTAGCCTCCCTGCCCAAGTTAGCGCTCCAGCCTCGCAGAAATTGTCTAAGGCCCACACTCTGGTGATACCACCAATCCACAATATCTCGGCCCCGTGCCGTAGACATGAGTGAGAGCCATCTATTAGAGATCAAGTCCGAAAATCCTGCCAGTTCCAGCCAACCCAGCTCGAAGAAGAACCGTTTGCTACGGGGTGGGGGGCCACCCCCGGAGTCAAAGACCAGCGGGGTATGGTCAGATCCCAGCGCTGTTTCCGCCCGAACCACCGACAGCGGGAACACAACGTCTAGGGTCGGCGCCAGGAACACCCTATCGAGGACGCAACGGACCGGCACCCTTTGTTTGTTAGACCAGGTATATCGCGCCCCGGATCGAGGGATATCTATAAGGGCCCAATCCGCGATTGCCGCGTTGAAGAGCTCCACACGGGACCAGTTTATGTGATTGTTATTTTTGTCGTCCGCTCCTCGGATCAGGTTGAAGTCCCCCCCCCCCCCCCATGAGGACCGGAAACCTACTGGCCGCCACCTTGGCGGAGATCTCAGTAAGGAACTCCTGGGACTCCACATGGTCCGCCGGACCATACACCCCAATCACTGTCATTGTACGCTGGAGGGCGCGGTGGTAACAGTTAACACTAAGGAAGAAGCGCCCCAGATCCGTGCTTTCCACGTCAAAAGTGCTATCCCTAAGACCGATGAGCATCCCGCCCGACCGACCCGTGGCGGGGAGCCAACACCAGTAGAACTTCTCGTCCACCTCTAAAGCCTGAAGTTCAGCATCAGTGAACTCCAGCTTGATAGTTTCCTGCATAACCACAATGTCGATGATGTGCGAACGAAGATACTCCCTAAGAAGGGTTCGGCGACCCTTACGGCCGAACCCACGAATATTCCAGAACAGGATACGCATTAAAAATCTATGCCTTCAGCCCGTGCTTGGCGGGTTACTGGGCGTCGGCCTATCGGCGCCACAGACTTTGATCTCCGCGGACGACGCACACTCGCTGTGGTCGCTCCGTCTACATTAGAGGCCACTACCGTAGGCTCCGCCGTCTGCCCCCCTGGGGCTCCAGCCCTACAGCCGTCTGGATACCGGCCCCTTGCCGTGCCAACTCCTCCGCCGCCTTGGCCAGCGCCTCCTTAGCTAACCGCTCCTGCTCTAGTCTGTCTCTGGTTTGGGCCAGCGCTGCCTGCGCCAGCTCGTTAGCGCGCAGCAGAGAAAGGGTGGCTTCAGGAGGACCCGCCTCGGGTAGAAACGAGACGCAGCAATCTGCTGCAACCGACAGCAGGTGCGCATCCGGTAGATCTTGGAGAATAGCAAACATGGGATCCAAGTTCGTACCTGTGAGGGGTGTCGTGGAAGAAGAAGCGTTTTTGTCCGCGGTGCGACGCACCGCGCGGTCCAGCACCTGTCCCTCCCCGTCTCCAGCGTCCCGCGAGCTCCGGCGCAGCACCTCCACCGTGGTGGGCTTGGAGCGGAGGCCTTTAGCCACCGACGCTGTCAGCTCCGGGATCACCGGCGCCGTCCAGAAGCCCCCCAAAGCAGCTGAGGGCGACGACGCCTGTCTCGACTCTGTCAGGGAAGCGTCCCCCAGGTCTGCAGCCTCCTCCAGCGCACGCACCCTAGCTGGGCGATCGTGGTTGGATTTGCTGCGACGCTCGGGCAGCTTGAGCGCCTCCACATCCACCTCTGTCGGCACCATCACCGGGTCATCGAAGCACAGCTTCCTAGCCTTGTTCTGAGAGTCCGAACATGCCACTGCCGCAGACGAGATATCGCCTCCCACGCCCGGGGACACCAAGCTGGAGTCGCTCAGGTTAGATCTTGGGGGAGCATCGGAAGGAACGACGACCTGAGCCGCCGCTACGCATTCGCCCAGTGCCTTGAAGACGTCGCCATTCTCCATCAGATTGGAGCCGTACTGGGAGAACATCGAAGCAGGCAGGGCCGGGCACGGTGTCAGAAGGGCGGCAGGTGCGCAGATCGCGGGCGCACCCACCTGCGGCCCCGCAACCGTCCGACCCGCCACCACCGTCTTGTTGGTCCCCCCTTGGGCGTCACCAGAGCGAGAGCCCTCTCCTCCCACTTTGTCAGCGAGCTGCACCGACTTGGCCTTGGTGCGATCACGGGCCTTGCGGCTATCCCAGTCATCGGCATCGTCCTCCGAACTCTGCACGTCATCGTCATCGTCCCCTCCGTCGAAAGGGCTCGGAGGTAAAGCCCTACCGGAATTGGCCTTGTCCACCTCCTCCCTCTCCACATGGATCGAGTAGCCTTGCAGGTTCACAAAAATCTTTATGTGGCTTTTGAGGTTGACCGGCGCGCGGCAACCCACTTTCAGGCGCACCGGCGCCGCGGCATCCGGCAGAGAGGAGGGATCCACCTCCAGTGGTGCGCCCAGCTCCAGGGTGGTAGCGAGCAGAAGGCGGGCCTCACGGAGTGGCGCTGGGACGTCAAAGAGCCGGACCCAGACCACCTCCAACACCTCGTCGGCGAGCGGATCTCCGACCATCTCAGAGACCACGGCGCGGAACTCCGTCAGTGGCAACGTTAGCCCGCCCCCTCGGCAGGCCATCCGCAGCAACTCCTTGGATGGGAAAACCAGCGCAAACTCCGTCGGCCCCAGCCTCCGCACCTGCCAGTCCCATGCGTCATCTGCGAGTTCTTTGAACTCCTGCTCCACCTCATCCACCTGAAAATTGCCTTTCTCTATGACTACCCTAGCCGCATTGGAGGCGGGTTTAGCGATCTTGTCTTCTGGGACACTCACGTGGAAGAAGCCCTGGCCCTCTGTGCCAAAGCCCACCCACACCGGCATCTTGGCGGATCCCCCTGGACACATCGCCGAGAGGTGGCCCGTGGATTCACATCGAACGCAAAATGGCTCCCCCTCGTAGTGTGCTTGCACGTGCCCAGGTTGCCCGCACTTGTAGCAAGTAATTCTTGACGCGTTGGCTGCCCCGGATGAGGCCCCCCACCGGAGCAACGTTGCCCGCCGTCTGTCCCACCCCACGCCCCGTGCGCCCTCGCACCGGGGGAGGGGGGAGCTGGATCTGTGCGCGGAGCCTTTCCTCTTCGCGACGGTCTGCCTCTCGGTGTCTGTCCGCCTCCTCCTCTCTTTCGCACTGCTGGCGGCGGCCGGGCTCCTCCCGCCCAATGCGCTGCCGCAGATCACCGCCGCGGAAGCGGTCACCGTTGCGGCCGCCATCGTCGTAGCTCCGCTTGCCGTTGCGGGCGCCGCGGTCGCGGTCCATCGCCCTCCGGCGCGTGCGCTTGCGCGAGGTGTTGGGTGGAGGAAGGAGGTAACGGGCAGAGAGGTGGTGGCGGCGTATGTCCTCGGTCGAGGCTGGAAACCCTAAGTGGAAGTCTAGGGTTTGCGCTGGCAGCCACCACCACTTATAACGCTCCCGCAGTTGGGCCAGCGCGGCTGGGCCAGGCCCCGGCCTGCTAGAGCGAGAGCACCCCTCCGAGCGCACACAAGCGGACGAAGCGGTAAGCTGGCCACCAGGCCCAACAGGCACGCCAGGCCCAGCAAGCGGCCTTGGGCCCAACTCCCGCACAGGATCCTCCTCGAACCCTAGACTCCGCGACGCGTCCGTCCCCGGGGGTGACGGCGGCGCCCCCGCCGCCGCGCCGCTCACCGGAATCTCCACAGCCCCCACCTTAAGCATGCAGATCTGCTCCGGCGCCTCCATCCTCGCATCCACCGCGCGGCAACCACCCACACCCATCAGCGGGGGGAACACCAGCGGGGAAGACCACCAGTCCTCCGCCCCCATGGCCGGAGCTGCGGTCGCTGGCGAGCCTCCCTCCCTAGGGACCACGCCGGAAGAAGCGGAGCCGGACAGCGCGCCCAGCGCCTCCTCCAGGTAGTCCCCCAGTGAGCACGCCGGCAGGGCGCCCGTGCTGGCGCCGCCATGGCCCCCAACCGCGCCAAGGTCCCCTTCCGCCTCCGAATCGCCCGTGCTGCGCGCAGAGCCGGGCCCTACCCCTGTAGAGGACGGCGAGGCCGCACACCGGCGGCGGCCCTTCTTGCGACGCGGCAACCGGCCAGACCGCGCCGGCGAGGGAGCCCTATCCCCGTCCGTCCGGGCGTCGCCCCGCGAGTCGCCCCCCGAGCGCACCGGTCGCCTCGCGGTCAGGCATGTAGGCCCGGTCTTTGCTAGCCCCTGTTGTAGAGCAACGTCCAAAGAGGCATGTGGTTGAGTGGGTCATTAGGAAGTGTTTTGAAAAATTTAGAAGGGGAAAAGTTGGCAAAAGTTTAGCTAAATGGGGTAATTCGGATGCAAATTTGCTAAATGGGGTAATTAGTGTTAAAAATATTAAAGTAGGGGGTAAAAACTGGAATTTACTCTAAAAATAAACCTTCATTGACTCTATGAGCTGTCAATTGCACAGTAAAAAATCCAACATGTATAGGCAGTAGCACATGGCCTTCAGGGTTAAGGGAAATCAAAACAGTGGTTATCTGTAGTAGAAGCTAAATCGGAAGTAGCCTGCGTTAGTGGATATCTATGAAGAGAAAACAATCATGATGTTTAATCTAATATTCCTCCAAACCTACTGACATATAATATGTGTCCGAGACAGTGTTGTCTTAATATAATAGGGTTATTTAACAGGGTGCACTCAGTTGGCACCACGACCTCAGTTTTATCCCTAGCGCCGAATCGACCTCAGTTTTGCCCCTAGTCTGTGCGCAAGGACTCCTTTCGCTGCTCCAACCGTTGGCGCGGCCTGTGGGCCCCAGCTGTTGAGCGTTGGCGCGGCTTGAGGGCCCCAACTGTTGACCGTTGGCGCGGTTTGTAGGCCCCAGTTGTTGACCGTTGCTTGCGGCCGGCGGTTTAAAAGCGGCGGAGCTCGCGGCGGTGAGCAGGGAAATCAGCCGAGCTCCGCTTCTTCTCAGGCAGCGCGTCCCCTTCTTCTCCGGCGGCATTTCGTCGACCTTTGCTTCCGAATCTCACTCTAAATGGCCGCGCTTCGGGCCAGTTCCGCTGGGAAGATGCCCTGCCTGCCCACGGACGGCGTCCCTACAACGGCGGGTCACCGCGAGCGACAAGAACGGCAACCGCGGGCGCGAGTATGTGAAATGCGAGAGCAAAGAACAGCTTGGGGAGGTGACATCTGTGTTTCCCCCTGTCAATTTCGTTTTTTTCCCTCAATTTTCAGCCGATTTGGGTTTTCATCCGATTTGGGTTTTCGTATTTGCAGGATTTTCTTCCATGTGACCATTTCGAGTGGCCTGAGGATTACATAAAAAGGATTTAAAAGGAGGACAAAAAAAGGTGCCCAATTTGCTACCGGCGGTGGACCAATTGGGATCTGCTACGGTGCACAATGGGGTGCAGAAGGACGAGTTGAAGAAGATGGCCAAACAGCTGGAGACGCTTGTCGATCTAAAGAAGCAGAGCAATATGCTGGCTGCAATTTTTTATTTATGTGCAATTGTTCTTGGAATTGTGTATTTGTAGATCATTAGTCAAAAATAATGTAGTTAGTGTTGTAGTTAGGTTGACATTGTCAATTTGTGTATGGCTAAGACTTGGAATAAATGCGTCAGGAATCCGGCCCTGATTTGGTTTGTTTCAGTTCGTATGTTCAGTTTTCAGTTCAGTTCAGTTTTCAGTGTTCGTATGTACAGATTCAGTGTTCAATTCAGTTCAGGTTCAGTTCAGGATAAAAGGGCAGCCCCATCTAAAATCAAGACAGACCCAATGTTAAATGAGGCCCAACGTATACTAGCACGGATAAACAGTGGACAGAAATAATTTAAACATTGCACAAATATAATTTAAATATTTGGACAAAATAAATTTAAAATTTTGGACAAATATAATTTAAACATTTGGACAAATATAATTTAAACATTCGTACAAATATAATTTAAAAATTTAGACTAACATTCGTACAAATATAATTTAAACATTGAGTTCATTTGGGCAAATAGATTTAAACATAACTTCATTGGCAAACATAATTAAACAGTGGACATATATATGGATAATTATTGGCCCCACTTTACATATATTTAGTGGGGCCTGTCGGACATTACATATATTTAGTGGGGTCTGTCGGACATTACATATATTAAACAAAAAAAAGGGGCCCTAGCCCTAAACCCTAACCGCCCGCGGAATGCATGCGGGCGGCCTTCCCGCCGTCCGGCCAACCGCCGGCGGTTGGCCTACTTCTTCCACTCCGCCGCCCTGGTCTCGATCTTATCCTTGATCCGAGCGCGGCAGTTCTCCTCCCGCGTCCTCTCCTCGTCGTTCTTAGGGACCCTCTTGATGCGGGCCCGGAGATCCTTCTCCTCCTTCTCGAGCTCCTTCTTCTCCAGCCGCTCCTCTTTCTTGAGTAGGCGGTTCTTTGTCTTGGGGGAGAGGTTCTCGGCGCGCTCGACGCTGTCGTGGTCGGACGACAGCGATCTCTCCCGTTCGGGAGATTCGGTGGACGCTGTCGTGGTTCTTCTTTGGGACTTCTGGATGTTTCCGGGGAAAATAGGAACTTCGGGATTCGTGGAGTCCAATTCCGAGAATATTTCTAGAATAACTTTTCTGAAATAAAAAATATCAGAAAACAGAGAACTGGGACTTCGCATCTTGTTAATAGGTTAGTCCCGGAAAATGTGTAAAAATGCTATAAAGAAGGGGGAAAACATGTAGCAATTGGCATTATATCAACATGGAAGATCAGAAATTATAGATACGTTGGAGACATATCACGGGGATACTCGGCGGAATCAGCAGCACGATAACTGTCGGGAGCCTAGAATTCGACGGAAACGTCAGACGCTTCATTCACAACGGATCTTATTAGCCAACACGGAATCACCTGGTAAGTTCTTGCGTCCTTCCTATTGGATATTCTAACGTTTTCATAGGTTTAATGACAGAAGCAATGGGTTTCCGTGGTGGAAGTAAATTTATCCCACCCGCCCTATACCCAGTAGAAGACGGCTTTGGCGCCGGATTTTTCTCGAATCTGCCTTATTCATATGTTGGGACAGACAAGGATTTATTGTCTGCATACCACCATAGCATGACTGGTTTTTTCGCCTCTTAGGAGATGCCTACCCCCAGATCACACTTTGTTGGCATGGTGCAATCTAAGATTACCGAAAACACGGAAGACGAAAATCCCATGGAAAAGGCAGAAAATGTTGATCCCACAGAAAAGGTGGATGACCCAGAATCCGCCAATCAGGCAACTAGCTCGGAAGCTAAATCTATTCTAGCATCGATTGAAGCAAATATGGATTTGGAAACCGGATCTGCATGTGGAAACTCAGATTACGATGATGATGCAGATGACTTCAAAAGAAAGATCAAATCCATGCAGGGAAGCTTTCACGAGGTACTCATGGCTAAACCGACTGAAAAGTCGGATACCGAGGAAGTGGAGGAAGCATATCCAAAAACAACTCCGCCAGCTGTAAGGGGAACGGAGAAGAAGAAGACGGCGAGGAAAGCCCGGCATATCCTCATGTTAAGGAATCGACGGAAGACGAACCTTAGAAAAAACCTCCATCCTCCAAGAAAAAGAAGAAAGCCGCCAAAAAGCTAATCACAAAGCCCAAAAGAAAATATTGGACAAATTGGCCGACATAGCCAACCAAAACCTGGAAGTAGGCGGAGTAAGTGGCATAAATACCGCAGAGAAGAAAAAGAAGCAGATTGAGGTAGTGCGAGTTCCCTAAATGTCAGAACGGGATGAACTCGATCTAATCCAAACCCCAGTTTCAAGAGATGAACCACAGGAAGTGCTGGAAGCCAGGAGACAAGCTATAATGCGGCAACATCATCATCTTTTCCAGACTCGGGAAAACCTCCTTAAAACCCAGGCTGCCTTCAAATAGCAGCAGGAAGAAATCGAGGAATACGAGCGCCGAAATGGTTCTGGAATCAAGCCTACAAGGTTACCCGGAATAGCAAAGCCGGAAGAACTTCCAGCCAAAAAGCAGTTTGAAAACCCATCTTCGCATAGGCACGTTAACAACACAAATGCTAAGGGTGAACGCATCTATAAGACTGCTGCAGATAACGTAGAATCCGCTTTCGCCATCCTCAGTGATGACCTTTACTCCAAAGACGAAAAACTTCACGGGGTGTATGCTTTCCTAGGAAAAGCATTACAACAGCAGCAGCGAGGCCAAGCGCGTTCCGGCAATTTGCATGACAGTTCGACCTTATGCAAAACTGCCATGTGTTAAACACAACCGAAGCACCCGATCCAAGTGAATCTGTAGATTCAGGAAATCCAAAGGGAAAGAATGAAGATCCCAAGAAGGACAAAAAATTCCAGATAATAGGGATGCAGCATCCAGGATAGGGTCTCACCCGCCAAAAGGCAAATATAACACAAAACCCCGTTTCGACAAAGATCAGGAACACAAAAATCGGAGTGAAGGCTATAATGCTCACCGCCAAACTCAAGCAGAGAAAGTCGGAAAAGCAATGCCGCCTCCACGGAACCCGAGCGATAAATCCGGAAGATACGAGCACCCTCACAGGCGTGAGAGGACCCGAAACCCACCAAGGAATACGGAATAAGTAAGAAGTAGAACTTCGCCTTATTCCAGAGGCTGGGATGATGGAAGAAATAGGGATGAACCTAGACGAGCGTATTCACGCAACAGTGGGCTAAGGAGAAGTAGATCCCCCTTAATTTACTCAGTCGGAAGGTATTCTGCACACACTGATATGGCGGAAAGATATGACTTGTAATTCGGACCAAAGTGATTCACTGACAGGATTCGGAACATTAACCTACATGTTGGCTTTGCCAAAGTCGGGCCAACTTACCAAAAGTATACCACAAGTACAAACCCGGATACATGGCTCTTAGATTACTATAATGCCGTCCAGATCAATAAAGAGACGGATTTGGAAGCTGTGAACTTCCTACCTCTGATGTTACTCGATAAAACACACGATTGGAACAATGGACTGTCGTCAAGAACGGTGGACAGCTGGGAGGATATGGCTAGAGTTTTTGCTCAGCACTTCCGAGGCACGTATAAGCGCCAAAAGAGTATTAACCAGCTAAACCGTTGCACCCAATATGAAAACGAGTCGTATGTCAACTTTATTCAAGATGGACTGCAATGAGGAACAACTACTCTGTAGTAAGTGACGTTCAATCAATGCATGCTTTCGTCAATGGTCTAGAACTCGGCCTCGTACAGTTCATGGTTGGATAAAAAACGCATAAAGACCTAGCTAGGTTCTATGCTAACGACAGCCAGTGAGAATGCAGCGGCCAAACATGACATTAGAGCAATAGGAGGAAACATCGACACGCTTATACAAGCTCAAAAGACTTCTCGCTCTGATAAAAAGGCCACTCTAGAAGGACATGAAAAGCCCAAATAAGTAAATGCCGCATTTGGAAAAGATAGCTCCGGTAATTGGAAAGGTAAAAGCGCAGAAGGCACATAACCCATAACTTAGTCCAAGGAAGAGTGGGAAAATATTAGAGGGGAACCTTGCATACATCACACGTGGTTTGAAAAGCCAAACCATACAAACCAACAATGTCGGCTTAATAAGCACATGAAGAGCAGCGCTGGAACTGGGAGCAAATGGAAGATTTCCAAGAGGAAATTCAATAAGCAAAAGACGGAAGCTGAAAAAGACGAAAGCGAGTCTGACGCCCACGACAAAATCCAGGAGCAGCAGCGAAAAGGCGAACTCAAGTTCTCAAGGGTCGAAGGAGAATGCAATTTAACTTTCCTTGCGACACAATCAGCCAAAAAAGTGAACCGGTCAAGGCGAGAAATTAATGTCCTCGTTCCACCAACCCCAAAGTATCCCAGGTATGCAAAAATTCCAATTACCTCAGATTAGTCTGATCATCCCGGCAATATCCCGGAACCCGGCACACACACCCTGATAGTAAGCCATGTAGCGCAAAAAACTAGGCTCAGGAGAATGCTGATGGATGGAGGATCAAGCATCAATATCATGTACTTGAGTACTCTGAAGAAATTGCACCTTTCACAAACCTAGCTCAAGCATAGCAATGTACATTTTCATGGCATTGTTCCTGGCAGACAAGCATCTTCCCTAGGAGAAATTTCCTTTGAAGTAACCTTCGGAAAGGCGAATCACTTCCCCCAGGAGATGATTTTCTTTTAAGCAATACCATTCGAAAGTGTATACCACACAAT
This sequence comes from Alopecurus myosuroides, assembly GCA_028641055.1. NCBI lineage: Eukaryota > Viridiplantae > Streptophyta > Magnoliopsida > Poales > Poaceae > Alopecurus > Alopecurus myosuroides. Next base: position 572,732,887 of record CM054057.1, read on the forward strand.
ACTCAGACGATCGTATTTCGCCAAATTCATGGCTAGGTCATGCTACATCTACAGCAAGCTCAAGATGGCGGGGCCAAAAGGCGGAGTAATCACCATTGAAGGAGATTTCGCGCTTGCAAATGAGCTAGAGCTGGAAAACGCCCTTGTGCTGAGCAGGTCATAGCAAATGAGGAACTAAAAGAGCTGGCAAAAGAGGTATCGTCGACAAAAATGTCGGCAGGAAACGAAAGCCGAAAGCCAGCCGACAGCTTCAAATCATCTTAGAATACAAAGCAGGTTATCCTGGACCCCAAAGATAAGACTAAGTACGTCGTTGTGGGAACCAGAATGACTGACAAATAGGAAAACGAGCTCATCAAGTTCCTCCACGAGAACGGGGATTGTCGTGGGATAATCACGGAAGACGTTACTAGGGGTAACTTATCTTGGGGTAAATCGACTCTGGTGTTTGGGAGAGGGTTTTGCTCAGGGGAAATCATGGTGATGAAACGATCTGGTAGCCGACAATCAAGTCGCCGAGTCTCCGATCTAGATCTTATTATCTCAACTCTGGTATTACAAAGGATACTCGAATAGCTAGTGAATCTCGTGTGTCTCGCGTCTAATCTAACCCTAGGGGACGGCTTATATAATATCCGGACCCCCCTAGCTTCCTGTCCAAGGAAGACTCGGAGTCCTACCCGGGTACCGCTTACAAACCCTAAACTTCCTTATCGAAACCCACAATCCGGGTCGCGAGGCCTATACTCTTGGGCCTTCTAGAAGCTCCTTTTCCTTAAGCCGGGTCTTGCGCAGTTCCCTTTAGGCCGAGTTATACCTTGGCGTTAGCCTACCGGGTTATCATCCCTCCATCAGTAGTCCCCAGAATAGCTTGGGCTTCACGGGATCCTCCTTGAAGCTCATGCTATTCCCTGCAAAAATAACAAACATACAAATTCACAAGGGGCCGGGTTAGGTTGCTTTGATAAACAGCTAGGCCTAACTCTACTGGTGGTCCATATAACAACCCGGCTTTCTCCGAATCCACCTTCATTCTCCGGGTCAACAATCCGAGAAAAACACAGAAGACCCGGCTTGCTTTGCTCGTTAATTAGTCCGGATATCGCGGAAGTGATTTGCTATGATCTTTTCCGGATATCGCGCACGGGTACTTAACGCCTATCCCAAAAATTTCGGACGGGTATCCTTTCCGAAAATTTTGGCTCCCGCTCACTTAACCTAGTTTTCCCCACCCGCACCTATAAATAGGTGCCCTAGGGGGTAACCTAAATCTAGTTCCATTTCCTCGCCATCTCCTTCACCTCCCAGCGCTCTTCCGCTCGAGCTCGCCGTTGCGCCGCCACGGAGCCTACCGGAGAGCAGCCGGAAGCGAGCCGCCGCCGCCTGCGCTCCGCTTCCGCTCGTGCTGCACCGCCGTCAAGCACCGCCACCGCGCTCGCGAGCTGCCCGCCGGAAGATCCCGCAGGTCACCGCGGCTGCGCCATTTGCTGCCGCCGCAATCTCCTCCAGACCTCGCCGGTAAGCCTTACTCCTCCATGAATTTCATCCTCAAGCTTTCCGGTCGAACTAGATTGGATCTAGGTTTGCCTGTAGGTTATCTCCTTGCTCTGTACCGATTCGGATTGCACGCACCTCACTCTTGCTTTACCTAATTGCTCAAGTTAGATTCAATAGTACTCCCTTGTCACTTGTAGCCATAAATTTCTCCATAAATTTCTCCATCTAGGTATAATCTGTCAAAATTTTCCGTAACTACTTCTTTGATACTCGGATAGATTGTAATTTCCGGATCTCTTAGCTGCTCTCTGGTTAACCGGACAACCGTTCATTTCCGGGTCTTGATAACTTACACTCTGCACTTTTTATCCCCTGTTTTGCAGCCTGCACACATGGCTCCCAAAAACAAGGGAAAACAGCCGGCCAAAGGTAGGCCGACTCAGTCCATATCGGCCAACTAGGCTAAGTCCACCGTGACCCATGCCAAGCTGGATGAGCTCGCCGAGTCAGGCGTCCTCCCTTCTCAGAAGTAGATCCACTGGCGAGTCCCAGGAGATGAGACCCGGCCCTCCCCTGGTCCGGATGAGGTAATCTGTTTCGTAGAGCACGTGATCCGGGGATTCCGTCCCCCGGGTCACTCCTTTTTTCGCGAACTTCTTAGCCACTATGGCCTCCGAGTCTTTGACATAGGGCCTAACTCTATGTTAAATATAACCCACTTCATAGTCCTCTGTGAATCATACCTGTGCATCCACCCGAACCTTGCTTTATTCCTTGAACTGTTCCAATGCAAACCGTGCCGCGAAAGCGGTGACGGGGCCCTCTTGGCCTGCGGCGGAGTTTCTATCCAACGGCGAAAGAATTCGCCAATGCCGACTCTGATCCTTAACTCTCATGTTAAGCACTGGCAAAAATCCTTCTTCTACTGCCGGGACATCTCCCCACCCGGCGAAAAGAGGTTGCCGGGTTTCTCCGAGGGACTCCTTGATCTCTCCGATACTTTTAATGCCTTCGCCTCTGAGTCGGATAGAGAGTCCATCCAGCCCTTCCTAGCCAAGATAGCTGCCCTTTCCGCCCATGGTCTCCTTGGGCTTAATTTAGTTAAGACCTGGGTAGATTTCCGAATCCAGCCCAACTCCATCCGGCCTAAACTGATGTCCGAGTATTCCGGACATGTTACGGATGCGCTCCGCTACTCTTCGCGGAACTACCCGGCTGGGGACACGAACAAGATCATCAAAAGTTTCCTGACTGAAAAGGTGGAAGTGATCCGGAATATAGCCGGGTTAGAGCCATATACCCGAGACAACCCGGCTCCTGCGGTAAGATCCGGCTTTTACTCTTATGTACTTGTGTTTTTACCTGATGCAACTACTAACTTTCATCTTTATACCTTTATTTCAGGAAGGCAGCGCCTTCTGGAACATCGAAACTCCCCCCACCTCCGAAAACCCGGAAGAGGAAGAAGAGGAAGCGGCTGACTCGGAAGGAGGTACCATCCGGGTTTCACCCAACTTTATTTTTGTTAACTTATTCTCCCACACTTTTTCTTTTTCCGACTATGTACTATGCTTCTCAGGAATGGAAGATAAGGATGACAAGGACGACAAGGAAGACCCGGAGGAAACTGAGAGTGACGAGGAGGAGGCAGAACCGGAAGCTGTGGTTGGGGCCAAGAGGAAACCCCGAGGGGCTGTATTCAAGGTTCCCTATTCCTCCATGTCTTCAAAGCCGTATTCTTGTGCTAATATGCGTGAGCTTAACCAACAATTATCCAATTCACCACACTTGAAGGACCCACCTCCAGCCAAGCGCAGGGTAACCCGGAACTCCCCGGGTGATGATCCCCTCAACCCGGGTATCCCCACGTCCCCAGTTCGCCGTGCCGGTACTTCCCAATCTTATCCTTTTCATTCACCTCAAAGATATCCTTCTCCCAATCACCCCTTGCATGGAAAACTCCGAGTCTCACTTTCTCAATCCTTATCAGCCTCGTCCGGATCTAGCAACGAGCTTCCGCCGGACTTCATGGTAAATGTCGGGTAAGTTATATTTCTTGCTACTCGATACACTGGTACTTTCGATAACCTTTGATCATTGATACTAACCATTTCTTCTTTTGCTTTCCTTAGCGCCCATGTCTCGATCAGTGACCCGGACAACATGGATATGGATAACCGGGAGACTGAAGATCCGGTTGATAACATGAACGCCGCAACTGGCGGTGCTGAAGAAGAAGACCAAGGACAATACCCACTGACAGACTCGGCCAGGCAGGAAGCCGGGTCTCCCAAGCCATCAGATGGACCTGAGGACGACGACGTCGAGGTCCTGGGCACAAGGATGGGCACTCCCAACCCTGATACCCAGGCGACCCGGGTTTCGCCCCCAGAGCCGAAAAAGACTCCTCCTCCAAGATACCAGGCCGCCGGCTTATCCGGTACCAAACCTGAGGACATGAGCTTTGCTGAGATGCTTGATTCTCTGCACACCCTGAGGGATGATGAAGAAAACATTCTGGAGGCCTTGATAGCCAGGCACGAGGTAAATCCGACTAATATTGCATGTATATCTGTCTAGTCCCCAAGTTCCGAGTGAACTTATTGATAATTTGCTTGGAACTTTCATAACATATCCGACTGATAGTTCGTTTTTTATCCGACTAACCCTTCCTTGTGTCTCCACGCAGGCATACGTGGCCCATTCTGAGAAAGTGTTGGCTAAGACCACCAAACTCCTCGAGGTGGAGACGAAGCTGCGCGAGACGGTTGAAGCTGATGCCAAGAAGACAGGGAAACTTGCAAGAAAGTACAGAAAGAGAGCTCATGCTCCAGAGGACAAACTGGCCAAGCTATCAATCCAGATTGCCGACACTCACAGCGCTTTGATTGGTAATACTTCCCGACTGACTGATAGTAACCCGAATTTTCCACTCTGATAAATACTCGGAATTCCTTACTTCAGCCTTTATATTTTCTGCAGGGCCGGATGACGAGACTCCGGATGAAGACGACATAGCGAAGCTGAAGATGATAAAGAGCACAATCCGGCAACTATGTGCCGGGACCAAATGGATTCTGCAAGCGTTGAAGTGGCCGGGTACTGGACATGGTAGCTTGAAGACGCTGCTTGATGCGTGCTCTACCATCCCCGAGTGGATCGAGCACTGGAAATGCTCGTCATGCCGGGTTAGAGTGACCCGGGGGCTTGCCTTGGCTAAAGCGTACTTTCCCAAGCTTGAGCCGACAAAACTTGTTGGCGGGTTTCCAGAGTTCAACCATGATGGCTCCAGGTTTTCAGCCAAAAACTACAAGGCCATCCAAAAGGAGGTTCGTCACTCGGCCAGCCAGATTGCCGATAGCCTAGATCTCAGCCTGATTGTTCCACCATACGACGCTGAAGACAAGGCAATTAAGTCGGATCCTCCAAAGCCGTATGACATGCTGGCACGGTGGAAGGCAGAAGCTGCTAAGCTGAGGGAAGAGGCCGCGAAGAGGAAGGCTGAGGCCGATGCTGCACCTGCGACATCCACTCCGGTTGTTCCTCCCCCCGCGCGCGCCGGTACTGGTGCTGACCCGGATGCTGCTGCCGCTAAGACCGTTGAAGAACAAGTCAAGGATCGAGACCCTACTGCCAAGGGCAAGGGGAAGATGGACGACTCGACCCAGGAGGCCGAGTGAACTTTTATCTGCCCCCGTCTCAAACACATCATTCGGCCAATGGGCCTTTTAAAACAATTATTCTTTTGATAGTGCACCTGTGCACTTTTTGGTACTACTATCCTGGTTTGTAATACATTTAAAAACCTTAATATCTTTCATGGCCCTTCTGGCCTTTGCTTGAATTTGATATTTCTTAACTTTGAGCTTTTTCATTCTTGGCTTTCCGACTTTCGCTATGGTTCCTTTCGTGAGACTCGGTTTCCGGGTCTCATAGGTTTTGACAAGTGGAATTTTTCTAAGTCCCCAAGTCTCCAAGACTCGGATTTTTGGGTTTTTGAGCTGAATAGCTAGATAAATTGTTTCTTTTTTCAAATTCCTAAGTCCCCAAGGCCCGAATGTCCGAGTCTAGGGTGTTTGGTTTTTTCAAAAGAACAAATTGTTTCTGCTAAGGCCCAAACACTAGAGCCGTTCACATAGGTTTGAAGTTATGCTTAATATGCTCTGAGTTTCCGGCTATTAACCCTGTACTCTGCATAACTTGTGGTTTAGATGACCATTTTGACCTTCTTCTACTATAAGTCGGCTTTCGCGTGGATAATCAATGTTGCTACAGCTGTACAAAGACAGGGTCAGGCAAAGTCCCATTGGGCATCATGACTGATTGTAATCATACGCTAGCAAAGCATGCCACTTTAGTGCGAGTCACATCAAGTTTAAGCAAGAAAAGTCAAGAAAGTTTGGCTCTATTGTCCGGTTATAAGCTTGCAGCCGTACTTATTACAAGTAATCGGCCCTTATAACTCAATGGCATCGTGGCCGGGTCATTGAGTTTGCAACTGTGTATTCAAGCAATCAGCCCCAAGACCTAGATATATGCAATTTACTAACAAAAACTAAAACAATAAATAACACTTACCTGGAAATAGAAAACAACAGGAATATAAAAACTTTGACAAAGAATACACAGAAAAGAAACAAAATATTGTTTAACCATCTCTTTATTGATATGAGAAAAGGTAGGTCAGCAAGCCGCCTCATTAAAAACCCTCCAGTCCCCTTAGGTACCCTGGATAGGAAAAGAGTGCGTCTGAAACCTGCTGCCTGTTACATCGTGTAATTCCACTTGTGAATCTAGTCTATTCTAAGTGTAGTAGGGACGCAGCTGAGCCACGTTCCATGGTCTCTCTCTTTCTTGCATAGATGAAGTTGTATGAGCCGTGTCATTGACGGTAGCCGACTCTTCCCTTGCATCTACCAAGTAATACGATCCATTGTGTAGATTCCGGCTTATGATGAACGGTCCTTCCCATGGTGGGGATAGCTTGTGTTTTCCTTCCTTTGACTGTACCAGGCGAAGAACCAGGTCTCCTTCCTGGAAGACCCGGGTTTTGATTCTCCGGCTGTGATATCTCCTCAGATCCTGCTGGTATATGGCTGATCTCTCCAAAGCTCGTTCCCTGTGTTCTTCTAACATATCCACGGCGTCCTGCCGGGTCTTCTCGTTCTCCACCTCGACGTAAGCCGATACTCGAGGCGAGTCGTGGATAATATCACTCGGTAATACCGCCTCTGCATCATAAACCATGAAAAACGGTGTCATCTGAGTAGATCTGTTAGGTGTGGTGTTAATTCCCCAAACCACTGAAGGTAACTCCTCAACCCATGCTCCAGCAGCTCTGATGCATGGGACTCTTAGCCGTGGTTTTAATCCACGAAGTAACTCCTGATTTGCCCTTTCCACTTGTCCATTAGCTTGTGGATGGGCTACTGAGGCTATGTCAAGCCGGATTCCATTGTTCCCACAGAATTTTTCCATCTCGCCTAAGGACATGTTGGTTCCATTGTCCGTAATTATGCTGTGAGGATACCCGAACCGGTAGATGATCCTTTTCAGGAACTTGACTGCCGTAATCGCTTCACAATTGGTAACTGGCATAACTTCAACCCACTTGGTAAATTTATCAATAGCCACCAAGAGATGTGTCTTTTTGCAAGGTGACATGTGAAAGGGGCCAACCATGTCCATACCCCAAACGGAAAACGGCCAGGTTAAAGGAATTGTTTGCAACTCCATAGCCGGCACATGGATTTGGCGGGCATACCTTTGACATCCATCGCACCTTGCCACCAAGCGTTCCGCGTCTGCTAAGGCTGTGAGCCAGAAGAAACCGTGCCTATATGCTTTGGCCACAAGGGACCTTGTGGATGCGCGATGCCCACAGTCGCCTTCGTGGATCTCTTTCAGGATCTGCCGGCCTTCTTCTGGTGCCACACAACGCAAAAATCCTGCAGCACTCCTTTTATATAACTCCCCATTGATGATGGAATAACCTTTTGCTCGCCTCAGAATTTGCCTTGCTAGTACTTCCTGCTGTGGTAACTCGCCCCGTGATAGGTAAGCCAGGAACGACTCTGTCCACTCGGGAACAGTGCGTATTGTGGCCACGAGCTCCAAATCCGGGTCTTTGTTAGCCACCTCTTCCTCAGACTCGGTTTTTACTGATGGCCGCCATAGCTCGTCTAGGAAAACGTTGGGTGGAACCGGCTCTCTGCGCGAGCCGAGTCTTGCGAGTGCATCTGCTACCTCGTTCTTTCGCCTGTCAATGTGCTCCACCTCATACCCGGAAAAACACCCGGAAACCCTGTCCACCTCTCTACGATATGCTGCCATAGTTGCATCCTTCCTGTCCCAGGTTCCTGAGACCTGCTGCACCACAAGATCCGAATCTCCATAGCATCATATCCGCCTGATGTTCATCTCCTTGGCTATTCTTAATCCATGCAATAATGCCTCATACTCGGCCACGTTGTTGGAGCAATCAAAGTGGATTTGCAACACGTAGCTCAGTTTGTCTCCTTTAGGTGATGTGAGTACCACTCCAGCTCCTGATCCCTCGTATTGCTTGGAACCATCAAAGTGCATTACCCAAGACTCGGAACTTGGTGTCATTGTGGGCATGCTAGTGTGAGTCCAATCATTAATGAAATCAACTAAAGCTTGACACTTGATTGCTGACCTAGGCTCGTAGTTGATATGATAATCTCCCATCTCGATGGCCCACTTGGCTATTCTACCTGTTGCGTCCGATTTTCTGATGATGTCCGACATTGGTATAGAGCTAACTACTGTTATTGGGTGTTCCTGAAAATAAGGTTTCAATTTCCGGCTGGCCATGAAGACCCCAAAAACCAACTTCTGCCAATGTGGGTAGCGCTGCTTTGCCTCTGATAACACCTCGCTGACGTAATAAACCGGCCTTTGAACCGGGTGATCTTTCCCATCCTCTTTGCGCTCAACGACAACCACTGGCTAACTGCCCGGGGCCCGGCTGCAATATATAGTAGCATGGGCTCTTTGGGACCCGGGGCTGCTAAAACTGGTGCCTCAGATAACTGCTTCTTTAGTGCCTCGAACGCCTCATCCGCCTCTTGGTCCCAAACAAACTTATCAGATTTCCTCAAGAGCCGGTACAGGGGTATTGCCTTTTCTCCGAGTCTGGATATGAACCGGCTCAGCGCTGCTACGCACCCTGTGAGCTTCTGAACATGCTTTAGGTTTTCCGGCTTTGTCAGGTTCTGGATAGCTTTGATTTTGTCCGGGTTTGCCTCAATTCCTCTCTCGGAAACAATGAATCCGAGTAACTTTCCTGCTGGAACTCCAAACACACACTTTGTAGGGTTAAGTTTCATCTGATACCTTCGCAAATTCTTGAATGTTTCCTTTAGATCATCAATGAATGTTTCCGCTTTCCTGGTCTTGATCACCACATCATCCACATAGGCGTGAACATTGCGCCCAATCTGGTCCTCAAAGCACTTCTGTATGCATCTCTGGTAAGTTGCACCAGCATTCTTTAGCCCAAAAGTCATGGTTTTGTAATAGAAGGCCCCAAAAGGGGTTATGAACGATGTTTTCTCCCAGTCTTCCTTCTTAAGCTTGATCTGATGATACCCGGAATATGCATCCAGGAAACATAATAGGTCACTTCCAGCCACTGCATCTATAATCTGATCAATCCTTGGGAGGGCAAACGGATCCTTTGGACAGTGCTTGTTGAGACTCGTGTAATCTATGCACATCCTCCACTCATTACTCTTTTTCATCTCGAGAACCGGATTTGCCAACCAGTCCGGGTGAAATACTTCCATGATAAAGCCGGCTGTCAATAGCCGAGCAATTTCCTCCCCTATAGCTCTTCTTCTTTCCTCATTCATTTTTCTCAGGCCCTGCTTCACAGGCCTGGACTTGGGATCAACGTGCAAGCTATGTTCCGCTAACTCTGTAGGAATACCCGGCATGTCGCTAGGCGTCCAAGCAAAAACATCTTGATTCGAACGAATAAACTCCACGAGTGCTTTTTCCTACTCATTGTCCAGGTTAGATCCTATAGCAAATTGCTTGGAGGGATCACCTTCGACAAAGGCCACCATCTTGGTATCCTGTGCTGCCTTGAATTTCGCTCGCTCATCCTCCGTATTCGGCCTTTTTAATGCTGTTCTGTCATCCGGGTCTACTTGAGACCGATAATACTTGAGCTCCTCCTTTCCACAGGCTTGTTCTGCCATTGCCGCGTCTCCTTCGTCACACTCAGCCGCTATATCCCGGCTCCCATGGATAGTGATGGTCTGCTTGGGACCCGGGATTTATAGCTGTAGGTATACGTAACATGGCATTGCCATGAACTTGGCGTAAGCCGGCCTTCCAAACAATGCGTGATAGGGGCTGCGCAACTTTACCACTTTGAACGTGAGCCACTCCACCCGGAAATTATCCTTTGATTCTCCAAAAGCAACCTCCAAGGTAATCTTTCCCTCAGGACACGCCGAGTGACCCGGCACAATCCCGTGAAAAATTGTTGAACTTTTCTGTAGCTGAGACTCCTTGAGGCCCATGCGCAAGAAAGTTTCCCAATATAAGATGTTGATGCTACTTCCGCCGTCCATTAGGACGTTTTTCAGCTCATAACCATTAACCTGTGGCGCAACCACCAATGCTAGGACTCCCGGGTGTTCTATCCTTTCCGGGTGATCTCTTCTGCTCCATGTTACATCTTACTCCGACCACCTCAGGTACCTCGGGACAGCCGAGGAAACCGAGTTTACCGCCTTTTTCAGTATCTTTCTATCATTGTTTGAAGTTCGTGTGGTGTGAACGTGGTACTGGCCTAATTGCTTGGGATTGGCTTGGAAACCTCCAGCTCCTCCCTGGTTATTACCCGGGTTTCCACCTCCTGGGTTGCCTGCTGGGGGTGGGCCGTTGCCCGGGTTTCCACCCGGACCCGGTCCTCCTGCCCGGCCTGCGCCTCGCATAGCTTTGTTTATTTCTTCGTTCTTCCATCTCTGTAAATCCACACACTGCTCCAATGAGTGGTTAGCCGGTCTACCGTTCCTGCTGTGTCGCGGGCACGACATCTTGTAGACATCCCAGTGGTTTCCCGTCCGTGGCGGACCCTGGTAATTTCCTCCATTAAAGTTTCCTCCGTTGAAATTTCCTTCTGCTCTGGGTCTCGAAGACCCGGCTTCTGCGCTGGCGACAAACTCAGAATTCCCCTCAAACGGGCGTTTATTCTGGTTGTTTCCATTATTTCCTCCATGGTTACCCGGCGTGGATCCATTGCCGGTTCTTCCATTATTACTCGTGTTCGCTTTCGCTTTCTTATCATCAACGTCCTCTTCTGTGGTATCCGTAGCGGCATGTTTGTTGCATGCGTCCATCAACTCTCCCATAGTAACCTCTGAAGCGTTTTGACTGGATTTCATGCGAGTTAGCTTTTGCACTAAGGGTGTATACTTGCATGTCTTCGCCATAGCTTGCAACGCATCCTTTGGCTGAATATCTGTAGATGAATGAAGTCTCTCCATAACCCGGCGCACCCAGCTACGCGCCGATTCTCCCTTCTTTTGCACACACCATTCTAGATTGTCGATAGTAAACAACTTCCTGCATGTTCCATGAAAGTGCTTGATAAACGCATTTTTCAATTCACTCCAAGATTTGATAAATCCTTCAGGTAAATTGTTGAACCACAACTTTGTTGCTCCTTCTGACATCATTAAGTACATAAACTTGGCTTGAAGATTTTCAGATGCGTTGCGAATCGACATAGCCATCTCATAACTGCTCAACCATGTTTCTGGATCCATAGTCGGCTCATAATTCACCACTTTACCCGGTTCCTTGAATTTATTCGGGTAAGGCTCAGCCCTGATATTATCCGACAGACACTTAGGTCCAGCGAGATTAGTCGGTACTGGCCTCACTCGGGAAACATGCGATCCTGCGGGGGGCGCGGCTGGGCGCGGCGCTGCCGCAGGCCCGTGTATCGCAGACCCGGCTCGCCTGGCTCTGGAACTATCCACAATAGCTTGTGCCGCTGATGCTGCTGGTGCTGCTTGGACGCGGGGAGGAGGCGGCATTTGCTGCTGCTCTGCCCTCCGTCGCGCTGAACTTGACTGAATATTGCCGGTGTTGCCATGTTGCCGGCTGATATACGGTGTTCCATGCATTCCACTCCTATTATCCGGGTAATTGACTTGCTGAGCCACTGCCTTGCGTAATAAATCTATCGCCCGCCGGGTCTCCTCCGCATGGGGTGACTCTCTTACGGGGATTCGATCCAACGCCAATGTTGCCGCATATACATTATCCATTGGGTTGTTGAAGTGACCTGGTGGCGTACGAAATCGTGATGGTGGCGGTGGTGGCGCTGCATTACCAGCTGCAACCCCTGTCTGCAACGTGGGTAACCCGGCTTGTACGTTTACCGGCTGTGCTCCTCCGGTCGCGGGCTGATGTACAGTTTCTTGATTCGCGGCCGGGATTGGCTGATCCTGGGGGGTGGTGAACAGCGCGGCCGGGTTTAGAACTCCACCCGTGGCTGGTAACCTTGTTTGGTATCTCTGATGTATCCTAGTTGATTCAACCCGGAGCCGGTTCTCCAACGCTTCCAGCTCGCGTCGGCGCGTGGCTACCCCTTGCTTTTCTGCTTCCACTTCTTTCCTTTGCTGCTCTAATGCACGGCGGGCTACATCCAGATCCCTAGCACGTGCTGCTGCGTTCTTCGGGGTTATCACCGTAGCTAGCACCGTGGGATCCAGGATCAAGTTATTACTGAACATGGCTGGATGTTGTGGGTTTGAGGGACCCGCCCCTGGCGTTCTGTTCGTCATGAATCCAAACATATTCGCTTGCAACTCGCTATCCGCCGCCCGGCTAGTGACCGAGGCCAATTCTCCGTCGACCCGGGTCAGAACCGGAGTTCCGTCAACCGGATTTTGCTGCTGGGCCAGCGCTCGCGCCGCTCCAACCGCGGCCGTAGTCACGTCCCCCTGATTGAGATTGGTTGCAGGGGCCGTGTAGACCGCGACCCGGCGCGCGATGCCTGGTGAAGATTCGTACTCTTCCTCATCACAGCTATCCTCCTCGTACCGGTCCTCCAGCAAGTGCAGGATAGACTCGGTATCATCTTCTCTCATGACCCGGACACGCGGGGTCCATGCCGGCTCCTCTGGCTGTTCCCTCTTCGTGGGGGGCTCTTCTACCAGATCCACCGTTCCGACCGATTCTTCTCCATCCGACTGTACGCAGGTCGCTTCTCCTGACACACAATCATAATTGAAATCATCAGGGATTGAACCGGACGTACGTACCATGCCGATGAAGACCTTGACCCGGCCGATCGTGACAACAGATCCGGATTCAAGCAGATCCGACTCTGGCCCCCAGCCAAAATCGTCCACCATCTTCTCTCCTTCGAGGTTGGTGTAGATCTCGCCGACGACAAGGTTCTTCATGTTCTCCCGAGCTTCTCCCGTGATGTAAACCCCCTTGGACGTAGGCCCCACGGTGGGCGCCAACTGTCGTGGGATAATCACGGCAGACGTTACCAGGGGTAACTTATCTTGGGGTAAATTGACTCTGGTGTTTGGGAGAGGGTTTTTCTCAGGGGAAATCATGGTGATGAAACGATCTGGTAGCCGGCAATCAAGTCGCCGAGTCTCCGATCTAGATCTTATTATCTCAACTCTGGTATTACAAAGGATACTCGAATAGCTAGTGAATCTCGTGTGTCTCGCGTCTAATCTAACCCTAGGGGCCGGCTTATATAATATCCGGACCCCCCTAGCTTCCTGTCCAACGCAGACTCGGAGTCCTACCCGGGTACCGCTTACAAACCCTAAACTTCCTTATCGAAACCCACAATCCGGGTCGCGAGGCCTATACTCTTGGGCCTTCTAGAAGCTCCTTTTCCTTAAGCCGGGTCTTGCGCAGTTCCCTTTGGGCCGAGTTATACCTTGGCGTTAGCCTACCGGGTTATCATCCCTCCATCAGGGATATTTTCGCCTGGTGCCCTGCCGACATGCCCAGTGTACCCCGGGAACTTGCTGAACACCAATTGAAGGTTATTCCAGGATCAAAACCAATCAAACAAGGTCTCCGTCGTTTCAGCAGAAGAAGACGAAAGTCTATTGGCAAGGAAATAATCCATCTTTTTGTCTGCTAATATTATCCGGGAAGTTATTCATACCGATTGGTCTGCTAATCCAGTATTAGTCCCAAAGAAAGACACAACTTCCTTTAGGATGTGTATAGATTATACCGGCTTGAACAAATTGTGTCCGAAAGATAGGTTCGCCTTTCCGCGAATCGATCAAATAATAGATGCCACTACTAGCTCTGAGCTTTTATGTTTTTTGGATACTTGTTTCGGATATCATCAAATACGCTTGAAGGAAGAGGACTAAATTAAAACCTTTTTCATAATGCCCTATGGAACATACTATTACATAACCATGCCTTTTGGCTTGAACAACATCGAAGCTACATACTAGCGTTGCATGCAAAGGTGCTTGCATGATTAAAAAGGAAAAAATGTCCATGTTTACGTGGATGATATTGGCGTCGTTTCCTAGGAAAAGTATACACTCCTTTAATATTTACGAGAAATTTTTGATAATCTATGCACTTACAAAATGAAGTTAAATCCATTAAAGTGCGTATTTGGGGTTCCCTCAGGAAAACTTCTAGGTTTCATCATTTCCCATAGAGGAATCAAAGTAAACCCGGAAATGATCAAAGAAATCATGAACATCAGAAGTCCTATATGCCTAAAAGATGTACATAGATTAACGGGTTCTGCAGCCGCCATGAGCAAATTCATAAGTCGGCTTGGTGATAAAGCTTTGCCATTATACAAATTGTTGAATAAATCCGAAAAATTTGTGTGGACAAAATAAACAGGCAAAGCGTTAATCCAGCTAAAGAAAACTTTAACGAAACCTCCGACTTTGGCATCCCCAAAGGAGGAAGAACCAATGCTACCGTATCTAACAACAAAAGACAGGGTTATTAGCGCAGAGATAATTTTGTAAAGGAAGAAAGACGAACAAAGCATTCCAGACCAGTATCCGATTTACTACATAAGTGAAGTATTCTCGGAATCAAAACAAAGGTACCCACATTATCAAAAGCTGGCATATGGCGTATTTTCCGCATCACGAAAACTCTATCATTATTTCCAGGGGCATTCCATCACAGTGGTAAGAAAAACACCACTAGGGGATATCATAAAAAATGCGAATGCAACATGAAGAGTAGCCAAATGGGGCATTGAGCTTGCCGCGTTCGACACTAAGTACCAACCCCGGACGACAATTAAATCACAGGTGTTGGCAGACTTTATAGCCGATTGACAGAAGCCATGGAAAACACGCCAATGACGTAGTCGGAATATTGGATCATGCATTTTGACGGATCCAAAATGAAAGAAAGCGCCGGTGCAGGTGTGGTGCTAAAATATCCAAAATACGACAAAATGGAGTATGTGCTGCAAATTCACTTCAATCCTAGTAACAATGTGGAAGAGTATAAGGCACTACTTCATGGCTTGCATATTGCAAAGAAAATAGGCGTCAAACACATACTATGGTATAGAGACTCGGATTTATCACAACACCAGCTTAACCAAACATGAGATGCTAATATCCCAATAATGGCAGAATATCCGAGAAATGTCGGTGAATTCGCCCTATTCTTCCTAGGATTTGAGGTAAACCATGTAAAGCTGGAAGAAAACTTGAACGCCGATGCTTTAGCCCGAATTGTCTCGGAAAGGATTAAAACATTACGACCAATTGTTTTTGTCCAACATTTGTACGAACCATCAATAAAAGGCGGAGATGTATACTATCCCTTAATTTCCGAGTCAATCGAGTGCTGCTCGTAATCCCAGATTGGACGGTATCATACCTGAATTTCTTAGTTGATCATAAATTCCCGGACAAATCAGATAAAGTCTTGCAAAGACAGATAAAACGCTGATACAAAGGATGCACGGTAATGAATGGTTACTTGTATAAACACAGTACATCCGGAATTTTCCAGCGTTGTGTTTCGCTGGAAGAAGGACGACAAATCCTACAAGAAATCCATGCCGGAGATTGCGTACATCATGCTCAATCAAAAAGCATAGTCAAGAAAGCATTCCGAGGAGTGTTTTTTTTGGCTTACAGCCAATACACACGTGGAGCACATAGTTAATACTTGTGTTGGATGCCAGTATTATGCCAAGCAGACAAATATGCCGGATCAAGTACTTAAAACTATTCCCATTACATGGTCGTTTGCGGTCTAGGGGGCTAGATATGATGGGGCCATTTAAAACTGTAAGATACAGACTTACACATCTACTCGTTGCAGTAGATAAGTATACAAAGTGGGCGGAGCCTAAACCCATAAAAAATCTTGACGGTGTGACTGCCAGGAATTTTATCATAGACATAGTCATGAGATACGACGTGCCACATAGCATAATCATGGATAACAGGACAAAATTTGCAATTGGAGAGCTATAATAATATTGCCGGCAAACGGGAATCCACCTTGATCTAGCATCAGGGCACACCCACAATCCAATGGCCAGGTTGAACCTATGAATAGCTCAATCTTGGAATACGCCCAAGACTTGAATCACCTCTTCACAGAGCAGCTGGAGCATGGGTAAAAGAATTACCTTCTGTGATTTGGAGCATACGCACAACGCTTAATAGATCAATGGGGCAGACGTCTTTTTTCCTGGTTTATGGAGCAGAAGCAGTGCTGCCAACTCCTAGCCTTTGGACATCCCTACGCTCCGGAGCCCCTCCGCGGTGAAACCCTAGCCCCGTCGGAGAAACGTCCACCTTATCGGTCTATAGCTTTAACCGGAGCCCGGAGTGGATAGCAATGTGCAACTCTTTACTTTGTTGTGTTAGGGTGGACCCTAGGACGTCCCAAAACAGTGGCATGAACCACTTGCACACAAGATTCCCTCCCGTCCGTCGGTTCCGCGACTTTCAGCCTATAAGTACTTAGACTCGGAGAGAGGAATCAATGGCGGTGAAGACCCAACACAAAGAGTGAGTGAATATTTGGCACGTACAACCCTAAGACCATATGTAAACACATTGTATGCCAACTCCTAAGAGTTTTGGTGACATCCCGACGCTCCGAAACCCCTCCGCGGCGAAACCCTAGCCCTGCTGGAGAAAAGTCCACCTTATCTGTCGTCCAAATTAGATTTAAAACATTAAAAGTGAGTTGCATTTATCTTTATGATTATTTTGATATATAACTTGCAATTTTCAGAATTTACTAAATTATTTGTTATTTTCGCTATTTCTTAAATGAATTAATTTAAATTCAAATAATTCAAAATATTGAACTTCACCAAATATGTTTGAAAGTAATATATTCGCGTGACTTATGACTTTGGACCGAGGACGAGGCGAGGGGAGGGGAGGGGAGGGGAGGCGAGGATGTGTGCCTGCCTTTTGTTGCCCTCTTTATATTTGTTCCATCCGTGATGAAATCCTATAGGACTGCAACAGTTGTTGTTTCGTGTTGGGGAGATGGAGCCAACGGCGAGGTCTTCTTGGTATCAGATCAGATGGAGAGGTCGCGCGCAGCTAGTTGGCCGGCGGCGGATGACAGAGTTAGAGCAGCCGAGGTCGCTCCTAAAGAGCGCAACACGTGCGTGCGTGCGACAGTACGTAGCTGGCTTTCAGGGCGAGATTGATGACATGGTCGTCGCGTCGCGTTGCGTTCGTCGGTTGAAATCACGTTTAGGCCTCGTTTGGGAGCTTCTTATTTTTGAAGTATTTCAAGAATACTTCAGTTTCTACAAAAATTAAAGTATTGAATATTTTGAGGTGTTTGGTGTAGTAAAAAATGTAGTTTTATATACTTCAGTATTTAGAAAAACACACTACTTTTGAAGTATATGAAAAAGAGGGTTGGACCTCTTTTTTCTAAACTGAAGTATTGGCTTGCTAGGCAAAAAAATATTGTGGTTTTCGAATACTTCGGTTTTAAGAATACTTTGTTACCAAACTAAGCCTAAGCAATCAACCATCCATGTAGGAGTATTTACCCAAGCCCAATAGGCATGTCCATCTATCATCCATGTTAGCCATTAATTAGCCCATCTCTATGATCGATCACACGCAGACTGCACCTTCGCCTACCACGTCCAACGGCCACCCATCCGGAACCTAGTCGTGTGCTAGGATATCCTCGTGGCCGCTGCGATATCGGACATTGTCATGTCTTTATACAAAATACATGTATAATTTAGATAGGTTTCACTATCTTTCCTGTAATGCGATAAAATTTCTTACATGCGGGTCTGTGATCTTGTTATATGGGTTCGTCACTTTCCTCTGTTTATCCTGCTTAGCCTAAATTTTCTCCTTTCCAAGGTAACCCCGGCTTTCGAGATTGTGCAGACCTATATTCTTCTCTCGGAAATCTTTTCCCCACTTCCTCAGCGCCAGCCTTTCCGGTTTGAGTTCGCCGTCCTTGAATTTTAAGTCTTCCTCCAAAATGGAGGGACACATTTTATGGATCTCATCGAAACCCTTACCCTCATCAATCATCTCTCTCTCAAATTGGATCGACAAGTTGTAAATGGCTTAGTGAACTTGCCGAGTGCTAAGGAGTTTACCAGATTGCTCTTCAGAGCAGCTTCTCAATGAGCAGGGCGGCCATAGCCTTGTTTCCTTTATCTCTGAGCTGGCCCGTATTAACGTTGCCAAAGTCTCGAGCAATGCATCCTATCTGGTTTCCATACCCTCTAGCGTACTCCTCCGGCTGGATAGGAAGACCTCTTTTGGGGTTCACTTCTGTGAACTCTTGCCAGACGGTGGCAAGCTGGTTTGGTCGTCTTTCTTTGCGCTTAGGCGTCGCCTCACTACCGGATGTGGTCTCCCCGGTGCCACTACGGTTTGACCTTCTCCAGCTGATGTATCGGTGGGCGCCTCCTGACGAATGGGTTCGTCCATCTCGTCGTCTGCATCGCTGTGCGTCTCCGCCTCCGGTCCCAGAACTGGGTTTCTCCTCTGGTGAAGCATCGACAACCATGCATCCTCGTCCCCGCATCCGGTCCCAGAACCACCCGCCTCGACGTTGTGAGCCATAACTAATGAGAGAAAAGCCAAAGTTAGTTCAACAAATCCTAAAAATTAACCAAGATATATACTCCACGAGTCCAAATTTCTCGGTCACTCTAATATATGATATTTTTAGCAAAAGTAATGTCAAAATTCACGGAGAATTTCGGCATGAACTTTGCTAAAAATATCACATATGGAGTACCCAAAGTTTTCGGAACGGAAATTAATCGACATTCTGGCAATTAAGGGCCTCACGTGGGAACCCGCACATAAAGATCCCACCCCATATCCCCATACACCCCATCCAATCATCGCCATCCACACGAAGGTGGGTACATATCCACACCACCACATAACCGTCGTCATCCATACCATGCACACCACCAACCATACCATCTACACCATCGTCACTGTCGTCATCCACACGAAGATGGGCACATATCACACCACCATCACCGCCATCGACATCCATCCCGCCCGCCATCGACACCACCCACACCATCCACCTCACCAAACCATGCATCCACAACATCCATCCACACCATCCATATGCATCAAAAAACCGATTTTCTTTTTACCTCTTTTAGAACTTGTGTCGAACACCTGCTGTGTGTGGCGGGGCAGAGAGCAGCCGCCGGGCACCAGTGGCAGCGCCGCTGCAGGAAGGCGTGCGGGAGCTACAGGGGAGGAGGAGGTAGTAGCAGGGGCTCGTCAGCGTCGATGTGGCAAAAAAGTTTAGAGCTTTGGAGAGGGAGGAGTAATTCTAGATCTAGATGTAGATGCCTATAGGAAGGGAAAAGTTTGGGTAGATAGACCTAGATTTACCAACTAAAATAATTTTGGTTGTTGAAAAGAGAGGAGGAGGTGAGAAAAATTGACATGAGTTTAAACTAGAGAGAGAATGGACAAACGTTGAGAAGAGTGAAGAGGGGGAAGATGGGTGTCACTTATTGCATTCTGCCAGATTACCGCTGGCGAACAGTAGAAACGCCCGCCAACGATAGTTTCAGCCGCGCGCGCCTCCCGGCCCACACTTACCACTGGCGAACAAAGTGGCGTGTTCGCCGGCGGTAAACTAGGTAGCGCTGGCGAAGATGATATGTTGTTCGCCAGCACTAACCTAGTGCGATCGAATTCGGATGGTTCGCCAGGCGCGAGCCGATGCTGCAGCGACGCCGTAGAGAAACAAGGATGGATGCTCTCCTCTGGCTTCTCCGTGACGATTGAAAGGCAGGCGTCACGGTCGAATCGTAGCGAGGAGAAGCCCCGTGCACGCATGGGCGGCAAGTGGCACACCGACGGGCCCGGCAGCGACTTGCCAACATCAGGCGTATCTCTGTCGTCCGCCGCCGCAGCGCCTTGGCCCATGCGTGGGCGTGCAATCTATCTAGTTAGCCGGATAGATACCTATACCTAGGGCGACACCGCGAAGCAACCTGACATACGAAACGATGGTCTAAGATCGACCAAGATTTTACCGCCATCCTAAAAGAAATACTACGTACCTCTCCTTCTCGTTTCCCACGGGCAAAGCAGGCCGCGTTGGCAGGTACGGGCACGTACTACTCCTACATATGCCGCCCCACGAGCTGGGCATTCACCACCCACCACCCATCAATCGCACAAGATTTTAAGGCTCTGCTCCGCCCTCCATCTTCTCCTCGGCGGCCGCCCACCTCCGAATCGCCACCTTCCCCCTCGAGTGGCAGGTCGAAACCCATGGCGTCCAAGACCACGGTGGGCACCGCAGGTGAGCTCGACCGCTCCCTCCATCCCGCCATGCATGGCTCTGTATCGCCACGCCCTCCGCCGCGGCGGGCCGGCGGCATGCCTCTCGCTCTGGCGCTCACCACGGCGCTCCTCCTATCCTGTGTGCTCCTGCCAGGGGCCAAGAAGAATGCAGCGTCCATGGCGGACGTGTACAGCACCGAGCTGACCCCGCTGCAGCGCCACGTCGCCTTCTTCGACCGCGACAAGGACGGCGTCATCTACCCATCCGAGACATACCAAGGTACACACGCCCAGCATAGCCACACAATGTGTGGCACACATCTCCACCAGGCACCAACTGCTGCAAAATAGCTTTCGGTCGGCATGCATGCGCGAGCGTCGTGGTCCTTGCATCCTGCCTGATAATGGAGCTACTAGTAGATGATTCTCGAAAAAATAATGGAGCTGTGGTCCATTTTTCCGCCGCAGGGTTCCGTGCCATCGGCTGCGGCGTCGCGCTCTCCGCCTTCAGCGCCGTCTTCATCAACGCCGCGCTCGGGCCCAAGACGGTTCCGGTACGCACACGCACAGCCTCACGCCTACTAGCTAGTACTACTTCTTGCTAGCTTTGCTTGTCGCTTTCAGTAACACAACCAGCCAACTCACTGACGCTGCTGCAAACGACGTAGAGCCCTCCGAGCAATTAATTTCCCATGTGCTGGCGCTGGCGCTGGCGCATGAACACGCCAATGTTATCAGCTGCTAGCTATGCATCCACTTTGTACGATGAGACAAACAACTTTACAGAAATCGATTGCATTTTCCCTTTTATTAAGCAGGCAAGGGCAATAATACGAATGTGTAAGTGTAGCTGTAGTACTATTGCTCTTTCACCATCGTGCTTTCCACGTGACCACGTTACCAGCAAAACAAATCTCAAATGGCGCTGCCGCAAAGCTTGTTTGAGAGTTTACATGAGGACTACAGCTTCTGCCTGAAAAGTAAAGAAACACATATTCCTAACGTGACAACATGTCTACATGCCAACACATATTCAAACTAGCTAGTAGTAGAAAAGATGCATGCACCCAAATCTTTTCCTGAAAAGAATGTGCGATACACGGAACAAAGTAGAAAAGCCGGGCTTTCTGGTTCGATCTCTTGATCTTTACAGTAGGAGGAAGAGAGGTGCTCGTCGAATCATTAATCTGTTGCTAACCCCTGTCGCGTTTACTGCTGTGCTGCAGGAGAACATGAAGGTTCCAGCTTTCAAGTTCCCCATCTACGTAAAGAACATCCACAAGGGCAAGCATGGGAGCGATTCCGGCGTGTACGACGACCAAGGAAGGTATGTAAAGAGCCATCATCATATATCTCATATTACTATGTGCCTAATCACCCTAGGGCAGATCATGCCACAAATTAATGCAAACGAAATTTGCTTCTTACTGTACTTTAGCAACGGTATATTAGACGAAATAACAAATGTCAGCAAATTGACTGTAAAATACTCCCTCCGTTCAGCAATAGATGACTTCTATTTGTCTAGATATAGATGTATGTAGACTAAAATGTGTCCACATACATGCATATCTAGATAAATGGAAGTCACCATCTATTGTTGAACGGAGGGAGTATGAATGTAATGAGAGAGAGATGTGAGCTGGAGAACTTGATAAAAAGAAGCAGAAAGAATGATGCCACCTTTACAACAACCAACCATATCTTGATATGAAAAGAGAGAACAAGAGGTTAAGGGAAGCAGCTAGGAGTGGTATCTTGTACTTGTTCTTTTCCCGTCTGTCTAAACTCCCAAGGAAGAGATGCCACAATGCGGCAGCACTCAACTCAATAATTAACTACTCAACGTGGGTTGCGTGAGATTAAGGTATTATCGAGACTTTTTCGAGACTACACGCATGTGGAAGCACAATTATAGAATTTTGTTGCCCTGTTTCCGTACGAAAATATAACTGCTGATAAACTGCATGGCCCAACGCTAATTTTGTTTCAAAAACAGGGATGACAGTAAAGCATTAGCAGATGTTTGATTCACTAAGAAAATAATCTAGCTCTAAAGAAGTGTCTTTCTTACCTAGAGGTGCAAAGATTATGCAGCAGGCTAAGGTAACATGGCTCCATGCCTGTTATAACATTACAGTCAGTCGCCTAACCTGCAGGTTCGTTCATGCAAACAAAAAAGAGCAGGACAGTAAAGCATTAGCAACTGTTTGATTCACTAAGACAATAATACCACTCTAAAGCATTGGCTTGCTTACCTAGGGGTGCAAAGATTATGCAGCAGGCTAACATAACATGGCTCCATACCTGCTGTAACCTTACAGTCTGTCCAACCTGCAGGTTCGTTCCTGAAAAGTTCGAGGAGATATTCAAGAAGCACGCCCACACCAGGCCTGATGCCCTGACAGGCAAAGAACTGAACGAGTTGCTCCAAGCAAACAGGGAGCCCAACGACTTGAAAGGACGGTAGGTGTTAGTTCATATGTAGTATGAACAATGGAAATGTAAGTCTTGCTCTTTTAAGCTCACATTTGTCTCTCTCTATGGAACAAAACAAATGCAGAGTCGGTGGCTTCACAGAGTGGAAAGTGCTCTATTCGCTGTGCAAAGATAAGGATGGGTTCCTTCCCAAGGAGACCGTCAGGGCGGTCTACGACGGCAGCCTGTTTACCAAGTTGGAGCAGGAGACGAAGGCAGCTAAGGAGTCTGCCAAGAAGAAATGTTGAATACTACCCCTGATAACTTCTTATTTGTCGTTGTGTCAAAAGTATTTGTAAATTATTATGGCGTGCTTGTGAGTTTGGTTTTAGAAGATAACGATGTAGCTTGATTTCATTTGTTTCATGTTTATTTTTTTTATTTTTTTGAAATGGGAGCGTCTGCCCCGGCCTGTTTCATGTTTATTAATGGGATAATTAACAAGGTGCCCTCAGTTGGCACCACGACCTCAGTTTTACCCCTAGCGCCGAATCGACCTCAGTTTTGCCCCTAGTCAGTGCGCAAGGACTGCTTTGGCGGCTTCCACCGTTACTTTCAGCCCCCCGTTAGAATCCTGACCTGTGGGACCCAACATAGAACAGTTGGCGCGGCCTGTGGGCCCCAGCAGTTGAGCGTTCGCGCGGTTTGTGTGCTCCAGATGTTGACGGTTGGTGCTGCATGTGGGCCCCACCTGTTGACCGTTCCTTGCGGCCCAATGTCACATGAGGCCCAATGTCAACATGTAGACTACACGTTATCCATTTATATTTATTAATTTTCTTCAAAAAAAAGAAAATTTATATTTATTAATCACTACATGCAGACTACGCATTATCCATTTATTAAACCATCAAATTATTCGTATTAATAATATAAAATATACTGTGCTCAACTCAATTTAAACGGGGGGACAAATATAATATAAACATTGACTTCATTTGGGCAAATAGAATTTAAAAATAAATTAATTGGCAAACATAATTAAACATGGATATTATATATATGGATAATATTGGCCCCACTTTACATATATTCAGTGGGGCCCGTCGGACATTACATCTACTAGAAAAAAAAAAGGGGCCTAGCTAGCCCTAAACCCTAACCGCCCGCTGCATGCATGCGGGCGCCCTTCCGGCCATCCGGCCAACCGCCGGCGGTTGGCCTACTTCTTCCACTCCGCCGCCCTGATCTTGATCTCGTCGTCGATCCGGGCGCGGTGGTTCGCCTCCTGCCACCTCTCCACGTCGTTCTCACGGGCCCTCTTGATGCGGGCCCGGAGAGCCTTCTCCTCCCTCTCCTCCTCCTTCTTCTCCTCCTTCTCGATCTCTTTCTTCTCCAGCCGCTCCTCTTTCTTGAGGAGGCGGTTCTTCGTCTTGGGGGAGAGGTTGTTGGCGTCGGCGGCGGGCTCGTCGCTGTCGGGGACGTCGGTCGACGGCGATTTCTCCCGTTTGGGAGATTCGACGGGCACGAGGCCCATCTCCTCCGGCGTCCAGTCGGGCTCATACCAAGGCCGAGCCTTGGGGTGGTTGTCCTCGTCGGAGACGGACTCGGGGCTTGAGGGGAGAGAGTAGGAAGACATGGTGTTCGGGGCGGGCGGGGCTTGAAGGGAGATGAGAAGGCAAGGCTGGAGAGTGATGAGAAGATGGAGGAAGAGAAACGGGCTATTTAAATACACGATGAGACGTGAATTTATTGGGGTAGATGAAGCAAACTGTGTGAAACGTAGGATGCAGTGTGGAAAGTACAGTCGATGCATGGTCAATGCGGTGGTAGAACAGGCCTAGGTGTAGGACTGAGCGCTTAGGGAGTCAAAATGATTTGACGTTGCATGCGTGTATTAAAGAGGTGAAGAGAAGAAATCCAAAGTCTCACGCCATATCGTGCCTCGCTGCATATGCATTGATGCGTATCTTATGCGTGGAGGGCTGCGTCGCTGCAAATGCGACGCGACTTGTGTTTCTGAAAGGAGGCGTGCAGGGCTGCTGCAAATGCGACTCGACGTTCACTCGATCTTTTCTTCTTCTGCCACGTGTTGTTTACTCCGAAAAAACGAGGCGTGCATGCACCGGGGAGGTGCACGGGGCCCGAGTAGACAGTGTCGGTTGTTGCATGCAGTTACATTGAGCCAAAACACCACGTCCATGCACCTGCGTCATTTTCGACCGTTTGATCGTAAGGAACGGTGCAGATAGAGTCCATGCATGCAAACTACGGCGGCAACGGCCTGCAGACGCTGAGACGCGATCCTCTGACTTTAGGTCACTGACAAATGGAGCCCATCACACACCGGACCCACGTGTCATGGGAGAAAGTCAGAGAACATAAGGTGGGCAAAGTAAGAGGATCGGGTTCCCTCTGTTTTTAGTGCATGTACAATAGTCTAGACGGGTGCTGTCTGCACTACTCGGCCATGTCATTTCTAGACATTTTTAGAGATAGTTGGTACAGTGCGTTGACCCCCTAGCTTGTGTTGGGATCCATACGCTCCGTAGCCCCCCTCCCGGTGAAACCCTAGCCCCGCTGGAGAAATACCGGACTTATACGGAAACACACGGTAACAGCGTCGAAAGGGGGTAGCAATGTGGAACTATTTGCTTGGTTGTGCTAGGATAGCCCATAGGAACACAAAACAAAAAGGTAGAACCCACCTCTTCGGAAGATTCACGGTGTTTGGTCCGATACGGGAGTTTCACCCTGTAATCGCCTACGAGAGAGAAGTGGATGCCGGTGAAGCCGGGTCAGACCCCAGAGAGGAATCTAGGACATACAAAGCACACAACACACCTATACTAACATGGTATGGCACCCCCTAGCTTGTGTTGGGATCCATACGCTCCGTAGCCCCCCTCCCGGTGAAACCCTAGCCCCGCTGGAGAAATACCGGACTTATACGGAAACACGCGGTAACAGCGTCGAAAGGGGGTAGCAATGTGGAACTATTTGCTTGGTTGTGCTAGGATAGCCCATAGGAACACAAAACAAAAAGGTAGAACCCACCTCTTCGGAAGATTCACGGTGTTTGGTCCGATACGGGAGTTTCACCCTGTAATCGCCTACGAGAGAGAAGTGGATGCCGGTGAAGCCGGGTCAGACCCCAGAGAGGAATCTAGGACATACAAAGCACACAACACACCTATACTAACATGGTATGGCACCCCCTAGCTTGTGTTGGGATCCATACGCTCCGTAGCCCCCCTCCCGGTGAAACCCTAGCCCGCTGGAGAAATACCGGACTTATACGGAAACACGCGGTAACAGCGTCGAAAGGGGGTAGCAATGTGGAACTATTTGCTTGGTTGTGCTAGGATATCCCATAGTAACACAAAACAAAAAGTTAGAACCCACCTCTTCGGAAGATTCACGGTGTTTGGTCCGATACGGGAGTTTCACCCTGTAATCGCCTACGAGAGAGAAGTGGATGCCGGTGAAGCCGGGTCAGACCCCAGAGAGGAATCTTGGACATACAAAGCACACAACACACCTAGACTAACATGGTATGGCACCCCCTAGCTTGTGTTGGGATCCATACGCTCCGTAGCCCCCTCCTGGTGAAACCCTAGCCCCGCTGGAGAAATACCGGACTTATACGGAAACATGCGGTAACAGCGTCGAAAGGGGGTAGCAATGTGGAACTATTTGCTTGGTTGTGCTAGGATATCCCATAGGAACACAAAACAAAAAGGTAGAACCCACCTCTTCGGAAGATTCACGGTGTTTGGTCCGATACGGGAGTTTCACCCTGTAATCGCCTACGAGAGAGAAGTGGATGCCGGTGAAGCCGGGTCAGACCCCAGAGAGGAATCTTGGACATACAAAGCACACAACACACCTATACTAACATGGTATGGCACCCCCTAGCTTGTGTTGGGATCCATACGCTCCGTAGCCCCCCTCCCGGTGAAACCCTAGCCCCGCTGGAGAAATACCGGACTTATACGGAAACACGCGGTAACAGCGTCGAAAGGGGGTAGCAATGTGGAACTATTTGCTTGGTTGTGCTAGGATATCCCATAGGAACACAAAACAAAAAGGTAGAACCCACCTCTTCGGAAGATTCACGGTGTTTGGTCCGATACGGGAGTTTCACCCTGTAATCGCCTATGAGAGAGAAGTGGATGCCGGTGAAGCCGGGTCATACCCCGGAGAGGAATCTTGGACATCCAAAGCACACAACACACCTATACTAACATGGTATGGCACCCCCTAGCTTGTGTTGGGATCCAGACGCTCCGTAGCCCCCCTCCCGGTGAAACCCTAGCCCCGCTGGAGAAATACCGGACTTACACGGAAACACGCGGTAACAGCGTCGAAAGAGGGTAGCAATGTGGAACTATTTGCTTGGTTGTGCTAGGATAGCCCATAGGAACACAAAACAAAAAGGTAGAACCCACCTCTTTGGAAGATTCACGGTGTTTGGTCCGATACGGGAGTTTCACCCTGTAATCGCCTACGAGAGAGAAGTGGATGCCGGTGAAGCCGGGTCGGACCCCAGAGAGGAATCTAGGACATACAAAGCACACAACACACCTATACTAACATGGTATGGCACCCCCTAGCTTGTGTTGGGATCCATACGCTCCGTAGCCCCCCTCCCGGTGAAACCCTAGCCCCGCTGGAGAAATACCGGACTTATACGGAAACACGCGGTAACATCGTCGAAAGGGGGTAGCAATGTGGAACTATTTGCTTGGTTGTGCTAGGATATCCCATAGGAACACAAAACAAAAAGGTAGAACCCACCTCTTCGGAAGATTCACGGTGTTTGGTCCGATACGGGAGTTTCACCCTGTAATCGCCTACGAGAGAGAAGTGGATGCCGGTGAAGCCGGGTCACACCCCAGAGAGCAATCTTGGACATACAAAGCACAACACACCTATACTAACATGGTATGGCACCCCCTAGCTTGTGTTGGGATCCATACGCTCCGTAGCCCCCCTCCCGGTGAAACCCTAGCCCCGCTGGAGAAATACCGGACTTATACGGAAACACGAGGTAACAGCGTCGAAAGGGGGTAGCAATGTGGAACTATTTGCTTGGTTGTGCTAGGATAGCCCATAGGAACACAAAACAAAAAGGTAGAACCCACCTCTTCGGAAGATTCACGGTGTTTGGTCCGATACGGGTTTCACCCTGTAATCGCCTACGAGAGAGAAGTGGATGCCGGTGAAGCCGGGTCACACCCCAGAGAGCAATCTTGGACATACAAGCACACAACACACCTATACTAACATGGTATGGCACCCCCTAGCTTGTGTTGGGATCCATACGCTCCGTAGCCCCCCTCCCGGTGAAACCCTAGCCCCGCTGGAGAAATACCGGACTTATACGGAAACACGCGGTAACAGCGTCGAAAGGGGGTAGCAATGTGGAACTATTTGCTTGGTTGTGCTAGTATAGCCCATAGGAACACAAAACAAAAAGGTAGAACCCACCTCTTCGGAAGATTCACAATGTTTCCACCTCTTATTCTTTGAAATCTCTAGTCGTGTATTCGAGGAATCTCATTTTAGTGATGGATTTCGTTCTAATGTTTATAAATCCTATTTATATTTTTACTCGACCTGTATTAGACCTATATAATGCAATTCCGAAGCCCAAAAATTTATTGGATGAATATTCGTATTATTTATTTTCTTTTGAATAATAATGGTTTTAATCGAAAATCGTAAATAAAACAAGTTTAAAACATCAAAATGAAAAAATAACTTTGGATCTTTCTTAGTCACACCAAAATGAAGCTTTGGTGAGATTTTGACCTTATTTGAGTTCAAAAGGTTTGAAACTCATCTCATTATCTTGAACTCTCTACTAGACTGTTCAAGATATCATATGTTACACAAGGTTTTTTCGTTCCATTCTTTATAAGACAGGTTTATATTTTTTTATCGTTACTATATGACATAACACTACTATGTGCGTCGCCAATATATTTTTTCGATTTTTTTTGAATTATTTATGCTCATTTCAAGCTTGGTCAACCCTCTGTTTGACCAGCCGAAAAGCTTCTAGAAGGAAACACAGAGATTCGACCTGGGCTGTTGGATCGACGCCTTCTAGAAGGAATCGTGCATCGGACGGATGCGCTCGCAGTCACAGCGATCCGCGAGACGCTCGTCCTGCGCTCTGATTGGTTGGTCCGTTGGCCACATGGATGGATGGTTTCTATATGTTCTACATATGATTTCTTTGCTGTTAAGTATTAAACCTTGTTATTTAAATAAAAAAATAGAAGAATACCCTTATTCAAAACATAATGAAACTTCATATTTACTAGAGCGATGATTTTTATCTGTTTTATATATGAATTTTCTATTAAACCATGTTATTTAAATAAAATATTAAAAAAATAGAAGAATTATTGAAAACATAACGAAACTTCAGATTTACACTATATATGTACAATAGTTGTGTAGGAAATTAATTTGGCTGATGTAGACGAGATGCCAAAATTGTTGAAGCACAAATGGGGGTGTTTACCCTAGCTTCACACCTCATTTGAAGCACATTTCTCATGAGAATATAGCGATGGTTTCAAATGAGCATAAATAATTCAAAAAAAATCAAAATGACATGAATCCAACGCACCATGTTGTTATTTGCGATATAGTTGCTCCTCAAATTTATTTGGATAATTTTGACAAGATAGAATTTTTCATGAAATTACAAACGGGGGTGTTTACCCTAGCTTCGCACCTCATTTGAAGCACATTTCTCATGAGACCACATCGATGGTTTCAAATGAGCATAAATAATTCAAAAAAAATCAAAATGACATGAATCCAACATTATTCAAACATCATCCAACATTATTCAACATTATTCAACTATGTTCTAACTTAGATACATCACCAGTCAACATAAATACAACATTATTCAACAGAAATACAACACCAACTTAGTCCAAATAGCGTCGGGGCTTCTTTGTGATCCTTGGCTGTTTTGGTGGCGCTTTGCTCCTTGTGCTCATCTTGCTCACAGCTTCTGGTCTTCTCCTCTTGGTAGTCGGTACCTTGGCTTTCTTCTTTGAAACTACACCAGATCTGTACAAAACATAAAGGATCATGATAAATAAAAAAAAATAAAATGAAAAATCAAACTGGTGAGATCATGGCAGGATTTACATACCCATCTAAGCTTGTAACTGGTGACATCATGGCAGAATCATCCAATGGGGCATCTACTGAAACTTGTGTCCATGGCAAAATCATCCAATGGAGCATCCAATGAAACTTGTGAGATCATGGCAGAATCATCCAATGGAGCATCCAGCGGATCAGCTGGAGCATCTGGAGCATCATATGAATCATCAGCTGGAGCATCTGGAGCATCATATCCTTGATCATCATATGAATCATCAGCTGGAGCATCTGGAGCATCATGGACTTGATCATCATATGAATAATCAGCTGGAGCAGCTGGAGCATCTGGAGGATCATGTACTTGATCATCATTGTTGTTCTGGAGCATCATCTGAATCACTTGACTGCTGAACATCATTTTCAAATGCTGCATCCGGCTGCTGACCATCAGTTTCATCAGGCATACTCTCTCCAAACCCTGGATCGACTGCGTTATCACAATATTTGCCGAAATGACCGGTCCCACCACACCTTGTGCACTTACGCACCCTCGCTCCACCTCCACCTTCACTGCGACGGCGGTGTCGACTCTTCCTCGGTCTACCTGCAGCTCTCTTCAGAACCGGAGCACAAAGTTTGAATCCAGGGTCCACTCTATCCCACTGCTGTTTTCCCTCCAAAGCAGGCAAGGCATGTGCATATGTGGCTCTGAACATTGCTACAGAGTAGTAATCATGGACATACTGCTGTATATCCCCTGCTGGACCTGTGAGAGAAGTGATGAAAAACAAGGCATGAATGCATGGCAAACCAGTTATCTGCCATTGCCTACAACTGCAAGTTTTCGCTTCTAAATCCACTGGATATCTCCATTCTTTGTTACTTTTATCAAAGAATGATACCTCTGATTTGGTATCCGAGACAAATCTCATGTTCATAGTCAAGCCCACAGTTTTCTGCTTCAACGCCTTCATCACATTCGGGATAATAATGTGGCCCATGAATTTTGCATTAGCTATTTCAAGACGGAAATGAAATTTCTCGGCGTATTCTATCCTTATCTTGTCAAGCAAATCAGCCAAATAAAGATCCTTATGTTTCCGGATCGTTGAGTTGAAAGATTCTGCAAGATTATTGTGCACATAGTCAACTTTGCTCAATTCACTGAATTGGCTTCTAGACCATAGCTTCGAGTGGTGTGTTTCCAAGTATTCCTTCACTTTCTCTTTTGTGTACAACTGCCTCATGTGGTAGTTGTGCTTCCTGACACTGCAAGTCAAAGATGCAGGCCATAAATGATCGGTATAAAACTTTCCTTTGAATTTCTTCACAAAATTTGCAGCAAGGTGACGCATACATTCCCTGTGCTCTACTCCTGGGAACACATTATCCACGGCCACTTCTAAACCTTTGCATGCATCCGTGTGGATTACCAATCCATTGGGATGTCCAATAGCCCGGCGCAGATTCTGCAAAAACCATGTCCAGCTCTCCTCGGACTCTGTCTCCAGCACACCGTAGGCAACTGGAAAAACAAAACTGTGTGCATCAATTGCACAAGCTGCTACTAGCTGGCCTTTAAACCTCCCTGTGAGAAAAGTAGCATCAATAGCCAAATAAGGCCTGCAACCTACCAAAAAACCCATTTTGCAAGCTTCAAAGCACACAAAAACCCTCCTAAAGCATTGCTTGGTCCTTGTCACTTTCTTCAATGTGTAATCCACGGCGTGGTGATCAATTTCAACAACACTGCCTGGGCTTGCCCTCTCCACTTCAGCTTTGAATGCATACAACAACTGAAAACTTTCATTCCAGTTACCATGGATAGATTCCAATGCTTTGTTTTTACCAGTGAACACCCTCATGTATGGTAAATCTATCTTGAACTTGTCTTTCATGTTTTTCTGCAATTGCTTTGCACTCACTTGATGGTTTTCTGCCACCCATCTTTTTACTTCATCCGCCACCCATCTTGACTTGGCTCTGCTGATTGTTTGCTTCCTAAGGGTTGATTCTTCGCATGTGTGGGGAAAAGGGTTCACTTTTACCTGAACATTGCTGCTGCCCCGCATTTTAGATGCGTGCAGCCTCCATTGACAATTTTCAGACACACAGTGCACGGTGTAGCGCCTTTTATCGCTCTTGTCAACTACAAAGGCACGTTCTACCTTCATGCAGTACGTCACAAGTGCATTTCTACACTCAGCCATGGAAGAAAAAATGCAACCTTCTTCCATAAGAGGGTTCTCAGGGTTCCATTCAACAGGTGTCCTGTCTTCCTCTTCGTCATTGTCACTGTCACTGTCAGACTGATATTGGATTTCAACCTGAGGTGTCTGTGTCTGTCTTAAATTCCTAATAACATCAGGATATAGCCTCTTCATCATCCGCAGACATGCAGGCATCCTCCTCCACAGCGACTTCAACCCTTTTCCCAGTGCCCACACTTGTCGAGCCACCACGTCGAGCTGGAACTGTTCTGGCTGGAGTTGGCAGTACGACGTGATGGTCCTGCCACAAAGATGAACCCGCCACAACTGCCGGCACAACCACATCATTTTGCAGCTTCACATTAAAATTCTCTGCCTCCTTATGCTTAGCAAACATGGTAGCGAGCTCTTCATCATTACTAATTTTGATCCAATCTTTTCCCCCATCAAAGTATCTAAATTCCACTTCATCATGCAAACCCCAAGGATATGGGCTGCAAACTATCTCCCCAAATTGTCTGAAACTCCAGTTACAATCCACTGGGACCGAATAATTGAAACCTCCTTGGTATTTCTTCTTACTGTCTGCATCGACGATGTATCGCTCCCTTCTAACGTGCACCGAGAAAGCAAACCGCAACTCCATCCTAACCCACGAAAACAGAGACGCAATCAGCTGCAAATCAATGGCATCCGTGTCTAATCAATAATTCAAAGCTCAGTACTTACCAAGTGGGAACCCAATCGTGGACGCGGCGTGTCTCCGGCCCCACGGCGCGGCCGCTCTCCATTTCATTCCTATCCATTTCGTCGAGCAGGTGGCGGGCAGAGTGGTGGAACGAGCGCCCCACCAGCGGCGTCGCAGGACGGCCCCGGCGGTGAAGCAGGTGGCCACGCGGAACGGCCGCGGCGGTGCAGGTGGTGCTGGCGGCGCAAATGTGTGCTGCTGTCTGCGACACAGGTGGCGACACAGGTGGCGGTGGCGCGCTGGCTGAGGAAGGTGGCGGCGGAGCAGGTGGTGGTGGTGCCGCAGGTGCTCGTGGCGCAGCAGGTGCTGGTGCGGAGGTGGCGGCGGCGAGAGCGGCAGCGCACGACGGCGGGGCAACTAAATTGGGCGGCAGTGCACGACGGTCGTGGCGGGAAGCTCGGGTGTGGACTATTCAGATTAGTCAACCAACTGCCCGGTCCCACCTGTAAGCTCCGGACGGTTTCAGCGAACTGGCAGTCCCACGCGGTCCCACTTCGCCAAACGGAGCCTGACTCCTCCGGGCCCACTTCGACTAACGGACACGACTCCAAACTTACCGTTCCAGCCTCTCCATAGTGGTTGCGCACGGACTAGGGGCAAAACTGAGGTCGATTCGGCACTAGGGGTAAAACTGAGTACAAGTGACCCTCTGTGGGCAATTCGATAAATGACCCATTATTAATAGTTTGTTCCATTTTAAATGGAAATGGTGCCGAAAGGGTGATTCTAAATATACCAGAATTGTTTGCAATTTTTGGAAATTTCATGTTTACACTTTTACTTTTAACTTTGACATTTTACTGCTAGTCTTGGTTACTTATGTCCCTGAGAACAGCTGACTCCTTATTCCGTATGATTCTTCGTTTTATCCTTCGGAAAAAGGGAATTAACATCACTCACGTGAATAGATATATGAGTTACTAACAAAACAAAAAACTGAGATAAAATGTATGAAACAAATGGTTAAGGCAAGCAGCCAGGAGTGGTGCGTTGCCTCTGTTCTTTCCTCGTTTTGTCGAAAATCTGAAGCAAGTGACTGATGCCAAGCTGTGGTTGTGGCATAAATTCAGTTTAATGTGCATCACATGGGATTAACAACTATCTGTTTCTTAGGACTTGAATTCAGAGTATAGAATGCACTGGGGAATGCTCCTGTGATGTATGAAAATCCAACTACATACTGACAAATGACATTATCAGATCTGATTAAATAATGGAAGACAGTAGTGCAACTCTGAAGTCTTGGCTGTCACTGTTCTAACTTCCTTAAACTAGTTTAAGACCAAAAATATAAGATCATATGTCTTGTTTAGATGTATAAAATAATAAACCGGGTGGATTTGCTACCTTCACAGTCCTGTACAAAATGTTAATGGGAGCAGCTAGGACTGGTGCGCTGCCTTTGTTCTTTCCCCCCATGTCCAAACTCTGAAAAGCAAGTGATTGACGCCAAGCTGTGGTTGTAGCATCAAATTTAATTTAACGTGCAACACATGAGATTATTAGGATATCATTAACATCTATCCGTTTCTTAGGACTTGCAAAGCAGAATATATAATGGTCTTTCCCCAGTGATGTAAGAAAACCTAACGAGTTATTGACAAATGACATTATCAGATCTGATTAAATAACAGAAGACAGCGGGGCAAACTCTGAGGTATTGGCTGTCACTGTTCTAACTTTGTTGAACTAGTTTAAAACCAAAACACAAGACCACATTTCCTGTTTGGAGGTACAAAAATATATGGAACAGATTAACTCCGAGTGGATATTCGTGACCATCCAAATCCTGAAGTTAGGTTTGTTCTTTTTAGATAAAAGGCTTATGCCCGGCTTTGAATTAACAAAACCAAACAGGTTCGACCAACAGGGGTTTTACACACGCTGAGGCATACAGCTTCGCCACACGTTCGCAAAAGCGAGAAAATAAAGGCAACAGACGCTGAGGCATACAGCTTCGCCCACGCACACTCACACAAGGGAAAAGCAAAAACTCAGGACGGCGCTCCCCTGGCAGCATTGAGACAAGAAGAGTGAAGCGTCTTGAGGTCCGCCACCAGGTTGCGAGCAGCATCGCGGTCCTCAGGCTTCAGCAGGGGAATCCAGAGCTGTAAGAAAATGAGAGATTTAAAAATCACATCAGCCGGATGGTTAATACATTTTCCTTCAATAGCAAGCTTATTTCGCACATTCCACAGAGCCCACGATTGCGCGAGGAAGAGCACCCAAGCTAGTCTACGCGGGGAACCCGAAAGCGAGGCTAGGATAGCGTGAAATTGTGAGAAGCTGGCCGGGCACCAAGCTCTCCCTAGAACTTGGCGCAGAGCCGCCCAAGCAAACAGCGCAAGCGAGCAATTGAAAAAAATGTGGTCGGCGGATTCAGCGGCCCCGCAAAGAGAACAGAGGCCGTCTGATGGGCCTGCTCGAATGGCCAGGTTGATCCCAGAAGGGAGTTTGTCGAGCGCAAGTTGCCACACGAAGACTTTAATCTTGAGCGGAACATTGGCTTTCCATATGTCTCTGGCATGAGCCACAGTCGCTCCTTGCGAAAGATAAGCATACATGGATTTCACCGTGAATAACCCGGACTGTTCGAGAGACCACGAAATGCTATCTGGTTCCGCCGAGAGGGGGGTGCTGTTGATGATCTCGGCTAACCCCTCCCATTGCCGCATGGCGTCAGGGTCCAGCGAACGCCGAAAGCGCCCTCCCACTTCCAACACCCTTGCCACCGAGGCCTCCGGTTCCCCACAGGTGCTGAAAAGCAAAGGGAATCTATGGCACAGAGGACCCTCCCCTTGCCACCAATCTGTCCAAAAACGGGAGCGCAGCCCGTTACCCACTAGATGTTTAGCGCCGGCCTTAAAGAGGTGTTTGACCTTGTGCAAATTTTTCCAAAATTGCGACCCACCCCTAGGAGAGGTGGCAAAAATATCTCCAGAGATGGAGTACTTATTACGGAGGAGAACCTCCCAAATGGAGTCCCCCATTTGATAGAACTTCCAGATCCATTTGATCAGGAGAGCTTCGTTCATCTTGCGGGAGTTAATCAACCCTAACCCCCCGGTTTCTTTAGGGCGGCAGACTGCCGCCCAGTTGAGCATGTGATATTTCCGGTTTGGTCCCGCACCTTCCCAGAAGAATCTCGCACGGCGCGCGTCCAACTGCTCGTGAACCCCTTTCTGGAGCAGGAAAAGACCCATGGCGTACATGGGGATATTGTCTAAACACGCGTTGGAGAGAATCAGACGACCCCCGGAGGACAGAAAGCGTCCCAACCACGGTTCCACCCTAGCCGCAAGCTTTTGCACAAGGAAAGCCCACTGTTCCTTCGTGAGTTTAGAGTCTGAGATTGGTAAGCCTAAGTAAGTGAAAGGGAACTTTCCCAATTTGCAGTTAAGGAGTCTAGCAACCCTTGCTTGAACTTCCTGCGGCTGATTGAGCACCAGCACCTCGCTCTTATGGTAGTTGATTTTTAGGCCGGACATGTTCTCGAAGCACATCAGAAGGAATTTAAGGTTGGAAAGTTCGAGCTCGTTGTATTCTACCAGGATGATGGTATCGTCGGCATACTGTAAATGCGTGATCCCCCCCGGGAAAAGGTGGGGCACCACCCCATGGATGTGCCCAGCGTCATTGGCTTTTGAAAGAATAGCGGAGAGGCCTTCCGCAACGAAGTTAAAGAGGAGTGGGGAGAGAGGGTCCCCTTGCCTCACTCCCCTTTTATTCCTAAAGAAGGGGCCCATTTCCCCATTGATGGAAATGGCAGTTTGGCCCCCTGAAACCAACTGCGAGATACGGTGAATGTAACCTGCGTCAAAACCCTTTATGCGCAGCACCTCTAAGAGAAAATTCCAATCCACTCTATCGTACGCCTTCTCAAAGTCCAGTTTCAGTAAAATTCCCCCTTGCTTTTTCCTTTTAAGTTCATGCACAATCTCGTGCAAGGCCAACGCCCCGTCGAGAATAAATCTCCCTTTAATGAAAGCAGTCTGGTTCTGGCTGATAGTCTTGTTGGCCACTGGGTCTAGTTTGGACGCTAGAGCTTTGGAGATGATTTTGAAGACTACATTGATCAGGGCAATAGGCCGGAATTGGGTGATGGAATCGGCCCCCGGGACTTTGGGAATGAGGGAGAGAACTCCAAAGTTCAGTCTCGAAATGTCGATAAGGCCGAGCATGAAATCGTTGAGGATATGCAAAACCCCGTGTTTGACCAGATCCCAACATCTCTTGAAAAACGAGGCCGAGAACCCATCAGGGCCTGGGGCCGTATCTGTTTTCATCTCTTTCACCACTGCCTCAAGTTCCTCTTCCGAGAAAGTGCGACAGAGCTCCGCGTTGTCCTCGTCCGAAACCAGTTGGTCCCCTGACCAAGTGTTCTGGCTCAAGCAACAATGACGCGGCGATGTTGTCCCTAGCAACTCCCTGTAGAAGCCGTAGATGTGCTCTTGCAACGCACGTTTATCCGAGATGATCCCCTCGGGGGAGGATAGCGAGAAGATGTTGCATTTTCTCCGCTTCCCGTTAGCAACCGCGTGGAAATAAGCCGTATTCGCGTCCCCTTCTAACGTCCACTTGAC
The DNA here is from genome assembly GCA_028641055.1 of Alopecurus myosuroides. Classification (NCBI taxonomy): domain Eukaryota; kingdom Viridiplantae; phylum Streptophyta; class Magnoliopsida; order Poales; family Poaceae; genus Alopecurus; species Alopecurus myosuroides. Next base: position 572,770,307 of record CM054057.1, read on the forward strand.
TCTTCCTCGTTGCCTCCAGAACTCCTCTTCCATCCTATAGATGTGAAGGAGCTGGTCCTCAAGATGGAACCGAAAAGCCCATTGATCGTCATCGAGTCCCGCGGTGTCAGCCTTGAGGTCCAAGTCTTTTATCTGGGCTAACAGAGTGGCTTTTTTATCCCTTGCCTCCCTCCCAAGGTTCCTACTCCAACCACGGGCGTTTGAAAAGTAAGGATGGTGTACACTATGGGCCTGATGTCCTGACAGGTAAAGAGCTTAAGGAGTTGCGAGTGCGGTGATATGGCTCTGGGTGCAATGAGCCCTTTATGTTGAAACATTCAAAAACGAATTATTTAAGTTTCAAAAAAAATCTTTGTATACATCTATGTGTACTCTATGTATCTGCAGAGTTTTGTTGAAAAATACTTTATGGTTTTGTCTACACAAAAAAGAAAAGATCAGGAACATAAAAAGAAATTAAAAACTTATTGATGCTCCTCACATTTGTCATTTTTGTCTAGGTCACATCCTAAAATATATGTCCATAAAACTTGGTACGTACATACTAGGCAACTAGTTGTACTTGCATATATTCTTCGTTGAATTTTTTGAGTTTTCAAAATTTCAAATAAAAGGCTCCCTGACACCCAGGTTCCAAAAGGACTATTTGAGGGAGTTGCTTCCTACAAAAAAGGGAGCCTAACATTACTAAGAGTGGCAAGTTTTCATCTGTACTAAGAACAATAAATATGTATGTACTACTCTTTACACTCTTATTTACGCCTTTGACAGCCTCGTTGTTTAAAAGTTATGTGAGGTGTTGGATTAGAAAGTTAAGGGTGCAGTGTGAGTTTGTGTGTTTGTTAATTCACCTTTCCACTTGTGATATATGGGTTACTAACAAAGCAAAATAACTGAGATAAAGTGTTATTAACAAAACAAAAGAATTGTGACACTTGTTTATTACCTGATGCACGGCTGCCGAACAACTTCTTGATATGAAACAAAACGTTAAGGGGAGCAGCTGGGACTGGTGCGTTGTCTTTTTTCATTTCCCCCATGCCCGAACTCTGAAGCAAGTCAGTGATGATGGAGGGGTTAACCTCTTGGAGTAAAACATTGTAAGGTAAAACTAAATGGGGAAAGGTTTGACCTTTCTATAAAGAGCAACCGGTAAAACTTCCAACACAAAAAACGCAACAAGTTTTTCTTACAAAATCCGTTTTCGGTAAACCTAGTCATGTCATGAAGATCACGATAAGCACAAGGACCTCACATATCTATCTATACTTCTTAAAAGACAAAACCCCACTAAGATGCATTTATGATTTTTCTATCTCAACATGCAAGCTATCCACATCATCCACCATTTTAGCCAATCAATTATCCATGTCATCTCCACTAATAATTGTGATATTACATATTTCATGCCACATAACCATGCTATTTTTTTTCAACCATATAATTATCCATGTCACTAATATTTATTTCTCAAAATATACAACAATTTCAAGTGAATTAAAATTAGTATATCGATTATGTGATCAATTGAACCTTTATAATGGAATATTTCATACACCTTATACCCATTTCATTCATAGATTTTTTTTAAAGAGATATCCGCTGCAAAGCGCGGGGTATTCTTACCGATTATGTGGTCAATTCAATCTTGATAATTGAATTTCATACACCTTATACCCATTTAGAATATATTTTTAAAGAGATACCCGCTGCAACGCGCGGGGCATTCTTCTAGTATAAAATACAAATAAGAACCAATGAAGATGATATTCTAAGTATGCAAATGTTTGAGCTCTCCCCAAAGATGGGTCAAGTTATTCACTCGAGATCCCCTCTAGTACGACTATTGATCCTATAACCCAGTCTCCCAAAAGCATGAGATAGGTAAAATAGAAAATCTATCAAGACCATACATTTGCCTTGAGTATTCCCCTTGGGCTAGGTGATGGCGATCTTGACTCTCTCAAGTGGGATCTCTTTTCTTGATCGTGCTTACTCCGCTTGGCAAGACTTGCAAATTGCTCCCCCATACACCACTATGGGAGAGACCGTTTTCGGAAATTCTTCATATGGCCACTATCTCCAAATGGGTGGAAAGCATAAAGCATAGGATTTATTCGGGACGCTTCTCTTTAGCTTCCACTTGAAGCTAACAAGCTTCATGAAGAACACCACTTGATGTGATCTACCATGGGCTATATGAAATCTTAGTTTTGATGCATGCCCATGGAATGATACCTAACCAGACATAAAAATTACACATACACATATCATGGGTTAGTTCACAAAGATATAAGGATAATTTCTTACCATACCTCGAGATACATAATCTCACTTGGTACATCTTGTAACTTTGTGTGTTGATCACAAGCTTAATCAACCTTGTATCTTTTCTTCTTTCTTCATCTGATGATGTCTTGAAGATAACAGGAAAGACCACCCAATCCTTTTTTTTTCAATACATACTTGAAATATGCTCAACTCTATAATGACCATTCTTCATATAAATTCTTGAATATTACAATGGTCATCATGAAGCTTCTAGAGTCCAACACATGAACTCCACTATTTTCTCATGGACAAGATCTATAAGGATATATCAGTGCAAACATTAGTCCATAAGGACTGTCATTAATTACCAAACCACACATGGAGGAACCATGCACTTTCAAAGAGTCTGAAATGATTTTCGGAGGCAAGAGCTTGCTAAAAAGACTTGTTTTGACCGCATCACCACTTGGCAAACCTAAGAAAGAATGAATTAAACACTATGAGGATGCAACCCTTCTTCTCCATGCCTCTCACTACCAAGAATTCTCACTACTAGAGGAGAGAGCAAGAATTGACCATGACATAGTTGTATGCTGATTTGGGCAACATAGTTTGTGAGCATAATGTCTTCAACCTAGATGCTTTGGGTAGAAAGAACTACGTAAAGGAGGAAGTTTGGGTGACGAGGAATATCAATCTTGGAAGATCATTGGCACTCAACAAGACTACAATATCTCACTTGTCCAACAATTCTTTGCCATTGTTACATTTGGTGAAAATGAGCATGTTACTTTGACATTGATGACATGTCCTATCAAGTGTGAGTCTTCTATGAGGCGTTTTACCGAGCTCTTGGACTATGAGTTCCTTTGTGCATCTACAATTGTTGGGAAGATGATGCACGTGGAAGGTGTGGCATACAACATGCGGCGGTTGACTCCTCTTTATGATAATCCTGCAAGTGTTGTCACAACAAGGACCTCAAGTGCGTGTACAACATCATTCTTCACATATTCCGGTGAAACATTGCTCCTCAAACTGATAATGTGAATTCTATTCGAGGTGTCCTTGTCAACCTACTCCATCATGCCTCCAAGTGTCACAGTGACAGGGAAGATTGTGAAAGATATGAGATAGATGTCATGGACTTCATCAAGGAAGAGATTTACCTCAACATGACCGAGAAGAAGAAGGTGTTTGTGTATGCAAGGTACCTAGACTTGACACCAAAACCCGTCACAAGCTCGGTTCTCTCCAAATCTTGCAAAGTCACGTCAAGCCGCGTGCTGCATATCACACTAGTGATGAGGATGAGGATGATGAAGTTGATGCCGAGTCACCAATGCCGAGGAGAAGCAAGAATGTTGATCCTCCATCTCGTCTTCATGCGAAGCAATTGATGTAAGAAGACCGTCGTCCCCGGGCACCGCTAACGCGGGGATGAATCCTGGACCTATCGGGTGAGGCTACCTAGTCCAAGGCCCAAGACCTAAGCCCAGAGGGAGGTGCCACCTTACGGTTCTAGAAGGCCCAATTGAAGCCCACCCGCAAAGACTTGCGGGTCAAGAAGGAAACTTGTACCGACCTAAAACTCGGGTTTGTAACCCCCCCCCCCGGATACGGTTTGATACCTAGCCACCTATATAAGGCTAGGAGAACCACCAAGGGGGCAATCGATTCTAGACGACCAAAGCCTTGAGCTCGAGATCGTACTCTCGACTTAAGCCCCCCCCATTGTAACCGATCTACTGATAGTACAGATCGAAAGAGCAGGAGTAAGGGTTTTACCTCTACGAGGGCCCCGAACCTGGGTAAATCGTGCCCCCCTGTTAGCCGACGATCGTCACCAGCGTCCTTACGTTCTCTTAATCTAAACCCTACTGGATCATCCGAGGGACTTGTTGAGATGACTAATCGACAATTGGCGGCTTATGTGGGAACGGCGGGCGCTGGATCTACGACATCTTCGGCTTCGTCATCGCCGACCTTCAGCTGGAGCCCAGGAACTTTGACTCCAGCAGAACCGATCCGTTTCGGGTCGCTCATCTGCGCGCTCCACTCGTCGGAATCGCGCCCGGCGTTCAGCGGATTGGAAAAGAGCGCCAGCTTGACGTTCGGGAGCTTCCACTTCCACGCCAACAAGGCGGGGATCCTGCGCTTCCCCGAGCAGATCGAATCGGACTCCGAGTCTCGCCGTCTGACAGTGCTGGTTGCGACCTAGCGCCCAGTGGCGGATCCATCCGCCGCAACATCCGCAACTTCCATACTATCGCGACTGAGGAACCCTCCCGAGTTGGTGAAAGTTGTCGACCCACGCCTAGGAATCACGAGCCATATCTGGCCCAGGTCTGCATGGTAGGATCAACTGATCCACCCGAGGAAACTGAGGAAAGCCTCAAGGAGCGAGAGCGCATCAAAGTATAGCGAGCCGCTTGGCTCAAAGCAAAGGCGTCCGTACACCAAGGTCAGCCAGTCGAGGAGGGAGCTCCCCATGAATATCTGACCGCGTACCACTATCACCTGATGCGAGCAGGTCGACTGATCAATGAAGCCCGCAAGAATCTGGACGCACAAAAGAAAGCGGCGGATGAGTCAAGCGCGCGTCGTGCGGCACTCTCCAGGACTCACTCGGTGGGAAACAATCCCATATGTCTCGAAGACCACTGCCATGGATCGCGAATCCCTCAGCGGAATCAGCAAGACACTCGAAACATCCCTCCTGCGTGTTGACGATGACGGCAACATGCACCCGACGACACCCGCCGCGTCACTCTTAGCAGCAACATATACTTACAGGCAAACCAACCGCTTGAGAATGATCCCCGCGCGGAACAATACCGACAAGTCCAGAAGGGGCTAGTCATGGCAGCCGCAAGAATCGCCGCTGAAGACCGCAGGCACGTGCTATGTGTTGTTGGGAACCCCAAAAGGAGGGTGTGATGAGCACAACTGTAGGAGTTTTCCCCTTAGTTAAGAATCAGGGTTATCAATCCAGTAGAAGAAAGAGAATCTTCGGAAGGTTGATGCCACCGACGGTGGTGCTGGCGCTTCACCGGTGTCAGCAACAACGTGGAACCTGCACACAACACAACCAAAATACTTTTCCCCAACGGTACAGTGAGGTTGTCAATCTCACCGGTCTTGCTGAAAACAAAGATTAGACGTATAGTGTGGAAAATAGTGTATGCTTGCAGTAAGTAAAGAAACAGAAAAATGTTGTGGTTTGTTTAACAGTGTGGAAAATTGACCGAGGTTCATAGTTTCACTAGTGGTGTCTCTCCATAAAAGATAGCATGCTTTGTGAACAAATTACAGCCGGGCAATTGACAAATAGAGGTTGCACCGTAGTGAACAATATAACATGAAGATTACTATGGTATTTAGTGCGGGCATTATAACAAGATACATATACCGACATCCATCTGCATCTATGACTAATAATCCACCCCCACGTTATCATCCGAACCCCCTTAGGTATTAAGTTGCAAGCAACAGATAATTGCATTAAACAAAGTGTGTAATGTAAGCAATGATTATGCACGCGGGCACTCTCATCGCTGTTTTCTCCCTAATGGCAACATCACATCCTCCCCCTTCACGCTTTTGTCACTCGAGCAAGGCAACAAGGAGGCATGAACCCACTATCAAGCATAAATACTCTCTCTTGGAGTCACTAGCAACTACTTGGCCAGAGCAACCACTAGCAACGGAAAGCATGCAAGATCACAAATAACATATGCAATAAAGACTATAATCAACTTGGCATAAGGTCAATATTCATCGGATCCCAGCAAACACAGCATATAGAATTACATAAGATCAATCTCGATCATGATAGGCAGCTCACGAGATCTAAACATGGAGGCATATGAGGAGGAGACAACCATCTAGCTACAGCTATGAACCCGTAGTCCAGGGATGAACTACTCACGCATCACTCCGGAGGCAGGCATGGTGATGTAGAAGCCTCCGGTGATGATTTCCTCTCCAACGGGGTGCCGGAAAACAACTTCAGAACCCCCTGATCTAGGGTTGACGACGACGGCGGCTGCGGAACTTTTTCGCGGATTTTGATCAGGTACTTAGGGTTTTTCATCCGGGGGGCTTAAATAGGCGAAAGGGAAAATAGGAACTTCAGGCTTTGTGGGGTCCAATTCCGAGAATGTTTGCAGAACAACTTTTCTGAAACCAAGAACAACAGAAAACAGGGAACTGACACTTGGCATCTTGTTAATAGGTTAGTCCCGGAAAACATATAAAATGCTATAAATAAGGGAGAAAACAAGTAGCAATTGGCATAATATCATCATGGAGAATCAGAAATTAGGGATACGTTTATGACTTATCAGCACACAACAACGCCAGAAACGGAAAAACCCCCTCGGAAAGACAAGGAAATACCCTGCAGACGCGAGAGCACGTCGCTTAGAAGGAAGGAGTCACCTCGTCGCGCCCGAGGGAAAGAAGCCCAGCGCCGCGGGGATAGCTATCCCGAATAGCGGTGATGATAGCCCGCGAGGTCGCGATCGTAGTCCACGACACCACATCGGCAGCTCGCGATACCGCAGCAAGGATCCATGGAAAGAGGACAATCGCGATCGGACTGAATACGACGCGCGAGGTGAGATCGCGCAAAACAAGGTCACCAGGGCCCGAGCAATCAAGAACCTCGCACGCTCACTATCCACCTCTTCCGACGAAGAGGCATGCGGTGCATTGTGCTTCACCCGCGACATCCACGAGGCACCGATGCCCAAGAGATTCAAGCTTACTATGGAGGTCCCGAAGTACGACGGTTTGCTGGAGCCCAAATCTTGGCTATCATATTACCTCACGGCAGTAAAATGCCAACGTGGGAACAAGACAACGGCCATGCAATACCTGAACCTACACCTTGTAGACGCTGCGTGCAGCTAGCTCGAAGCAAGACCGCGGGACTGCTACGGATCATGGGACGATCTAACCTACGACTTCCGCAAAAAAATCCAAGCAACATACAAAAGACCCGCATCTATCGAGGAGCTGCGGGCTTGCAAGCAGAAGAGTGGTGAATCTAATCGCGAGTATATTCAGCAGTGGACCACGCTCAAAAATACGGCGGGAAACATATCAGAGGAGGTCTCAGTCGAGGCTTTCACCAAAGGAGCTCGGCGAGTTGCCTTCCGAGAAGAGATGTAGCGATTTGCGCCTAAAACCATCGGGGAGCGGATGGCAATAGCCGACAGATGGGCTAACGGCGAGGATTCCGTGCGTAATGAGAAAGCATCTTCGCCCGCGCCTGAGGATGATCGCCACGACCGAAAGAACAAGAGAAAACACTACGATCACGACGATCGAGAAGAACTGGTGGCAGCAGAGTTCACAAGAAATCACGACAGCGGGACTCATGGAAATCGCGACTGGAAGCCAAAACCGGATGATAAAATTCCCGAGGAAGACCTTGACGGTTATTGCACGCCACATCTATTCATAGATAAGCGCGCAGGAAAAACCAAGGCGACTCACCTCCTCAAGGACTGTCGAAAGTTCCAGGACATCCACGAGGCTTACACAAAGAAGAACAGAGCTGCAGTCAACCAGGTATACCCACAACTCCCACGAGGAGGATTCCACCCGCCGCAACCCCTACCTCCACCAGGACACCAGAACGCGGTACTAGCTGCGCTATCAGCGCCACCCGCTGCAAATCCGGGAGCCAATGGGTACCCCGAACCCACAGGGAATCTTAGGCATGATACAGAAGGTCAGCCCGTCCCGAAGAGTCCAGAAGACAAACACACGCCAAGTGATCATGGCAGTACAAGCTCCACCATCCACACCCGAATAACTGAAGATGGCAGATCGGCCGATAACCTTCTCCAAAGAAGACCACCCCCCTCAAGTATATCGACCAGGCCACGCCGCGCGCTTGTCATTCAGCGTAGATAGGAAACTACGACCTCGCTCGGGTGTTGATAGACGGTGGCAGCGGGATCAATATCATATACGCGGACACACTCCGCAAGATGAACAAAAACCTGGACGGACTTGCAGAGTCAGAGACATCCTTCCACTCGATAGTACCGGGAAAAGCAGTTTGACCACTCGGGACAATAGACCTGCAGGTGGTGCTCGAAACCCGAGAAACTACAGGAGAGAATTCCTTGACTTTGAAGTAGTCGACTCGCCCTCACAGTACCACGCCATTCTTGTCCGAACAGCGCTCGCGAGATTCATGGCAGTACCCCACTACGCCTACCTGAAGCTCAAACTCCCAGGAGAATATGGGACCATCACCATAGATGGCGACTTCCAAAAGTCAGACAAGTGTGATATTAAGTTCAACAAAATCGCGAAAGTCTTTCGGGATGCAATAGGAGCTAGAATAATTGGCAAAGACCACGGATCACTCTGTGATGCCACTTACCAAAAAGAACGCCCCAGAACTCGAGTTCAGCGCAAACAGCGACACTCGAAAGCATCAAGTGCACCCGACAGAACCCGCGAAGACGGCGATGGTGTCCACCACCCTATCATCCGCATAGGAAGGCGCACTCGTCAAATTCCTCCGTGAGTACTGGGAGATTTTTGCATGGCAGCCATCAGATATGCCAGGGATACCGAGGGAGTTCGCCGAGCACTCACTCTAAGTATTCAAAGACGTCAAACCAGTCAAACAAACGTCCCGACGATTTTCCGAGCTAAAGCAGAAGACACTCGGAGAAGAGGTGAATTGACTACTTGCCGCAAAATTCATCAGAGAAATCAAAATATCCACCTGGTTAGCAAACCCGGTGTTGGTCCCGAAGAAAAACATTGACATCCTTCGTGTGTGCATCGACTATACGTCGCTGAACAAACACTGCCCCAAGATAACTTCCCACTACCACGGATCGACCAGATCGTGGACTCCACTGCAGGCTGCCAACGACTCTCCTTCCTGGACGCCTACTCGGGCTATAATCAGATCAGGATGAGACAGGAGGATGAGGAGAAGACAGCATTCATCACACCACACGGTGTCTACTGCTACACGACAATGCCCTTCGGGCTAAAAAACGCAGGTGCAACATATCAGCGCTGCATGCAAAAATGCCTCGCCAAACTCATTGGTAAGAATGTACAGGTGTACGTTGACGACATCGTCATAAAAACTCGAGTGGAGGATACACTCCTGGAGGACATCAGGGAGACATTCGACGCTCTCAATGCGTACAAGATCAAGCTTAACCCGACAAAATGCGTCTTCGGTGTTCCTGCAGGACAACTTCTCCGGTATCTGGTATCTGCCCGAGGAATCGAAGCCAATCTAGAGAAAATTCAAGCGATCGTGACAATGAAGGAACCAACCAATCTTCGCGGCGCACAGCAGCTCGCAGGGCGACTGGCCGCTCTGAGCAGATTCATCGCGAGATTAGGCAAGCAGGCGCTACCCTTCTATAAGCTGCTGAAGAAAACAAATAAGTTTGAGTGGACGCCCGAAGCAAAAAGGCGTTCATCGACCTAAAAAGAGTGATGCAGAGCAAGCGCGTCTTGACAACGCCACAGGAGAAAGAGCCCCTATACCTTTACCTAGCCGCAACAAACCAAGTCGTCAGTACGGTAATTGTCGTCGAGCGGCCAGACGACGGAAAGGCGTACGGCGTTCAGCGACCAATATACTACATCAGCGAGGTGATTTCGCCGTGCAAACAGCGATACCCTCACTACCAGAAGCTCGCGTATGGTGTAGTCCTCACAGCCCGCAAGCTCAAGCACTACTTCCAGGAGCATACCGTCACGGTGCTAAACGACGCATCACTCGGTACTATCATGAAAAACCCCATATCATCCGGAAGAATCGCAAAGTGGAGCATCGAGCTAGGCGCCTGGGACATAATATACGCAGGACGCGACTCTGTAAAATCACAGGTCGTCGTGGAGTTCCTGAGCGAGTGGACGGAGCTGCAAACACCAGGATCTCAAGAGTACACGAGCAACTGGATAATGTACTTCGACGGGTCGAAAAGAAACGAGGGAGCCGGAGCTGGAGTTATCCTCATATCTCCTAGGGGTGACAAGCTACAGTACGTCTTGCGATTAGACTTCCCTCCTAATGACCTAGCATCCAACAACGACGCAGAATACGAGGCCCTCCTGCACGGCATGAAGATGGCGATTGCATGCGGAGCCACTCGACTGATGATATATAAAGATTCAAATCTCATCGTGCAACAGACGAAGAAGGAGTGCGACGCCGTCACAGATAACATGATCGCCTATCGCGACATGTACAACCTACTCGATGGAAGTTTCAAAGGGTGCAAGTTGAAGCACATCGCGCGATCGAGCAATGAAGAAGCAGACAAATTGGCGAACATTGGGTCAACAAACGCTCCTATCCCACCAGGAATCTACTTCGAGAAAATAATCAAGCGATCAGTCAAAGTCAAGAAACCAGCAGGAACACCCACAACAGTGGAAACGGGCACAAGCCTGCAAATTGCCCTGATCGAGCTCATCCATAACATTTCAAGGCAAGCTTTTCTGGTCGAGCCAATCTGGACGCAGAAATACCTCGACTACTTGTCCAAATACAGCTTCGGGCAGACATTTGCGAGGCCAGACAGATAGTACGACACAACAAATCCTTTCGGGTGATCAACGGAGAGCTATACAAGCAAAGCATATCAGAAGTACTCCAAAGGTGCATCGCACCGGAGGATGGCAAGGAGCTGCTCCGTGACATACACCAAGGAGACTGAGGGCACCACGCTAGTTGGAGAGCAATCATAGGGAAAGCTTTCAGGGCAACCTTGTATTGGCTCACGACGGCCAGAGACGCCAAAGATCTAGTCGACAGATGCAATGCTTGCCAAAAGTTTTTGCACCCAAGCCACATGCCCCTGCCACAGAACTCCACATGATCCCTATAGCCTGGACATTTGCTCAATGGGGGCTAGATATGGTGGGACCGCTGCGCAAGTCAACACCCGGAGGATACACCCACCTGCTAGTAGCAATCGAAAAGTTTACAAAGTGGATAGAAGCCATGCCAATCACCTCCGCACACGCCGAGTACGCCGTGAGATTCCTCGACTCCATCGTGTGCAGATTCGGTATACCGCACAACATCACAGATAATAGGAGCAACTTCACGGCCAAAGAAACGCAGGACTTCTGCGAGAAAAAAATAATAACCCTTAGTTTCGCCTCGGTAGCTCACCCGCAAACTAATGGCCAGGTCGAGCGATCCAAAAGACTAGTTTCGGCTGGCCTAAAGAAGTGGCTACTCACTCGGCTACACCCAGCAGCAGGGAATTGGGCCGAAGAACTACCATCGGTATTATGGAGCCTGCGAACAACGCCCAATCGATCAACGAACTACACGCCATTCTTCATGGTATATGGAGCTGAAGCTTTGCTACCCGAAGATGTCAAATTCAGTGCTCCACTAGTCGTGGCACACAGCAAAGAAACCTCAAACAAGGAACTCGCAGATGAGATGGATGCACTGGATGAGATCAGGGACATTGCACTCGCAAGATCTGCGGTCTATCAACAGTCGCTGCATAACTACCACAGTCGCCGCATACGCCACAGATCCTTCGTGGCAGGAGACTTGGTACTGCGACTCAAGCAAAAGGAGGGACACAAGCTAGAGCCACCATGGGAAGGACCCTTCATCATACACGAAGTAATCCCAGGAGGTGCCTATCGCTTGAAGAACCCGAAAACAGGTGGCATCTACTCCACCATGGAACGTAGCACACCTCCGCAAGTTCTACCCTTAGGATTTAAACTTCTACTCGCAAGAAAAGGCTAAGCAACTGTAATCGAGCAAAATGGCTGGCCTAGCAATAAAAAAACATTTTCACCATAGCTTTCACCGCTACAATACACCTTCATATCTTTTTTCTCTTTACATGCCAGGTAAATACCCCCAACGCACGGGGGCTACACCTAACTAGCATCAATGATTTTTTCGAGTGTCCACACTCGATAAATATATGAGAAGGTACAACAAAGTACACGCCTTATAAACACCTTAAACGGATATAATTATACAAGGTCACAAGGTACACACCTTCAAAACACCTTACAACAAAAATACACAAGGTATTCACACCTTACAAACTACAGCTATCAACGAGCATCCGCCTCTTGAAGCAGTCGGTCAGTCTCCTCGGCGGTCAATTGAACAATTTCCTCCGCCGCAGAATGTACAATCTCGTAATGAGGGATAAAATCTACAGGCGGGCCTTGGGTATCTGGGAGTCGCACCACAGAGTTGAAATTAACCTCCGGATGCCACAAATGCACGAAGGCGAGTGCCACCTGAGCTCCACAGATGAGCTGCTGGCGCACGCACTCGCGAACTTCATCCACTCGACGAAACAGCCTGAGCAGGCCACTCAAACTATCTGGAACAACACCAAAGGGGTAAAACGCCAGATGGACAGAAGATAGAGCCTCACGACAAGACTCGACGATTGTCTACGCTTGACTCGCCCGGTACTTCAGGGTAGCCAGGACAAAACTTCGGCTGCGGTCGGACCAAAGTTATTTGCGTGAGGTTTTGAGCTACCCAACTCGTGAACAATGTGATTTTCCACCCAATGTGTTTCACAGACTCCGTCAGCCTCAAAAACTGCAAGGACAACAAATGTGTCAAAACGAAGTCAAGGACCAGCAACAAGTACTCGGGGGCTCGCAAACTTATAGAGCATGCCCTTTGCAACAACTGCCAATTCTTCCATCACATATTGCTCACGCTCCGCTGCAAGTTTCTGCTTCGACTTGGCAACATCAGCCACACCTCGCAGAGCCTTCAGCTTACGATCGCCATCCGCGACATGGTCACGGAGTGAGGCAAACATGCTGGCAGCGGCAACCAAAGGATTAACAAGAGAAGAAGCTCCAGTCGAAGACTATACGCTGGAATCCACCACCTGGAAAAGAACAAAGAAGATTCAGAAACAATATAAAACCCCACTCGAGAATATACCACCCAAACCACGGGTGCTCAGGGGCTACTCCCATCGGGAGAACACAAAGTAAGGCGCAAATATGAAACGCTGACGCTTTCGAAAAACACTCTGATGAGGCAAAATAAAGTACGGGAATACATCACAAGGTTCATTACATCAAGAGCACATGAAAACAAAAACTACCCTACGTAGCTACAGAGGTAGTCCCACTCGCAGAAGGTTGTCCCTTACGACCAGCACGGGAGAGCACCCCAGAAAGCATCTTCGCGAGCTCTTCAGCACGGTCGCCAAAAGGATGGAGTGCTACCTTTTTGCCAAAGGAGTCGCGCGGAACATCCGAGTACAACTTCTCCAGGTCACCCGAAATTCCATGCGCCAAGGAAAATTGGACGTCCTAGCCCCGCACTCGGACTGCACAACTGAGTACTCCTGGAGAAGATCTTCACCGCCCAGGAAAACCTGCAGGAGACTACCCAGCGTAGGCGGAACTGCCACATCCACGAGCAGGCGCTCATGGAACTGCGTCAACACTCGGGTGGCATCACCAACGAGGGAGGAGACTCTATTCGCGCGCTCCTGAAGCTGAGTACACGTGTCGGTAAGGGCGTCCAGTCGCTGATATCCAAGAAACTCCAGCCCAACCACAAGGGCATCTGAGACAAAGACAGAACAATCATCATAGAAAAGGGCGAATACAGGCCACAATCGAAGAATGGCGAAACTCAACTTACCAGCGAGCTTCTGAGCCAAAGGTCGGATGGTGCCGACAAGATCATTGTCATGCTTCGCACCCGCCTCTTCCAGCTGCTTCAGAGCCCCCTGAGCTTCCGCAAGACTCCCCTCAAGGTCGGCTGAGCGCTTGCGAGTGGACTACAACTCCTTTCGGGAGGATTCCAGCTCCGTCTCGAGGGTTTTCACCCGAGATACAGCCTCTGCCTTTTCAGCCTTCAGGCGGTTAACTTCATCTGCAATGCAAAAGATGCGGTTGGAAAAACAAACACAATCAGGAAGACACAATAAAGACAAGAAAGGCACACTAGACTACCTTGAAGGGAGCGGCCGTCCTGGACGAGCCGGTCGTGATCCGCCTTAAGGGAAACGCAGTCCGCTTCAGCCGAAAGCACCCGACGCCCAAAAGCAACCAGGGAGTTGAGAAGGGCCTGCAACATTCCAAGTAAAAAAAAACCACAGATGCATCACTTGAGACTATACACGACTGTAGAAGTCGAGTATAGCCTCGGGGGTTACTCCCATCGGGAGCACTGCCGTGCACCCGATGAAAAACAAGGCCAACATACGAGCAAAAGGAGAACACTTCGACTTGAGTCCATGGCCAACTGCAAGCAATTGACCATACACTCAGGGGCTACTCCCATCGGGAGCACTGCCGTGCACCCGATAAAATCAAGAACAAGAAAAGAAAGATGCAAGAAAATAAAACGGGCTTACCTTTCCCTGGGCAGTAAACAGAGGGTCTGCTAAACTACCCGAGACCTCCTTGCTCGCTGACGCTCCACCCGCGAAGCTAGGAATCCCATACTCCGGGGTTTCGGTTGCTCCTGCGGGGCTTGGAGATCTTCGGGCAACCTCAGCAGGTGGAGCAGGATCCGCGGCAGCCCTTTTTCTCTTCACGGAAGGAATCAAAGAAGCAAACTGGCCTGGGCTGATGGTCGCAAGACTGATGTTAAAAGCAAAATCAGATAAAGAGCCAGAACGGTAAGAAAGGGAAGAAGATTCGCAATTAAGAACGAAGTGCACAAGACTTACTCGTCCTCGTCATCACCGTCAAGAATGTCCGGGTTCCAGGCAGTGGAAACCTTCGAATGACAACCAGCGGGAGGAAGCACGAGGAGGGGAGGCACCTGAAGGGGCTCAATCACCTTGACGGACTCATCACCCAAGGAGCTATCCTTTGAAGTGACTTCGTCGTCCTCGTGCCTGCGGCGTTTGCGGTGGTGAAGTTGGTCACTACCCGACTCCTCCTATTCCTCCATCTCGCCGCGTTCGGAGCTTGAGTCAGCATCTGTGACGCTAGTCTCGTGGGGGGCTTCCATATTACTCGCCAGAAGATCTGAGACGTCGTCTGCAGAAATTGGCGGGTAGCATGTAGCCACATCCTTATTCTACAGAAGAAAAACAAATGAACATAGCAATCGAAAGAAGCACAAGCATGGAAGAATAAAAGCAAGGAAGAAATCTAGAAAACTCACCTCAGTCGGAGGGTTCCCCGCTTCGAATGGTTCGAGAGGACACGCCGAACAGACATCTCCCTTCTTCAGCTTGGTGATGGCCGCGGTCTTCTTCTCGAACTCGGCGTTCGAGAGGATGTCTTCGCAAACACAGCTCGGGTCCTTGACGCCCTTGTACTCCCACATGGGGGTTGGCCTCTCCTGAAGGGGCTGAATCCTTCGAAGAAGAAACACACCCGACAGGTGTATCCCATTCAGCGGGGTCCCTAACTCCTTGTTCCGGAAGTTTGCCACCTTTGCGAGTAGAGGGGTGACTATTTTACCTTCCTCAGAAGTGAGCGAGTGCAGCAAGGAGTTCCGTCGCTTCAAAGGGGCGAATGGCTGGAATTCGAGGGCTCCACTCGCGATGTTGTCGGTGACGTAGAACCATTTCTTCCGCCACCCCTGTGCCGAGTCGACAAAGTACATCTCCATGTAGGGGATGTCTTTACTCGCCTGGATCCCGAAGCCTCCAGTACGCAGCGGCTCCCCCAAATTCTCTCTTGGCCGCGCCTTCTCCCGGAAGATTCGCACTTTGAAGATATCTCTCCAAAGCCCCCAATGCGGGCGGATCCCCAGGAAACACTCGCAAAGCACGATAAAGCACGATATGTGCTGAATCGCGTTAGGAGGGAGATCGTGCAGCTGTATGCCGTAGACATACAGCAGCCCGAGCAGGAAGGGATGGAGGGGGGGGAGACAGGTCGCGAGAGACGTGCTCTGAGAAGAAGACACACTCGTTGGCGAGGGGGTTGGGGACTTATTCTTTCTTGGACAGGCGCACGCGCTTGTCAGCTTCCGGCGGGAGTAATCCCTCCTGCTGCATCTCGGTGATGCTCTTCTTAGTGGTGTTTGTGGCGCGCTAATCGCCTGTCTTCACGGGAGGCGGCGCGGAGGCGCTTGCCACATCTCTCGAGGACGATAGGGCTGCACCACGCTTCTTCGCTCCCGCCATTGGAGGTTGCTTGGTGCTTACAGAGAAGGAGGCGTGCGCGAGGAGGAAGAAAGTGACTAAGGGCCGGGGAATTTACCCCTCCCCTTGAGGTTATTATTTATACCCAAGCTAGGGTGATCCAAGCCGTAGATCTAAGTGACGTGGCATCCATCGCGGATTCCACGCGTGAAGTGGAAACGAAGCGGCGGGGGACAGTTACCCCAGCACGATCTTTACGAAAAGATCGTGCGTATTTACAGCGTGCGGCCAGCGGAAAAACCGGGACACGACCTATCGTTTCCGGTCAAAAAGCTGACAAGGTTATGGTAAAAAAAAGCTGACAAGGTGGGCCCGCACGCTCTACTCAGCCTCGTCACGTCCCATCGGGAGGAGTCAGAACGAAACTAGTGCGTAGTGACATCACTGCATACCTCACAAGACGCGAATTTTCTTTCGCATAAAGCACTCTGACACGAAAATTCTTTCATATGGGCATATCAAGACGCGAAATTTCTTTCGCATAAAGCACCCTGTCACGAAAATTCTTTCGTATGGGCATATCAAGACGTGAAATTTCTTTCGCATAAAGCACCCTGCCACAAAAATTCTTTCGTATGGGCATATCAAGACGCGAAATTTCTTTCGCATAAAGCATCCTGACACGAAAATTCTTTCGTATGGGAACATCAAGACGCGAAATCTCTTTCGCATATACACCCTTACACGAAATCTCTTTCATATGGGCTCATCGTAGCATGGAGTTTCTTCCATATGAACTTCACAAAACGCGAAATCTCTTTCGCACAAGATCAAAGAGAAGGAATATTTCTTCACTCGAAGGGTTGCAAGAACATGATCAAGGTAAAATTACGAATGTGCGGCTCCCGCAATTCTATCACACGATGTATTTACACATCGCTATCCTGAATCGTTCGGCCGACTAGGCACATCCGGATGCCGTATTCTTTCCAGTACGAAGGTAAGACCCAAAGATCTCTCTTGTGGGTCTAGAATCGCACTCAAGCTGCGTCCTCCGGTAAATTTCTGTGTCAACAACACGAAGAAAAATCCTAGCGGACGCGTCGGGTACCCATTTAGGTTAAGTTCGACTCGGTAAGACCTCCACGGCCCAGTCGCAACGATCACTTCGCCAAGTTCGAGTCGGAGGTCTCGAATTTGGGTAGGCCAGAACCGTTTTTTCCCTAGATGCAATTAATTGGCCCTGATCTTTCGGGAGAGCCAAGCGACTGAGCCACATCAATCTGCGAAAACCGCCAATATAAGGCACATTTAATAACTCGATACTCGAGTACAGAAGCGCATCACGCACGGGGTATGCACCCTTCAAGTCAGGCGATCGAATGACCAGTAGAAGAAATCAAAACGGACTATGAGTGTCCACTCGACTAAATCCCAGTCGAATAAACACTCGGGGGCTACTGACGTGGGGATGAATCCTGGACCTATCGGGTGAAGCTACCCGGTCCAAGGCCCAAGACCTAAGCCCAGAGGGAGGTGCCACCTTACGGTTCTAGAAGGCCCAATTGAAGCCCACCCGCAAAGACTTGCGGGTCAAGAAGGAAACTTGTACCGACCTAAAACTAGGGTTTGTAACCCCCCCCCCCGGGATACGGTTTGAGACCGAGTCACCTATATAAGGCTAGGAGAACCAATAGGGGGGCAATCGATTCTAGACGACCAAAGCCTTGAGCTCGAGATCGGATTCTCGAGTTAAGCACCCCCCCCCCATTGTAACCGATCTACTGATAGTACAGATCGAAAGAGCTGGAGTAATGATTTTACCTCTACGAGGGCCCCGAACCTGGGTAAATCGTGCCCCCTGTTAGCCGACGATCGTCACCAGCGTCCTTACGCTCTCTTAGTTTAAACCCTACTGTATCATCCGAGGGACTTGTTGAGATGACTAATCGACAACCGCCGCGACCCCGTCGCCACCCACGGCCTTACCGATGGCCGTCCATGCCCTCGATTGAGCCGTCGCCGCTCCGATGATTAGGAAATCCGTTGGCGCCGCTGATCCTTCCCTGCCCTCCACCGTCTCCATCCCGTCTTTCCCGGGCGCCGCCGCCACCCCGCCACCGCCTCTAGCCCTCCCGAGGCCCGCGAAATCCCAATTTCTCTTATTGTGTAGAGATTTTCCGGTGCATTTGGACATATGAGCTTTTTTAGTAGAATTTTGGTGCTTCAATAGTTTCTATCACCGATGAACATTTGAGCTTTGGTAGTCTACCGTTGGTAAATGTTATCAAATTCATCTTTGATACGGTCTACACCGATGAACATTTGCATGTGTAATTATGTTTTTATGTATAGTGTGCCCGTGTCCATCTTTATTCTAGAAAACTTCCTTATGTGACGTTTATATTTGTCGATGTGTATGCAAAAAAGTCAAACTTTGGCTTGTTGCCCTAGGATCAAAAAATTCTAGGCCCGCCTCTGGCGCCATGAACAAGGCCTAGTGACATCAATATCTATCGGCCTTATTCTTCCTCGATGCGCCACGGGCCACCTGTCGTCGCTACTCGAAATCCCTCCAGCCGTCATCCTTCCCAAGCCGTGGCCCCGCATGCCAAAGCTCGCGCAAGATGAAGAGCTCCTTCAAGTGCTGGAGTTTTGCTCGAAATGCTTGGGCAGTACGCCACTCGACTAGACACTACAGGAACATACATAGATGCCGATGGCCGAAGCCCCTCGGCGTAGCCCACACCCCCTCTCGGCGTAGACTTTCCCCGACGGTGGCCGTCGGCGTCTCCCTCTCGGCGTTGACGTCCGTCGGTGAAGGGTTTGTAGCCGTCGGCGTATAGTTTTCCCCTCGGCGTTCCATTTGGTGGGACCCACAACCTGTCAGAGCGGTTTCCGTTCGACGGAAACAAGACGCCGACGGCCCATCTACGCAAGGCATATAGTTTTCCTCCTTGCAAACGTAGGTCGAGCTACGCAGAGCGCTCGCCTTTTTCAAATGGTGCGACGATAAGTTTCCGGTAGAAGCAAAAGGGGTTATCAGGGAGAAATATTTTGCGTGCTTTAAACAAAGCCAATTAGAGAAAGTAACCGTTTTAGCGGAAATCAGGGATTTCATGGATACTAATCTCGAATTAGTTTTCGATTGATCTTGAAAAAACAGGATTTAGTCAATATCAATCTCCAGCGGGGAAAATGGGATTTGATTGATACGATACCATAGCGGCACTCTACTCAGAGCAGTTAAGAATCGTAGCACCAAGCTGTGATGTGAGATTGCTAAGGTGAAAAGGGGATGTAGAGAACTAGAAATATCGATCTACCTATGGCGGCAGCAGCAGTAGACACATCAAGATCTTGGGCTGACTTCCCGCTGGACCTGGCCGCGGCCGTGCTCCGGCGCCTTCCCCCACAGCCAGTCGACCGCCTCCGCTTCGCCGCAGTGTGCCCTCAGTGGTGCGCCGCCGCGCGAGAGAACCCTGCCATGCCGCGGCACTTCCCCTGGCTCGCGCTACCCGACCGGACCTTCTACAGCCTGCCGGACACCGCCTTTCGCCCGCTGCCGGCGCACCTCGACGGCCATCGGCAGCTGCCGCACGCGCAGAGCTCCTGCGGCGAGTGGCTCGTCTTCGAGCGCCACGACGGCGCCATCACGCTCATGAACCCCTTCTCCGGCGCCACCATGGCGCTCCCCGGGCACCACACCCTGCACCCTCGCGGCGACGACGAGGAGCCTTTCAAGGTCGGCTACGACGTCCAACGGCCACCAATCCGGAAGCTGGTCATGTGCTCGGATAACCTCGTGGCCGCCGCGGTATCCGGCCATGGGACTGTGAATCTGGCGCTGTGCCGGCCAGGGGGTAAACTCGTGGTCGTGGGCGCTCATGGACGGCGCCAAGATTGCTGTACAAGACATTGTCATGTACCAGGGTCAGCTTTACGCCTTCAGCGGCATGAGCGGGGGCAGGTAAATGTACACGCATGGATCAAGGCTATATCTTTGTACAAAATAAATGTATAATTTAGATAGGTTTCACTATTTTTTTTGTGTCATGACATGAGCCTCTCCTCCGTCTCGATCACCGACGACGACGAGCACTAGTAGGGAATGGCTTATAGCCACCAGCATACTGCTGGCCAACAACAATTGCTGTTGCCCAGCGCTAACAGCACTGGCGAACAGGAATATCAGTTCGCCAGCGCTTTGAAACACTACCGCTGGCGAACCACCCCCCTTGTTCGCCAGCGCTATGGCCGGGCCCCACCTGCGCGCGCTACAGCCGCTGCCCAATATTAGCGCTGGCGAACAGGGCAAAGAGTTCGCCAGCGCTACGCCCACCACCGCTGGCGAATAGGTGGTGCTGTTCGCCAGCGCTAATATTGGGCAGCGGCACCAATACAGGTGGGCCCAGCACGCATCTTAGCGCTGGCGAACAGAACCACCTGTTCGCCAGCGGTATTCCACAGATCTAGCCATAAGTGCCCACCCCCACCCACCCACTTTCCCCTCCACTCTCTCTTCTTTACCTTGTCCCCTCTTCTCTCTCTAGCTCGAAATTATGCCAATTTCTCCACCCTCCTACTCTATTTTGAACCAACTAAATTTATTTTAGTTGGTATATATGTTTATCTCCCTCCTAACATCATTTCTACCCCAAATTTTCCCTCCCTAGCCATCTAGATCTAGAATTACCCCCTTTCTCTCCAAAGCTCCAAAATTCCCCGGATATCGTCGTGTAGCCATCTATTCATTTGAGGTGGGATGAATGATAATATATAATTAAATAAGTTTGTATATAAATTTTGTCCGGATACACGCGATATGCAATATGTGTGAAATTTCACCGGATTCAACAATGGTCGTGTGATGGAGACGATAAATGCATGTGTGCGCAATTTGTTGTGGAATGAAATTGAGTAGACAACTATCGCCGGAATGTTGATTCATTTCCGTCTCGGCATAGTTTGGCACTCCCTAATAACCTCCTATTTGTAGGAAGGTCATGCCGAATTTTTTCGTGAATACGACATGAAGTGAAATTTTTGATATGAAAATGAGTTGCCACTTTGCCGGAATGTTGATTCATTTCCGTCTCGGCAAAGTTTGGCACTCCTCTAACCTCCAATTTGTAGGAAGGTCATGCCGATTTTTTTCGTGAATATCGAAATATATATATATATATATATATTATGTTTGGTTCTAATATTAATTATATCGGCGCGCGCTCTCGTGCAGGCGACATATAATGGTGGTCGTTAAGAGTGAACGTGTCGTGAATAGTTACTTGAGACACGCGACAGAAGACATGTTACAAAATGGCCGCAAGGAGATACGATGTCCATGTCGAAAGTGCAAACTAGGGGGCTTGCTCAATCCCTTTACCGGAGACTTGCTCAGTCACCTCCTAAGGTATGGTTTCATGGATGGGTATAACAGTCAGTGGGTAAGTGATGATGAAGATGATGAAGTCCATGGGGCGGCGGCGGTAGGAAATGATGTGCAACAGGACAATAGCAACGATCGACTAGAACTACAGCAGGACCAACTACAGCAGGACCAAGATCAGCCTCATGACCCCGCACATGATCATGGAGAAGATGTTGAACAAGACGTGGAAGAAGATCACGAGGACACAGGGACACCCCTAACGGAAGTTGTGCGTGACCCTCATATGAAAGAACTGCTTTTGAGAAAGACGACTAACTCGATATCTGCTGCTAGAGAGCAATCGAAGCTGGCGCAACTAGAGATAGACTCGAAGACACCGTTGTATGCAGGCTGCGGTCCGGGAGAGTCCCGCCTGAGAGTGGCCCTCGATGTTCTGCAGATGAAGGCGAGATACAAATGGAGCGACATAAGCGTCGATGCAAGCCTGCAATACTGGCACGATGTCCTTCCAGAGGGCAACACCTGTCCTAAAAGTTGCGACGAGGCCAAGAAAGTCGTGTGCCCCTTTGATTTACCTCACGAAAAATACCATGTGTGCATCAACGATTGCTACATTTATCGGAAAGAGGACGCGAACAAAACCATTTGTCCAGTTTGCAGCGCCGCTCGATACAAGAAAGGGAAGAAGAAAACTCCTCGGAAAGTTGTGTGGTACTTTCCGCTCATTCCCCGTCTGCAACGGTATTTCGCGGACCGCAAGGAAGCAGAGCTCATGCGCTGGCACGCGAAAAGGAGGAAAAAGTTTTGAAAGATCCAAATCGGAGTGAAAAAGTAATTCTGACACATCCTTCAGATGCAAGTCAATGGAAAGCAATTGACTGTGAATATCCAACGTTCGGGGCGGAGGCAAGGAACATCAGGTTGGGTGTGAGCACCGACGGACTCAATCCGTTTGGCAACCAGAGCAGCACCCATAGCACCTGGCCCGTGTTTGTATGGATGTACAACATCCCTCCCTGGTTGTGCATGAAGAGGAAGTATATTCACATGAGTATGCTAATTCAAGGGCCGAAACAACCAGGCAACGACATCAATCTATACCTGAAGCTGCTTAAAGATGAGCTGGAAACGCTATGGGCCGAGGAAGGGGTGAACACATGGACGCCTTCGGTGAACAATATTTCCCAATGAGAGCTGTCTTACTCTGTACGGTTCACGACCTACTAGGCTACGGATATGTGGCGGGCCAGGTGTGCACGGACATAACGGTTGCGTGAGATGCATGGATGACCCCACGTTTATGCAACTTCCGAAAGATCCTGGGTCTTCGAAAACAGTTTTCGTTGGCCATCGAAGGTGGCTACCCAACAAAGACCCGTGGAGAAGGCGAGGAGACCTTTTTAACG
Organism: Alopecurus myosuroides; assembly: GCA_028641055.1. Taxonomy (NCBI): domain Eukaryota; kingdom Viridiplantae; phylum Streptophyta; class Magnoliopsida; order Poales; family Poaceae; genus Alopecurus; species Alopecurus myosuroides. The sequence goes on from CM054057.1 coordinate 572,793,466, forward strand.
GTGAGGATGAGCTCCGTGGACCTCCACGTAAGAGGTGCGGCGAAGAAATCTACAATTTGCTGAATGATTGGAAGGAATGCCCAGAGCCGGGAAAGAAGCAAAGGCGCCAAAACTGCTTCTGGATGTATGGAAGACGAGGTCGGTGTTTTGGGACTTGCCATACTGGCCCATTATCGATACGCCTCACTGCCTTGATCTGATGCATATCACGAAGAATGTGTTTGAAAGTTTGTTTGGCACGCTGCTCAACATGCCGGAGAGGACCAAAGACGGGGTGAAAGCAAGAAACGACCTGAAATATTTTGGTATTAGGGTAGATCTTCAGGGGGACGCCCGGATGATGACGACGGCGATCAATCGTGTGATGAGGAGACGGATGGTCGCAAGGCCAAAAGGGTTATTAAGAGGAATGACTATTACTGCCCCCCCTCCTGCTTCACTCTTAGTCCGGACGAGATCACAAAATTGATGATGTGCCTTCTCGGAGTCAAAGTCCCTAGCGGTTACTCAGGGCTAATAAGCAGATTCCTCGACGCGCAGAAACAAAAGTTTAGCGGATGAAGTCTCATGACTGTTACGTGATGATGACGCAGATACTTCCGGTTGCGATCCGCGGAATAATGGACAAACGTCCGGGAAACCCTGTTTGGCCTCTGTAACTTCTTCGACGTTATATCTCGAAAGTCGATCACGGGGAAGCAGATTCAAGGCTGCAGGAAGAGATTGTCGTGATACTAGCGAGCTTGAGATGTACTTTCCACCATCATTCTTTGACATATGTGTTCATCGTTGGTCCATATCGTGGACGATATCATCCATCTCGGGCCGTTGTTCCTTCACAACATGATGCCGTTTGAAAGGATGAATGGGGTCATCAAAGGATATGTTCGCAACAGAGCTCGTCCGGACGGAAGCATCGTTCAGGGCTTTCTCACCGAAGAGTGCATCTCTTTCTGCACGAATCATATGGACGTGGAGGACCCAGTTGGTCTGCCCAGAAACAAGCACATTGGCAAGCTCGATGGAGTAGGTCACAAAAATGGACGTAGAGAAGTGCATGTGGATCGGGCTTGTCGACGCACCGACTTTAACAGGGCAAACTTAGTAGCTCTCCAACACATTGACATGGTCGATACTTGGGTGGAAAAACACAAGAGCTCGATTAGGAAAAAGTACAGTGAACAAGGCAAGCGGAGGACCGAAGGAGAAATAATCAGAGAGCATAACTCCACTTTCTTGAGTTGGTTTAAAGATGTGATCGTCGCTAATCCACCGCCAAGGGATTGTGCGAAAAATAAACTATTGTACGCCTTGGCACATGGCCCAGCTCCCAACCTAGCGACGTTTCAAGCATATGATATCAACGGGTTCACCTTCTACACAGAGGAGAAAGACAAAACTTCTGATTATCAAAACTCAGGGGTAACGATGGAATCCTAAACCGGTGACAAAAAGTTAAGATACTACGGAAGGATCGAGGAGATATGGGAGCTTAACTACTCTGGAGAGAAGGTGCCTATGTTCCGCGTCAGATGGGCTAGGATGTCGACCGTCAGAAAAGAAGACCAATACTTTACAACCATGGTTATTCCCGAAGCCGGAACCTCATCAAGCGCGAATGTCACAGCGCAAAATGAGCCATGGGTATTGGCTAAGCATGTGTCCCAATGCTTCTTCATAAACAGACCCCGCAAGGCCTAGCCGTGTTGTCGTGAGGAGAGGGAAAAGAAATATCATCGGAATGGATGGAGTCGTTGATGAGGACGAGTTCGACACGTTCGGCGACCCAAATATTGACGATGATCAAGAAGATGATGATGATAGTCATGCAACATACACAACAAGAAGAAGCAGAACTACGCTACCTAGGCATGGTCTTCCATTCAGAAGAAGAAGTCATAATGTGGGGTTAAATTATGCAACTTCGACCAAAAAAGGCAAAAAGATCAAACACTGAGAAACTATGTATGCATTTGTCTGCCAATTGTATGCGACGAAACTATGTATATGCATGGATCAACTGGTCTGATATCAATGTGCACTTATTATAAATTTAATGTACGTACCCTTGTTTTGTATTTCAAATGTGTGGACTTATATTAATTGAAAACATAAAGGGAATAATGGAAAACAAAATAAAACATTATTATTTGTAATGTGTTTGAAATTAATTTGTAATGTGTTTGAATTATTATAAATGAAATGTATTTGAATAATTTAAACAAATAAAGAAAACAAAATAAAACATTATTATTTGTAATTTGTTTGAAATTAATTTGTAACGTGTTTGAATTATTATAAATAAAATGTATTTGAATAATTTAAACAAATAAAGAAAACAAAATAAAACATTATTATTTGTAATGTGTGTTGAAATTAATTTGTAATGTGTTTGAATTATTATAAATGAAATGTATTTGAATAATTTAAACAAATAAAGAAAACAAAATAAAACATTATTATTTGTAATGTGTGTTGAAATTAATTTGTAACGTGTTTGAATTATTATAAATGAAAATGTATTTGAATAATTTAAACAAATAAAGAAAACAAAATAAAACATTATTATTTGTAATGTTGTTGAAATTAATTTGTAATGTGCTTGAATTATTATAAATGAAATGTATTTGAATAATTTAAACAAATAAAGAAAACAAAATAAAACATTATTATTTGTAATTTGTTTGAAATTAATTTGTAATAACGTGTTTGAATTATTATAAATGAAATGTATTTGAATAATTTAAACAAATAAAGAAAACAAAATAAAACATTATTATTTGTAATGTTTTTGAAATTAATTTGTAACGTGTTTGAATTATTATAAATGAAATGTATTTGAATAATTTAAACAAATAAAGAAAACAAAATAAAACATTATTATTTGTAATGTGTTTGAAATAAAACAGTAATGTTTTTCAAGAAAAATTAAGAAAAAATAATAAAGTAAATCATTTCAAAGAAAAATAAAAAAAAAATGTAGCGCTGGCGAACATGGATGCTGGTTCGCCAGCGCTATGCTACCGCTGGCGAACAAACCTTTGTTCGCTAGCGGTAGTATAGCGCTGGCGAACCAGCAGCCATGTTCGCCAGCGGTAAGCCCCCACAGAGAGGTACACAGGGGGCCGCGGGACTTAGCCGTTTTTCAATCGATCGTTTCCAAAACCAACCGCGCGCGCACGTCTGAGACCTCCGGCGAGTCTCTGTAGCTCCGGCGAGGCCCTGTCTCCGGCGACCACCGCGCGTTCCGGCCCTCTCCTACCTCCCTCCACTCCCTCCACCACCACTGCGCCCTCCCCTCCACTCCCTCCCTCCACCATTGCGCCCTCCCCTCCCTCCATCGGCCCTCCCCCTCTCTCTGCACGCCGCGCCGCTCCTCCACGGCCATCGACGCCACGCCGGCCGGCCTCCACCTCCCCTACGTCTCCCTCCTCTTCCACTCCGCCGCCCCTACTGCCTCCTAGCACGGCGGCGCCGGCCTACTGCCTCTGCTGCCCTCTCTTCAACCTTGCACAGAAGGTGTTCGACACCTGTTCTGCAAGAAACAGGTACTGTTTTTCTATTGGATTTCTGTGATTACATTAAAGGTTTTGCAGTGGTTCGTGTAAACCTAGTATGATAGTGATTCCAGTAGTTCCTGTGTAAAATTTGTGCCTGAGATTTTTTGTACAATGATGCTTATGGGGTTTGATATGTGCTGTTTTAGTGAACTGGGATTTTAATCTGCTGTTATGTGGTGTTGAATATGTTGTCCAAGTGAACAAGAAATATTAGAAGTATGGGATGTGGTTTTATCAATTTCAGCACGGCTATCATAGTTGAGTGAATACATGACAATGTTTGTTTAGGTTGACATGTTTGTGTTTAGCCCTCATAACAGTACATCCATCTATCTCGGGTAATTAAGCTAGCCAGGGAAATTAATGTATCCACATTCGGGCATGGACGGTGGTCAAGTACACCGTGGATTGCTTCATGCCACAGGAAACCGTCGATCTGTTGCTTGTGTTATTCCTGATCCTCTCCACTCACCGATTATTGGTACTTGCATGCCGTAGCTAGACGAAGATACATCTGAATCTCCAGCGCAAAAAAGAGCGCTCGTCGTCTTTTAATTCATCATGCTTCTTTGTCTGACGACTGACGCCAACAGCGGCACACCGCGCGCTCGTGCCCATTGAATTTGTGTATCTACGGCCGATTGTTCTCCGTTGGGCTGGAGATTAGGCCGATCCTAGATATGTGCAGTCAAGTGTTTCGATGCGTGAAGTACTGAAGTGTGATTGGCCATAGTCAAGTGGCTGCATACAACTGCATGACAATGTCTCCTTGGGGTTTTCAGTGCATGACATGACCTATTTGTTTCCCCTCTGTATACTTACTGGTTTCTGATGCAATTATATGTATAGTTGTTCTGTTGAGGTGCATCTCCCATGGATTTGTGCCCAACAACAGCTATGCATGTGTTTGTGAGCTAGATAAATTCCCAGTTAGTATTTGTTGAGGATTTATGCCCCTAGTAGCTCCTGTACTGATAAGAAAATGTTAGTTGCTTGATCTTGTTTCCCCTAAGCCATTTCATCTGATAAGAACAGATACTGGTATTTTGATTTTCCCCTGGCCAGTGATGCAAAGCATGAGGCCAAAGTTTAAATAAGAACATATGCTAGATTTTATCATTTTAGTTCCCAGGGATGAATTTTAGATTAGCACTTCTATGCCTAACCAATGGAAACAACACCATCCCAACTTCTGTGCATAACTAGCATAGCATCTTGCTGGAGTGTGTATAGATAAGAACCTAGGCTAGTTGATGTGGTTGGTTTGTGTGCTTGTGGTCTGCTTGTTGGACTAGCTTCTCCTCCAGCCCTGCTCCTCCACTTCTATCTTGGCTTTGTGGAGATTTTGCTGGTCTTGTTCGTCCTTCAGGCCTGCTCCTCTAGTCTTTGTGGTACAAGTGTACTAGTCAGGAAGCAGTGAGTTAGTTAGACAGATGGGCTGACAATTATAACTTGAGAAAAAACAACTCATTTTATAGCTCACATTGTATAGATGGTTTGTAGCTCACTGTCGATATTATTACTAGCAACAGCAATATACATTTGTCGTAAAAAAGCAAGGAATATTTCTACAATATTATCAGATACTTAATAATGAAGCATTTAGATGATAAGAACCAAGATATGGTATATAATTTATCTCGTGTAAAATTATCCCTAATCATGTCAAGCATACAAAATTAAAACATGCCAAGACTTAAAATTCTGACAACAAAAGTGATATTGGTTATTCAGTTCTTAGCAAATGGAGCCTGAGGGAAAAGAAATGTAGTCGACTATAATCATCTTTTTTCCTGCTATCTAATTCAGTCTTGACAAAATGACTCTTCTGTGCACTCTGGAAGTACATCATAAAATTTCATACAGTGCTAGTATATGGGCAGTACAACATGGATCCTACTAAGTAAACATATAAAGGTGAAAATTGCAGAAGTTGGCAAAAACCTGACTATCTTGATAGTTAAAACCTGGCTGCAATTGTTTTGCTGGGCTGAATCCTGATGGTAGCAAGCCTGCTAGCTTAGCTGAATTTTATAATTCTGTAGCACTTTGTGCTAGATAGCTTGGTTACTCTGCCTGATCCATGTATATGCAGTATCTACTCTTGCGATGCTTATTAATATTTTGTAGAATGTTGGTTATTGATGCTTTTCTGTCATTGGTATTGATGCTTGTCCATTTACTGCTATGTAGTCGTTTTTATGTACTGGTACTTGTCTACTTGAGCGCAATGTGGTACTGCAGCTCATCTCTAGCACTAATTTTGTGATGGATGGCGTGGTGATGATGGATGGTGGTGTATGGATGGTGGAGATGGTGTGTGGTCGTGTGGATATGTGCCCACCTTCGTGTGGATGACGATGATAATATGAGGGGTGGGATTATATGAGGGGTGGGTTTTTATGTGCAGGTACCCCACGTGAGTCCCTATTTGCCGGAATGTTGATTAATTTCCGTTCCGGCATATTTGGGTACTCCATTTGTGATATTTTTAGCAAAGGTCATGCCAAAATTTTCCGTGAATTTTGGCATGATCTTTGCTAAAAATATCACAACTTAGAGTGTCCGAGAAATTTGGACTCATATGGGGTATACATCGTCTAAATTGTAGGATTTGTTGAACTTATTTCGGGTTTTCTCTCCTTCCTTAGATATGGCTCACAACGACGAGGCGGGTGGTTCTGGTCTCGGACACGGCGGAGACAACGACGATGCGTGGCTTTCCATGCTAAGCGCGGGAGGCGGACCCGTAGATCCGCACCCGGATCTAGAGATGGAGGGCAACGATGCAGACGACGAGATGGACGAAACCGTTCGCCAGGAGCTAGAGCCACACAACGATACATCAGGCGCAGAAGGTGATCAAACCGGTAGTGGCACCGGGGATACCGCCTCCGGTAGCGAGGCGGCGGCTAAGCGCAAAGAGAGGCGGCACAACATGCTCTCCACCATGCGGGAAGAGTTCACGGAAGTGTGCCCCAATAGCGGTGCTCCCCTCGAGCCGGAGAGTTATGCCAAGGGCTATGGAAACCAGATAGGCTGCATAGCTCGAGACTTCGGCAACGTTAATATGGAGCACCTCAAAGCTAAAGAAAACAAGGCTAATGCCGCCCTGCTGATTGAGAAGCTGCACACAAGGTACAAATTCCCAGATCCTTACGACAACCAGGACCTGAAGAAGAATCTGGTCAACTCCTTAGCACTGAACAAGTTCGCCAAGGCGTTTACGACTTGGAGATCCAGTTTGCGGGAGATGCTTGCGAAGGGTAAGGATTTTGATGAGATCCATAAGATGTGGCCCTCCATTTCCGAGGAAGACTTGGCCCAATTCAAGATCGACGAACTCAAACCGGAAAGGATTGCGCTGACTAAATGGGGGAAAGAACAGCGAAAAAAGAACATTGGCCCTCACAATCTCGGAAGCCGGGGTTACCTTGGGAAGCAAAAAGTATGGGAAAACGAGGATTCGAAGAGAGAAGGGTCGAACCCGTTTGACAAGATCACCGACCCGCAGGTGAGAAATTTTGTCAGGGCCCATTATAGGGAAGATCCCAAAAAGCCCGGCGATCTTGTGTTGAACGAGAAGGTCAAGCTGCTCGAGAATAAGTATCTCGAGGAAGAAGAAAAAGAACGCCTATCTCAATCTGACGGGGGGTCCTCGGCGACGACGAACAAGGACCCGTATGACACCCCTTTCATTAGGGCGCTTAACGCGATGAAGGGAGTGCCCCTTGACAAGAAGCCGAATCGTGGCCATGTGCATGGCCTCGGAAAGGCTCATCGGCATGCGCACTACTACCCCGACACCAAGGAAAAGCGTAAGGAGCGGAACAAGGGCCCGGAGAAGACGGTCGACGAGCTTGTGAACGAGAGGCTCAATGAGCTCCTCCCTACCATCTGTTCGACCGTCGCTCAGTCCTTAGCGCCGTGGATGCTAGGTGGAGGACAAGGGCCGCTCCCGCAGATAAACATAGCCCAAATGGTGCAGCCAGCGCCGTAGAACGTGGCCCCCGTCGTGGCGCCGCAGAACGTGGCCCCCGTCGTGGCGCCGCAGAACGCGGCCCCCGTCGTGGCGTCTGCTGCGCGGAACGAGCCGGCCCCCAACCCTCAGCCGGAAGGTCGCAAAGATCCGTCGCCGCCCCGCCACATCTCTTCAACGCCGCCGCCGACACTTAGCGGTCCATCCCCCTTGTCCGAGCTCAATGCCCTCACGGTAATTCAACGTGCACTGCTTAATTATATATTATGACTTGATTCGTGACGGCATCAGTCTCTAACAACGATCGCGCGACGTTTCGCAGGCCGACGAGACGGGATGCACATTGCTCCTTAATGTGAACGGCGAGTTAAAGGACGTCGCCAAAGGAAAAATCATCACACCTCTGAACCGCGTATCCCACGGCGTTCGTATGCCCGAGGACGTGTTCAGAGTGACATTAAGTCGGGTGCTCCCTGGTTGCGGTGCTCTCGATCCTCCGAACCAACCACCCGCAGCCGATAGCGAGTTGAACCTGGAGAAATGCTTGGTTTGGCCATTGACCTGGCCGAAATCACTAATTCGTTTGGAAAGTACTCCTGCCAACACTCCAACACCGGTCCAGGGGTCGGGGCACCCGAGCCAACACAAGGATTTCTCACCTGCAAAGTCCGTGCAGCACGACGGCGACGAAGATGAGAACCCGAATGACTACCTCGTCGACAATCCTTACGAGGGGGCGCCCGGCCTGGATGATCTTGATCAACTTCTCTTGCCAGCGGAGGAAGCGGATAAATATCGATGCACAAAGCGTCTTTTCTCTTCTCAAGAGCCGGCAGTCCCCGAGCAAGAAGTCATCAGCCAGGATGCCCTCAAAGAGGCGGTAGCGGGTGTATTTCATAAGACTCAGCCTAAGATCAAGTATGCACGGAAAAGAACTAAGAAGAGTTCTGCCGTTGCATCGATGAGCCAACCGGTGGAGGGGACCAAGTCTAAGCCGCAGACAGGACGTGTATTGGACAGGATACCCATAACCGACTGGCATCAGATCCATGAGTTGGGCAAACCGATGCTTCCGCCGAGGTTGGTCTCCTTGCTGACAGGTGATATGCGTAGCGTCCATGACGGTGTACTATATATGGAGGAGATGCTTCTCAAAGAGAAAAATCCAACGCTGCCGGTTTTGGTCGCAAAGGTGCCATCTACGGCGGGATTTGTCACTGAAGGCAACGCAAACAAAATCATCATTAGATTTGACGACATTTTCCGGATGTTCCACATGAAATCACTCCACTCGTCAATCGTCCGTCTGTTTACGCTCAACTTGGCGCATCAGCTATCCGTAGAGAATGTCAGAAACATCGGGCTAGCAGACCCCTACTACATGCACGACATGTACTTGAACAACCCCAAGGGTAGGGCAAAAGCGACAAAGTACCTCGAACAAGTGTTGCTCACTAACCATATGAACAAGAGGATCACCCTCGTGCCCTACTTTCCTGAGTAAGTTATATTTCCCATCTTTACATAAGTTTGCGCATATATAGTTAGTGAACAAGTGTTGCTCACTAACCATATGGACTCTCCTGTTTTGCGCAGAAACAAATATGGCACCCTCATCATGCTCTACCCGAGAGACGCGCACGCAGTATATCTCGACTCCGGGAGTACGATGAAGGAGAAGAACTACACCCTCATCAAGTCTGTTCTCAATGATGCTATGGATGGCTACATCAGGGGGGAAGGATTCTGTGACAGGAAGAAACAAATTCAAGGCAAATATGTGTTCAGACACAGAACAGAGTTTCCCTGCCCCAAGCAGGCGCCAGGCGGCCAAATGGAGGCATGGTACCTCATCCAACACATGACGGAGATCGTGAAGGACCAACATAGTCTGCAATACATGGCTGCTATGGACAAATGGTCTCGCAGCATCGTGGAATGGTCTGATGCTGAGTACAGACAAAACTTTGGTCGCATCCAGCGCAAGCTCTGCACAATCATCTATAAGGATGTAGTAACTTCAGGATCTACCTTCCACTGGAACGGTACCCCACCATCTAACAATGAGTTGCGACAATGTGTGCTAGAGCAGACTGACGAGAGACCATTCAACTCGTTAGAAGGTGCTCTTCCGTTCCCGCCGGAGAAGAAACAGAAGATCACAACATCGAGGAAGAAATGATCGACGGTATGTATTCGATTCGTTACGAATTGCTCCTAATAAGAACTTGTGATTTCCTTTGCCGGTCTAATGCTTTTATCTTGGTCTACAGAGAGATGAAGAAGTCGACGGCGCGCTGGCCCTAGCGAAAGATCGCAAGCGGAGGCGGAAGCTAAAGCGGAGGCGGGCCGTATATCTAGCTAGTCTTCTTTGCGATTGATCTCTATATCGCGCGTACGTTGCATAGATGTAGTAGTGATACCTTTGTAATCGTTGAACTAATTAGATGGCTATATTTTGGGTTCGAAATCTTCCGACATAAACGTGTTATTGAGATCAATGTGTTGTATTCGTACTTATGAGAATTGGATATGGATGCATATGTATGGATGTGTTAATTTCGTTATCGATGTGTTAAATTCGTTATGGATGGATGCATATGTATCTATGATTTATCGATGTGCTATCAGTGATTTATATGTGTGAAGTTTATAAATTATAGAATTTGAATGTATTTGGACCTGGGAATATACAGAATCAGAATATACAAACTGTTATACAAAAAAAAAAATCCAAACCTGTGAAACTTACCACTGGCGAACAAAGTACCTACCGCTGGCGAACCGTAGCACTGGCGAACAGGTTTACTACCGCTGGCGAACAAATACCGCTGGCGAACAGAGGAGCTACCGCTGGCGAACATAGCGCTGGCGAACAAGGCCTTGTTCGCCAGCGGTAACATGCACTACCGCTGGCGAAGTGGTGTTCGCCAGCGGTAACCTGCTACCACTGGCGTGCTAGCGCTGGCGAACACATGTTCGCCAGCGGTAGCTGATATTTGTTCGTCACTGGTAGCCCTTTCCCTACTAGTGGAGCCAGCCGTGTCCGAAGTGTGCTGCGTCATCCCCAGCGTCATGATCGAACGTCCCCCGCGCACGAAGTGCTACCTGCTGGAATCCGGCGGCGCATTGCTGATGATCACCAAAAGGGACGAGTACAACTCCGGAGCCCTGGACCCTGCGGCGGCCAAGTTTGTGGTGTACGTGGCGAACTTCGAGCTGTCGCGGTGGACAGTGGTGCGAGGTGACAACCAACTTCTGGGAGAGGTGTCGGACGGCCGGGTGATGTTCCTGGGACAATGGTGCTCCCGATCCGTCGCCGTCGGCGACGCCCCCGACCAGCATTGGAGCGTGGGAGGAGGCTCCATCGTCTTCTTCTACGATCAAAACCGTGGCATCAACAAGTTCCTCCTGAAGAGGCTGCCGTTCTTCTGCGGGGTCTACGACATCAAGACACGACGATCACATTCTCTCCTGCAGACGGCGGTTAATCCGCTCAAAGCCTTCCGGACGATCTCTTGGCTGTTCCCTCCCAGTCAGCCATGAAATTCAACAATACACAAACTGTTCTCCGGTGTTGGAATCATTCTTCACCTATATATGTAATGCCCGGTTTTTGTCACTTCCTCTTCACAACTACTTTTGATTCCAGTTTCTAAGGGAAAATTGGTTATTTACCCAATACTTGAGTGACCTTGGATTAGAGCATGTCTAACAGACCCCCTAAAGCGCGGGCACCCCTTATAATTCCGGCGGCATACGGGGTGCGGGCCAAAATGGCCATCTAGCAGCCCCCGTATGCGGCCCGGCCCGTACGGGAAATTTAGGGGGCCTGCGAAATCGCCCCCACCGCCCCCTACAAGTAGCGGGTGAGGGTCGGGGTGGGGGTCCAACCCCCCACCCGCAACCCTAGCTCCGCCGCGCGCCGCCCTAGCTCCGGTGAGCAATACCGCCTCCCACGCCGCCGCATTTCTCCTCCTCAGCATTTCCACGCGTCCGTCTCTAAAGCCTCCTCCTCCCGGCGATGAGTTCTCCCCGTGGATCGAGCTCCTCCACCGCCGGATCGAAGCGCCGCCACGAGCCGGAGACGCTCGAGGAGGCGTGGCGCGTGCACTGCAAGCACTCCTTCGCCGGGAGTCGCCGCGCCGCGTGGAGGTACGTGGCCTTCCCCGAGACGATGCCGCCGTCGCTGGTCGACTTCGCGGAGGGCGGCCGGTACTACGCGGTCGACCCGCCGCCGAGGCCGATGCGCGGCCCCCAGTTCGAGAGGTGGCGCACCGATTGGGAGCTGTTCCAGCAGTGCAAGCGGAGCCGCGGCAGTGCAAGCGGTGGCGGCAGTGCAAGCGGAGCCACGGCGGTGCAAGCGGTGGCGGCGACAGCGGACGAGGACGCCGCGTTCTTGGCAGCCGTGGAGCTGTCCAAGAAGGACGCCGAGGAAACGGCGCGCGCGGAAGCGGAGGAGGAGGCGCAGGCCATCGCCGACGTCGAGGCGTTCAAGGCGATGGAGGCCGCCGGCGTCGTCTTCCTCGATTAGGCAGTAGCTAGTAGATTAGGCAGTAGCTAGATGGACGAGCTCGAGCAATGTAGCAACAATGGTGATGATCAAATGAAAATGTTTTCTCCCGGGAAGTTTCAATTCAAATATACAGGCCGGCATAGGGGGTCTGCTATATGGACGAGTTCATTCGAGCAAAAATTTTGCTTGATTTCGTGTGCAGGGCCCTCTACACGCGTTTTAGGGGGCGAAAACGTAAGGGGTCTGTTAGACATGCTCTTATCTACTCAAAGTTAGAGGTTTATTGGTATATTACCCAACAGGGACTTGAAAGCAAAAAAAACGAAATATTATAGACCGATCCTAGTAAGCGAAATCATTAGGCTAGCATTAATCGATCCATCCAAAAAAAGAAATTTGTGTTCAAAGAAATGATCACTTTATATATCAATTGAAAACACATTCATCCAAATTAAATTTACCGTATGTGCAAATATGCATGCATGTGCACTCGATTAGTACTTCCGATTCTCATATTAAAGACGATAACTCAAGTGCGTACATGCATGTACTCCCTTCGTCCTTGAATAAGTGTACCTCTCGAATTGGCCTTGGTCAAACTTTTTAAACTTTGATCAACTTTATACAAAATAATATCAATATATATAATATAAAATCCATGTATTATGAAAGTATATATCAAAACAGATCTAACAATACAAATTTAGTATCATAAATGTTGTTGCGTTTTCCAATAAAGTTGGTCAAACTTTAAAACAATTGATTTCCATAAAAGGAAAACGTACACTTAATTGAGGACAGAGGGAGTATACACCAGGCCCTGGTATACACTCGCCGTACAATGGCAGCGTTGGAAAAGGCAATTGAAGATTGAATACATACGTGCGGACGGCGCCAGCCAGCAGCGACAACGGTCACAAATTAAAAATTGAATACGTACAGACGGACGGCGCGGTCGGCAGCGACACGCCGGTTACACGGCGTCGGTCGGCAGCGACACGCCGGTTACACGGCGTAGTCAGCGTGGCAGACCGCTTCGACAGACACGCAGTTGGCATAGGAATTGATATGGCGGCGCGGTGCATGAATGGAGCCGATCGTGAGATCCAATGGATTATGGACAGACGTATAATTGCTTCCAGGTTCCTGTTGAGTCTTTATTTTGCTTTCAAACACGTACCGGATATTTTACCAAGCGACCTCCAACTTTGGGTACATAATCCAAGGTCATTCAAATATTGGGCAAATAACCAATTTTCCCTACTTCAATTGTGTTGTCATGGTTATGTGTTTGGTCAATTACTTTATCTAATTTTTTTTTACTAAAATGAGCATATGTACGATGAAGATGGCCAACACACGGGCATGACTTTGTAGATAGCGCGACGTGTCTTTTTTTTTCTGATAGGGAGAATATTTTAATAAGTATCACAGAGATACCAACTACGTCCTGCAAGAACAGCGTGTAGTTCCAACGTACATGATCCATGATAGCCCTAAAGTGTAGGATTACGTTGAGGCGGATGCCGAAATTGCAGGACAGGATATCGTTGATCTTCTAAAAGAAGAACAAGAACTTGTGTTGTAGTGATCCGTCATTTATCAGCAAGGTTTACGATATTATAATAGACGGAAAATCATGCATCATTCTTTCAAAAAAGGTGACTTAGTGCTAAGATGGATGCAGGAAAGGAAACACAAGTTAGCCCCAGTTTGGGAGAGACCTTTTTGTCATGATCAAAGCTATGAAGAATGGGTCATACTATCTTGTAGATATCCGGGATGACGAAGAAGACGAAAAAATCAGAATCATAAGAGGAAAAGAAGCATATATGTAGAGTTAGGAGAGACAAAACGGTCTTGGAGCATCCAACAGTTACGTCATTTCTATATCTGGTCCCATTCTATGTAAACATTATTGAGATCATGAAATAAAGTTTGTTGGAAATGCATGCAAATTGGTTTTTTGTCTTTTACCATTAAAAGCATGTTCCGTCTTTTCTATTTACCAATGATCTTTCAATTTGATTCAATGTTAACCCGAATTTTGCCTACATGTCCGAAGTTAAGAAAATTGAATGCTTTTGGCCTAAAAAGGCTACATAACACCAAATTTTGCCTCCGTGCCTGGATTTCATGCTTTTTAGCTTCTCATTTACATAAGTATTAACTGGTTGTTCGTGTGTTGGGTCACTGGATTAGTAAGTTGAAGCACCAAAGTATATGACTCATGACTCCGAGTTAAAACTGATTGGCTTTCGCCCGGTTACTCGGCTTGAAGATTTCATACTTTCGGACCGCTCAATCACTAAGAAAAGTTAAGCATACAAACCAGAGAACTTAAGTAATGGGAGACATAATAACTTGCAAAGATAAAATAGCGCAAAAGGCTTGATTGTTTATACAAAAGCAGGCATTTAGAAGGCATTACATAGCTCAATTTTACATGGAAAAACAGTAATGCATTATTCCGCCTTCTGGGGCATGGATTTAGACGACATCCACAAAGTCATCATCGTCTTCATCGCTATCACTTGGATTCTGCGGAGTCGACGGAATTTCTTCCTCTGGGTAGAACATAGTGGTGGAGACCATTCGAGTAATTTTGGAGGCATAACCCTTAATGGATGCCGGTAGCGATGCGCCAAGTCTTGGCGGTGGGATAGTACATTGTCATGAGCCCAAGGGCCATGCGCACTCCATCGCGGCCGACAGACTTCATCCAGGACTCCCTTTGGGCGATAACTTCGGCGCAAGCCGTCGGAAGTTGCCAAATGTCGGAGTATTCGTTCTTTTTGTCCGGAAGGCTCTCGATGACAAGCTTCCTTCTGGCTTTCTTCATGTTCTCGACGAAAACTCTGAAAGCCTGGATGCGATAAACTCAGAAGAAAAACATAATGTTCGAAGTTGGTAAAACTAAAAGGCACACCAAGGATATGTTTGTCTATTTCAACAATCTCCTCCAAGCGGTCATGAATAGTAGCCTCCAAATCCCTAATGGTGGAGCTGTCCTTCTCGCCCTAAGCCTTAAGCCGAAACTCGAAAAGTTCCAGAGCCTTCCGGCTTTCGGCAAGCTCCTTTCGGCTTGCTTTGCTTCAACAAGTATGGCTGAAAAGACAGATAAAATTATTAACGCGAAAGTATGAAAAAACTCTCAACGCAAGAGCAAACAAGGAAGGAATACTATGCTTACAGGCATTCTCCTTGAATTGCTTGTGAAGTTTAGCAATCTCGGACTCTTTCTCGTACGTGATTTGAAGGAGGAATTTCACCTCCTTATTTTTCACGTTGAGTTTTCCAAGCACCTCCATGTTAATGCTTTCGACACATTGCTAAAGCATACAGAAAGAAAAATTAGTAAAACTAAAAGATGGATACAAAATCCTAAAAAGTATTAATGCGAAAAGAGTGCTGCCGTATTAATAGTTGGGGGTTGAAAGTATATCTGGCTCATCTTTTGAAGGCCGGAAAGCATTTAGGTGAACTTCTTACCGTATTCTGAGAAGGAGATCCCCATGTGGTGAATGTCGTCTTGAATGATCTGCCGAGACGAGAAAGTGTAATTATTCCGGATAATTAAACCACCTTGTGGCCAAGGACGGATCAAGAGGGATTTGAAGAATTGTTTTTTCGCTTAGCCGTGCATGTATCCTTCTTCGTCAAAGAATGCTTCTTGCTTTACTTTAAATTTATGGTCAAAAGACGGAACGCCCACATCAATTTTGACGAGAGACGAGCCTCCTTTTTCTTGTTGTGCCGCCCTTTCCCTCACATCCGGTGTGGATGTATCGGGCTCGTGGGCTAGCTGGACTGGCTAGGGAGGGGGAAGTCCGACTCTTCTAGAGGGGTGGAATGCTCTATTGAAGAATCCACCATTGGAGTATTCGGGGCGATGGCAGGGGAAGGCTTCGCTCCCCTGAAAAACTACCTTTTGTTTCTTCCATCTTTTCCTCCTTAGTGGACCGGAAGAGAGACCGGAAAGAAACAAAGGGGGAATTAAAAAATAGAGATGAATAAACTTGTGCTAGAAAATAGGAAAGCATGAAAAATCAAGTTACCTGGAAGTGGCGACGGCAACACCGTCAAGGTCAATAACTTTCGAGGAGGAAGCAAGTTTCTTGCGCTTCCTACTGCCGGCCGCTGCAAAGCGGGCTTTTAGCGCAGCCTCTTCCTCGGCAGACACAAGTTGGTCCTCTGGAAGAGTGTCAATCTACAAAAGCATGAAAAAGCGATTAGAATACATTCATAAGTGTAAAGAATAAATCCCTTCGAAGGTGAATAGGCATGCATTAACTTGGGAGGAGGGTTTTCTGCGTCATACATTGGAAGACTTTCCATGCACTGGCCACAGGTAGCCACCAAATGGTTGACCCTCTTCCAGAAAAGTTTCTCCGACATTACTGTCGAAGTAACCCTCATGGTATCTTCAGGGCCCAAGTATTCGAAGATAAGACGGCCCCCACGAAAGGCGAGAGGCTAGATCCGCCGTTCAAGCCAGCATAGGACCGTATCCATTCCTGTTAGAGGTGTAGTGGAGGCGACCAACTTGGCAATCCGTCTTTGGATCGTTAGGAGGACTGGAGAAAAAACATGGACGACGTCCAGAGCCCAACTTTCCTTGGGGGAGGCGGTAGAGTTTTCGAAAGCCGGAATTCCTGTATCCTTTTTAGGATACAGGACATCCTGGAGGTAAAAGAAAGAACCCGTCCAGAATTTGAAGGATTCGCTGGTTTTTATTTTGGGGAACTATTCCTCTCTGCCACGGTGCAGATTGAAGAAAATGGTTCCACAAACGGGCGGAAGGCCGTCAAAAGTATTCCTCTTCACATAGAAGCAATACTGAAAGAAATCTAACCTAGGTTCTATCACTAGACAACCCTCGAACAAAGCTTGAAAGCCGTCTATGTAAAGGATGAAATTTGGCGGAAGATTATGTGGTTGGACACCGTAATGGTGGAGAACTTCGAGAAAAAAGGAAGAAGGCGGGAACCCCATACCTCACAAGATGTGGGAAGGCAGAACCACCCTTTCTCTTGCTTTGGGCTTCGGCTCTTCGTCTTCGTTCTCTAGCCGCCACTTGCCCTTGAGTATGAAGCCGTTTTTTCCATACTCTAGAGAAGAGCCAGAGAAGTGGTGCAGAGGCTCCAATTGCGAGACTCTGCACCTTCTTCTTCCTTGTCGCCGCTAGTGACGTCACCCTCTACGTCCTTGCCCTCGATTCAGGGCCAGAGGCGGTAGAGTGGTAAGAGGTGGGGCAGCGCAGATCCAGCGGGTTCGCTAGGGTCTTCCCCCGCTAACGCGCCCGCTCGAGTTTCCTGAGTTGTCTTGGGTGCGCTTGGCGAAGGCACCAGATCAGAGGAAGAAATTTCCTCCACCCTTGTCGTTGTCACGGAGGTGGGCACAAGAATAATCGCGGGGTTCACAATAGGCTCCATGGGTGGCATGTCAACACCGTCCGCAAGAGCCCGGGTGTTATTTATGGTGTCCATCTCGGGGAGGCGCTTTGCTAGCCTGGACCAGGATCCGCCGATGGTGGAAGAAACCGGCTATGAGCCCCTTTTCTCTCTCGACTACGAGAGTGTGCAGGATCTCTTGAGTGTTCTTCTCGGGGGAGTCACGGAAGTGAAGTGGAGGAAGGTGAAACAGAGGGGGAGAGAATGATATTTATAATCATCGCCGGCATCGAGATAGCTCCAACGGTTAAATTAGTCGTTGGATGCATGCCGCGTGTCCTGCTGTAAATCCGGGATACGGAGAGCTGGCACAATGATGATAAATCTCCTCGTTTCTCGCGCCAAATCTGGCAGAGATTTGTTTTTTCAGTCTTTGACTGAAACCAAGCGTGGTGTAAGAAAAACTTTTTAGCCTACGTCATAGGTTCCTTCCATATGAAGATTCGAGAAAGAAATGTCGGGTTTGGCATCAGAGTTATGTCAAGAATAAGATTCAAGACTGAAGGACGGCTTTTCTGAAAGCATTAATTCCGGGAAAAGACGAAGAATAGAAGTCTTAACTCTCCTTGGGGGCTTTTATGGGATATATGCCAAATGAGGCTATATCCGGCATTGGCCAAAGCCGGGGTTATCAGAATGGCCCGCAGGTAATGGAACAAAGTCCATTGGGCGGCCCAATAAGCCGACGCACAGGAAGGCGGATTCTAGAAGAATCCGGATCATGACCCAATACGTGATCTGGCTTGGAGAAGAAGCTGAATGTCTTATTTTTCACAAGAATAGGAATACTTTTCGTAGACTTCAAGGTTTCCTTCCTGTAAGTCGTAGTCCCGCTATCTATATAAAACCGGACGGGAGCAACCGTAAAGGCAGAAGCTAAAAGTTTGATCGCCAAGAGAACATTCTCGCCGAGATAGCGAAACTCTACTCAATTTATACTTTGTATACTTCAGACTTCATCCCTGACTTAGTGAAATTGCAGGAGTAAGAACGCCGTCATAGTTGCGACATACCGAACCTGGGTAAACTGTGTCTTTGTCTCCGGCTACTCCCTATGTTTCCACCCACGAATCAACCAACATGCTTATGGCACCCCTTGCCATGAACCTAACTAAGAACATTAGACAACAAGTTTTACACATACGGCAAATATTCGTGCAAAAATAAGATTTATTGTTCTCTGGACATAAAGGTCAAAATCAGTATCCAACATGAGGTTTTAAAATATCTTTTTAGTGCACATAATTTATCTCTTTTGCACAGAGCACCACATATGTCAGCTTTTTATGAAATTTTACATGTATGTAAAAGAATTGTATAAGTTTGTGATTGATTTTTCAGAAGTTCTTGAATTTTTTTCTATTTTTAGAACTGCTCTAATAGAAGCATATGAGCTCGGGGCCAAAACACCCCTCCTGCACTACGTTGATCGATGTGGTGGGAAACAACTTAGAGTTGGTGCACAAGGGGGAGAAATAGAAATTTTGAGTTTTTGCTCATTTTAGCACACATAATTGCCTCTCCTAGGGAAAATATGCATATTTACCTATTTTTGAAAAGAATAGATGTCATACATCTTCAAGAAATATTAACTAGATCTGACAATTTTTAGAAATTCTAGACGTCACAGTCCCCTGCAAAAACATTAATGACTTGATCTGGCCATGCTAGATATAACACTTGGGCAGAAGGGAAAACGCCAAGGTCCACACTGTGTGTCATCAAAAAGTGCAAATTTGTTTTGGGACTGGGTCCACTCTATACAACGGGTGTCCTAACTAGGAGCCCAAATGTTTTTCGATGGCCCGTTTTTGCCAAATCTGGCCCCTTAGCGAAACTATTCTCAAATCTGACCCCTTCCCGAAACTATTCTCAAATCTGGCCTCTTCCCGAAAGTATTTTGAAATCTGGCCTCTGGGGTCGGCTCCACCTAGGATGGAGCCGAACTTGTTCAGGTCGGCTCCATCCTACTTGAAGCCGACCTCACAATTTTTTTTATTTGACCATAACAGGCACAAAAATAAGATGACGTCGGAATGCACAAGTTCGGCTCTATACTACTTGGCGCCAACCTCAAGAGGCCAGATTTGAAAATACTTTCGGGAAGGGGCCAGATTTAAAATTAGTTTCGCTAAGGGCCAGATTTGGGCAAAAAGCCAAAAGAGATATCTATTTCCTTATAGCAAGAAAAAAAAATCCAAGAGATGTCGATTCCCTCGAAAAACACAGAGGTTATCAATCTGTTTTGTTGTTTGTATACCGACAAAGCTGAGCTCCCTTAATTCCTTACTAAAAGGGAAATAATAAGCTGAGCTGAATATATTATTGTACGTTGTCTCATTTTTTTCAGAATTAACTGTATGTAGGAATTTTTCTGATTTTTTTTAAACATAAAAATGTTCCTTTTTAATATAAAAAGTAAAAAAAAGGGACTTCCGAGCTCGAGAACGACTCCCTCCAATGATGATTACAATTGTCCTTTGGCCCACGGAAAAATTCATATGCTTCTGCACTCTATACTCAGCAATTGATAGAAAAATTCTTTTTTGTACAAGGGGTGGCACCGAAGTGCCATTGCTGCATTAACGAGAGGAGATTACAATTTGACCGAGACCCTAACAAAGACTTGTCCTATAGACCTGAAATTCGAAGATAGGGCCTCAGTCATTACAGAACACACCCTGGACAAAAAATAAAAAAGCAATCCAGTCCTTGGTCTTCTCCTCGACAGATCGCCGGCGATCTCCAGGCGGCAGGGCCACCGAAATCGGAGCACACTGAGGAGCTCGAGCTCTCCCTTCCGGCGAGGCGCTTGACGCCAGCTAGCTCCCAACCACCGGGGACATACCACTTGGTGGAGGAGAGCAGTCGAGCCCCGACGGCAAGCGCAGAGGGCCTCCATCCTGGAGGTAGAAGATGAATGGCCACCCTGATGGCCATGATTGGCGGCGGTGAGCTTCACAACCGCTTGATTTGCACAGTCTTGCAGCGAAAACCACTCGATCCATGCAGGAGAAGAACAACAAGTTGGCCTCCTTCGTTCACCTCCGAGGTGCAGCAAAGGAGGGCAAGATTCCTTCTTCTTCGTATCTCCCGAGCGGCTGATAAGGCAGGCGAACTTATTGAATCGGCTTCGATCTTCCCCTCCGACAAGCACAGTCCACCATGGACCTAACCTGCAGAAAGGAGAAGAACCGGCCTCCGCGTCGCTGCGATTCGCAGAGCACCAGCCGGGGAAAGGGAGGAACGCCATAGCGGCAACTACCAGCAGAACAACTAAGAACCTACATCTACTATACACATGCCTGGCTACGCTCTCGAATCCACGCCGAACGGCAACGCCGCCGGGGGGAGACGCAGAACGCGCCGGCGGAGGCGGGGGGACACTGTAGACGACTCTCAAGACTAGGGGTGGGGAATAAGAACTCTATCCTTTTAGTTTTGATAGAAAAATTCAGTTCACCCTAAACTAAACTGTAGTACAAAAAAGGATAGCGACCCCACGTAGATATACCTAGTTGCTACAGTGCGTCCAACATTAACCAGCTACCGTCTCTCTGCAGAACCGAGAGCCATGAACGGTTAAATGTCCTCTACATGTACTGGTCCGGCTCAGGTATTCATTTTTTTTAATGAAGACTCAGGTATTTTCATGGGAAAAAGCCATTCTAGTACTGAATTGTCTAATCCAATGCAAAATGTATTGCTGGTTTCAGAATCCCATATGCACCTGCAGATCAGTTTAAGCATGAACGATCCTGGTCGAGCCTTGCATGCCTCCCTTTGAAGATGTGTGTTAAGTGGGACGGTAGTTTTATATAGTGTGGACGATGAGGCTATGTTGTTTGTGTGGTTTTTTCTATCCAGTTTTCCTCACAAGTAAGGTCGTTAACGTTTTGATCCGGTTTTCCTTCTGCTATTAGACTCAACTAGCAAGGTGGCCCTCGCAAATGCGAGGGTATCAGCTTTAGCAAATTGAACGGGTCAGTGAAATTCATTTATGCTTCAAGAGATGCTAAAATTATGGATTCTTATTACATATCTATTTATATTTTATAGAATACCATGTCACTCTTTTGTAAAGTAGGTAGTGCTACTTTTATGTAATTTTAGTTATTTCATATTGTTCCCCACTCTTCAATCCACGTGATATACAGAATTACTCACATGTATTTGTTGTGACTTGTAAGACAAATACATCGATTCAGATTGCTCATATTTTTTTATTAAATTCACATGTTTACTACACATAGTTAATATCTACTATTTTCATGCGATCACAAATTACTGCCAAGTTTTTCATCAACACTCATCGGTAACTATCATTATTATGCCCTAACACATCAGGTAATTTATTTGACACACATGTCAACAACAACAACACACACACACACAAAAATCGATGGCAATGATACGTCTACTACAATCTAGAAGTTTCAAATTTATATCTGACAAAAAAAAAAGTATATTTGATTGTGAAAAGGTTACAGACAAAGATTTTTTTTATCTCAGCTTATGTGTGATTGGTAGAGAATAATTTTTCAGATTTATCCCGATGCAAGGAACACTTAAAAGAGAAAATTAAATCCTAGGATCAAAAAATTTCTAAAATCCTTTTGAAATTACTATCATTATTATCAAGTCAGTAGATATATGTTTTCCATACCAAAGTGCTATTTGACACACATGTCAACAACAACAACACACACACACAAAAATCGATGGCAATGATACGTCTACTACAATCTAGAAGTTTCAAATTTATATCTGACAAAAAAAAAGTATATTTGATTGTGAAAAGGTTACAGACAAAGATTTTTTTTATCTCAGCTTATGTGTGATTGGTAGAGAATAATTTTTCAGATTTATCCCGATGCAAGGAACACTTAAAAGAGAAAATTAAATCCTAGGATCAAAAAATTTCTAAAATCCTTTTGAAATTACTATCATTATTATCAAGTCAGTAGATATATGTTTTCCATACCAAAGTGCAATCCTTGTGGATGACTTGTCAGTTGTCATCACATCAATGTAATGTGCGGGTGATGATACTTTAATGGTAGCACAATTCTTGGATCAGTGCAAACGATAAATTAGGACTCCGGGCAGATTGGATCGAAGTCCTGTGTACTCGAGGGGCTGGTAAAACTCTTTGTACATGTGGCTGGAATAGATAAAAAACTGATTGAAGCTTCCCAATCTCGTGTCCCTGTTTTGTTTTGTGTCTGGGCAGTAGATCTCTTGTGCTCTGGCGGCTGTTCTCTACTTTTCTGATCAAATTTTTCCGAGTTTCCAAATCAAAATCCAACTGTGTGCTCATATCAGAAGGCCATAGCTCTGCTTCCTTTCCCGGATGACCCTCGTGTTGTGGAATTCCTCCCCCTATTGTGGTCTCTCAGATGACACTCGTCTGCTCAGATAAGAAGGCCATAGCTCTGCTGCTTGCTTTCGCGTATGTTGCACGTCAAGAATGAGATGATGAACGGCTGGACAGAGAAAAAAGAGCACCTATCAAAATCAAAGCCACCGGCGCCTATATCGTACCACATGAAGATATCACACAAGCATTGTTCTAAATATCATCCAAAACAATGTTAATCCAGTAGAGAGAAGTCGATCTAATGGAGAAGTTGTGGAAAACAGAAGCGAGTTATAGGTTTTTGCTCATCCAGGGATCAACTTAAACTTGCACGGTAAAGAAAAATTGACTAAAAGAAGATGAGAAGGTACATGTGAATTTATAGCAAAATACTTACGGATAGTCCCTTGCTTGGCCTTTCCGACTTGCAAATTCCGCGATTCCGGCCGGCGCGATGCACCCCTGCTCCTCTCCTCGTCGAGTCCAGACCGAACGTTGTTCCTTTCATGATCTCTCGAGGCCATCTGTTCATAATCTTTTTTTAAGTACATCTGTTCATAATCTTGATTCAACGTGGAGCCGGAATCGGCAATCTCAATATGAGCATCAGAGCATCGATCTTTGAAAGATTGCGTACTGCACTTGTCCGTGTGCATGGGGCAGGGAAAATTGATGTGTACTATTGTCCATGTATATTGGGCAAGAAAAATTGTTACCTGACTCATGCAGTCCATCAGGATGAAGAAAGGGTCGGTAATATTTTTTGTTTTTATGGAGGGGTTCTGACCTAGCTTGGTCTTTTACGTTAATTGATGTGGTGCAAGCAAAAAAAGCGGACCCCCTGGGTCCATGTCCTTTTCTTAAAAAAATAATACTTGGATCCAAATCCTATATACGCCAATGAGTTGATGTGTTGGACCGAAGCATATGCGTGTCAGACGTGTTATGTATTTGACCCAACGTGTTGTACTAATTGGAGTTGTTACGTAAATCTCGTTGTTATGATTAAAATTCTAGCCATTAATTTTAGATCTGACCATCAAAAACAAATTAGATGATGTGGCTCAACGTGGAGGCTCTATTACACTTCCGTATATTGCTTTTAGTATATAATAGATATAACCGTTTTCCTATTATTTTAAAAAATCTATCTATGTGCAGGAAAAAGAAAGTCAAAATAACACAAATTAAATAATCTTATTCTCACACGAAGAATCCCCGACATTTCACGACGATTAAAACCTTATTTTTCCTCAACAAAATCTAATAATTCTTATACCCATGCACCCAGGATGTTTACACAGAGACCCTGCCATACATGGATGCACCTAACAACCAAACCAACCGACGACACGACCAAGAAGTTTAAGTGTTCGTCCGTAATTAGTTACGTCAATAATTTTGCATATAAACCCTTTTTTTTTCCAAAAATCAACTCGCTCTCCTCTGAGAGAGGTTCCACAATGGTTTTATTGAGATTTCTTACCGATTTCAACCAATACTTCACAAATATTTCACCTAAAATTAAACATAGTTAAACGTTTGTGAATATTTTTTGTGAAATTCAATTGAATGAAACATATGTGAAAATGTGCATACTTCTATTTTTCATATATGCTTCACTTTTAGTGAAATCTTTGTGAACCATTTGTGAGACTTTTATTTGATTATGTGTGAAGCCTCAACAAACATTTCTGAAATTCTCTCGAGGTGGAGGGCAGGTTGATTATATTGTAGACAAATCTCAATGCCAGGACATTAGCATACATGTGGGAGATAAATCAGCATTGCAAGTCGCAACAACGACGTTGGCAAACCACCTGACAATATCAATCTGTGTTCAAGACAAAGAAAGCTAAAATAACAGGAATCAAACGACCTTATTCTGACACGAAGAATCCCCTACGACGACATCCCACGATTAACCCATCCATTTTTCCTCAACGAAATCTAACAATTCTTACACGCACGCCACCCAAGCCGTCACACGTACCTTTACAGACCCTGACATACAAGGATGGGTGCACCGATCGAGCAACTGTACCAAGCCAATCACGTCGAGATGTAGTTCGGTTGGTCACCGGCCCCAGCGCCGCCGTCGCTGAGGTACGAGGAGGCGGTGCTGCTGTCGTCGGGATCCCGCTCCCGGATCTCCTCGATGCGGGCGAGCGCCTCCTTGATGTCCCAGCGCGCGGCGACGTCGGCGTCGCAGCAGCCGAGCCCGACCTTGAGCAGCTTCACCATCTCGCCCTCCCCGCTCCTCGTCCCGCCCATGTCCTTGTCGAACACCTCGCCGGTCCACTCCTCCCGCACCACCGAGTTCACCCACCCGGCCAGGTCCGTCGTGCCCTCCCGCCCCTTCCGCAGGTAGTTCGCCGGGAACTTCCCCGTCAGCAGCTCCAGCACCAGGATCCCCAGCGTCCACACGTCGCTCTTCCTGCTCGCGCGGCCCCCCTGCGCCGCCGCGCACTCCGGCGACTTGTACGCCACCATGATCTGCGACGCGTGCTGCGGCGTCACCACCGGCACCAGCGCGTAGTCGCTCAGCACCGGCTCCAGCTCCTCGTTCAGGAGCACGTTGGAGGACTTGAGGTGGCCGTGCGGCACCGTCAGCATCGGCAGCTCCTCGTACAGGTAAGCCATCCCGCGCGCCACGCCCTTCACGATCCGCAGCCGCGCCGCCCAGTCCAGCTGCGGCAGGCCCGACCTGGCGCCGCCGTGGAGGAAGTGCGCAAGGCTGCCGCCCGCCATGTGCTCCGTCACGAACAGTTTCTCGTCCTTCTTGTACAGGTACGCCACCACGGGGAGGAGGTTCGGGTGCGAGAGCCGGCCAAGGCGGCGCATGTGCTCGTTGAAGTCCTCCCGCCCGGCGCCGTTCATCTCCTTGAACCGCTTCACCACCATGGACTTCCCGTCCACCAGCGTCGCCTTGTACGACGCGCCGAAGTTGCCGCTGCCCAGCACCTCCGCCGACGCCCGGAGCAGGTCCTCCAGCTCGAACCGAGGCCCGTCCTCCTTGAGGAACACCAGCCCGTCGCGCCGCGCGCCGCGCTTCGCCGGCACCGCCGTCACCGAGCCCGTCTGCTCCATGTCACGCTGCCGGATCACGGGATCATGTCAGTGTCGCTGTGTGTATCGGACTGTCAGTACTGCTGGACAAGTTTTACTTAAACATTTTTGTTCACCTTCTCGATCTTGATGGCCGGCTCGGCGATGGCCTGCATCTTGGCCGCGGTGGTGCCGCCGTCACCGAGCGTCTCGGTGGCGGCGTGGCGTTCGTCTCTGCGTCGGGCTAGGAGCGCCATGATTATGCCAGCGATTGCGAGGAGGCCACCGACCGCGACCACCGCGATGGCGACGATCATGAGGATCTTCAGGCTGCCTGATGCGTCCGACGACGACGGCGATGAGGCGCCTATAGGTGCCGCTGGCGGGCACGCGATGGCCAGGGGCGGGCCGCAGAGACCATCATTACCTGAAAATTTCCAAATTTCAGGTGCAAATTTCCATCAGATAGTACTTGTGGCGAGAGCAGAGCAACGTGGGTTTTGAGTACATCATAAACATGACTTTCACATGCCGCCCGAATGCAAGTTTGTACACATAATAAAGCTGTAAAACTTAAGGAATTAATGGTTAGTTTTTTAGGGAGCCAATACTGCACACAGCACAAGCTGTCCTGTGACTTGATTGTTTTTTGTTGGGATGATTGCTCAACAAAGTTGTACGGAGTACACAACGTATGAAATAAATGGAAACTCAAAAGGAATCTTCTAAAAAAAATGAGGGACAATAGGATTGATACCGAGAAATATGTTTGTTAAAAGAACAATCTTCTCATTTAAAAACAAAAGTGATCAATTATAACACAAAAAGCATGACTCTGAATGACCATAGTTAGTCTTTGGAGCGACGTAGAAGAAGGTGATAGGCTCACGATCCCTTCAAAAGTATTGTTGGAGTATCGAATGAGATGAAAATATTATGTACAATTCAATGAAGGGATAAAAAGGGTAACTTGTCCGAGAAGAAAACATATTTCAAATTGTCGACTTAGGAATTGACACCCATTTTGTTATAATTAAGCCATGTATCGTGCGCTTTGGATCTTCATTCGATTGTTTCTTAACTCTTCTTCCTTTCTCGTCTCTCTCCTCTCTTGACCCTTACCCCACCACTCACCGCCGAAGCAGCCAAGCTTATGCCTCTCTCACTGTAACATAAGCTCATACTCGCCTAGTCCCCTGTGCAAAATTGTCTTCTCCAAGCTCAAATGCAAGCTCACTTTTACCGGTGTAGTTTTGAGGCTTTAATGCAGTCTCGACTCTAGCACATACCTATCTTTAGGATAGAGTGCATGCTTGCCTCCGAGATTGTATTGATGGTGGCTTCTATCACTAGAGCACGCTTCATTCTTGGGTAGGACCTAGTGAAACCCAACCACAAAATCGTGAACTCTAACCCTCTTCCTCGCCTCCATCGACACGTTGGACAATGTCCAAACCCACACATAAAACAAACTAGAGTCGCCAGATTTTCGGTTGCAAACGCCTTCGTGGACTATGCCGGGCATTTCAACCCCTCGCTAGAAAGGGACGACCAATCACTATGTTGGGAACCTCTATGGAATGCCGAAAACCGCCGATCTTGTGCTCCATATAGAATGTGCCTCCGATCAAAACCAGGGAAGATTCGTCGTCGGCACCAATAACGGGAATAAAAAAGGTGCTTAATTTGTCATTAAAAATATGAGATCACAAGGTATGCACTGCGCTGCGACAGATGTTGCGGATGTCAAGACCGACCACCATGCTGCCACTGTAGCCGCTATGCCACACCCACCGTTGAGAGCATCCGGGGCCACCTCCCGGGTCTGCAAGGTCCCCGGCTGTGTCACCAGTGGCAGCACCTTACCCCTCCCCCCCCCCCCCCCCCCCGCCCTCACACCACCGGAGGCCGTTCTGGAAGGAGTTGAACGGGGGACGGGAGTCCCGTAGAGCAGCTCCACGGCGATAGCGATCAGGTCCCTCTTGAAGTGCACGACCTCCAAGCCTTCGCATGGCAAGATCCTCCCACCGTCCCGATCATCAGTGCCGCGTGGTTGTTCCTGCAACATCTCTTGAGGCGGTAAGGAGAGGAGGAGGTAAGGGGAGGCGATGGTGGGCGATCTAGGATTAGCCCCCACGAGTTGCCTAGAAGAGATGACTCTGTTGCTCAATCAACTTGTGTCTACGTGCTCACTTGTATCTACTTTTGTTACTACTCCCTCCGTATCAAAATTTAAGATGTTTTAGATTTTTCTAGATAAAATATATATATATATATATATTTTAGTGTAAGATGCATATGAATCTACGCACTAAAATTCTACGCACTAAAATATGTCTGATATATTTTGTGTAAAACATCTTGAGTAATTTTTAACAAATGAACATAAAATAAGCACAACACGAGTATCCGAAAACCGAGTCTCGGTCTCTAAGCAAATCCTAGCTAGCTATTTGTGTAGGTGATTGTGCACTAACAGTTCTGCTACGAAAGATACTATTCGGTGACAACGCTTGATGTCAAACGCAACAATTAAATGATAAAAATTAAAGCCACTCCGTTACACCAAAATTCTTATTAATTAATTGATTATAACGCTAGCTGCCTCCTAGCTAGATGGAGCTTGATACGGGGCTAAATAAACTGAGTTAAATTATTTCGCTAACAACAGCCATGCGCGATCGGAGCAAGCCAGATACGCAGCGAGCAAAGAAACGGTACGTGCATCATGCATGCGCGCACGTCGTGCAATGAATGAACGAACGAACGAACGAAACTCACCTTGGAACGCGGCGGCGCCGAACCGTTGTAGCTGTTGGGGGATGGGGCCGGAGAGGTTGTTGCCGGAGACGTCGACGTGCTGGAGGTTCTTCTGCTGGAGGTCCGGCACGGCGCCCTGGAACCGGTTCCTGGCCAGCTGCAGCACGAGCAGCTTGGGCGAGGTGATGGAGCCCGGGATGGGCCCCGTGAAGGCGTTGTCGGCGAGGTAGAGCTTCTTGAGCCCGCGCATGGGCGCGAAGGCGTCCCCGGGGATGTCGCCGGAGAGGCGGTTCCGGGAGAGGTAGAACATCTTGAGCGCCGGGAGCGCGGGGACGCCCGCGGGGAACGCGCCGGTGAGGTTGTTGTTTGCGAAGCTGAGCGCGCGGAGGCCTGGGAGGCCCGCGAGCGGGGTCAAGTCCGGGGCGGGGCCCTGGAGGCCCAGGTACTCGAGGCGGAGGACGAGCACCTGGTGCGTCACCGGGTGGCACCGCACGGCGTACCACACCGGCTGCCCGCACGGGCCGGCGCCGGGGGCGGTCACCCACTGGTCCAGCGGCGCCGGCGGGCTGTTGCCCGTTGGCCCGCGTAGGGTCGCGCGGAAGGAGAGGAGCACGTCAGCCTCGGTAGGAGCGGCGCCCGCCGGCGCCGCCACGGCGAGGACGGCCAGGAGGAGGAGGAGGAGCAGCCTGGCGGCGCCGGCGGGCTCGCCGTCGCCGGCCATGCCGGGCGAGTGGAGGGGAACGAGAGGCGTGCGGCGCGTGGGCGGCGGCAGCGGCTAAAGAAAGCAAAGGCGGGTGGGTGGAGGTGGTGCGAGCAGGACGACGACGACGGAGGTGGCGGGGAGAGCTAAGAATAGATAGGAGGCGTCGCGGGGAGTGGCCTCGGCTTTGGTACCGACGACAGGGTGGGACTCGTCGCGCGCTGAGAGAGACGTACCGCAACGTACGAACGTTTCTCTCCTTGTTGCCGGTTCGTCTGGTCTGTAAATTATCCTGCGAGATCGGTGAATCACTGCACTGCCCGGTACAACCTGAGAGACAACAGAAGCTGGAGCCAGCCAGTGGCGAACCACAGTTTGTTCTAGCTAGACCAACTGGCTCGCTAGTTTCTTGCTCGGGAATTATGTTTTGTGTACGCGTTTGGCGTCAAACGATTTTTGTACCGATGCAGATTTGAGAATTGAGCAGGTCTTTTTTTTAATGTTTTTTTAGCAGTTCTAACAGTGAATTATACCTTTTTCTTAGAGGCTTTGTCAAAGCCAAATCTGCCACACAGATTTATCTGACGTTAGCGCTAAATTTGGTACGGAAACTCCAGCATGTCGAACTGCTAAATTCTAACATTGGAACTAAGAATAAAAATATTCTTAGCATCCTGGCCCTTCTCTATTTCCTCCCCTTAATTCCTAGTAATATTTTACTCACTAGAATAAATTTGCAACGGATATTTTAGTTGCTAACAAACGAGATTACATTGCACAATGCTAATTAAATTTGGCATATATATACAGCCGACTCTAAGAACCGTCGATCTGGCGTTGAGATGCGTGCAAGGTTTAAAAATCAAATTTTGTTTCAACACTTTTGTAGATGTGAATGAACAAATATATAAGGCTGACTAAGAAAAAAATACATTTGTTTGCGCTAGACGAACAAACTATAACAACACAACTTTTTAAGCTTTATATGAATATAAAGTTGTACCGTGACATAGACGTGAATATAAAGTTTGTACTCACTCCGTTCCATAAAAATGTGTCGCTCATTTAGTACAAAATTTGTACTAACTTAATACAAATGCGCGACACTTTGTATATATATCAGAGGGAGTATTAGTTTTGTTTACGTTTTTCCTAGTGCACCAATGGCTAACATGAAGAAAAAACTGTTTCGAGATTAGCCGTTGGAGATCATCAAAGCCGGCGAATAATGAATACCGCATCTCCTCAAACCAAAATATTGGCCTTCTTTTCAAATGGTCTTGGAAGTACAGTCCAGAAACATGCATGCACGCACGCGCGAGATGACGTGCTATTTGCTGATTCCCTTCCAAGATGTGATGCGGCGACAACGAGATCTCGTTCCCCGACGCAGCCAACGAGAGTACTGCTAGAGCAGTAGCCCCCACGATTTAAGCGATGTGAGTATGTTGACCTCTTGAGTTAGTATATTGAGTGGTACAACAACCTGAACAAAAATGTGGAACGACCAGAACGAGGCAAGGCGTGTTGCCGCTAGGATATTCCGCGTGCTAAACTACTGATCCCTAAATACCATCCAAACTTTGTCGTGTACCTCTTCGTTATAGTACTATAAAGAAATGGAGTGTAGACATATTGCCTTGGACTCCTAGGTATGACATACTAGCTTGATTATATTTTGGAGGCTCTGAATCATCTATTGCCATTTAGTGTTATAATCACTTCCTTTGAAGCTGTAGTCATTTTTTTAGGAAGTTTCTGTCAAACTTTTTTCATCGAAGGTTCGGTCACCTTTGTAAAGTTCCATTCATTTTGTTATTTTGCAAGTTTTGTTTTGTTTTATTTTGTTTACTTCCACCTTTTGTGTGTTTGTAATTGCAATTATTTTCTGCAATTCCACTTTTATGGTGGCGCACAAAAGTGAGTGAATCTTTTGAAATTAGCAGTCACTTGTGCCATAGACACTCCCTCATTACTTCCCATTGAATTGTGGCCTTAAATTAATAATGATTAGAGATGGAATGGTGATTAATGAAGTGGGGTGTCACACTCGAGAAGACATACCAAGTACTTCTAAACTCATGACCGATGAGAGTGATGGAAAAATGTCTCATGCTCAAGTGAGTTCGAAAACACTTGAACGGAAAGAATGAGGGTGGCTTGTGGAGCCATCTTGAAGTGTAGATTCTTAGATTGTCAAGTTTTATTCCAATTCTAAAGAAAGTGTAATCAGATTTAGTGATCTTTACAAATTATGAGAAAAGTTTTAACTAGTCAAATTTAGCCCCCCCCCCAACCCCAAGTTAGCCTAGGCGGAGGGTGGATGATTTCACATAAATCTAAATAAGACTTGCCAGACTGGCAATCTCTTGTCGCCTAACTCCCAGCCCATGTGCTAAACCATTCTGGTAGGGTAACTTCGTCCACTATAGGTCATATTATGCAAAACTCATGTATTGCATCTATGATGATGCCAATATGTTATCTATCATAAGGCCAAGCTTCCTTTAATATAAAGATCTACACCTCACGAGCATTTAGTTGTTGCTTCCCGTCAAGGGAGAAAATTATCAAACATAGTGGGGCAGAAGATCCGAGGATTGGTATTTT
Source organism: Alopecurus myosuroides (assembly GCA_028641055.1). Lineage (NCBI taxonomy): Eukaryota > Viridiplantae > Streptophyta > Magnoliopsida > Poales > Poaceae > Alopecurus > Alopecurus myosuroides. Next base: position 572,825,451 of record CM054057.1, read on the forward strand.
TCTATGTAGTGAACTTGAACATATAACATAGTTTATCTTTACGTAATTACATGTTTTATTCTGAGTTGTGCTAGGAAATGGCTTAATGTCATTGGAATCCACGAGCCACCCATAGTTCTACTCCTTATTTTCGGGTCTTGCAACTGTAGGTGTCGTGCTCCCTTAGTTCGGATTGGCTAGGCACAAGATTGGATGCTTTGGCTGACTCGCGACTAATTAATTGACCATTGAACATTCTTACTGAAGAGGATGCTAGCTCAACAATCCCCATGGTTACGGACCTAGGGTTTTGTAAGGGAGAAGGCGCTGGTGGACTACTCGGCTAGACAGACACAGAGGGCGAGATTTACCCAGGTTCGGGGCTCTTCGAAGAACATAACACCTCTACTCCTACCTGTCGGGTTGTTATTCCGGCAAAATGAAACAGGTTACACGGGGTGCGGCTCAGATTGGATCTTCCGTGTATGTGAGCTAGGGTTAATTATCTGTCTACGACCCCCTCCTGGCCCTTATATGGGAGCCGGGTTTCAGGTGTTGTACATGAGTATGACTCAACCCAGAGTCAGTTCTATCCTACCCTAGCTTTCTGAGCAAATTTTCCCGTACACGGGCTCCGTCTTGGACCCATAATGGGCTCAAGCTATGCAATTTTAAGATCTGTTTGGAGTAACTGTCGATGGGCCGCACCTGGTAGGCCCACCGTGATGGATCTTTTGGGCATCCCACGTCACTTACGCAAACCATCCTTATTGTCGGCTGAAAGTGCATCAATCTCTCTAAATAGTTTTGAAGTTGATAACAACACAATTAAGGTCCTAACATCGCGTCTAAGAGCTTTCAGGGAATATCAATTTGACGTAAAAAAAGGAAGAGGTATATGAGTTTAGCCAACGAGTTAAAACTTGCTGGAGCGGCAGTACCGGTCTCCCCAGTGGTAGTACCGCAGGTGGTACCGTCAGAAGTACCGCCAGCTAGCAATTTGTCTCTGTTTCCAGCGACACTTCAGCGGTACTGGCTTAGTAGTACCGTAGTTATTTGGTTTTAATTCGGAGCAAACTTCATCCGGCGGTAGTACCGCTACCCACCAACGGTAGTACCGCTTCCATCAGGAAAGCAGTAGTACCACTAGAGGTACCGGGCTAAGTACCGCCAGGTAATTTTTGCTCTCTATTTTTCCTGGTACTAGGGCGGTAGTGGCCTAGTCCTACTGCCAGCCACTTCGATTTAAAAATCAAGTGGGTGGCCCAGCGGTAATACCGTGGATGCTACCGGTAGTACCGCTGCTGGCACTTTGTGGTACTTCTCTGGTTGTACCGCCAGGCAACAGTGTGCGGTACACCCTGGTATCACTGGGAACACAGCTAGTGGTAGAACCGCTAGCACTAGCGGTCGTACATCCATGCTCAAAATGGCTCAAACAGTCAGATTTGGGAAGGGGGTATAAATACCCTATCCACTTCTTCCCCAAGAAGTAGCTCGTCCAACATTGAAGGCACCATTAATAAAGCTCACCATAAGCTAGTTTTCTCCCATCTCCTCCCACCAAACTTATTGATTCTTGGAGGAGTGAAGGAGAAGGCCCAGATCTACCTCTTCACCAAGTTATTCTTCATTTACCCCTCATTCACTTGAGAGATTCATGTCTAAGCCTAGACTCCATTGTTACTCACTTGTTGTTTGTAGCAAATTGTTGGTGTTCTTGGGAGCCCCCAATTCAGTTGTGGGTGTGTGCCTCAAACTCATTATGAAGGCACCGATTTCCCCCTCGAATGGAATAAATAGTGGAAGGTGACCTAGGCCTTTGTTGCGAAGTTCATCAGAGAATATGGTGAGGCCTTTGTGGCATTGAGTAGGCCTTAGTGGCGAAAATCACACTCCAACGAGGCGTGCTCCCCTCAAAAGGAAGAACTCGGGAATACATCCTTGTCTCTGCGTGCGTCCTCTATCGGATCCTTCTACCCTTTACCTTTACTTTGTGTTTGTATCTTTCTTTGTATTTCTCTTGTCATATAGGTAAATTCACCTTAGTTGCATATCTAAAGAATTTACCTTTGTGTCAAGGCTAAATCAAAAATGAATTAAAATATGGAAGTAGAACCTATTCAATCCCCCTGTAGGTGCCCATAATATCCTTTCAATTGGTATCAGAGCCTCGACTCTTATTTTGGGCTTAACCGCCTAAGAGTATAGTATGGCTATCGGAGAGGAACCCACCGCGTCCGCGTCACCGGCCACCATGCATGATCTCAAGGAATTGCAAAAAAATTTGACCTCCTCCATGGAGGCCCAAATGAAAGACTTGCGTGAAATGATATCTCAACTCTTGAAAGCTAAGGATACGGCTTCCCCTTAGTGGACTCTCCGGAAGTAATTTCGGATGGCGGAACTGAGGAGGATGATTGTGAAGAAACTAAAAGTGAAACTCCACCATGTAAGAAATCCTCATCTTCCAAGGGAGAGGATGGAAAGGAATACTACCATAAGGTTCCCGGTTGGTACTCTCCTAAAGATGGTTACAAGCCGGTTGATCCGAAGAACTTGGCAAGAAGAGAAGTGGTTGATTTTCAACTCAACTTCACCGCGTGATTCAACAAGCCGCGGGTGAGAAGATTATGCCACACATTCAACAATTCTCCACCACCAAGCAAACATGGGATGCTCTTGTCTCCATGTTTGTGGGAAATGGAAGAATGAAGAGGAATAGTTTTGATTCCTTGACCAATGAGGCCAAAGGGTTCTATATGCATGATGGTGAAATCCATGAGGACATGTAACAAAGACTCAAGACCCTTGTTACCGCATTGAGTGTTCTTGGTGCCACTCATGTTGATGATGCTTGGATCAAGATGAAGTATGTGAGTTCCCTCATGCCATTTGAACCCGTGAACTTAAAGATCCTTCAAGGAAGACACAACTACCATCTCATGACTTCAGAGGTTATGAAAGAGATGGCATCCTTTCAAGTTCAAACAAAGCTTGCTCAAGACACTCGTGCTCGTGCTACCGGAATGCACAAAGGGTCCTCTGTTGCTTTGAAGGCCAATATTGTGACCAAGGTGGTGGATCATCAAGAAAAGGTTGATTTAAGGGAAGATTTGGCTCCACTAAATGCCCAAGAGTATGATCTGGTGCTTAAGGACTTCATTTCTCTTGTCGTGCAAAAGTTTTGGAAGGGACTCAAAAGTGAGGGCTCGTTTCAATTATCAAGACAGGTATCACTGTGTTGCCGAGTGCCATTTCGAAAATAGAGAAAGTCAAGGAGGGAAAATTGTTCTCAAGGATAAGTCAAAGATCCCTCACAATAAGCCTCTCTTCAAGAAGAAACCTTTCAACAAGAAACCATCTTCATGGTTTGTGCTAGTGACTCAAGAAGGATATGATTCCGGTGATGATGAAGAAGAAGAAACCACAAGTGAAGTGGCCTCTATTGCTATTGCATCTTCATCATCTCCATCAATCTTTGAATACCCCAATGAGAATCTTCCCCAACCTTCCGCAAAGTGCTTCATGGCAAAGGCCATCGATGTATCATCTTACTCCAACTCTAAGACTCAAAATGAAAAGAATAAACTTTCCTATTTCGGTCTATTTATGTCTAACTTGCAAGTTGAGACCAAAAGGTACTTTGATCTTCTTATGAGCCAATTGGGAGAGGCTCAAGAGGCTCTTGAGAAGAAAGGTGCGACCGGGAGAGAGGATGCAATTGAAAAGGCATCTCTCTCAAATTCTCTTGAGGAAGAGCATGATCTTCGAGTATGTCTTGAGAATATTGAGGAGTCACATAATGAGTTAATGTATAAACTCACTAAGGAACATGACCGTGCTATTGTTAAATATAAAATGGCTAAAAATAAAAAGATTGAGTTTGGGGTTGGTCATGATAAATTAGCCGAGGAGCTATAGAAGCTCATTGAGGCTCACAAGGCCTTGGAGCGTGAACACTCTACGCTCACCAAGTCACGTGAACAACTTCAAACTCAACTAGATCACTTCAATGTGCCTAGTACTTCTACTTCTTCTTGTGATCATGCAAATATTATTGAGGAGAATTCTAGGTTGAAGGAAGAGCTAGCAAGAATCAAGGTCAACGGCCCTAGTGTTGAGAAGGTAGTGGCTCTAAGGCCACAAAATGGCAAGAAATGTGTTGGCTATAGTTCCAAGAGAAAGACCAAGAAGAAGGCGTAGCCCGCACAAGCAATGAAGAATGTTGGTGCGAGTGGTATTGTCATTAGGGACGAGACCACTCGTAGCAACTCCGCGGGAACTAACAATCCTCATCATTTCTTATTTGTTGATTATTATGGTGTTGTGCAAGCTAAATATGTTGGTCCTATTGAGGGTTACATTGACTACACTATTTGGGTTCCAAAGACCCTTGTTGCTAACATGAGAGGACCCGCCTCGGGTCCTAGCTCAAGTCAGTGATTTCTTGTAGGACTATGCTTCCGGTGGGTCAATGGATACTTGATAGTGGGTGTACAAGTCATATGACCGAAAGCAAGGAACTTATGATGGAGTTGAGACCAAATGTAAGTCAAGCAACCGTCACTTATGGAGATAAGTCAACATCTGAGGTAACGGGTTTCGGCAAGGTGGTTGTTGCTCCTAATATCACTGTTTTGAATGCCATGCTTGTCGAATCCCTTGGTAACAATTTTAATTCAGTTAGTGCTTTAGGGAAGATGGGTTTTCTGTCTTCTTTGAACCTGACATCGTGGTCCTCTTGTGGACCAAGACTTTTGATGTTGCTTACGTTGGGCATGTTGAAATGAGTTGTATGTGGTAGACTTTTCAGGGTCAACCAATACTCAAGCGATGTGTCTCTTCGGTAAGACCGACGTGGGGTGGTTGTGGCATTGCCTCTTATCCCATGTCAACATGAGAACTTTGAAGAGCCTTCACAAGGGTGGCCACATCCTCGAACTAAAAGAAAATGTTTCCTTTGCCAAAGATCGTGTGTGTAGGGCTTGTGTTGAAGGAAAGATGCATGATTCTTCCCACCCAAGCAAGACTATTATTTCATCAAAGAGGATTCTAGAACTTCTTCATATGGATCTCTTTGGTGTCGTGCCCGAGGCAAGAAGTATTGCTTCGTGATTGTTGATGACTACTCAAGATACACTTGGGTTTATTTCTTCAAGTTGAAGAGTGAGACCCAACAAGCCGTCATCGACTTCTCCAATCAAGTTCAACATCAACACAATGTTCCTATCTTGGACATTAGGAGCGATAATGGCCCAGAGTTCAAGAACTACACCCTAAATGAGTTTCTTAGTGAAGAGGGGATTTTTCATCAACATTATGATGCATACACTCCTCAACAAAATGGTGTAGCTCCATTGAGGGACACCCTTTGGCGGATCAAGAAGAACTATGCTCTACTCAAGTGGATCCCTCGTGTACATTAGAAGAACATGCCAATGGAGCAAGTGATGCACCAATCCAAAACAAGTTCAAGACCCTCCTCTTGTTGATCAAGTTGCCATGGAAGAACCAAGTTCTCCTATCATTCAAGCTAGTCATGATCAAGGACAATATCAACCTTCTACTTCGCATGTTGAAGCAAGCCATAATTATGATCAAGGACAACATTCCGGTCAAGACGGGGACCCAAATGATCAAGATGATCAAGTGATTCCTCCTCGCAATAATGAGGAGATCGAAGCCCGTTGTCAAGCAAGAATTACTAGAGCTTTGAAGAAAATTGACTATTACGATGAGAACGTGTTAAGTGATGTAAGAGGCAAAAGATCCACAAGAGCTCGATTGGCAAGCTTTGGTGAGCATAAAGCTCAAATATCCATGGTGGAACCAAATAAAGTATTTGAGCCTCTTGTGGATCTGGATTGGTTGGAATATGAATGATGAACTCAATAAATTTGAGTGCAACAAAGTGTGGAAGCTAGTTGAGAAGCTCCAAAATTGCTGCTGTGTTATTGGAAACAAGTGGATATTCAAGAACAAACAAGATGAGCATGGTATTGTTATAAGAAACAAGGCAAGATTGGTGGCTCAAGGTTCTCTCAAGTGGAAGACATTGACTTTGGTGCAACCTATGCTCCCGTGGCTCGCCTTGAGTCCATCCGTGTCCTTATTGCATATGCATCTTCACATAACTTTAAATTGCAACAAATGGATGTCAAAAGTGCTTTTCTAAATGGTCCATTGAAAAATTTGGTATATGTTAAGCAACCACCGGGGTTTCAGGACCCCAACTTCCCTAACCATGTTTGCAAGCTTGATAAGGCCCTCTATGTAATTAAACAAGCACCACGTGAGTGGTATGAGCAGCTTAGAGAGTTGTTGAAAAACCTTGTGTTTGAAGTTGGGCAAATCGATCCCACCCTTTTTACAAAAAGTGTTCAGGGGGAGCTTTTCATATGTCAACTATACGTGAACAATATCATCTTTGGCTCAACGAATCAAGCTTCAATGATGAATTTTAAAAGCTTATGAATAACAGGTTTGAGATGTCTATGATGGGAGAGTTCATATTCTTCCTTGTCTTTGAGATCAAACAATTGGCTCGTGGAACTTTCATTTCTCAAACCAAGTATACCTAATACATGCTCAAGAGGTTCAACTTCCATGATGCCAATGGCAAGATCATCCCAACACAAACCAAGTGTCATCTCAAGCATAATCCGTATGGTAAAGATGTGGACAAAAAGTTGTATCGTTCTATAGTTGGTCCTTTGCTTTATCTTTGTGCTATAGACTCGAAATTGTGTTGAGTATAGGGGTGTGTGCAAGGTATCAAGCGGATCCTAAGGAAAGCCACTTGAGGCCGATAGATAGGATCTTTTGGTATTTGGTTCATACCTCAAGGTTTGGGTTGTGGTACCCAAAGGGGGCACATTTCTCTCTTAGTGGGTACACGGAATAGGATTGGATAGTGATCAAGATGATAGGAAAACAACTTTCGAGGCTTGAAAATTCCTTGGTAGGTCCTTGGTGAGTCAGTCTTCTAAGAATCAAAACTGCATATCTCTCTCCACCGCCAAAGCCGAGTATGTGGCGGCTGCTAGTTCTTGCAATCAATTGTTGTGGATGAGGCAAACTCTGAAGAAATATGATGTCCATTGTGACAAAGTGACTCTATTGTGCGACAATGAAAGTTCCATCAAGATTTCTTACAACCCGGTGCAACATACAAGAACGAAGCATAATGAGAATCGTCATCACTTCATTAGAGATCATGTTTCCCGTGGAAATATTGACCTAGTATATATGCCCACCAAGGATGAACTTGCTGATATATTCATGAAGCCCCTTGATTATACAAGATTTATGTTCTTGAGGAATGAGCTAAATATCATTGATTCAAAGAGCTTGACTTGAGGATCTTGCATACACACCTATAGTTGACTATGTATTTGGGTTCAGGAGTAGGCATGGACATAGGGGGAGTGTTGTCCTAACACACTAGGCTCTCCCTCCCCAGATTATGCCAAAGTAAAAGTTCATTTATATCTCTTTTTCGGATGTTGAATTGTGAGCTAAAGTGTAGGCCACCAACCTCTTCTTTTGAAGAGTTGGTTCTTGTTTGGTTCTTAGTTTGTTTTAATTGCATATCCTTTTGTGTCGTGGTTGTATGGAAAACACACTCACGCTTGGCTTTTATTTGTTTTCATCTTGCAAGATGGGTGTGAAGTGCCATTTCAGTTTGTATTCTCAATACCAAGACCCAATTTCCCATCCTCAAAACCTCAGTCTTTCTTGAAATATCACTACTTAGACCCCTTATCGGAGAGAAGAAGGCTGGCCAGCGGTACTATCGCCAGCTGCAACAGTACTACCGCTTCAACTGGCAGTAGTACCCAGGCACCAGTACTACCGTTAACTAGGAGAAGTACTACCACCACTGGACGGGTTCCATGCACTAGTTCCAGGAACAGTACTACCGCCCTGGTACTACACACAGCAGATGGGCAATACTACTGATGCGGTATGTTTCGCCGGGTTAAATTAAATCTAGGAGAGGGTGGTTTCTTTTACCCCCCACTCTCCCTCACTCGAAACCCACACAAGGAATAGCTGCCGCCGCTTCATCTCACTGCGAAGGAGGGCTTCCTCCGGCTGCTGATTGCCCCTCTCTTGCCAGGAGGATTTCCGGGATTATCTTATTCGTCTTCTCCTTGAAGATGAGCTTTGGTAACCCTCAATCCCTCTCTCTCTTGAGTTGATCTTGAGAGAAGACATTGTTAGGGTTTCTAGAGATCTCTATGTGTTGAACTTGTTTGTTTTGATGCATCCTTGGATAGATCCCCTCAGTGTTCCCTAGTGTACAATTCCCTCACGGTCCCTTCATTACCCTTTGGTGCCATGGCGGCTCCGCCAGCATCGGTACTACCGCTATGGCTGGAACTGCTGGTACCAGCGGTATTACCGCGGTACCCACCGGTACTATTGGGACCTGGAGCTTTTGCATTTCCTTTTTCACTGTTGTAAATCTACCCTAAGGTCTTTGTTATGATGTTTCATCTTATCCTCAATTCTCCCCTCTTTGCTTTCACAGCTACAGGTAGTTCTCGTGGAGGTCGCAACCAACCGGTTAAGAGGGCACATAAGGGGGCTCAAGATGATCAAGAAGAAGAAGTGATCCCTTAGGACAACATGACCCGCATGCAGCATTTAATTTTCTTCAAGTCTCGGGCAGCTAGAAACTAGTCCATCTCCCCTATGCTCGATGAACAGTTCAGAAAAGAGCGCAGGACAAATCCTTATGTCAAGCCCAGGGATACTCAATCCAATGAGTGCTTCTGGACGCACTTCCAAGAGCGCATCTTCTACGAGGAGTGTCCCCTTGCCAAGAACAAGGTTGTCACTCAATACTCCATCAGTGTTCCCTATATAAGAGCCAACCCAGGCTACATTGGAGAGGCTCTTGAGGTATGTGAGGAGTTTGGTCTTCTGGACTATATTGAGGTGAATGATGAAGGGGTTGTTGCATACAAAACAAAAAAATCCTATGCGAGAGACACCCGAAAGGCCAAGACCTAATATAGGAGATGAAAGCAACGGGCATAGAGAGATTCTTAAGAAGAACATACCCTCGAAGACACAAAGCGTTACAAGATCAAATCTCATTGTTGGCGTAGTCGTACTCACACCGATCCCGAGAGCGAGAAGATAAGCACCGCAATCCGGCGGTGCCTTCGTGATCGGTCACACGTGCGATTGATGACGACCTCCGTTCCCTCGATCCAGCGGGTAGGCGGAAGTAGAGGATCCCTCGGAACTTCAGCAGCACGACGGTGTGGTGGTGGTGAAGGATCCCACGGCCAGGACTTTGCCAAGCCGGAGACCGTGGAATGGAGCAGCGGGTGGAGAGGAAGGTAGGTGAGCAAGTGTGTGAAGGAGAACAAGCCCTCACCCTCCTTTTATAGGGAGAGAGAGGCAGCCCAAGGGTGGGGTACAACCAGTCATGGTGGTGCCCCCACCTCTTCCATCTTCATGTGAGTGGACACTCCACTCACATCCACTCATCCTTCCTTTATTTTCCACTTAGAAAATCCAAGAGTTTTTCTTTAATAAATAAATAAACCATTTTTATTTATTTATTTATATTTGTTAATTCCATTAACAAACATTTTCATATAGAACCTCGAATCATTTTTTAATTCTATTAACAACCATTCGATGAAAAATCCCTTGAACTATTCCCCGAAACAATTTCGGTGCTGCCCAAAACATTCTTCGATATTTCGTATCCTCTCAAATGTGTCATCGAACTTTAAGTGTGTCACCCTACGGTTCGTGAATAAGATAGACATGATCGAGACTCCTCTCCGATTAATAATCAACAGCGGGATCTGGAGATCTGTGATGACTCCTATATATTCAACGATGACTCTCGTGATCGTGTGAACCGTCAACGTCGTGAACTATTCCCTTTGTCTCGCGATATTTTACTTGTCCGAGATTCGATCATTGGTATCAACCATACCTTGTTCACTCTCGTTACCTGACAAGTACTATTTTCTCATTTCCATGATATGACATCCTTGTGATCATATCACGTGCTTGCAAGCGGTGTTGATGTGATATCACCGAGAGGGCCCAGAGTTTATCTCTCCGTCATTTGGATGCACAAATCCCACTCTTGATCCATGATCCTCAACTGATGCTTTCTGAAACCTAACGGCACCTTTATAGTCACCCTGTTATGGTGTGACGTTTGATGACATCAAAGCGCCCTTCCGGTACCAGTGATTGACATGATCTCATGGTCTAAGGAATAAGTTACTTCGTATGCAAGATATAACAATATAAACTAAATGACTTGATCGTATTGTTATCTTGATATTGGGTCTATGTTCATCACATCATTCTACCAATGATATGACCCCATTATTAACAACATCCAATGTTCATGATCAGGAAAGCTTGATCATCTATTAATCAACGAGCTAGTTAAAAGAGAGGCTTTACTAGGAACCATTGTTTGTTTATTAAACACACATGTATCAGCGTTTCCGGTTATTACAATTCTAGCATGAGAAATAAACATTTATCATAAACAAGGAATAAGATAATAACCACTTTATTATTGCCTCTCGGGCATATTCCCTTCAAATGAAGGCCATGATGAGCTTCTAGTGGGCCAGTTCTATGCCACTTTGTACTTCCACACAGATGAGAGGAAGATCACCTGGATGACTAAAAATCAGAGGTTCACTGCTACTTGGGTTGAGCTTGCTGCTTTGTTTGGCCTCCAGGATTATGGTGAAGTTCCAGATAATGATTTTGCCTCCACTCACTTCAGGATTCCCTATCCAGAGAAGTCTATGTCTCCCCAGGAGCTATATGATCTCTATATTCCTGGTCAAGCTATGGTTGGCTTCTCGAATAACCTACTTCCAGTTTATGACATCTTGCACAGGATCTTCCACAACACCCTTGCACCTCGAGTTGGTAACTTCTATCAGATCCATGGCTCCCTCACTGACATCTTGGTATATGATACGTCATAAACGTATACCTAATTTTTGATGCTCCATGATGATATTATGTCAATTGCTACATGTTTTCTCCCTTCTTTATGTCATTTTTATCGATTTCCTGGACTAACCTATTAACAAGATGCAACAGAGCCAGTTCCCTATTTTCTGCTATTTTTTAGTTTCAGAAAAGTTGTTCTGGAAATATTCTCGGAATTGGAAAATTCGAAGCCCGGAAGTCCTATTTTTCCCGGAAACATCCAGAAGACCGAAGAGGAGCCGAAGAGGGGCAGCAGGGGGGCCACACCATAGGGTGGCGCGGCCCCCTGGCCGCGCCAGCTATGGGTGTGGGCCCCCCGGCCTCCACCGCCTTTGCCCTTTCTCCTATTTAAGCCCCTAGGATGGAAAACCCTAAACACCTGATCAAAATTCCCGAAAAATTTCCGCAGCCGCCGTCACCGTCAACCCCAGATCAGGGGGTTCTGAAGCTGTTTCCGGCACCCTGCCGAAGAGGAGATCATCACCGTAGGCTTCTACATCACCATGCCTTCCTCCGGAGTGATGCGTGAGTAGTTCTCCTCATATGCCTCCATGTTTAGATCTCGTGAGCTGCCTATCATGATCAAGATTGATCTTATGTAATTCTTTGTGCTGTGTTTGCTGGGATCCGATGAATATTGACCTTATGCCAAGTTGATTATAGTATTTATTTGCATATGTTATTTGTGATCTTGCATGCTCTCCGTTGCTAGTGGTTATTCTGGCCAAGTAGTTGCTAGTGACTCCAAGAGGGAGTATTTATGCTCGATAGTTGGTTCATGCCTCCTTGTTGCCTTGTTCGAGTGATAGAAACGTGAAGGGGGAGGATGTGTTGTTGCCATTAGGGAGAAAACAACAGTGAGAGTGCCTGCATGCATAATTATTGCTTACATTACACACTTTGTTTAATGCAATTATTTTGTGCTTGCAACTTAATACCTAAGGGGGTTCGAATGATAACCTGAGGGGGGATTATTAGTCATAGATGGAGATGGATGTCGGTCTATGTATCTTGTTGTAATGCCCACACTAAATACCATAGTAATCTTCATGTCATATTGTGCACTACGGTGCAACCTCTATTTGTCAATTGCCCAGCTGTAATATGTTCACCCAACATGCTATCTTTTATGGAGAGACACCACTAGCAAAACTATGAACCCCGGTCCATTTTCCACACTGTTAAACAAACCATAACAATTTCCCGCTCTCTTTACTTTCTGCAAGCATACACTGTTTTTCCACACCATACGTCTAATCTTTGTTTTCAGCAAGACCGGTGAGATTGACAACCTCACTGTACCGTTGGGGCAAAGTATTTTGGTTGTGTTGTGTGCAGGTTCCACGTTGTTGCTGACACTGGTGAAGCGCCAGCACCACCGTCAGTGGCATCAACCTTCCGAAGATTCTCTTTCTCCTACTGGATTGATAACCCTGGTTCTTAACTAAGGGGAAAACTCCTACCGGCTTGCTCATCACACCCTCCTCTTGGGGTTCCCAACAAAGTGCATCAAGGATTTTTCTGGCGCCGTTGCTGGGGAGAAGGAAGTCTTCTGGCAAGGGGAGTCTCTCACTCTCAATCTCTTTATTTTGTTTATTGTCTTGTTTTCATTTATTTTCTTGTTTTTATTTCTCTATATCAAAAACGCAAAAAAATTAGTTTACTCCATAGCTGTTATTTATTTGCTTGCTTTTATTCTACTAAAATGAGTTCTTATGAGAAAACTATGTTGTGTGACTTCACTAGCACAAACAACAATGATTTTATTTGCAAACCTATTTCTCCACCTGCTCCTACTGCTGCTTTTTATGAGATTAAACCTGCTTTATTAAATCTTGTGATGAAAGAACAATTTTCTGGTATTAGTACTGATGATGATACTGCCCACCTTAATAATTTTGTTGAACTATGTGAGATGCAAAATTATAAAGATGTGGATGGATATATTATTAAACTAAAATTATTTCCTTTCTCTTTGAGAGGAAGAGATAAAGAATGGTTGCTATCTTTGCCTAGAAATAGTATTGATTCATGGACTAAGTGTAAAGATGTTTTCATTGGAAAATATTATCCTCCTGTTAAGATTATATCCCTGAGAAGTGACATAATGAATTTTAAGCAATTTGATAATGAACATGTTGCTAAACCTTGGGAAAGAATGAAAACTATGGTGAAGAATTGTCCCACTAATGGACTGACTACTTGGATGATTATACAAACTTTTAATGCAAGACTTAATTTCTCCTCAAGGAACCTATTCGATTCAGCTGCAGGAGGTACCTTTATGTCCATTACTCTGGGCAATGCAATAAAGCTTATTGATGATAAATTATTCAGAGTGGCACACTAAGAGAGCTCCACAAGGTAAGAATGTAAATTCTATTGAGGAAACCTCCTCTTTAAGTGAAAGGTTTGATGTTATTATGTCTATGCTTGTTAATGGTAAAGCTCAAGTTGATCCAAATAATGTTCCTTTAGCCTCTTTGGTTGCTCAAGAAGAGCATGTTGATGTAAACTTTATTAGAAATAATAATTTTAACAACAATGCTTATAGAAATAATTTTGGTGGAAACAATTATAAGCCCTATCCTCCTAATACTGGTAGTGGTTATTCTTATGGTAGATCTGTAATGCCTAGTGAGGAAAGGATTGTAGAAGTTAAAAAAGCAACTAAGAACTTTATGCAAACTATGGAAGAACAATCTGCTATGTTGAGAACTATTAGCCAACAAACTGGAATTTTGAATAGAGAAATCTCTGGTTTGCAAGGTAAAATTCCTAGTGCTGAGACTAGTATTTCGGCCCTGTCAGAGGCCCAATTTTCTTTGATAAATAAAATGGCTGCTAAAACTGAAACCATTGAAGATAATCCTTTTGCTGCAACCAATGCCATCCAAGTTTGAATTGATGATAATGTTAGATTGATGGATGAATTACGTGCTAGGTGGGAAAGAGAGGATGGATTGGCTAAAAAGAATAATATTGCTAGAGTTTGCACTATCACACCACTAGTAAAACTGAAGCTCCTAGTGCTAGTAAACCTCCTACTATCAATGGTAAGGTAGTTGGTGTTAATAAATTCCCTACTCCTTTGGTGAAACGTGCTAAATTGCCTCAAACTACTGAAACTGCTTCTGATAAAAGTGCTGAAATTTTTAGAGAAGTAGGAGATAATGGTTCCATTACTTTTGATGAAAATAATATTGATTTTTATGATTGCAATATCTCTGAAGTTATTATGTTTCTACAAAATCTTGCTAAAAGTCCCAATGCTAGTGCCATGAATATGACCTTTACTAAACATATTACCAATGCTCTCATGAAAGTTAGGGAAGAAAAGTTGAAAATTGAGACATCTATCCCTAGGAAATTAGATGATGGTTGGGAGCCTATCATTAAGATAAAAATAAATGATTTTGATTGCAATGCTTTGTGTGATCTTGGTGCTAGTATCTCTGTTATGCCTCAAAAGCTTTATGATATGCTTGATTTACCACCGTTGGAACACCGTTATTTGGATGTTCATCTTGCTGGTAATACTAATAAGAAACCTCTTGGTAGAATTGATGTTGTTCTTATTATGGTTAATAATAACCTTTCTCCTGTTGACTTTGTTGTTATGAACATAGAATGCAATGCTTCTTGTCCTATTGTTTTGGGAAGACCGTTTCTTAGAATTGTTGGTGCTATTATTGATATGAAAGAGGGGAGTATTAAATATCAATTTCCCCTGAAGAAAGGTTTGGACCACTTTCCTAGAAATAAGATGAAGCTACCCTTTGACTCTATTACTAGAGAAAAATATGATGTTGATGCTTTTTCTCTTGAAAATACTTGAGTTGATTTTTTATGCCTAGCTGAAAGGCTTTAAAGAAAAGCGCTACCGGGGTGTCGAAGCTCTGGCTCCGCAAATCCCTCAGGTGACCCTATCGGGTTTCGACTAGGAGATGTCATAGGCGCTGGTGAAATCGTCGGCTTGACAGGGAGGCGAGATTTACCCAGGTTCGGGGCCCTCGAAGAGGTAAAACCCTTACTCCTGCCTTCTGTTGATCTGTATTAGACAATTAGATCGATTACAGGGTGCTCGAATCGAGAGTAGATCTCGAGTTTCAAGGCTTTTGTGGTCGTGCGGTAATACTTGGTCCTCTCCTTGGGGGCTCTCCTGGCTTTATATAGATAGCCAGGTCTCGAGTCCAACCCGGAGAGGATACAAACCCTAGCTTGAGTCGGTTACAATCCCTAACTTAACCCGCAAGTTGACGCGGGTGGGCTTTTCATGGGCCTTCTAGAGTACTCCAAGGGCGCTTCCTGTCGGGCCTTGATCAGAAGGCTTGAGAGGGGGTGTCCTTACTCGCAGGGCCCAGGATCCATGCCTTCGTCAGTAGCCCCCGAGCGTGTGCTCGACTGGGATTTATTTCCAGTCGGGTAGACGGTCAGACCCTTTTTTGATCTCTTCCTGGAAGTTCAGCTCGACAGTTGTTGTCTACGAAGGGTGTGTTCCCTGTTTCGCGAATTAAAATACTCGAGTATCGAGCAGCATAGGTGCCAGTTTTTGCGGCTATATTAGCAGAAGGATGTCGCGCAGTAGCTTGGCTCTCCCGAGAGATCAGGGCCAATTAATTGCGACTAGGGCAAAAACACTCCTGGCCTACACAGATTCGAGACCTCCGACTCGAACCCGATGAGGTGATCGTCACGACTGGGCCGTTGTGGACTTATCGAGTCGAACTTAACCTAAGAGGGTACCCGGCGCGTCCGCTAGGATTTTTCTTCGTGTTGTTGACACGGAACTATGCCGGAGGACGCAGCTTTCGAGTGCGATTCCAGGCCCAAAAGAAAGATCTTTTTGGGTCTTACCTTCATATTCGAAGAATATGGCATCCGGATGTGCCTAGTCGGCTGTACAATCCAGGTTCTTGTGATGTATAATTATCACGCATAAGGTAGGTTCCTTCTACCCGATTAGATTGGTATGAGTTCCGTACGAAAAAGTTTCGTGTAGGAAATGTTAGTTCCGTATGAAAGAGTTTTCATGTTTTGGAAAATTGTGCCCGTACGAAAGAGTTTTCGTGTATAAGGTAGTTTCTCTTGTTCGAAGAGGCTTTGATCCATGAATTTTTTCATGGGAAAATTGTGTTTTATCCGAAGGAATTGATATTCGTGCGAAGATAATTTCGCGTTTGAACTTCCATTCGAAAAAGATTTCCCTTTTGAATGACGAACGCCATGACGTCAAGGCGTGCTCCTCTTCTCCCGATGGGACGTGACGGAGTGGCAGCAGAAGTTGGCCCACCTTGTCAGCTTTTTGACCGGGAAACGAGACGTCGCTCCCGTTTTCTACGCGAAACGCGCAGTAAATGCGCACGATCTTTTGTTAAGATCGTGGCACGAAACAGCGTATGCCGCCGCTTCGTTTCATCCTTACGCGTGGCAGCCGCGATAGGTGCCACGTTGCGTATCGTACGGCTGAGATTGCTTTACCCCGTGTATAAATAGGGGTGTTAGCGCCGCAGTGAAATTTTCCCCGCTCTCTATCTTCATCTTCCACCTCGCGCTCGTCTTCGTCTTCCTTGCGCTCGAGCTCTCGCTGTGAACAATGGCCGGCGGAAAGAAACGTGGCGCTGGAACCTCCGCGTCTGGCGAGCCTTCTGCGCCACTCGCCCCTCGCGCCGGCGACTGGCGCACCCCCAACACCACTGCTAAGAGCATCAAGGAGATGCAGCGGGAGGGTCTGCTGCCGGCGGAGGCGGAGAAGCGCGTCCGTCTTGGGAAGAGGGAAGAGGTACCAAACCCTCACTCGAACGAGCGCGTGGTCTTCGTGGACCACGTGACTCGAGGCCTCTCCTTCCCTCTTCATCCTTTCTTCATCGGGCTGCTGTGTGCCTACGGTATACAGCTCCACGACCTCCCCCCGAACGCGGTGCAGCACATCTCGTGCTTCATCGCGCTTTGCGAATGCTATCTTGGCATTCGCCCGCACTGGGCGCTCTGGAAGGCGCTGTTCAAGATCCGGATCTTCCGCGAGAAATCGCGGGTGGAGTCCGAGCCTGGTGAGCCACTTCGCACGGGTGGCTTCGGGATCCAAGCGCGCCAGGAGAATGCATACTTCAACATGCACTTCATCGACTCCGCCCAAGGCTGGCGGAAGAAGTGGTTCTACGTCGCCGACAACAACTCGAGCGGGCTTGTAGAGTTCCACCCATTCGCAGTTCTGGCGAGGCGCAAGTCTTGGAGCCACAAGATGTCAGCCGAAGAAACCCAGACAGTCATACCTCTACTCGAAAGAGTAGGCTGCTTCGAGACCAAACCTCGGGAGTAGTGCTCAATGGGCTCCATCTGGCGAGCCTCTTCTTAAAGCGCAGGATCCAGCCTTTGCAGCAGAGGCCTTCCACTATGTGGGAGTATCAAGGTGCAGAAGATCCCAGCCGAGTGAGCCGCGAAGAACTTTCGAATGTGGAATTCGAGAAGAAGATCGCGGCTATCACTCGACTGAAGGTTGGGGAGCAATTCCCCGATTGCTCAGTCGAGGCTTATTCTGCATCAAACCTTCCTCCAGCTGCGGTTAGTTTCCTGTCTTTAACTTACTTCCATCTTCAGAATTTCGTAGTCGATAAGATCTTTGTCGTCTTCTTATCTTTGTAGAGCCTAGCTGTAGCAAATTGCTACCCGCCCGTTGTTGGTGAAGATGCCTCGTGTCTTCAGTCGAGCCACCAGGACGGCGCGGTTGACACCAGCGTGGCCAACGCCTCCTCGAGTTCTGAGCATGATTCCTCAGATGATGTTGAAGACTCGAATGGCGTCCCACTAAAGCGCCGTCGGGTGAACGAAGACGAAGTCACTTCCAAAGACAAGTCTTTGGAGGCGTCACCTGGCCAAGCTCCAATTTCCGCGACTCCGCTTCGATCTCTTCCTCCTCTGGCTCCGTTCGCAACCGCCTGGAATGCGGATGACTTGGATGAAGACGACGAGGATGACGAGTAGGACCTTTCCATACTTTAATTCGATCAATCTCTATTTGTCAACGCTGACGTTTTTTGTCCTTCACTGCAGTCTGCAGGCGATCAGCCCGCGTAGGTTTGCCGCCGCTGTTCCTCCCGAAAAGAGGAATAAGGCAAAGGACGCGGGTGAGACCCCTACTGCGGGTACCGTCCAGAACTCTCCCAGGGCAGCGCCTGATGCTGCGACTGTGGAGCGGGAGGTCCCCAGCTCTGCTGTTAGAACTTCGGTCTCGAAGGAGGCGACGGACAGCTCTGCGGATCCCCTCTCCCGCCCTCTGGACAGGTAAACTTCTATCTCTTTGGCTTTCACAAACAAATTTTATCGGGTGCACACAGTGCTCCCGATGGGAGTAGCCCCCGAGGCTGTAGTCGATTGTAAATAATCGGGTACAGGCTCAAAACCTCTTTCTTCTCTTCTTCTTTATTTTGTCTTCTTCGGGTGCACGACAGTGCTCCCGATGGGAGTAGCCCCCGAGGCCGTAGTCGATTGTAAATAATCGGGTACGGGCTCAAGTCTTAATTACTCTAACTCTTCTATCTTCGTGCCTCCGCAGTCGCTCGTCGATTCCCTTGCGGCGATCGGTCGCCGCGTCGTTCTGGCCGAGACAGATTGCGAGTCGCTTCGATCAGAAGTTAACCGACTCAAATCTGAGAACGACCTTCTTAAAGGTAAATTCCATTATCTTCTTGGCTTCAGTGTATCATCCATTCTTGATTTCTGATTAATATCCCCTTTGCAGCTCGAGCCGAATTCGCAGAGTCTGAAAAGACCAAACTTTCAGAGCAGGTAACTGCTCGGGAAGCTGAACTGGCGACTACCCGACAAGAGCTGGAAGCTTCTCGCAAGCAATCGGAGGAACTCAGTACGAAGCTTGCGGAGGCGCGGAAGGCCGTGAAGGACTTGGAGGAGGCCGGCAGTAAGGCTGACAACGACACTGTCGCGTTCCTTCGTCCACTCGCCAAACGCTTTGCGGGTAAGTGTCTTGGGTTTTGAACTTTTCATTCTGCTGATTTTTGCTAAGCATTATTTTCTTTGTCTGTAGATCTTCTGAGTGTTCCTCTGGAGATTCCTGGGATTCAGCGGTGGACGTGCTGACCGACACTCTCGCGCAGCTCAGGAGGCATTCTGAGGGAATATTTTCCCTGATTAATGATGCTTCCAAAGCGTTGGCGCGAGTGCATGGCCGTCTTGTTGCCAGCGATACTCCTGCGCCTGCGCTGAGCGAGTTGTTGAAGGTCTTCTCGGAAGGCGACCTCCTGGAAGCCTTTGCGGTTGCTCAATCGGAAGCTGGCGCAAAGACTGCGATTCAGTTCGCTCTGGCGAACGGAGTTGATGGTCTGGAGGAGGCCTATTCGTCCATGCCGGTCGACCCTTCCACGGGCAAGAAGGTACGGCTATCTCGTTTTTCTGAGCAAGCCACTGTTCTTGCTCGGAAATTATCTGAGATGTTTTGCTCGGAAGAAGGGAGGGTCGACCGCTGCTAGTGGCAGCACCAACGCGGCTTCGTAGGCCTTTTTCTTTTGTTTCTGTTGCTTGGATGTAATGAATTTTGGGATGTATTCCCGTACCTTTGCTGGTCTTTTAATCGAAGCATTTTGCATTTAGAATTTATCCTTGTCGTCTATACTTTGCCTCCCGATGGGAGTAGCCCCCGAGCGATTAGTCAGATGTGCGACTGGAAACAACTCGAGTAGGGCGTCTCACTTCTTTCCTTGTACTTCTTCCAGGCAATTGCGTCTGCCGCTGAACCTTCGAGTGGACGTGGTAATCCAGTAAATCCACTTGTGGCTGCCGTGGGCACTCTTGCTGGCCTTCGTGATAAGGTTCAGGAGGGTGAGCGTAGGCTGAAAGCGCTGCGCGGAGTAGCTGACGTGGCGATATCCAAGCAGAAATTGGCGGCTGAGCGCGAGCAATTTCTGATTGGTGAACTGTCTTCGATTGCAAAGGAGTTACTATGTGAGTAGTGTAGCCCCCATGCTATTTCCTCCTCTGTGTTTCTTAGCTTACTAAGTGCGTTTGCTTCTTAGTTGTGAAACCAGATGACAGGGAAGAAAAGCAGTGGGTAGAAAACCACATTCATCAAGAAGCTAACAGCACAAAGCCTCATGCGAGTAATTTCTGGTCTGATCGCAGTCGAGGTTTTGTGATGGCTACCTTGAAGTTTCGAGTCCGCCAGGCGAAAATTCTCGTGAGTTCTTTCCACGAGGTCCTGGTTGCGGTGAATGCTGCTTTTTATCCACTTGAGAGGGGCCCCGAAGACTGGAGTTATCTTCTCAGGTTATTCGGACGAGAAGGAGAGGTTCGCGCGTGCGTTCGCAACCAGATGACGTGCGGCGCGGTTGTTGCTCTCTCGTTTGTCCGAATATGGCATCCTGAGATAGACTTGAACTCCGTAGCTCGGCGTCCAGATTATGCAATCGAAGATATTGCGCCGTACTATGATGCTGTTCGTCCTGCAGCCGAGAAGATAATCCGAATGACCTCTGAAGAGGTGGATAGGGTTAGCGACTAAGAATGCTCAGCGTTTCGACTGACTTTATCGGATGTGAATATCCTGTAAGCTTATCTGTAGTTTGTAAAAACTGTAGTAAGGTGTGCAACCTTGTACTCGATAATTCTTTTCTGTGATGCTTAGTTTTAGGTGTAGCCCCCGCGTATTTTATGGGGTGTGTACCTGTAACCTTTTAGCATGTAGTAAACTTGAAAGCTGTCGAGTAAATATGATGAGGGAATCATGTTTTTATTGCTATGACTGAGAAGTCATGTGTTCGAGCTACAAGATTGGCTAGTATAGCCTTATTGTTGCAAAATAAATAAACCTAGGGGTAGAATTGCGCAGTTGCGCGATATTCCATGGATTGGAATAGATGCCTCCAGTCTCTGGATTCTTCAGTCGATAGGCTCCTCCCGGGATCACTTCATGTATGATGAAGGGTCCTTCCCAAGGTGGTTCGAGCTTGTGTCCTTCTTTTTGCTTCAGCCGCAACACCAAGTCGCCAACCACGAATGATCTGTGGCGTATGCGGCGACTGTGATAATTGCGCAGTGATTGTTGGTAGACTGCAGATCTTGCGAGTGCAATGTCCCGAATTTCGTCGAGTGCGTCCATATCTTCTGCAAGTGCTTTGTTGGAGGTTTCTTCACTGTAGGCTACAACTCGTGGGGCGCTGAATCGAACCTTCGGGGAGGACGGCTTCTGCCCCGTATACCATGAAAAATGGTGTGTATTGCGTTGATCGATTGGGGGTTGTGCGGAGGCTCCAAAGTACGGAGGGTAACTCCTCTGCCCAATGTCCTGCAGCGGGATGTAGCCGATCGAGCAATCTCTTTTTTGATGCCAGCCGAAACTAAGCCGTTGGATCTTTCGACTTGGCCGTTTGTTTGCGGATGGGCGACCGAAGCAAACTTCAGATTAATTCCTTTCTCCTCGCAGAACTGCTGTGTCTCCTTTGCAGTGAAGTTCATACCATTGTCTGTAATGATGTCGTGTGGTACCCCGAATCTGCATACTATGGAGTCGAGGAACTTGATTGCGCATTGGGCGCTACCCGAGGTCACTGGCATAGCCTCGATCCATTTGGTAAATTTGTCGACTGCGACCACATGTGTGTACCCTCCTGGAGTGGATTTGCGCAGTGGGCCAACCATGTCAAGCCCCCATTGTGCAAAGGGCCAGGCGATGGGTATCATGTGCAACTCTGTGGCGGGCGCGTGCGGCTTGGGTGAGAATCGCTGGCAAGCGTCACATCTGTCGACCAGGTTTTTTTGCATCGTTGGCTGTTAGCCAGTAGAAATCCTGCTCGAAAGTCTTTTCCCAGTATTGCTCTCCAGCTAGCATGATGTCCGCAATCACCCTGGTGTACATCCCGGAGTAACTCTTTGCCGTCTTCGGGTGCGATGCACCGCTGAAGGATGCCCGAGATGCTTTGCTTGTATAACTCTCCGTTGACTACCCGAAAGGATTGCTACGCCTGATTAGCTGTCGAGCCTCGCGTGGATCGGCCGGGAGCTGTTTGTTGAGCAGGTAGTCGAGATATTTCTGCGTCCAGATTGGCTCGACCAGAAAAACCTGCCGTGATATGTTAAGTAAGCTCGAGAAGCGCGATTTGCGGGCTGACCTCGGTTTCTTGTGCTGCGGGTGTCTCTAGGGCTTTCTTCACTTTGACTGATCTCTTAATCATGCGCTCGAAATATCCCTGGCGGTATGGGTGTATTCGTGGAACCCATGTTGGCCAGTCTGTCCGCCTCTTCGTTGCTGGATCTTGCAATGTGCTTCAACTCGCATCCTTTGAAGCTTCCTTCGAGTAGATTATACATGTCGCGGTACGCGATCATGTTTTCGGCAACGGCATCGCACTCTTTCATTGTTTGTTGCACTATGAGATTAGAATCGCCGTAAAATCATCAACCGGGTAGCTCCACAAGCAATCGCCATCTTCATCCCGTGCAACAGTGCTTCATATTCTGCGTCGTTGTTCGATGCTGGATCATCTGGTGGAAAGTCTAGTCGCAGGACGTATTGCAGTTTGTCTCCACGAGAGAGATAAGAACGATTCCAGCTCCTGCTCCTTCGTTTCTTTTGGACCCGTCAAAGTACATGATCCAATTGCTTGTATACTCGGGTGGCCCGGGTGTTTGTAGCTCTGTCCATTCGCTGATGAATTCCCACGAGAACTTGGGATTTGACTGCGTTGCGTCCTGCATAGGTGATATCCCAGGCGCCCAACTCGATGCTCCACTTCGCTATTCTTCCGGATGCCATAGGGTTGTTCATGATTGTCCCGAGTGACGCATCATTAACCACTGTAATGGCGTGCTCTTGGAAGTAATGTTTGAGTTTTCGGGCTGTGAGGACAACTCCATATGCAAGCTTCTGGTAATGAGGATATCGCTGCTTGCATGGCGAGAGCACTTCGCTGATGTAATATATTGGGCGCTGGACTCCGTATGCCTTGCCATCTTCAGGTCGTTCGACTACGATTGCAGTACTGATGACCTGGTTGTGGCGGCTAAATAGAGAAGAAGTGGCTCCCTTTCTTGTGGTGTTGCGAGAATGCGCCTGCTTTGCAGCGACCGTTTCAAGTCTGCGAATGCTTGTTTGGCTTCGGGTGTCCATTCGAATTTGTCCGTCTTCTTCAGTAGCTTGTAGAAGGGTAACGCCTGCTCTCCCAATCGTGCGATGAACCTGCTTAGGGCGGCCAATCGCCCTGCGAGCTGCTGGACTCCGCGTAGATTGGTAGGCTCCTTCATGGTGAGGATGGCTTGTATTTCTCCGGATTGGCCTCAATGCCTCTGGCGGATACCAGGTATCCTAGGAGTTTTCCTGCGGGGACGCCGAAAACGCATTTTGTCGGATTGAGCTTGATCCGATATGCATTAAGGGCGTCAAATGTTTCTTTAATATCTTCGAGGAGTGTGTCCTCTACTCGAGTTTTGATGACGATGTCGTCGACATATACTTGTACGTTCTTGCCAATGAGATTGGCAAGGCATCTCTGCATGCAACGTTGATATGTTGCGCCTGCGTTCTTCAGCCCGAAGGGCATTGTCGTGTAGCAGTATACACCGTGTGGTGTGATGAATGCCGGCTTCTCTCGTCTTCCTTTTTCATTCGGATCTGGTTGTATCCCGAGTAGGCGTCCAGGAAGGAGAGACGTTGGCAACCTGCTGTGGAATCCACGATCTGGTCGATTCGTGGTAGAGGAAAGTTGTCCTTGGGGCAGTGCTTGTTCAGTGACGTGTAGTCGATGCACACCCGAAGGATATCCGTGTTCTTCTTGGGGACCAACACCGGATTTGCTAACCAGGTGGATATCTTGATCTCCCTAATGAAATTTGCGGCTAGCAGCCTATTTACTTCTTCTCCCAGCGCCTTTTGCTTGGGTTCTGAAAATCGTCGAGTCGTCTGTTTGATGGGCTTGGCGTTAGGAAAGACTTCGAGTGAGTGCTCGGCAAACTCCCTGGGTATACCTGGCATATCTGAGGGCTGCCAGGCGAAAATCTCCCAGTACTCACGGAGGAGTTTGACGAGCGCGCTTTCCTATGCTGGCGAGAGGGTTGTGGAAACCATCGCGGTTTTGGCGGAATCCGTCGGGTGCACTTGGTGCTTGCGAGTGTCGCTGTTGGCGCTGAATTCCAGTTCAGGCGCGTTTTTCTTCGTGAGGGGCATGACGGAGTGATCCGTGGTTTTTGCCAGCTCTTGTAGTTCTTCTTGCATCCCGAAAGATTTCGCGATCTCATTAAATTCTATGTCACACTTATCCGATTTCTGGAAGTCCCCGTCAATGGTGATCACACCGTATTCGCCGGGTAGCTTGAGCTTCAAGTATGCGTAATGTGGTACGGCCATGAATCTGGCGAACGCTGTTCGACCAAGAATGGCGTGGTACTGTGAGGGCCAGTCGACGACTTCGAAGTCCAGGAATTCCCTTCTATAGTTGCGTGGGGAGCCCAGTACAACTTCAAGGTTGATTGTTCCGAGTGGACGTATTGCCTTGCCCGGAACTATCCCGTGGAAGGATGTTTCTGATTCCGTTAGGCCGTCCAGGTTTTTGTTCATTCGACGGAGTGTATCCGCGTAGATGATGTTGATGCCGCTGCCGCCGTCCATGAATACGCGGGCCAGGTCATAGTTGCCAATTTGAGCTTGAATGACAAGGGCGGCGTGTCCTGGTCGATAGACTCGTGGCGGGTGGTCTTCCTTCGAGAACGTGATTGGCTGCTCGGCCATCTTCAGGTACTCGGGCTTCGTTGGTGGCGTCTGCACTGCCATGCATATTTGTCTCGAGTTAGTTTTTTGAGCTCTGCGAGAGGGGCATACCTTCTGTATCATCCCGAGGAGTTGTCCGTGCAGAGTCGGGTATGTATTTGCTCCCGTGTTTTGTTGTTGTGGTGCTGGCAATGCGGCGAGTGCCATGTTTGGGTTGGCTGGTGGAGGTGGTGGCGGTGGTAGCTGGAATTGTTGTCCGCCTCCTGGTAGCGGTGGATAGTTTTGGGTGGAAGCGAATCTTTTCTTGGCGAGCGCGTCCGAGATTTCGATGAACTTTCGGCAATCCTTGAGAAGGTGTGTCGCCTTAGTCTTGCCCGTGCGCTTGTCTGTGAACAGATGTAGCGAGCAGTACGCATCGAGGTCTTCCTCGGGTGATTTTTCTTCTACCTTTGGTCTCCATTCGCGACTTCCACGACGACCGGAGTCGCGACTTCGCGTGAATTCTGCTGCCACTAGTTCTTCTCTATCCTCGTGGTCATATATTTTCTTCTCTTTCTTCGCCCATGACGGTCTTCGTCGTGTGTGGGCGATGATGTTCTTTCATTGCGTACCGCGTCTTCTCCATTGGCCCATTTTTCGGCTATGACCATGAGCTCCCCTATGGTTTTGGGTGCAGCTCTGCCGAGTTCTTCTCGAAACGCGGTTCTTCTTGCTCCTCTGGCGAAGGCCTCAATCGCCACTTCTTCAGAGATTGTCCCTGCGGTGTTCCTGAGTGTGTTCCACCGCTGGATGTATTCTCGCGTGGATTCGCCACTTTTCTGTTTGCAAGCTCGTAGTTCTTCGATTGTAGCTGGCCTTTTGTAGGTCGACTGGAAGTTTTTGCAGAAATCGCGATGCAGGTCGTCCCACGATGCGTAGCAAGATCGTGGTCTCCTCTCCAGCCAGCTGCGGGCCGCTCCGGCCAGGTGCAAATTGAGGTATTGCATGGCCGTGTTCTTGTTACCACGTTGGCATTTTACTGCCGTGAGGTAGTCGCTTAACCACTGAGAGGGCTCGAGTGAGCCATCGTATTTTGTCACCTCCGAGCTAAGCTTGAATCTCTTGGGTAGAGGTGCTTCGCGAATACTGCGAGCAAAGCAAAGTGCTCCGCAGGTTTCGTCGTCCGAAGACCCGGATGAGGAGCGCTCGCGATATCGTGAAGCCCTTGCTTTATCCACCTTCTTCTGGGCGAGATCGGATCGCGCGTCGTACCCGGACCGGTCGCGGTCGCTATCTTTTCTTGGTTCTTTACTTCGTTTTCTCGAGCGGCTGCTGTGGTGCCGCGAATCTTTGTCTCTCGGGCTGTCGTCGCTGCTGCTTCGGCTGTCGCCGCGGCGTCGAGCCTCTTTTCCTCGGCCGCGACGCGGCGATTTATCCTTTCTCGGAGAGGAGCTCCTGTGCCTGCGGGGCGTGTCTTTGTCTTTGTCCTTCTCCTGTCGCGCCTTCTCCAGTTGTTCCTTGCGATCGTGGGAGGCGAGTTTCGCGGCTGCCAGTCCTAGACCCTTGCGGATATGCTTGTATTGTTCCACCCGAGGATCGCTGTCCGTCGGCTGATTCATCTGCATGTAGGTTGCCGCGGCTAGAATTGCGGCGGCTGGAGTTTGCGGGTAGACGTTGCCATCGTCGTCAACCCTCATGAAAGAAGACGTGGTAGACCTGTTGGTCCCAGCCATAGATTCGTGGTCCCTTGTCGACGCTGCGGGTCCTTTTCCCCCGGGTCGGGTACCGACCGAAGGTGCAAGGGACAGCTCGGCTCGACGTAGGCTTGACTCATCCGCCGCTCTCCTGCGACGGGCTAGATCTGCTCGGGCGTCCTTGATGTTTGAGGCCGCTCTCACTAGGTGATAGTGGTAGGCGGTTAGGTCTTCCTGCGTGGCACCTGCTGCGGGTGGCTGACTCTTTCGCATGGATTCCTTGGCTCTTTTCCAGGCTTCCCGCGAGACGCCGATTAGATCGCGCTCGGTTGCGCTATATTCAGTTTCCGAGGGCTGTTCCGATCCTGCCATGCAGACTTGGGCCAGTCGTGGCCCGTGCGTCCTAGGCGCAGATCGGTAGGTTCTTCGCACCCGAGAGGGTTCCTCTGTCGAGAGTGCGTGGTAGTCGATCGTGTTGAAGCGGATGGACTCGCCGCTTTTCTCCATAGGGAAACGCGAGTTGACGGCTCCAGATTCGGGTTCAGATTCATCCGAGAAGTGGAGGATTCCGTCTCTGTTTGCCATGAAGTTGAAGCTTCCGAACGTCAGGGTGACGCTCTTCTCCAGATCCTCGAATACCGGGCGTGATTCCGGTGAGTGAGGTGTGACTATGACGGATCCGATCCGTACAGGATTGTTCGGAGCCGTAGTCGATGGTTTCCAACGGGAGTTGGATGTCGATGAAGCCGTAGATGCCGGTGATCCAGCACCCGCGATCCCCACGGTCGGCGCCAATTGTCGAAGCTCTAGCTCCGCAAATCTCTCAGGTGACCCTATCGGGTTTCGACTAGGAGATGTCATAGGCGCTGGTGAAATCGTCGGCTTGACAGGGAGGCGAGATTTACCCAGGTTCGGGGCCCTCGAAGAGGTAAAACCCTTACTCCTGCCTTCTGCTGATCTGTATTAGACAATTAGATCGATTACAGGGTGCTCGAATCGAGAGTAGATCTCGAGTTTCAAGGCTTTTGTGGTCGTGCGGTAATACTTGGTCCTCTCCTTGGGGGCTCTCCTGGCTTTATATAGATAGCCAGGTCTCGAGTCCAACCCGGAGAGGATACAAACCCTAGCTTGAGTCGGTTACAATCCCTAACTTAACCCGCAGGTTGACGCGGGTGGGCTTTTCATGGGCCTTCTAGAGTACTCCAAGGGCGCTTCCTGTCGGGCCTTGATCAGAAGGCTTGAGAGGGGGTGTCCTTACTCGCAGGGCCCAGGATCCATGCCTTCGTCACGGGGGACAACCCGTTTTATTTCTCTGTTTTCATTCAGTTTTCATTTGTTTTATTTGGTGTGCTTCCACCTGGGTGTTGTCTATTTCCTTAGCAACCCCGCTGTATCTTTTCTTTTATGTATTTGTTGAGCCAAGTAAGGACACTCGTGGAAAGTTGACACTATATTTTGGATTTCTGCGCAGGAAATACATTTATGCTGTCCACTGTTAATTCCGTTAAAAATCACAGAAACTTCAAAATGACCTCAGCTTTTTTGTGCTTAATCCTGAGTTATATAAGAAAATTTTCTTAGAATACCACGTTTTGATTTGAGCGACATAAGATATTTGAAAAAAATCGATCTTTACGTGTTGTTCTGTTTTGACAGATTTCTGCCATTTATCGCATTTGCATCTTAATCTCTTTCTTTTGGTGTTATTTTGAGAAAAAAGAGTTTTGAAAGAAGTTATGACAGTAGCTAATGTGTTTTTGAGTGTTATACTTGTGTTTAAAATAAACCATGTGGATTTATTATTTCGATTGCACTAACGTTGCTAATGAAGATTGTGAGAATTTGTATGTGAAGGAAGTTTTCAAGGGTCAAGAGAAGAGGATGATATGATGTGATCAAGAAGAGAAAAAAGCCTAAGCTTAGGGATTCCCTGGTGGTACATCCAAGCAAATTTTAAGAAGACTCAAGAGTCTAAGCTTGGGGATGCCCAAGGCATCCCCTTCTTCATCAACAAATTATCAGGTCACTTCTAGTGAAACTATATTTTTATTCGGTCGCATCTTATGTGCTTTACTTAGAGCGTCTTTTTTTCAGTTTGTTTTTGTTTTTTTTGCTTTAAGTTTGTTTTTTATTTTTAAATAATCTTGGTTGGACCCCAGCATTCTTTTATTGGAGAGTGACACACTCCGCTTTTTCATGAGAATACGTTGTATTCTTAGTCTCTGTCTAGCTGCTGCATTTATTCAGCTCCTGTTTTGCATGCATCTCTTATTAGAGCTGTTAGTTTTAGTAGCATTATGTGAGTACTCTCATGTTTTCTTGCTGTATCACGAAGAGTATTTTTGTCAAAGCATGTTTTGTATGGTGCTTGTTGGGAGAAAGAAGACTGCTGCTTGAAGTAGAATCTATAACAGTACTAGTAGAAGCTTGTATAGACTGTGGCTAGGACTTTTTCATGCCATGATAAATGTTATTTTAGTTTTAAATCCTTGTGGTTATTGAGTATCATGATTAGCCTCAAATAGCTGAGAGTGTTTAATATGTATTGAAATATTCATGAGTTGTTCTTGTCATAGTAAAGCATCAATATATGGTATTTTCTTTCGAATGTTTTATTTGGTTGACTTGGCGCATGATCACACCATGTTTATGACTACAAACCAGTCACTAGTAGCCTCCATGACCACTTAGTTTTTGAACTTGTGATACTTCTTATGTTTCAATTAATGATGCTTATGTCGCTATGCATGATTATGACTCTTATGCTCTCTTGATTTGTCGCTCCCAGTCTTTTGCTAGCCTCCACCTGTACTGAGTATAAGCTCTACTCGTGCATCCAAACTCCTTTAAACCAAAGTTTTTTCCATTGTGTACATCATACCTACCTACATGTGATATTTAACTGCCATTCCAAAGTAAATTGCTCATGTGTTATTTTTGAAACCTTTAAAATTACTCCTGCTTTATGTTCCTGTTTTTGCTCATGAGGACGTGAATAGAGAATCTTTATCTCACTTGTTGATTAGATTTCACACCCTGGACTAGTGGCTTCATCCGCTTATCCAAATTATAGAAGAGCTGGCAGCGGGGTGCCCAGTCCCAAATTAATACAAACAAATTATCTTCACTATTTTTGCCCGATTTATCAGTCAAAGCATAATTGTGTAAACAAAAGAGAAAGAGGGATGACCCTCTACACCAGTTGCATCCTTCACCATGGGAGCCGCTCTTGTGAATCTAGTTGGCTTGTGACGTACTGTATTTTCTGTTTACCATTTGTTGACATTAGCATACATCTCCCAAAATATAGACATTCCTCCACAAATGTCAAACTTTAATACCTCTGCTTAATAAAATAAAACCTCTAGCACATGAGTGATCCCTGCTTCCCTCTGCGAAGGGCCTTTCTTTTACTTTTATGTTGAGTCTCCATTTTCTAACTTTATGCACAGTTGAGAGAGCATTTTTGCCATTCTGAATTCTATGTGCATTTGTCCCATGAGCATCAATAATTACTTCATGATGTGATATTATTTGTTCTTAAATTATTTGTTCTAGTCTTCCTCTTGAACTTTGAAGGTGTCCTGGCATTTATGTTTTGCCCCACTCTTAAGGACTATCGAAATATCACTTTGTCATGCTTTCTCTATACCTGAAACAAAAGTTTACCTTTCTTTGCATTATTATTCATGATCCTTTATTTGAGTTACTCTTCGTGATGCAAAGTAATTGCTATGCTTTATTATTAAAGTTTTATTTATCATGTCTGTGTTTAAAGTTTTATGATCTCAGCGTGCTTATGCTTTTACATTAGATTGATCAAGTTTGTGTTAGTAGCATGTCACCTCAGAAATTATTGTTTTATCGTTTACCTACTCGAGGACGAGTAGGAACTAAGATTGGGGATGCTTGATACGTCATAAACGTATCCCTAATTTCTGATGCTCCATGTTGATATTATGGCAATTGCTACATGTTTTCTCCCTTCTTTATGTCATTTTATCAATTTCCCGGACTAACCTATTAACGAGATGCCACAGAGCCAGTTCTGTTGGGGGGATGATAACCCGACAGACCCATGTCCGGGACAAGACCCGGCTAAAGGGAAACCGCACGAGACCTTGCGCTGCGAAGTTGGGCCAGGTGTTATTAATGGGCCAGCAACTGCGCAGGAGACCCGGCCCAAGGGAAGAAAAGGTCTAGAAGGCCAAAGAGGCGGTGTAACCCTGTGATCCGTAACTTGGGAGTCATGGTAGGTAATTTAGGGCTATGTGTGGATCTCGAGTAGGATTCCGGATGTATCTTGTAAGG
This sequence comes from Alopecurus myosuroides, assembly GCA_028641055.1. Classification (NCBI taxonomy): domain Eukaryota; kingdom Viridiplantae; phylum Streptophyta; class Magnoliopsida; order Poales; family Poaceae; genus Alopecurus; species Alopecurus myosuroides. Next base: position 572,856,126 of record CM054057.1, read on the forward strand.
GAAGCCAAGTATTATATAAACCGGCCTCTAGGGCATAGAGACGAAGATTGAGAGAGATAGAAAGATTCAAGTATTCTAGGTATACGAGAGCAAGTCTTTGTAACCCTAGATTAGAGTTTCGGCGACATTGCAGCCCGAGACCCTAGATCACCAGTTAGTATGATTGCATCCGAGCTAAACCCTCTCCCAAACACTAGAGTCGATTCACCCCTAACTAAGTTACCCCTGGTAACGTCTGCCGTGATTATCCCGCGACAGTTGGCGCCCACCGTGGGGCCTGCATCCAAAGGTGTTTACATCACGGGAGAAGCTCGGGAAAGCATGAAGAACCTCGTCATCGGCGAGATCGTCACCAGCCCTGAAGGAGAGAATATCGTTGATGACTTTGGCTGGGGGCCAGAGTCGGATCAGCTGGAAACCGGATCTGTCATCACGATCGGCCGGGTCAACGTCTTTGTCGGCATGGTACGTGCGTCTGGTTTTATTTCAGACAATAATGAATATGAATCTGTGTCAGGAGACGCCACCTGTGCCCAATCGGATGGGGAAGAATCGGTAGGAACAACAGAGCCGGAGAAGGCACCCAACACAAAGAGGGAACAACCGGAGGAGCCGGTATGGACCCCACATGGCTGGGTCGTTGGAGAGGACGACACCGAGTCTATCTTGCACCTGCTTGAAGATCGGTATGAGGAAGATAGCTGCGAAGAGGAAGAATACGAATCTTCACCAAGCATTGCGCGCCGGGTCGCGGTCTACACAGCCCCTGCGATAAATCTCAATCAGGGTGATGTGTCGGCAGCCGCGGCTGGTGCGGCGCAAGCGCTGGCCCAGCAACAAGTGTCGATTAATGGAAACCCGGTTGTAGCCCGGGTCGATGGAGAGCCGGCCTCCGTTACCAGTGAAACAGGGGAAAGCGCTCAGTTCAGAAATATGTTCGGATTCAGGACGAACAGAACAGCTGGGGCAGGAACGTCACAACCACAGAACCCGGCTCTATTCAGCAACAATCTGATCTTGGATCCTACAGTATTAGCAATAGTGATAACTCCAGAAAACGCGGCGGCACGTGCCAGAGACCTAGATGTGGCCCGCCGAGCGTTGGAACAACAAAGGAGGGAAGTAGAAGCTGAGAGGCAGGGGATGGCCGTGCGCCAGCGCCAGTTGGAAGAGTTGGAAGATCGTATTCAAGATCAAACAACTAGGATATATAATCAGAGACATCAGACGAGGCTACCGGCGGCAGGTGGAAATCTACAGCCGACCGCGTTGTCATTACACCCCAAGACCAGCCGATCCCGGCTGTGAATCAGGGAACCGTGTATCAAGGGGCGACGCTCGGGGGACAGCCGGCTAATGTGCCAGCCGGGTTACCCGCGTTACCCGCCGGGGACACTAGAGGCAATACCGCGCCACCACCGTTGCGATTCCATACCCCACCGGGTCACTTCAATAATCCCATGGATAACGTGTACGCTGCGACTCTGGCGCTCGACCGTATTCCATTAGGAGAATCGCCTCAAGCGATTGAGACCCGGCGAGCTATAGAGATGTTACGCACCGCGGTGGCTTAGCAGGCTAATTACCCAGATAACAGAAGTGGTTTGCACGGGACACCATACCTCAGCCGGCAGCCCGGAAATACGAGGAATATTCAATCAAGCTCGGCGCGACGGAGGGCATAGCAGCAGCAAATGCCGCCTCCTCCTCGCAGGCCAGCAGCTCCGGCGGTCTCGGTGGTGCAGGCAATTGTCGACAGTTCTCGGGCGAGGCGTATGGCCGGGTCTGCGGCGCGAGGGCCAGCAGGTGGCATACCCCCTTCCGCGCCCGCCGAGTCTCATGTTTCACGCGCAAGTCCGGTACTGACAAACTTAGCTGGGCCCAAGTGCCTGTCAGATGCCATCAGAGCTGAACCATACCCGGATAAGTTTAAGGAACCGGGTAAAGTTGTCAATTATGAGCCAACCATGGATCCCGAGACTTGGTTGAGCAGTTATGAGATGGCTATGTCCGTTCGTAACGCTTCAGAAAAACTCCAAGCCAAGTTTATGTATCCTATGATGTCTGAAGGAGCAGCAAAACTATGGTTCAACAATTTTCCTGAAAGATCCATCAATTCGTGGAGCGAGTTAAAGTCGGCTTTTATCAAACATTTTCATGGAACTTGCAGAAAACTATACACAGTCGACGATTTGGATAGGTGTATCCAAAGAAAAGGAGAACCGGCACGCAGTTGGGTACGTCGGGTTATGGAGATACTTCACTCTTCCACTGATATTCAGTCAAAGGACGCGATACAAGCTATGGCAAAAACATGCAGATACACACCTTTGGTGCAAAAATTGGTGCGCATGAAATCCAGTAGGCACGTTTCGGAAATTACTATGGGGGAGTTGATGGATGCGTGCAACAAGCATGCCTCCACTGACACCACAGAAGAGGACATCGAGGAAAAGAAAGGAAAGGCTAATGTGAACAGTAACGGAAGACCCAGCAATGGGGCAGTGTCGGGTAACAATGGAGGTGGTAATGGGAACAACCAGCATAAACGTCTGTATGAGGGGAACTCCAAGCTAGTCGCCAATACAGAGGCCGGGTTTCCAAGGCCCAGAGTAGATGGAAACTTCAACGGAGGAGGAAATTATCAAGGACCACCACGGCCGGATAACCACATAGAAGCCTTCAAGACGCCTTGCCCACGTCATAGCAGAAATGGCAAGCCGGCTAATCATTCATTGGAGCAATGCGTGGACTTACAGAGATGGAAAAACGAGGAAATACAGAAGGCCCTGCGAGGCGCAGGCCGGGGAGGAGGGCAACGGACCACCCCCTGCAGGCAACGCAGGAGGCGGCAATCCGGGTAATAACCAGGGTGGTGCGGGTGGCTTTCAGGCTAATCCAAAGCAGTTAGGACAATATCATGTCCATACCACTGGGACCTCCAAAAGAGAGAGAAAGGTACTCAAGAGAGCGGTAAATTCGGTTTCCTCAGGCGTCCCAAGATACCTGAGATGGTCAGATCAAGAAGTAACATGGAGTAGGAGAGATCACCCGGAAGCAATAGAACATCCGGGTGTGTTAGCTTTGGTGGTAGCGCCGCAGGTCAATGGCTACGAACTGAAGAAAGTTTTGATGGATGGTGGAAGTAGCATCAACATCCTATACTAGGAGACCTTTTTACGTATGGGGCTCAAGGAGTCTCAATTGCAGAAAAGTTCCACAGTTTTCCACGGAATTGTGCCAGGACACTCGGCCTGCCCTGAGGGAAAAATAACACTGGAGGTCGCTTTTGGAGAATCGAAGGATAATTACAGGGTAGAGTGGCTCACATTCGAGGTGGTGAAGCTGCATAGTCCTTATCATGCGCTGTTCGGAAGGCCGGCTTACGCCAAATTCATGGCAAGGTCGTGTTATGTGTACCTACAGCTAAAGATCCCGGGTCCCAAACAAACCATCACTATACATGGGAACAGGGCTGTGGCAGCAGAGTGTGATGAGGGAGATGCGGCACTTGCAGAACAAGCTTGTGCGAAGGAAGAACTCAGGTATTACCGGTCTCAGGTAGACCCGGAAGGTAACAGCTTTGAAGAAACCAAACACGGATGACGAGAGAGCTAAGTTTAAAGCAGCCCAAGATACGAAGATGGTGGCTTTTGTTGAGGGCAACCCTTGCAAACAGTTTGCTATAGGTTCTAACCTAGATAATAAGGAGGAAGAGGCACTCATAAAGTTCATTCGCGAGAATCAGGATGTGTTTGCTTGGACACCTAGCGACATGCCAGGTATCCCGACTGAGCTCGCTGAGCATAGTTTGCATGTCGATCCCAAGTCACGGCCAGTGAAGCAAGGTTTGAGAAAAATGAACGAAGAAAGGAGGAAGGCTATAGGAGCAGAGGTGGTTCGGCTCCTAGCGGCCGGTTTGATCATGGAGGTCTTTCACCCTGACTGGTTGGCAAACCCGGTTTTAGTGTTGAAAAAGAATAATGAGTGGAGAATGTGCATAGATTACACGAGTCTCAACAAGCATTGCCCTAAATATCCATTTGTTCTTCCGAGAATAGACCAGATCATAGACGCAGTGGCGGGAAGTGACATGTTATGCTTCCTGGATGCATATTCCGGGTATCACCAGATAAAGCTCAAAAAGGAGGATTGGGAGAAAACATCATTCATAACCCCTTTTGGAGCCTTTTGCTACAAAACCATGACCTTTGGATTGAAGAATGCAGGTGCAACATACCAACGGTGTATTCAGAAGTGCTTTGAGGACCAGATTGGACGCAATGTCCACGCTTATGTTGATGATGTGGTGATCAAAACAAGGAAGGCAGAAACATTCATTGATGACCTAAAAGAGACATTCAAGAACCCGAGGAGGTACCAGATGAAGCTCAACCCAACAAAGTGCGTGTTTGGGGTTCCCGCGGGGAATTTACTTGGTTTCATCGTTTCTGAGCGAGGGATGAGGCTAACCCGGAAAAGATCAAAGCCATCCAGACCTTGAAAAAGCCGGAAGAGCTGAAACATGTTCAGAAGCTTACAGGATGTGTGGCAGCGTTAAGCCGGTTTATATCTCGGCTCGGAGAAAAAGCGATACCCCTATACCGACTCTTGAAGAAAACAGACAAGTTCACATGGGATCAAGAGGCGGACGAGGCATTTGAGGCTCTAAAAAAGCAGTTATCTGAGGCGCCGGTTTTGGCTGCGCCGGGTCATAAGGAGCCTATGTTGCTACATGTTGCAGCTGGGCCTCGGGAAGTTAGCGTAGTGGTTGTGGTTGAGCGCAAGGAGGATGGAAAGGATCACCCAGTGCAACGGCCGGTTTATTATGTGAGCGAGGTCTTATCAGAAGCAAAACAGCGGTATCCACATTGGCAGAAGTTGGTTTTCGGGGTATTCATGGCAAGTCGGAAATTGAAGCCGTACTTTCAAGAACACCCCATTACGGTGGTGAGTTCCATACCTATGGCGGATATCATAAGAAACTCGGACGCAACAGGAAGGGTAGCCAAGTGGGCCATCGAGATGGGAGACTATCACATCAACTACGAGCCCCGGTCTGTGATCAAGTCTCAGGCTTTGGTCGATTTCGTCAATGATTGGACTCAGACAAGCATGCCCTTAGTGGTGCCAAGTTCAGAATCCTGGGTGATGCATTTTGATGGTTCCAAGCAGTATGAAGGTTCAGGAGCTGGTGTGGTGCTCACATCGCCAAAAGGAGATAAGTTGAGTTATGTATTGCAAATTCACTTCGATTGCTCTAACAACGTAGCCGAGTATGCGGCCCTGTTGCATGGACTGCGAATAACAAAGGAGATGAATATCAAGCGTATAAGGTGCTACGGAGACTCCGATCTCGTGGTACAGCAAGTCTCAAGAACGTGGGATAGAAAGGATGCAACAATGGCAGCATACCGCAGGGAGGTGGGCAAGGTAGCCGGGTCTTTCTCCGGGTATCAGGTGGAGCATATCGATTGGCGAAAAAACGAGGCCGCAGACGCACTTTCGAGACTCGGCTCCCGTCGAGAGCCGGTCCCGCCTAACGTATTCTTGGATGAGTTATGGCGGCCCTCTGTTAAGACCGAGTCAGAAGAAGAAATAGCTAATCAAGACCCGGACTTGGAGTTTGTGGCCGCGGTGCGTGCTATCCCGGAGTGGACAGAGTCGTTCCTAGCATTCCTGTTACGGGGCGAGTTACCACAACAGGAAGTTTTATCCCGGCAAATCTTGAGACGAGCAAAGGGTTATTCTATCATTAACGGAGAGCTTTATAAGAGAAGCACGACAGGTGTCTTTCTACGCTGCGTAGCCCCAGAAGAAGGTCGTAAAATATTGAAGGAGATTCATGAAGGTGATTGTGGACACCATGCCTCCACGAGATCCCTTGTGGCTAAGGCATATCGGCACGGGTTCTTTTGGCTCACGGCTATAGCAGACGCAGAACGCTTGGTGGCAAGATGCGATGGATGTCAAAGGTACGCTCGGCAAACTCATGTGCCGGTATGGAGTTACGAACAATTCCCTTGACTTGGCCGTTCGCTGTTTGGGGTATGGACATGGTAGGCCCTTTCCACATGTCTCCATGCAAAAATACCGATCTACTGGTGGCTATTGACAAGTTTACAAAGTGGGTCGAGGTCATGCCTATTACAAATTGTGAGGCGGCCACAGCTGTGAAATTCTTGAAGAAGATCATACATCGATTTGGATACTCCCACAGCATAATAACAGACAATGGAACCAACATGTCCTTAGGAGAGATGGAGAAGTTTTGTGGAAATAATGGTATCCGGCTTGATGTGGCCTCGGTGGCTCATCCGCAAGCCAATGGGCAGGTGGAGAGAGCAAACCAGGAGTTACTTCGGGGATTGAAACCACGATTACGAGTCCCGTGTCTTCGAGCTGCTGGAGCATGGGTTGAGGAGTTACCCTCTGTGGTTTGGGGAATTAACACTACATCTAACAGATCTACTCAGATGACCCAATTTTTTATGGTTTATGGTGCAGAGGCGGTCCTTCCGAGTGATATCATCCACGACTCGCCACGAGTGGCGGCTTATGTTGAGGTGGAAAACGAGAAGACCCGGCAAGACGCCGTGGACATGTTAGAAGGACACAGGGAGCAAGCATTGGAGCGATCAGCCATATATCAACAGGACTTGAGGCGGTATCATAGTCGCCGAGTCAAAACCCGTGTTTTCCAGGAAGGAGACCTGGTGCTGCGCTTAGTACAATCCAAAGAAGGAAAGCACAAGCTATCTCCCCCATGGGAGGGTCCGTTCATTATAAGCCGGAATCTGCACAACGGATCGTACTACCTGATAGATGCTAGGGAAGAGTCGGATTCCACCAATGATACTGCTCATTCCACTTCATCTATGCAAGAGCGTGAAAGACCATGGAACGTCGCTCAGCTGCGCCCCTAGTACACTTAGTATATAGACTCGGTTTACAAGTTGTATTGCACGATGTAACAGGCAGCAGGTTTCAGACGCACTCTTTTCCTATCCAGGGTACCTAAGGGGACTGGAGTGTTTTTAATGAGGCGGCTTGCTGACCTAACCTTTTCATATCAATAAAGAGATGGTTAAATCATGATAATTCTTGCATTTCTTAAGTTTTGTCAACTTTTTGCATGTTCTATCTATGTTTTACCCTGCTTTATATCAGGTAAGTGTATTTAGGTAGTCATGTTTATCCAACTGTAAAAAATATAGTTTAATAATCTTAAAATTTGCATATCTTTTCCTTTTTATTGCATTCAAGTTATCTGTAAGCTGGTAGAGTTGAAAGCCTACTGTTGCATAGCATATATATCTATGTCTTGGGGGGCTGATTGCTTCAATAGCACAGTTATAATCTCAGACCCCAGCCATAATGCCATTAAGGTGTGAGGACTGATTACTTGCAATAAGTACAGTTGCAATCTCATAACCTGGACAATAGAGCCAACTTTTTCTTGGCCTTTCTTGCTTAAGCTTGATGTGACTCGCAACAAAGTGGCATGTTTTTCTAGCCTATAAATTCAATCAGTCATGATGCCCATGGGGACTTGCTTGACCCTGTTTTCATAGAGTTATAGCAACATTGAGTATCCACGCGAAAGCCGACTTACAACAAAGAGGGTCAAAAGGGTCATCCAAACCATAAGTTATGCAGAGTGAAGGAAATAGCCGGAAACTCATAATACATCAAGCATAACTTCAAAGCGTATAAAAGATAGTAGCATGGTTGAGGACTTGGAAAAACAAAAATGTTTTCTTAAGCCATCCATCCTCAGATCCAGCATCCGGGTCTTGGGGACTTGGGGACTTGAGAAAGAAAAAAGTTTTCTTAAGCCAAAAAAAAAACCACAGATCCAAAATCCGGGTCTTGGGGACTTGGAGGAAACTTCTTGTAACATCCCAAGTATGAAAACTACCCCATAGAATGTTTGATTTCCTGTTTAATTAAAGTATTGCATCATGTAATCATGTTGTTTGCATGGTTTCTTAATTGTTGCATTTGTTTTCCACTGTTTTCACAACTCAAATTCAAACCTTACTCAAACACTGTTTTCATACTTGTTCTGTTACAACTTTTGGAATAAAAATCACAAATAATAACAACCAATTGGTTCCATGTTTTTCCATAGTGATCACTTGGGAAAATAATGGGTTTAAATCAATTATTCATTTTCCAAACACAATTAAAAATTCAAATCAAAGCACCCAAAACAGAACCATTTTGAAATCATGTTGTTACCAAATCAAACCAACTCAATTTGCCTATTTTTTACCTAGGGGTTACCCTATGTTCAATATTGGTTTTAATAAAGATTATTAATATTAACCATTTCACCCAAAATTGGTTCAAATTTCAAAAAGCATTCAAACCTTTAACTTTTTGAAAATAAAAAGTACCAACTGGTTGTATTTGAACTAAGGAGCTTCTCCAAAAATTTTTCCAAATTTTTCCATTAATAAAACCTATTCTTTCCTTCCATTTTTGGATTTTAGCAAAAAAAAAAATAATAATAAAAAGAAAAGGAACACAGGAGAGGGAGCAGCCCATAACCAACCCAGCCCATCTAACCCGAGTTGGCCCAGTACCCCTCCACTCCTATCGCTGTCGTCTTCCCCGAGCTGAGGTCACGTTCTGTACGAACACCCTCTGAACCACCCGATCTCTTCCCTCCCTCGATGCGTCGCCGTACGAGCCCGGAGACCACTATATCTAACCTACTCCCTCTGCCCCCAACCCTAGGTCGCTGTCCCATCCGCCCCGCCGCCATTTTTTTTTCTTCCATCGCTTCCACCCTACCTCTGTTCTCTGAAACGCAAGATCACCACACCACCGTGAACCGCCACCGGCCTCCTCATCGCGTCGACTACCTGGTCACCTCGGGGAGCTCCTCTCCCCGGGAATGGACCCGCGCCGCCGTCCTGGACCGCCCCGTCCCCTCGCCTCGAGCTGGGATCGACCGAGGGCGCCGCGCCGTCGCCGGAAGGCCCCGCCGCTGCAGCGTCGACGTCCCCCTCGTCAGGCCTGCTGCTTCGACGACTGCGGATGGTAAGGCCTCCGCTCCTCCGTTTTCCCTCGCAGCAGGTGCCCGCACGCATGCCCTTCCTCGCGCACACACCAGGTGCACCGCAGCGGCAGCAGCGCCGGCCGGCGAGCAGCCGCTAGTCGCCGGAGGTCGTTGTTGTTCTGTCGCTCCAATCTTCAGTTTTGTCAGGCAAGTTAGCTGACGGAAAAAGAGACCTTAAACTCTTTCGCTATAGTTACCTGTCACGAAGCGCAGATCACCCCACTGGCAGAGCACCTGTGCACGCAAGCCAGCACCGGGATCGAATCCCACGGGAGGCTTTGCCTCCCCCTTTTTTGCTTCTGCGCGCGCCCCGCGTGGGACCCGCTCGTCAGCGGCCCTGGAGGCCACATCACCTCCTAGCCGCGCCACGCCAGCGCCTGCGTGGCAGTGGCCCGCACGGCAGCCACTGTGGGTACGCCAGCCCACGGTGCAGAACTTTTTTTTTTTCCTGTACCTTAATAAAATGGCAGAAAACAATGAATGTTTGAAAATTGCATAACTCCCAAATGATAAATCAAAATGCAACAAATCCTATATGTTTTCCACCCCAAATTTTATGCTCTAAATGTTTATCACAATTGTTTCACTGTTTGAACAAATGAAATTCAATATAATTTTGGCACTTTAATTAAATCATTCCAATTTGTAATAATTCATAACTAATTCATACTATTTCCAAATAATGCAAATAAAATATGTTTTCCATACCATTTTGAATATCCTATTCAAATATAAAATTTGTTTCATTGTTTGAATAATTAATTGCCAAATAATTTAAATCTTGTTTAATTCAATTAAAACTTGTTTAATATTGTTTAATCATGATTAAATACTCCTAAGTCCAATTTCAACATTTGAAACATGTAATCCAACTAAAATTTGATAACCTTTTCAAATATAAACTTGCTAATTGTTTTGAACACCTTAACTTGATGAAAACAACAATTACTTGTATGACATCATTAAGTAACCAATATTTTCCAAAACTTAATAAATGTTTTCTTAACTTGTTAACCATCATTCCATTGCATCTAATCTTGTTATCTTATTGTTTTCATCATGCATGCATCATGTTTAACCACTTACACTTGTTAATCAAATGTAGATCATTGCTTCCACCTTAACCATTTGCATCCATATGCAATTCACATTGCATATGGGTCCAATTAAACCGTGTTATCTTGTCAAGTAGTTTATTTTGATGCATCTATTAACTTGACATGCATCATCCATGATTGTGCACTATGCATGATATTGATTGTTTATCTTTCTGCATTGTTTTTTTGCTTCTTCCGGATATGCGACGACGTTGAGACCGACGATACTTACGACACCCCTTCTAAGGATCTAGCTCAGTACCAGGCTACTGGGTTTTGCAGGCAAGTTATCACTCACATGAACCATCGTGTTCCTTTCAACATTGATTACCGATACTTTCCGTTGTTCTTTTCTGCTAGCCTTAGTAGTAGTTGTTTCTGTTACGAACCCATCACATGAATCCCTTAACCTTGATATTGCCTCACCTCCACTCCTATCACCCCTTGGTTGAGCCAGTGTCTTACTAAGCATGCTTAGGTTGCTTTTGCTCGAGTCTGTTACCCGTTACTTGCTGTTACTATTTCTATTACGTTGTGGGGGCTCGATGTTTAATCAATCAATCATGTAATGTTACTATTAATAATAAATTTGATGATAAGGCACCGGCAGGAGGCCCTGTGTGGTTTTGAGGCCTGCTAGTGTCGACCCTAATAGGAAAAGGGTCTTGTCTACTGAATCCATGATGAGCGCACTACCCGCATTTGGAAGCGAGTATGGGCGCCCCCCTCAACTTGACCTGATTCGCATCTCGTCCAAATCGCCTCATTTAGTTCGTGTTTTCCATTTGCCGCATGCATGTTTTTGCGAGCCCAGCGCAGGGTGGACTTTTGTAGTCGCATATAGGGGGACACGTTCTTAGAGTGCTATGAGGGTCCTTTTTCTTCTGGGGCTCGATTAGCCCGCGCCCAAGGTTCTTTGGGCTTGATGCGAAGATGGTTGGTTGTGTTGAGTACCCCGCTTGGTGGAAGGGCCTTTCCATCTGGCGGGTTATTCATGAGTGTACGGCCAAATTGGTGCAACCCTGCAGGGATAATCTTCTCGAGAAGCCGTGTTTTCCGCGGTTATGGATTACTTGGTGAAAGTACTGGCTAACAAGTACTCAGGACAACTTAAACATAATGATCAAACATGTTACACCCCATGATTAATAACTTGACTAGTAATAGGCTTATTGACACAATAATTTGAACCATCATTATTACAACTGTGTGAGTTATCCTCGGATTGCTTCTTTGGATAAGGGGCGAGATCCAGGATGGGTTTTGTTTGCAGTTATCTTTCAGTTGGTTACAATCCTCGATCTTATCTCCTTTCTGTTAGCCGGAAGTGGTAGAATCTCTGTAGATGGTGAGTGCAGCCAGTTGCAGCATCTTTTATATCCCCTCTTTCCGTTGAACCCAAGGCATCTGTGCTTGGTGTTGACGGGTTACACTTTGGTGAACTGTGAGTCTTGCTTGCCAGTACGTTTATGTACTGACCCCTTTGGGGCTGTGGTTTCCGCAGACCTACGTTTCCGAGATCTACATGGTGGCAAATACGTGGAGTATGACGAGACTGCTGACGAGTAGATAGCGGACCCGGCAGGATCCGAGACTTCGTGGATGGGCTCCGTCTGTTTGTTTCCGGCCTCTTAGGCCTATTTGGTTCTTGTCTGTACTCAGACATGTTGAATGCTTCCGCTGTATTGTAATGATGTATTGTTGGGGCATGTGCCCTCTGAATGATTGTATTTGCTATCTCTGCTCTAATGAGAGCTATTTGCAACTTATTTCAATCTTTTGTGTCGTAGAGATCTATTGTGATATCACTGTTAAACGCCGTTGACGTACCTGTGTGTATGGTTTGAAGTACGTCGACGGAAGTGCCTTTGATCTCTAGTGGATAGTTTACATCGACGATGGAATAGCAGGGCTTGTGTTGTCGCGCATAAGCGCAGGCCTACCAGGAAGCTGGGACGTGGGAGCAGTTATGCCCCATAATCCAAGCATCTGCTATCCAGTTCGTACGGTGAGTATCCCCTAGAAGTCAGGGTGCGACACTTCTCACCGTCCCAAAAACAAGACTCGGCTTCTATCGCGAAAAGCATATAAAAGAAAAGTTGTGCCAACATAAGGTTGAAAAGTGCATATCAAATCGATTACCAGAAGGGCCATCAAAACCATAAGAGTTTAAACGTATTACAAACCAGAGGAATAGTATCAAAAGTGCACAGGCGCACTATCAAATAACAAGTGTAAAAGGCATATTACAATGCCTATTAGCCGAATGATTGTTTGCTGGTAAAAATGAGAACATTACTCGGCTGCTGTAGCCGAGTCATCAAGGGTGGTCTTGGCGGACGGGTCTTCAGTGTTCTCCTCCGTAGCTTTCCGTGCCTCCATGTCCGGGTCAACCGCGGAATCAGCGCGAGCTAGAGGAGGAACAACTGAAGTCGATGACGTTGGCACAGAACCGGCCTCGGCTATGTTCTTGGCGGCCTCTTCCTGGTATCGAGTCAATATATCAAAGGGAGCAGGGAATTCAGAGGGCACCCGCTTATCTTCAGCATTATATGGGGGGCTGAGCTTGTTTACGTCGAGCTTCTCGGCAATCAAGCTGGCCGAGTGACGGATCTGAGCATTGATGTCCTTGAGGTCCTTTCCTGTGAACTTCGAGCCATCAATATTAAACTCGGCAAATCCATTCACAAGCGTTGCCGGCTCAATCTTCGGATAATAAGCTTTGGCCAATGCAAGACCGCATATCACTCCAACTCGGCAGGCTGAGCGTTTCCAGATGTCAATCCAGGCAGGGATTGTCAAGTATGCTTCAAGCATATGTGTTACACCGCCATAAGTACCGGTCCACTTGACAGCTTCAAGGGCCCACTTTGTCCCTGCCGAGAATTGTCGGATGACAGTCTTGAGTATCTTCAGCTTTTTGAGATCATCGTGTTCCCCAGCAACTTCACCCGGACCTGCAGTACAAAAAGAGAAGCAAGATAGTGAGACCCGGGTCAAAAACCCTCTAACACGGGAAATCCGAGTGATAGTCGGCAATTTAGATGTGCTTTACCTATGATGGAACTATAAGTATCGGCAATGAAAGTTGAGAGTTTCTTCAAAAGCTCCTCAGCGGTATGGAGTCTCTTCTTGTACTTCTTGCACTGCTTGGAAAGCTCCTTAACGTTGGCCTCCAGGTCTTCACGGAGTTTTGTTTCAGCCTGCAGGAGTTCATTGGTCTTTGCCAACATTTCATCCGTCCGGGTAACATAAGCCTAAAAAAGACAAGGAAACATCAGTCGGCATTGAGATGAAATTGCATAAGAAATATTATATAGTTGCAAAGTACCGAGTAACTGTTGACAGTTCATTCGGAACTTGGGGACTAGGACGAGTATGTAAATAGTACTAGTTAAGCTAACCTGATGCTCAGCTGCCAGAGACTCGATAATATCCTCTTCAGTTGCTTTCAGGGAGCGGTACTCCTTTAGCAGTTTTTCAAATTCATGGCCGCTGAGAGTTGGCCTGGAAGAGCTGGCATTTTGATTACCCGATGGTGGGGTTGCCTCCTGTTTCCCTGTGTCGACTCTGGTCGCCTGGGTATTGGGAGCAGGAGCAGCCCTTTGCGTCCCAAGATACTCGACGTCGGGATCAGCCGACTGATGCGTGGGTGGAGGAGACTCGGTCCTGGGGATGGTCGTGTTATCCGGCTCTTGCTCTTCAACAGGTGGTGGCTTAGCGGCGCTCTCCGGGTCTTCCGTTGTCGGATCGTCGACAGGGGTTTCCACCGGATCGCTAAATGTGACCTTGGCACTAAGGAAAGAAAAACAAGAAGATTAGTGTGCTATAGAGGAAAAGTGTGTAAAGTGCAAAAGTATTGGCAAGTAAGGCATGTGAATTACCCGGCATTCACGACAAAGTCGCTGGGAAGATCATTACTAGACCCGGAAGACACTTATAAAGAATCGGAAAGTGAGACTCGAAGCTATCCGGCTAATGGATGATTTGGAGATGGATATTTTCGAGGAGTGTAGTCAGCACAAGTTGAAGGAGTACCGGCTTGGCGAGCAGGTGACATAGGGATCCCGGGGTTGAGGGGATCGTCACCCGGAGAAGTCCGGGTTGCCCGTCGCTTGGCTGGAGTTGTGTCCTTCAGAGATGATATAGTGGTTAGATATTTGTTAAGTTTGCACATACCGACATAGGAGTACGGCTCTGTGGTCATGGAGGAGTATGGCACCTTGAAAGTGACTCCTCTGGGCTTCCTTTTCTTGCCAACCTCAGCTTCCGGCTCTGCCTCACTCTACTCAGATTGAGAGCCATCCTTGTCAGCCGGTGCTGGTGATTGTGGTGTATTGTCGAAAATAGGAGAATTTTGATCTAATAGATTGACAAAGTATTTGTTTAGTAGTAACTCAGAATTACCTTCCTCACTGTCACTCGGCTCTTCATCCTCCGAGTTTTCAGAAGGGGGAGGGGTGAAAATCTTCCAAAACTCATCAGTTTCCTGGGTAAAAAACAGCAGAGACAAAAGTTAGTATATGTGAGTTAGAAAAATCAATCGGTGCAAAGGGATAAGTCGGTTCTTACTGGTGGAGCGAGGTTTGAGCGAGCGAAGGGGCTGAGCCCAGAAACGCTCTTGATGGTGTCCATCTTCTCAGCCAGGAATTTTTTCATGACCTTGTTGATATCCGCGGCCGGGTAGGACTTCTCCGAGTATCGGAGAGAGTCAGTCAGGTGGCCCGAGTAATCACAGATGAGCTTAGGACGGATGCTGTTTGGTTGGATCCTACAACTGATCCAGGTCTTGATGAGGTTTACCCCGCAGAGGCCATGGGCTGCTAAGACGGCTAATTTGTGGAGGAAAGGCTGGATGGATTGTCTGTCGGCTTGTAACATCCCAAGTATGAAAATACCACTAGAATGCTTTGTTCCTTGTTTTATTTCAAGCAATGCATCATGTCATCATCTCATTGCATTTGAATTATTGTTGTTTGCATTTGTTCTTAATCATTGCAATTGTTTTCCACTGTTTTCACAAATCAATTTCAAACCTTTTTCAAACATTGGTTTCATACTTGCTCTGTTACAACTCTTGAAATAAAAATAACAAATAAAAACAATCATTTTATTCCTTGCTTTTCACTTATTAAATTGTTGGTTTAATCAAACCATTATTCCATCAATAATTCCCAAACCATCTTTAAAATTCCAAACCAAGTTCAAATCAGTACCTATTTGAACCCATCAAAATTCACCACACATTTGTGATCTTAAAATCATTTTAAACCTAGGGGTAACCCTATCCAAATACATGTTTTTCTTAATGGTTTATTAAATATCAAAATCCCTCTAATTTGGTTTCAAATACAAAACCCCATTTTAAATTACAACTTTTGAAATCCAATCTTACAATGTGGTTTCTAATTAACTAAATAGCTTAACTAAATTTTTCTGGATATTTTAACCAAAACCTTATCTTTTTCTTCCCATTTTGTTTTCAGCAAAAAAAAATAGAAACAGAAAAATAAAATGCAGCTAACTACGCGCGCAGCAGCACCTAAGCTGGCCCAGGCCCACCTAAACCACCTAACGCGCACCAGCCAGCCCGCCTTAACGCACCGTACCGATTCGATTGCGCCAAGATTCGCGCCAGGCCTCTTTTCTCCTTCGTTCCGCTGTACGGCGGCCATCGGAGACGCCACCGCGACAGAAACGCCGCCGGCCGACAGCTTCCGTGTGTTTCCGCGCCTATAAGTACCTCCTTGGCACCTGGCGCTGTGCCCTAGCATCTAGGGTTCCTCGCACTCCGCGCCGCGCCGCCATCTCCTCCCTCCTCGACGATCTCCACCTCTCTGTATTTCCTTCCCGCCGGCGATCTCTGAACTCCGTCATGGCGCCGCCGCCTCCCACCCTATCGTAGCCACCTAAACCCTGGAACGAGACCGCCACCATCCCCTCTACCCTTTGGACACCAGAGCACGCAAGCAGAACCACCAGGAGCTCGCCGCCGTCCTCGACCACCGCGGCACCGCCGTCGTCATCCGCGCGTCTTCTCCAGGCCTGTGCTTCCTACGACAACGGTGGTGAGCCACCTTCTCTTCCTCCATCCCTGCCTTCCTTCTGCACCGTATCGCACGCATCCTCTACGGCCTCACCGGCGCAGCACCACAGTTTTCCTCGCCTGCGTTCGTATCTGCGTCAGTAGGTTCAGTCAGCGCAGCGCGCAAGTTTCAGTTTAACAGGGGGGAACACCTTAACCTCCCTGCGTCTGTACCTCTGTCAACTGACGGAGCACAGCGCAGATGGTACGCACCATCTGAACCTCGCGCGTGGTTGCGGGTTCAATCCCCCGCAAGCGCAACTTTTTGGTTATTTCTCCAACAGCGCGCGGCCCACCAGTCAGCCTCCCTCGGTGCCACGCGTACGCGCACACGCCACGCTGTCCGTAGGCCCACAGGGCAGTGCCTGGGGGTACGCTTCCAGTGCGTATCAAAAGAGATAAAAAGAAATCTGTTTTAAATTTCTATTTTCTTTTAAATAACAGATTTGAATATAAACTTCTAAATTCCATATCTTTTGTTTTATAAATCCAATAAACACAAACTTTATATGTATTCTGATCCAAATTTTATAATCTTTCCAATTATTCCATTTGTGTTCTGTTTTGAGTTTTCAAAATTCATTTAAATTCCAAATTTGAATAATTCACATGCAAATTGAAATAATTCATAACTAATTCATACTGTTTTCAAATAATTCAAATAAAATATGTTTTTCACACCTTTTGAATGTTCTATTCAAATATAATTTTTGTTTTCTGGTTTGAACAATTTAAATTGCCTAAACAATTTAAATCTTGTTTAATGCACTTAAAAACTGTTCAATATTGTTTAATTCATAACTAATTAATCCAAAGTCCAATTTAAAAATGTGAAACATGTAATCCAACTAAAATTTGATAAAATTTTCAAACATAAAATTTGTAAATTGTTTTGCACACCCTAACTTGATGAAAAAAATAATTGTTTGTGTACCATGTTTAAGTAACAAAATTCCAAACTTAATAAATGCTTTCCAAATTGTTAACTATCATTCCAATTGCATTTAAATTGTTGTGTTATTGTATTCATCATGCATGCATCATGATAACAACTAACACCTAATAAATAGTTGTAAATCATTTGTTCCAATTGTTTCAATGGATCCTTTTCCATATCCAACCCTTGCATATGGGTCCATTTAATTTGTGTTATCATGTTAGTCAGTTTATCTAGGTGCACCTATTAAATTGTCATGCATCATATTGACTGTGCACAATGCCATGAACATGATTGTTTACATTCCTGTTTTGTCTGTTTGCTTCTTCTCGGTAGACGACGACTACGTTGAGCCGACGATCCTTACGACACCACTACCAGGACCTAGCCCAGTACCCGGCTACTGAGCTGCCAGGAAAGTTATCACTCACATGAATCATCGAGTTCCTTTCCACACTTGTTGTCGATACTATCCTTTTGTCTACTATTGCTAGCCCTATGTATCGTTGCTTGTTCTCCGAACCTATCACATGATACCCTGAACCAAAGATATTGCCTCACCTCCATACCTACAGCCTTTGTTTGAGCCTTAGTATTATCTAGCATGCTTAGGGTTGCTTTTACTCGAGTCTGTTGTCGGTTACTGCTTTTGCTATCTTATTATTTGTACCGGGGGCTCGATGTTAATCAATCAATCCTGTTAATTGCTAATGGTAATAATAATTTGATGATAAGGCCCGGCAGGAGGCCCATGAGAGGTTTTGGAGCCTGCTAGTGTCGACCCTAATAGGAAAAGGGTCTTGTCTACTGATCCATGATGAGCGCACTACCCGCATGTGGGAAGCGAGTATGGGCGCCCCCTCAACTTGACCTGATTCGCATCTCGTCCAAATCATCTCATTTAGTTCGTGCTTTCTATTTGCCGCATGCATGTTTTTGCGAGCCCAGCGCAGGGTGGAATTTTTGTAGTCGGCATATAGGGGGACACGTTTTAGTGCTATGAGGGTCCATTTTCTTCTGGGCTCGATTAGCCGTGCGCCCAAGGTGCTTTGGGCTTGATGCGGAGAATGGTTGGTTGTGTAGAGTACCCCGCTTGGTGGGAGGCATCCCATCTAGCGGGTTATTCTTGCGTGTACGGCCAAATTGGTGCAACCCTGCAGGGATAATCTTCTCGAGAAGCCGTGTTTTCCGCGGTTATGGATTACTTGGTGAAAGTACTGGCTAACAAGTACTCAGGACAACTTCAACATAATGAACAATCATGTTTCACCCAATAATTAATAACTTGACTAGTAATAGGTTATTCACACAAATAACTTGATTCATCTTAATCCAACTGTGTGAGTTATCCTCGGGTTGCTTCTTTGGATAAGGGGCGAGATCCAGGATGGGTTTGGTTGACGTTATCCTTCAGTTGGTTACAATCCTCGATCTTATCTTTTCTGTTAGCCGGAACTTGTAGTTATCTTCTGTAGTTGGTTAGAGCAGCCAGCAGCAACTTTTCATATCACCCCTTTCTTCCGTTGATCCCAAGCATCTATGCTTGTGTTGACGGGTAACTCTTTGATGAACTGTGAGTCTTGCTTGCCAGTACTTGGATGTACTGACCCCGTTGGGGCTGTGGTTTACGCAGAGTACGACTACGACTACGATGCTTCTCAGGACGGCTACTTCGTGGAGTTTGACGAGACTGCACACGAGTAGTTAGCTGGACCAGGGCAGGATCCAGGACCTACGTGGATGGGCTTCGTCTTATTTATTTTCTCCGGCTTCTTAAGCCTGTTGGATTTTTCTGTACTCAGACCCCTTTGATTGCTTCCGCTGTTGTAATGGATGATATGTTGGGACATGTGTCCTCTGGATGATTGTATTTGCTATTTCTGCCTTAGTGAAGGCCAGCTGCAACTTTATTTCTATCTTTTGTGTCGTAGAGATAAGTTGTGATATCATTCGTTCAAAGCTGTTGACGTACAGTGCGTGCTTGTTATGAAGTACGTCGACAGTAGTGCCTGTGACTCCTAATGGATAGTTTACATCGACGGTGGAATAGTGGGGCTTGTTGTCGCGCATAAGCGCAGGCCTACCAGGAAGCTGGGACGTGGGAGCAGTTATGCCCCATAATCCAAGCACCTACTATCCAGTTCGTACGATGAGTATCCCTTAGAAGCCAGGGTGCGACAAATGGTATCAGAGCCTGTCTGCCTGTAGGATCCCTTTTACTGGTCGCAGTTGAGTCTAGAAACTATTTTGTAGCTATATAGGAAAAATGAAACGTGAGAGTAGGAATTCTGCCATTTTCTTCTTTCCCCACCCACCCACCCTTTTCTGGTAAGGAAGTGCAACGTTGTTTTCTGTTCTCACCTAAACTTTCAAGTTAGGATTTCACGTGTTTTGGGTTCTCCTTAGTACCTCAGGACTTTGGTCTCGTTTTCCCGATGTTGCTTCGATATCATGTTCTTTTCATCCTTTTCGTCCGTTGAACCTTGTTGTTGTTTTCCACATCCTTTTTCATCTACCGGAGTCTAATCAAAACCTTCCAAATCATCTGCAGATGGGTCTCAGCTACTACCCGCAGGTGGTTCGCATGACTCGCTGTGAGAGCACCGCCGGTTTTCCGGAGATGCTGAGAGACATGGTTACCTATCTGGGGTTCCGTTGGGCACCGGAGTACCAGGTCTACGAGCACCAGCGAGAGTTTGACCAGACTTGCTACCGGGCTATCGTCTACATTCTGTCGGATGATGGCAGGAGCATTGCACACCAGTACGAGGCAGTAGGGTCCACAGTGGATATGGCAGTGCAGCAGGCAGCGTATGTGAGTCTCACCGTCCTCCGTGCTGACTACTGGGGGTTTGATAAGTCCAGTTTTCGTCACATCCGTGGTTACATCACGGCAGCGGGAGTTCACTTCACTGTCCACCGCGACCTGCATACCTACGAGACTGATAGCTCCAGGCTGCAGACCACTGCACAGTTCGCTAGGCACAGTGATGCCGTTGCTTCCACACTTGCTCAGGAGTTGGCCTCAGTCAGGGAGCAGCTCCACCTTGCTTTGACTCGTCTGGCGACGTACACCACAGACTTCGTTGGAGACGAGCGCTTTGCGCGTTTCCAGCAGACACTGGGTTTTCCTCTGCCAGATGCTGGAGGTTACGAGCCGATCAGAGGCCCACTTCTCGACCTCGGAGCTGGTTACAGGGATTCCCCGCTATGGAGCACAGGGAGAGGACGCTTTCTACTTCACCACACCGAGAGTTGCTCTCAGAGCAGTTCCTATCTACATGGATCGTCGTGATACCTACTTCCGTGGGGTTCCTCCTCACCGTATCTCTCGTCGTACTACTCACCGCCGTCCTGCGTGATGAGCATGGGAGTACTGTTGTATCCATTACTAGCTGTCTCTAGTTTATCCTTTCGTTTTCGAACCATGTGTTGGTCTGTTGGATATTCTGATGTATTTGAACATGTGATGATGTACCTGTTGGTTATCTATTCATGCGTCGGAATAATCTATCTTTCGGTTACCAAGTCTATCCTTTTCTGTTGTTGTGCTAAAATGAATTTCTGTTCAGGATGCCTCCAACCAGGAACAACCCGCCTCCGCCACCACCAATGGGGGAACTGTTGGCTCAGATGACCCAAGTGGTGACACAGATGGCCCAGATCCAGGCTAACCAGCAACACAACCAGAATGCTCCAAGGGTCACCATCAAGGACTTCCTCAGCTTGGGCCCAAAAGCTTTCGTGGCAACACGTGAGCCCCTGGATGCTGATGACTGGATCCGTGACGTAGCAAGAGCTCTGGAGATTGCTCATGTTGCGGAAGAGGATAAGGTCAAGTATGCCACCTACCTACTGAAGGGTCAGGCAGCTACTTGGTGGGAGAACTACCAGACCATGAGAGCTGGCTTTCCTATCAACTGGGGATGTTTCAAGGATGCCTTCCTGAAGCACCACATCCCAGATGGTCTCATGGAAAGGATGCGTGAGGAATTCTGCTCTCTCAGACAGGGCAAGCTGGACGTCCTCGGCTACCAGAACGAGTTCAATCGTCTCGCTCGGTACGCTGGTGACGAAGTGTCCACCAAAAACAAGAAGATGGCAAGGTTCCGCCGAGGTTTTAACCCGGAACTGAAGTACGCTCTCACAAACATCAAGTGCAAGGACTTCGTGGAGCTCGTGAACACCGCGCTCAATGAGGAGAATGGGCGCAAGGCGTTCGAAGAGTCGCGCAAGCACTCGCGTGAGGGTGGTTCCTCCTCCAACATGACCACCCCTCCGCAGAAGCGCCGCATCTGGGTGCCAAATGGTGCTGTCACTCGGGCTCCAAATGCCCAAGCTTCTCCAGGCTTTGGTCCCCGCCCACCCAACCCATCTCAGATGCAGGGTCAGAGGTTTCCGATGGGGCAGCCAAGGCCGGGTCCTTCTCGTGTCGTCACTTGCTACAAGTGCAAGGATACTGGACACTATGCTGATAAGTGCACTCAGAAGCAGCTACCCCTACCTCCTCGCCCCAACACCAACCAGGCAATGGTTCGTGCTCCCCCGGCTAAAGCCTTCAACTCCAACAAGGCCTGTCGGGAGGAACGCGAGGGTGAACCATATCAAGGCCGACAAAGCTGAGGAAGCTGCTGACGTTCTCGGTATATTACCCGTAAACTCTATTCCAGCTAAAGTGTTGTTTGATACTGGAGCATCGCATTCCTTTGTGTCAAAGATTTTTGCAAAAGCATACAACCTAGTTCTGGTTCCGCTAAGCAATCAAATGACTGTTCACTCTCCGGGTCCGCAAATGTTGACTTCCAAGATAAGCATGGACAATGAGATCCTAATTGGAGGTCGCATATTCCTTGCTTTCATGTTGCTGGGAAATTCTGGCATTGATGTCATTCTGGGTATGGATTGGTTGAAGACCCACAAAGCTAAAATTGACTGTGCTCAAAGTCAATAACTCTCTCCCACACTTCAGGCCAGATAGTCTATTCTCCATATGGATCAAGTTCTGTTCAGCTGTTCAACCTCGATGCCAAACCCCTTCCTGCAATTGAAAATGTTCCGGTGGTTTGTGAGTTCCCTGACGTCTTTCCAGAAGAGTTGCCAGGGATGCCCCCGGATAGAGCAGTTGAGTTCGTGATCGAGCTTGAGCCAGGTACTGCTCCAATCTCTAAGCATCCATACAAGATAGCTCCTCCTGAACTTAAATTGTTGAAGGAGCAAATCGATATGTACATGGACAAAGGTTTCATTCAGCCTTCCTCCGCTTGGGGTTGCCCAACTCTGTTTGTTGCCAAGAAGGATCAAACAAAAAGACTCGTGGTTGACTATCGTCCTCTCAACGAGAAAACAATCAAGAACAAGTATCCACTTCCTCGTATCGATGATCTTTTTGATC
Source organism: Alopecurus myosuroides (assembly GCA_028641055.1). NCBI lineage: Eukaryota > Viridiplantae > Streptophyta > Magnoliopsida > Poales > Poaceae > Alopecurus > Alopecurus myosuroides. Next base: position 572,878,707 of record CM054057.1, read on the forward strand.
AACTTGCTGGAGCCTCAATATTTCAAAGTTGGACTTGAGGATGGGTTACCATCAGATAAAGATCAGAAAGGAAGATATTCCTAAGATAGCTTTCACTCGTTACGGTCTATATGAATACACCGTCATGTCCTTTGGTCTCACCAATGCCGGCAACGTTCTCAAGACTCATGAATTCTGTCTTCCATGAATACCTCGACAAGTTCGTTGTGGTATATCTTGATGACATTCTAGTCTACTCAAAATCCGAGGAAGAGCATGGAGAACACCTTCGTCTCACTCTCATGAAACTTCGCGAGCATCGTCTGTATGCCAAGTTTTCCAAATGTGAGTTCTGGATTCCAGAAGTTGCATATCTTGGTCATATCATCTCTGCCAAAGGCATTGCCATTGACCCTGAAAAGGTTAAGGCAATTGTTGACTGGAAACCCCTAAGACGGTGAAGCAAGTCAGAAGTTTTCTTGGCTTGGCTAGCTATTGCCGTCGTTTCGTCCAAACTTTTCCAAGATTGCCAAACCTCTCACTGATCTCACGAAGAAGGACAAAAAGTTCGTTTGGACTCCACAATGTGATGAGAGTTTCAACCTCCTGAAAACTAAACTCACTTCCACACCTGTTCTAGTTGGCCCAGATACCACCAAACCTTTCCAGATATTCTGTGATGCATCTCTCCAAGGCCTAGGAGCAGTTCTTATGCAAGAACGTCAAGTTGTCGCTTATGCTTCACGTCAGTTGAACCCACATGAGCAAACTATCCCACTCATGATCTTGAACTTGCAGCAGTTGTGTTTGCCCTCAAGAAATGGAGACAATACTTGTTGGGTAACAAAACTGAAATCTTTTCCGATCAGAGTCTGAAATACATCTTCACTCAGCCAGATCTGAACCTCAGGCAAAGGAGATGGATTGAGAAGATTAAAGACTTTGATCTCACCATTTCTTACACTCCAGGCAAGGCTAATGTTATGGCCGATGCTCTCAGTCGCAAATCCTATTGCAATAATCTCATGATCATGGAAAGCCAACCTCCACTTCATGAAGAATTCCAGAAGCTGAACCTTGGTCTTGTTCCTGAAGGATACCTTGCTAGCTTGACAGCCAGCCCAACTCTCGAGGACAAGATTCGTTCTGAACAACTTCTGATAATGAAATCAAGAAGATGGTAGAGCAAATCAAGGAAGGCAATGATAAATTCAAGTCCTTCTCAATTGATGACAAGGGAACTGTGTTCTTCGAAGGACGCATTGCAGTCCCTCAGATTCAAAGTCTCAAGGATATCATTCTCAAGGAGGCTCATGAAACTCCTCTCTCTATTCACCCTGGAAGTACAAAGATGTACCAGGATCTCAAGACTCTGTATTGGTGGCCTGGCATGAAACGTGAAATTGCTCAATACGTTTCTGAATGCGACGTTTGTCAACGTGTTAAGGCAGTCCATCAGAAGACAGCAGGTCTACTACAACCTCTGAAAATTCCTGAGTGGAAGTGGGACATGATTGAAATGGACTTCGTTACTGGGTTTCCAAAGTCCAAAAAGGGCAACGATGCAATCTTCGTTGTTATCGATCGTCTCACTAAGGTTGCTCACTTCTATGCTGTAAAGGAAACTATCTCAGCTAGCCAGTTAGCAGAGCTCTACACAGCAAAGGTTGTTCCTCTTCATGGTGTTCCATTGGAAATAAGCTCAGACCGTGGAAGTATCTTCACTTCTCATTTCTGGAAAAGCTTTCAAGAAGCATTGGGCACCAAACTTCTGTTCAGCACAGCTTATCACCCTCAGTCTCAAGGGCAAGTCGAAAGAGTCAATCAGATTCTCGAGGATATGCTCAGAGCATGTGGTCTCCTTTGGCATGAAATGGGAGGATTGCCTTCCATATGTGAATTCTCCTACAACAACAGCTACCAGGCAAGCCTAGGCATGGCACCATTTGAGGCACTGTATGGTCGCAGATGCAGGAGTCCAATCAATTGGTCTGGAGCTGGTGAACGTTCACTTTTAGGCCCTGACATTGTTAAGGAAGCCGAGGAGAAAGTTCGTATCATTCGTGACAATCTCAGGATTGCTCAGTCTCGACAGAAGAGCTATTATGATAGCAAACACAGGGATATGGTCTATGCACCTGGTGATAAGGCATATCTCCGTGTAACTCCCCTCAGAGGCACTCATCGTTTTGGTGTGAAAGGAAAGCTTGCACCAAGATACATTGGCCCTTTCAACATCCTCTCAAGACGTGCAGAGAATGCTTATCGTCTTGAACTTCCAGAAAAACTATCAAAAGTGCACGATGTGTTCCACGTGTCACAACTCAAGAAGTGTTTCAAAGATCCAGATCGTGCAGTTGATCATGATTCCATCGAACTGCAAGATGATCTCTCTTATGAGGAGCACCCTATTCGTATTCTCGATGAGACCGAGCGTAAGACTCGCAACAAGAGCACCAAGTTCTTGAAAGTGCAATGGTCGCATCATTCCGATAAAGAGGCAACGTGGGAGACCGAAGAGGATCTTCGCAAGAAGTATCAGGACCTTTTCACATCTCAGTAGGGAATCTCGGGGCGCGATTCCTTCAAGGGGGGGCGTTTTGTAACATCCCAAGTATGAAAATACCACTAGAATGCTTTGTTCCTTGTTTTATTTCAAGCAATGCATCATGTCATCATCTCATTGCATTTGAATTATTGTTGTTTGCATTTGTTCTTAATCATTGCAATTGTTTTCCACTGTTTTCACAAATCAATTTCAAACCTTTTTCAAACATTGGTTTCATACTTGCTCTGTTACAACTCTTGAAATAAAAATAACAAATAAAAACAATCATTTTATTCCTTGCTTTTCACTTATTAAATTGTTGGTTTAATCAAACCATTATTCCATCAATAATTCCCAAACCATCTTTAAAATTCCAAACCAAGTTCAAATCAGTACCTATTTGAACCCATCAAAATTCACCACACATTTGTGATCTTAAAATCATTTTAAACCTAGGGGTAACCCTATCCAAATACATGTTTTTCTTAATGGTTTATTAAATATCAAAATCCCTCTAATTTGGTTTCAAATACAAAACCCCATTTTAAATTACAACTTTTGAAATCCAATCTTACAATGTGGTTTCTAATTAACTAAATAGCTTAACTAAATTTTTCTGGAATTTATTTTAACCAAAACCTTATCTTTTTCTTCCCATTTTGTTTTCAGCAAAAAAAAATAGAAACAGAAAAATAAAATGCAGCTAACTACCGCGCGCAGCAGCACCTAAGCTGGCCCAGGCCCACCTAAACCACCTAACGCGCACCAGCCAGCCCGCCTTAACGCACCGTACCGATTCGATTGCGCCAAGATTCGCGCCAGGCCTCTTTTCTCCTTCGTTCCGCTGTACGGCGGCCATCGGAGACGCCACCGCGACAGAAACGCCGCCGGCCGACAGCTTCCGTGTGTTTCCGCGCCTATAAGTACCTCCTTGGCACCTGGCGTTGTGCCCTAGCATCTAGGGTTCCTCGCACTCCGCGCCGCGCCGCCATCTCCTCCCTCCTCGACGATCTCCACCTCTCTGTATTTCCTTCCCGCCGGCGATCTCTGAACTCCGTCATGGCGCCGCCGCCTCCCACCCTATCGTAGCCACCTAAACCCTGGAACGAGACCGCCACCATCCCCTCTACCCTTTGGACACCAGAGCACGCAAGCAGAACCACCAGGAGCTCGCCGCCGTCCTCGACCACCGCGGCACCGCCGTCGTCATCCGCGCGTCTTCTCCAGGCCTCTGCTTCCTACGACAACGGTGGTGAGCCACCTTCTCTTCCTCCATCCATGCCTTCCTTCTGCACCGTATCGCACGCATCCGCTACGGCCTCACCGGCGCAGCACCACAGTTTTCCTCGCCGACGTTCGTATCTGCGTCAGTAGGTTCAGTCAGCGCAACGCGCAAGTTTCAGTTTAACAGGGGGGAACACCTTAACCTCCCTGCGTCTGTACCTCTGTCAACTGACGGAGCACAGCGCAGATGGTACGCACCATCTGAACCTCGCGCGTGGTTGCGGGTTCGATCCCCCGCAAGCGCAACTTTTTGGTTATTTCTCCAACAGCGCGCGGCCCACCAGTCAGCTCCCTCGGTGCCACGCGTACGCGCACACGCCACGCTGTCCGTAGGCCCAGGGCAGTGCCTGGGGGTACGCTTCCAGTGCGTATCAAAAGAGATAAAAAGAAATCTGTTTTAAATTTCTATTTTCTTTTAAATAACAGATTTGAATATAAACTTCTAAATTCCATATCTTTTGTTTTATAAATCCAATAAACACAAAATTTATATGTATTTTGATCCAAATTTTATAATCTTTGCAATTATTCCATTTGTGTTCTGTTTTGAGTTTTCAAAATTCATTTAAATTCCAAATTTGAATAATTCACATGCAAATTGAAATAATTCATAACTAATTCATACTGTTTTCAAATAATTCAAATAAAATATGTTTTTCACACCTTTTTGAATGTTCTATTCAAATATAATTTTTGTTTTCTGGTTTGAACAATTTAAATTGCCTAAACAATTTAAATCTTGTTTAATGCACTTAAAAACTGTTCAATATTGTTTAATTCATAACTAATTAATCCAAAGTCCAATTTCAAAATGTGAAACATGTAATCCAACTAAAATTTGATAAACTTTTCAAACATAAAATTTGTAAATTTTTTTGCACACCCTAACTTGATGAAAACAATAATTGTTTGTGTACCATGTTTAAGTAACAAAATTCCAAACTTAATAAATGCTTTCCAAATTGTTAACTATCATTCCAATTGCATTTAAATTGTTGTGTTATTGTATTCATCATGCATGCATCATGATAACAACTAACACCTAATAAATAGTTGTAAATCATTTGTTCCAATTGTTTCAATGGATCCTTTTCCATATGCAACCCTTGCATATGGGTCCATTTAATTTGTGCTATCATGTTAGTCAGTTTATCTAGGTGCACCTATTAAATTGTCATGCATCATATTGACTGTGCACAATGCCATGAACATGATTGTTTACATTCCTGTTTTGTCTGTTTGCTTCTTCTCGGTTAGACGACGACTACGTGAGACCGACGATTTACGACACCACTACCCAGGACCTAGCCCAGTACCCGGCTACTGAGCTGCCAGGCAAGTTATCACTCACATGAATCATCGAGTTCCTTTCCACACTTGTTGTCGATACTATCCTTTTGTCTACTATTGCTAGCCTATGTATCGTTGCTTGTTCTCCGAACCTATCACATGATACCCTGAACCAAAGATATTGCCTCACCTCCATACCTACAGCCTTTGTTTGAGCCTTAGTATTATCTAGCATGCTTAGGGTTGCTTTTACTCGAGTCTGTTGTCGGTTACTGCTTTTGCTATCTTATTATTTGTACCGGGGGCTCGATGTAATCAATCAATCCTGTTAATTGCTAATGGTAATAATAATTTGATGATAAGGCACCGGCAGGAGGCCCATGAGAGGTTTTGGAGCCTGCTAGTGTCGACCCTAATAGGAAAAGGGTCTTGTCTACTGATCCATGATGAGCGCACTACCCGCATGTGGGAAGCGAGGGGCGCCCCCCCTCAACTTGACCTGATTCGCATCTCGTCCAAATCATCTCATTTAGTTCGTGCTTTCTATTTGCCGCATGCATGTTTTTGCGAGCCCAGCGCAGGGTGGAATTTTTGTAGTCGGCATATAGGGGGACACGTTCTTAGAGTGCTATGAGGGTCCATTTTCTTCTGGGCTCGATTAGCCGTGCGCCCAAGGTGCTTTGGGCTTGATGCGGAGAATGGTTGGTTGTGTAGAGTACCCCGCTTGGTGGGAGGCATCCCATCTGGCGGGTTATTCTTGCGTGTACGGCCAAATTGGTGCAACCCTGCAGGGATAATCTTCTCGAGAAGCCGTGTTTTCCGCGGTTATGGATTACTTGGTGAAGTACTGGCTAACAAGTACTCAGGACAACTTCAACATAATGAACAATCATGTTTCACCCAATGATTAATAACTTGACTAGTAATAGGTTATTCACACAAATAACTTGATTCATCTTAATCCAACTGTGTGAGTTATCCTCGGGTTGCTTCTTTGGATAAGGGGCGAGATCCAGGATGGGTTTGGTTGACGTTATCCTTCAGTTGGTTACAATCCTCGATCTTATCTTTTCTGTTAGCCGGAACTTGTAGTTATCTTCTGTAGTTGGTTAGAGCAGCCAGCAACAACTTTTCATCACCCCTTTCTTCCGTTGATCCCAAGCATCTATGCTTGTGTTGACGGGTAACTCTTTGATGAATGTGAGTCTTGCTTGCCAGTACTTGGATGTACTGACCCCGTTGGGGCTGTGGTTTACGCAGAGTACGACTACGACTACGATGCTTCTCAGGACGGCTACTTCGTGGAGTTTGACGAGACTGCAGACGAGTAGTTAGCTGGACCAGGGCAGGATCCAGGACCTACGTGGATGGGCTTCGTCTTATTTATTTTCTCCGGCTTCTTAAGCCTGTTGGATTTGTCTGTACTCAGACCCCTTTGATTGCTTCCGCTGTTGTGGATGATATGTTGGGACATGTGTCCTCTGGATGATTGTATTTGCTATTTCTGCCTTAGTGAAGGCCAGCTGCAACTTTATTTCTATCTTTTGTGTCGTAGAGATAAGTTGTGATAATCATTCGTTCAAAGCTGTTGACGTACAGTGCGTGCTTGTTATGAAGTACGTCGACAGTAGTGCCTGTGACTCCTAATGGATAGTTTACATCGACGGTGGAATAGTGGGGCTTGTGTTGTCGTGCATAAGCGCAGGCCTACCAGGAAGCTGGGACGTGGGAGCAGTTATGCCCCATAATCCAAGCACCTACTATCCAGTTCGTACGATGAGTATCCCTTAGAAGCCAGGGTGCGACACGGCTTCCGAGGCAAAAGCGCTAAGGTTATCACTGAGGGAAAGATTATCCGTGGAAAAACCCGGCAAAGGCTTTTCGCCGGGTCTGGATGTGTCCTTGCAGTAGAAAAATGTTTTCTGCCAGTGCTTCATGTGGGAGTGAATACTGAGAGTCGGCATCAAGGATTTCTTGGGCCTCTGGATGGACACGCCCCCACAGACGAGGAGGGGTCCATCCGTGTTCTCACAGCAAGGTTTGCATTGAAAAAGTTCTAAAAACAAGGCAAGGTTTGGAGCGATGCAAAGATAGGCCTCACAGAGAACAATGAAGTGACAAATATTTAAGATTGAATTGGGGCCTATATCGAAAACCCGGAGTTTGTAATGATGGAGGATTTCACGGAAGAAAGGGTGACCCGGGGGACGGAAACCCCGGGTCACATGCTCCAGAAAGACAACAACTTCACCTGAGCCGAGCAAAGGCCGAGTCTCTTCTTCTGGTGCTCTCCAGGAGATCTCCGACTGTGCTGGGAGGACCCCAGACTCGGCTAGTTCCTCCAATTTTGCCTTGGTGACAGTCGACTTGGCCCAGTTGGCTGAGATCGACTGACCCGGTTTTTGCCCTTGGACTTGGGTGCGGCTTTCGGTGCCATTGAAATGGATCTAGAGAAAATCAAAAATTGTGAATAAAGCATGGAAGAAATGGAGGCAAGAAGAACGATGAACATGGATTCAAGATTAAGGGGAACAAATCTAGATCTATTAGAGCTTACCGGAAAACGGCGACGGGGAGAGGTCCGGCATGCTTAGCGTGCAGCGGTGGCCCGGTCCTTGGAGGTGACGGCGGCGCTCGTGCGTGCGGGCGGTCCGGGTCCGAGCTTGGATCTTGACCTTTAATGGCGCGGCTAGGTCCTCGGGGTGAAGTCCGGCGAGCACAGTGGCGCGGGATGGCGATGCGAAACGGGGGCCGGTAGTCAGGGTCAATGACGGGGGCGCGGGATGACGGGTTCACGTTTTGACCTCGAGGTCTTGGATACTAATGGCGAGCGGGAGGGAGAAGAAGAGGAATGGAGCGGTGGCCTTTGGGTTTAGGGTTTGCCCCGGGCACTATTTATAGGCGCGGTGGTGCCCTAGAAACCAAATGGTAACTTAGAGGAATTTGCGGAAGGATATCAACCGGCCCGCTAATAATGGGATAGGGATCTTGGGAAGTTATTGCGAAGTGGCCGGATTATTGATGGCTGCCGAAAGAGCCGGCCTCGAGACTGTCACTCGGACCAGCTTGTGGGAAAATGAGAGCCGGATTATAGAGCGTACGTCTGGAAAATTCATCCAAGGAATTAGAGTTTCGGCGACATTGCAGCCCGAGACCCTAGATCACAAGTTAATATGATTGCATCCGAGCTAAACCCTCTCCCAAACACTAGAGTCGATTCACCCCTAACTAAGTTACCCCTGGTAACGTCTGCCGTGATTATCCCGTGACAAGTTCCCTGTTTTCTGATGTTTTTTAGTTTCAGAAAAGTTGTTGTGGAAATATTCTCGGAATTGGAAAATTCGAAGCCCGGAAGTCCTATTTCCCCCGGAAGCATCCATAAGACCGAAGAGAAGCCGAAGAGGGGCAGCGGGGGGCCACACCATACGGTGGCGCGCCCCCTGGCCCCGCCAGCTATGGGTCTGGGCCCCCCCGGCCTCCACCGCCTTTGCCCTTTCGCCTATTTAAGCCCCCGGATGGAAAACCCTAAACACCTGATCAAAATCCCCAAAAAAGTTCCACAGCCGCAGTCACCGTCAACCCCAGATCAGGGGGGTTCTGAACCTGTCTCCGGCACCCTACCGGAGCGGAGATCATCACCGGAGGCTTCTAGATCACCATGCCTGCCTCCGGAGTGATGCGTGAGTAGTTCATCCTTGGACTACGGGTTCGTAGCTGTAGCTAGATGGTTGTCTTCTCCTCATATGCCTCCATATTTAGATCTCGTGAGCCGACTATCATGATCGAGATTGATCTTATGTAATTCTCTGTGATGTGTTTGCTGGGATCCGATGAATATTGACCTTATGCCAAGTTGATTATAGTCTTTATTTGCATATGTTATTTATGATCTTGCATGCTCTCTGTTGCTAGTGGTTATTCTGGCCAAGTAGTTGCTAGTGACTCCAAGAGGGAGTATTTATGCTCGATAGTGAGTTCATACCTCCTTGTTGCCTTGCTCGAGTGACAGAAACGTGAAGGGGGAGGATGTGTTGTTGCCATTAGGGAGAAAACAGCGGTGAGAGTGCTCGCGTGCATAATCATTACTTATATTACACACTTTGTTTAATGCAATTATCTGTTGCTTACAACTTAATACCTAAGGGGGTTCGGATGATAACCTGAGGGTGGATTATTAGTCATACATGCAGATGGATGTCGGTCTATCTATCTTGTTGTAATGCCCATACCAAATACCATAGTAATCTTCATGTCATATTGTGCACTACGGTGCAACCTCTATTTGTCAATTGCCCAGCTGTAATTTGTTCACCCAACATGCTATCTTTTATGGAGAGACACAACTAGTGAAACTATGAACCCCGGTCCATTTTCCACACTGTTAAACAAACCACAACAATTTAATGCTCTCTTTAGTTTCTGCAATCACACACTATTTTCCCACACTATACGTCTAATCTTTGTTTTCAGCAAGACCGGTGAGATTGACAACCTCACTGTACCGTTGGGGCAAAGTATTTTGGTTGTGTTGTGCGCAGGTTCCACGTTGTTGCTGACACTGGTGAAGCACCGTCACCACCATCAGTGACATCAACCTTCCGAAGATTCTCTTTCTCCTACTAGATTGATAACCCTTCTTGTTAACTAAGGGGAAAACTCCTACTGTTGTGCTCATCACACCCTCCTCTTGGGGTTCCCAACAAAGTGCATCAGTATACACTCATAGGCGTCGTGGTGATGGTTTGAAGTTGGACATCATGGATGTTGTGTGGAATGAAATGTATGTCTGTGATGAGGAGGAGAGTTCTAGTGTTTGATACTATGGTGACACGTCTTATTTCTCACTCTTGGTGCCATTCTCAGCAGCATGCTGCTCTCTTGGACAATGATCAAGGGCTCACTACTCACTGCGTCAACGAACTCCGCATAAAGAAACACTTGGCTCCTCTTCCCAGTGTTGATGATGATGCTGGTGACACTAATGGTACTATTGACTCTCACTTTGAGCTTGAGAGGAAGGAAAAGAAGCATGGATTTTACAAGTGGGTTTCTAAGACTCTGATAGTAGTAAGGATCCGCCAAGGAAGAGAGAGAGAGAGAGAGTCGCGTACCTTCCCATGAGGGGTCTTTTTAGGTCAATGCACCATAGCCGATAAAAGGAGAAATCTCTTAGGCTGGACGTGAGTACGCTCCTTCTGCTTCTTTGTTTCGACATTTGAAAACTTGCTTTCGGGTTAAGTGCAGAAAATCAATTCAATATTCCTGTCATTGAGGATCTATTAGATGAGCTACATGGTCCACAACTATTTTCCAAACTTGATTTGAGATCAGGTTATGATCAGATAAGAATGAGAAGATAAGATGAAACAACTTTTAGGACATATTTTTGTCAAACAAGGTGTTCCGTCGCCAGGCGAATATGGAAGATAAGGCCTATCGTGCTCATGTTCATAGAAAGAAGGAACATCAGCTGACTCGAGACCGCTTTGGTCATCTTGGTGTTCCTGTGTTTGCTGGGTCTGGGATAGGATCATGATGACCCACAAGTATAGGGGATCACAATAGTCTTCGAAGGAGGTAAAACCCAAATTTATTTATTCGACACAAGGGGAGCCAAAGAATACTTGTGAGCCTTAACAAGTGTGTTGTCAATTCACCTGCACCAGAAAGTACTTTTGTTCGCAGTGGTTTATCAGTAGTAACAGTTTTATAGTAGTAGCAGTAGTGAAATAATAGCAGCAGTGGAATGAAAACAGCAGCAGCAGTGTATGGATAAGATAGGGATGGATGAACGCGCGTTGTATGGATAAGATAGTTCATATAATGATCATGTCATGGGCATTGCAGATAAATATGATAAAGCATCCAAGCACTAAGTAACCATAGGCATGTGTTCCGTAAATAGTTGTACGTGCTCGCAATGATAACTTGCACAACATCTTTTGTCCTACCGGCCCGTTTTCAGCGGGGCCTCAAGGGAACTACTGGTAATTAAGGTGTTCCTTTTAATAGAACACCAGAGAAAAGCATTAACACTGCATGAACACATGTGATCCTCACATCACAACCATCCCCTCCGGTTGTCCCAATTTCTGTCACTTCGGGGCCTCGGGTTCCGGACAACAATGTGTGTGAACAACTTGCAGGTATGATCAAGAAAAAATAATTATCAGCGTGATTCAATAACATGTTCAGATATGAGATCATGGCACTCGGGCCCAAAGTGACAAGCATTAAGCATAACAAGTTGCAACAATATCAATAGCACTAATAGAGGATACTAGGCACTATGCCCTAACAATCACAACATTATTACATGAACGATCTCATCCAATCCCTACCATCCCCTTCAGCCTACAGTGGGGAATTACTCACACATGGATGGTCGATGGAGAGGCGTTGGTGATGACGATGGCGATGATCTCCTCCACTTCCCGTCCCGGCAGGGTGCCAGAGCAGGAACTTGTGATCCCCGAATCGAGGTTCGGGATGGCGGTGGAGCTACAGACTTCTTTTTGGAAAACTATCGAACCCCCTCGTGTTTTAGGGTTGAAGGCTATTTGTAGTCGAAAGGGGAGTCCGAGGGGGGCTCTAGGTGGCCCACACCCTATACTGGCGCTGCCAAGGGGGGGCGCCAGGAGGGTGTGGCCACCCTGTGGCTCTCCTCCTGGCCCCCTTCTGGCTCCCGGGGTCTTCCGGAGTGAAAACACCAATGGGGTCTTTTCTGGGCAATTTCCCGAAAGTTGATTTTTCTGCACAAAAACAAGGCACCAAAAATAATTCTGCTCAAAACAGCGTTAGTCCGTGTTAGTTGTATTCAAAACACACAAGCTTAGCTTGTTGCTTGTCCTCAAGCAATTCAGTGACAACTGAGTGCGATAAAATACTTTTACGAACAAATTTGTTTCATATGATGTAAACATACTCACTATATGATCAAATACTTAATTATGCTCATGATAAGATACATGCAAGATATTGTCACTTAATAGCTATGCAAACAATGAGGAGATAACAACATATTAATAATAAACAACATGAAGCATAACTATTTTCAAGATTGTAATATTCATAATAGGATCTGATAAAGTGGTATCTCGCTTGCCCTTAAGTGTGGGGCAAAACATAAATTCCAGGGCACCTCTGAAGTTCAAGGGAAGACAAGAAGTAAAGATATCAAAGATACAAGTATCAAAATTATACCACAAAGAACCGTACTTTGGGACAAACACATAACACTAAGGGCGTGTTCGGCAACGGCCCGGCTTTGCGAAATCCGTCGATCCGGCTACTGTTTGCCAAATCCTGCATCACTACTGGAGCGGAGAACGTTCGGTGAGGATCCTGGCTTCTCCTCGTTTCTTAATGGGCTGGAAGCCCATATGTCCCACCTAGCCCACACAAAACTCAGTTCAACTTGCCATCTGTTCCTTCCAATTGAGCCCGTTCGGAACACATTGGGGAAGACAAGGTCAAGGGAGCTGCTCGGGATGGAGTTGTGCGCTACGGGGCGGTCTGGGCAGCGGCGGCCAAATCTGCAGCCGGAGGAGATCGGGGACGAGGTGGTCGGACGACCTGCTGGAGGAGTTGAGCTCATCGGCCGGGCATCGATCCTGGGAGCTAGCGGGGGCGCGGAGAAAGCTGTGGCCATGGGAGTTCCTGGGGCGACGAAGCCGGCGAGTCAGGGAAAGCGCGCGGCCACGAAGCACTTGGAACAGCAGCCAGACTTGGGGTACGGCGGCGGGTGTGTAGGTCACGCAACAGCTCGTCGCTCCTCCTGCCTTGCTCTAGGCGGAGAAAAAACAGCGAAAATGTTTTCTTTGCCAACTTGGCGGTGGCAATTCTTCGTAATAAGTCGCTGCTCCGGGATTACCTGCTTCGCGAATCGGCGATTGAGGTACTCCGTGAATTGTACGTGGAAAATTCCCAGCTTCCCGGATCTGACTTCACGAATCTGACATGTTCGGCACTGCTCTGATCTGCTCCGCCCCGAATCTGGAAGCTAGAGAGTTGTCGAACACGCCCTAAGAATGTCCATTGTGCTCTCAAGAAAGTGCTCAAAGAATATGGCGGAGACTCAACATAAAAGTAAAAGAAAGGCCCTTCGCAGAGGGAAGCATAGATCACTCATGTGCTAGAGCTTTTTATTTTATTAAACAGAGGTATTGAAAACATTTTGAGAGAGGTGTATGCTTATGTCAAAGAATGGTAAACAAACAATACAGTACGTCACAAGCCAACTGGATTCACAAGAGCGGCTCCCATGTGAAGGACGCATCTGGGTAGAAGGTCATCCCTCTTTCTCTTTTGTTTACACAATTATGCTTTGACTGATAAATCAGGGGCAAAAAGAGTGAAGAGAATTTGTGTGTATTAATTTGGGGCTGGGCACCCCGCTGCCAGCTCTTCTATCATTTGGATAAGTGGATGAAGCCACTAGTCCAGGGAGTGAAATCCAATCAACAAGTGAGATAAAGATTCTCTATTTACGTCCTCATGAGCTAAAACAGGGGCACAAAACAGGAATAATTTTTAGCAGGTTTTAAAGGTAGCACATGAGCAATTTACTTGGAGTGGCAGTTAAATACCACATATAGGTAGGTATGGTGGACACATTTGGCAAACTTTGGTTTTTGGGAGTTGGATGCACGAGTAGAGCTCATACTCAGTACAGGTGAAGGCTAGCAAATAGACACGGAGCGACAATGAAGAGAGCAACAACTATCATAATCATGTTTGTGACAAAGTAAAATTAATTGAGGCATTAAATTGATACTAGAACTCTGAGGCAAAATAAATCATCGAGGCTTATTGACTTTTTGTTTTCAGTCTTAGCATGCGCGAGCATGTGCCAAGGAGATTCAAATGAAACAGTCAGAGGAGGCTACCACAATATCATGTCCTTCTACGAATAGAACAATGCGAGCAAATATTTATATGACATGTCATTTACCATTAATAAATTGCAACAAAACATGAGAGAGAATGAACTATTAAGCAGCCATTAAGTCACATATATCTTATACGAACAAACTAAGCATGATCACATATATGGATATATGTACAAAAATGATAGCAAGTAGAGTTCATACCAGCCTCTCACCACAACTTGAATTGTCGTAGATCGTCATTATTGCTCTTCACTTGTGGCTCGAATAATATATAATGAAAACCAAGCTCCATTGGAGTCACGGACGACTGTTGAACTCCGCAACAAACTTTACAAAACCAAAGAAGAACAACAAATATTTTTGGGTTTTTCAATTAAAGCAAGAACAGAAAGAGAACAAGCAAACAAAGCAAAACATTTTTGGATTTTTGAATAATAAACTGCAACTTAAAGAATAAAGCAAACCGAATAGATAAACTAAAGAAGCAAACAAAGAGAAACAACAGAAATATTTTTCGTCTTTCTGTGTTTTGGAAAACAATAAAAACAAAAGAAATGAAAGAAACGAAAACAAATAAAAGAAACAAAAAGAAGCGAAAACATGGATATACAAAGAACCGACCGAACATGATATATAAATGAGTGTGATGTCGGTATACCTCGCCCCAAGCTTAGGCTTTTAGCCTAAGTGGATATCAATCAAAGCGCGGGAATTATCCCACTGCGGTGGGTCATCCCTCGCGTGGTCGTACTCAGGCGCATAAGAGGAGGATGATGTAGCGGGCGCATAGTCATAGCCAGGGTGCTGGTATGGAATCCCCATGGCATCGTAGGGCTGGACGAAATCACCATCGTCCCCCTCGTCGGCATCCTCCCCTTGCTGAGGGTGATGCTTAAGATATGTGTCCATCTCACTCTCAGAAAGCTTCCATCCTTGCCTGTTATTAAGATTAAACAAAAGAGGTGCAGGCAAAAAATACTTCCCTAACAGTTTTAACAACTCCATCCGGATCGTTTGGAGAAACTTAGTTCAAAAGATAAATTATGCAAGTGAGCATGGGTAGAAAGAAACTTATGTTGAACCATGGAAACAAGATTAAGCCTCTCTATAGGAAACTGCAAGTCCAGGGGGTGTGGCTCTAAACCATGCAAAGCTAGCAAGCGCGAGGAAATAAGACCTCCACAAACTCCGCCTTTCTCATGGTTATGTGAGATACGGTAAGCAATCAAAGCGCCAAAGTTATAAGACCTATCACATCTTAAGGCAGCAGCAATAAATGCCAAATCATAGACATATAGTTTGCTGGAAGTTTTTCTAGCTAACACACATTTAGAAATAAAGTAGGCAAAGTATCGAATGCTAGGGAGTTGAATTTCACGAATTTTACCACTCTCCCCTGTGAAGCTTCTGCCTTGGAAAATCTCTCTATATAAATCCAGTAATGGTTTGGACTGCCCACTTATTTTCTCACAAGACCCCCACTCGGGTACCTTAATAGCTGCACAAAAACACTTAAAGGCAGACTCACAGCTTTATTGTAAATTTTATAATGGACCATTGGGTTAGTTGGGGACCATTTAAAACAAAAAATACTGCACCACAGACATAGTTAGTTTCACATATTGGATAGGCTCATCCTCAATGAAACGGTCCAAGCCTGCATTACGCACTAAAGTGTTAAAATCCTGCAGAATTCCTGTAACTTGCATAGATTCCTGACACAGATAAATTGATGGAAACACCCTCTCTTCGCGGTGCACGAGCATGACCTCATGCAACTCCAACTCCTGCTGGTTTAGTTGATAAGGATTGTGCTCCATCTCTGAAATTTTTCAATAATCATCATAAAAATTAATTCAAGCAACTATAAGGTGGAGACTACCATATGGACTTATATGAGAGCTAAATATACATCAAAACTGTATTATTTCTACTCAAATTAAGCATGCAAACTCACATAAGCTGTCACCTACTGTGGAAAAATACTCAAGAAATACTTCACTAAACAAAAATTCTACTTGGATCATCGGAGGAGTCACATACCAGAGATAAAACACACCAAATATCAACACATATGATGGGCTGGAGAAGGAGATCGAAAATCCAGAGGAAGAACACCAAGAACATGGGATCCAGGAAATGTTTTCAGTTTGGGAGGTGAGAGAGGAGACTTGGACAGTGGAGAGAGTAAGTGGAGGGCCAGGGGGGCCCATACCATGTGCTGGCGCCACCATGGGCTGGCCGCGCCACCCTGTGGTGTGCCTGACTGGTGGGTCCCCTGGGGCCTCCCATGTGGCTTTCTGCCTCATTTTTGACGTAAAAATTTATTATAATTTTTCTGAAATTTTTCGAGAAACTTTATTTTTGAGGTATTTCCAGAATTTTAATAATTAATAAAAACCAGAAAAACAAAGTGAAAACATGGAAAACAAAACCAAAACCAGCACTACAGAGGTTCTATGACACTTTAATGGAAGAATATCCAAAGAAAACAAAGGTGGTAGCGGTGAAAACAAAAGTACAGGTGGTGAAAACATACATAACTTCAGTAATCAGAGTGAAA
Organism: Alopecurus myosuroides; assembly: GCA_028641055.1. Taxonomy (NCBI): domain Eukaryota; kingdom Viridiplantae; phylum Streptophyta; class Magnoliopsida; order Poales; family Poaceae; genus Alopecurus; species Alopecurus myosuroides. The sequence goes on from CM054057.1 coordinate 572,895,262, forward strand.
ACATCAGGAAAACATGCATAAGAATGGTGGAAAACATGATTGTACTCAATCAATGTGATAACAGAATTAAACACGGTGAAAACATAATGGGGCAGGTGAAAACATAGTGAAAACATTGCGCATTTCATTTAAAATCATTTTGTTAACAAGGGTGATCAAGTCTTGCTACCAAAATAATTTTGTATGAAACAAAACTTTGTTTCTCACTAAATACTCATGTTACCTCAACCTTGATGGACATAGTCCAAATCATAATGATTTCATATTCTTTGGGTGGCTTTGGAATAGGACAATAAAATTCTCCAATCTTGATGGTCTCAATATTTTCAATGGAATTTAGACCATATTTTCTATCAATCTTCTTGGGAAAATAAACAGTGCGCTCTTTATCATTAACATTAAAAGTAACTTTTTTCCTTGATTGCAATCAATAACAGCCCCTGCAGTATCAATAAAAGGTCTCCCAAGAATAATAGACATATTATCATCTTCAGGCATTTCTAACACAACAAAGTCAGTTAATATCAGACAATTATTAGCAACTTGAACAGGAACATCCTCACATATACCCACAGGAATAGCAGGAGACTTATCATTCATTTGCAAAGATAAATCAATTGTTATCAATTTTTCTAGGGGAGTCTTTTATAGAGAGTAAAAGGCATGACACTAACTCCAGCTCCCAAATCACACAAAGCAGTTCTAACATAATTATTTTTAATAGAACAGGGAATAGTTGGTATACCAGGATCTCCAAGCTTCTCAGGAACCTTGCCATTAAAAGAGTAATTAGCAAGCATAGTGGAGATTTCCTCATTAGGAATCTTCCTTTTGTTAGAGACAATATCTTTCATATATTTTGCATAAGGAGGCAATTTAATAACATCAGTTAAAGGAATTTGTAAGAACAAAGGTTTCATCCATTCACAAAACTTGTTATAATGTTCTTCTTCCTTAGATTTGTGTTTCTTATCAGGAAAAGGTATTCGTTTTTGTACCCAAGGTTCTCTCTCATTACCATGTTTATTAGCAATGAAATCTTCCTTAGTGTACTTTGCACTTTTAGTTTGCTTTTCAGGTTCAGCTACAGGTTCTTCTTTATCAGAAGCATCATTATTTTCATGACCACTTTCAGTTTCAGCATCAGAGATAGATATACTATTAGGATCTTTAGCAAGTTCATAGGATTCTACAACACTTTTATGTTTCTTCTTGTTTTTCTTCTTAGTATGAATAACATCATTATTAGTTTGCTGAGAATCTTGTTCAATTCTTTTAGGATGTCCCTCGGGATATAAAGGATCTTGTGTAGCAATACCACTTCTAGTTCTTATTTCATAAGCATGTTTTTCTTTAGCAGCATTAATTAGCAAATCATTTTGCACTTTAGCAAGTTGATCAATTTGAGTTTGAACCATTTGAAAATGTTTAACAAGCATTTTAACATCATTAGAGGTTCTTTCTATAATACTATGCAAATTCTCAATAGCTCTAGAGTTTTCTATTAGGTGATTTCGCACTCTCATAATAAAATTATCTTGCTTGATAACATAATTATCAAATTCATCTAGACATTGATCAGGAGGTTTGTTCTAGGGAATATCTCTGCTATCAAAATATTGGAGAGAGTGTACCTCAATGGTGGATGAGTGAGGGATTGGCTTACATAATTCTTCTATAGGTGGAAGATTCTTCACATCTTCAGATTTAATACCCCTCTCTTTAAGAGATTTCTTGGCTTCTCTCATCACTTCATCATTTAATTCAATCATTCCCCTTTTCTTGGTGGTTGGTGTTGGTGTTGATACAGGAGTAGGAGTCGGCTCAGGCTCAACCATAGTCCAATCATCATGATTTTGGCTTATTTTAGCCATTAATTCCTCAGCTTCTTCTGGAGTTCTTTGCCTAAAAACACAACGAGCACAACTATCCAGGTATGTCCTAGATTCAACAGTTAGTCCATTATAGAAAATATCAAGAAGTTTATTATTTTCTAGCTTATGCCCAGGTGTAGCCCTAACTAAAGAACAGAACCTTGCCCAAGATACATGCAATTTCTCTTCTTCTAATTGCATGAAATTAAATATATTTTGTAAAGCAACATGTTGAGCACTAGCACGAAAATATTTCTGAAAGAAAGCATTAACCAAACCAATAGGACTATCAATAGATCCCGGAGACAAATTGTTAAACCAAGTTTTAGCTCCATCTTTTAATGAGAAAGGGAATATTTTAGCAACAAAGTAGCTACGTTTCTTAATATCATCAGAGAATAAACTACTCAAAGAGGAGAGCTCATTCATATGTTTCATAGCACTTTCATTTTCAGTACCACAAAAAGGTTCTTTCTCAACAATAGATATATAAGATAAATCAAGAGACAAATCATAATCCTTATCCCTAATATTAATGGGAGAAATGGCAAACTTAGCATCAGGATTAACACCACGAGTTTCAATAAGACTAATAAGAGCATCATTATCCTTCATAGCATACATTTCATCAATAAGATCATCATTAAGATCAATATAGGAATCATCAAAATCATCACTAGGATTCTCTGTAAGCTCAGGTGAAACAGCAGGGGTAATAGGATTTTTATCAGGAGTTTTAGTGTTTGCAATATTTGTATCTTTAGCAATAGTAGCATCTAAGAAAGGACCGAGAGAACCACTCTCATCAAGCACAGTAGAAGCATCATCAAAGGTATCAAAAGTATTTTCAGATTCATCAGAAGTAGCATGTGTAGCATGTGGTGGTGTAAGCAGCTTACTCATAACAGACGGTGAATCAAGAGCAACAGAGGTGTTCAGAGTTGTACCTTTTCTTGTAGTGGATGGTAATATAGGAAACTTTCCATCACAAGTCTTACCCATGATGAATGATGGCAGTAGATAATAATACCCTCCGGTGAGCTCGCAAATAAAGCTATGCTCTCCGGCAACGGCGCCAGAAAATAGTCTTGATGACCCACAATTATAGGGGATCACAACAGTCTTCGAGAGAAGTAAAACCCAAATCTATTGATTCGACACAAGGGGAGCCAAAGAATACTTGTGAGCCTTAACAAGTGAGTTGTCAATTTACCTACACCTGAAAGTACTTTTGTTCGCAGTGGTTTATCAGTAGTAACTTTTTTATAGTAGCAGCAGTAGTGAAATAATAGCACCAGTGGAATGAAAACAACAACATCAGTGTTTGAAGTAAACAGCAGGATTAAATACTGTAGGCATAGGGATGGATAAACGGGCGTTGCATGCAAAAGATAGTTCATATAATGATCAAGTCATGGGCATTGCAGATAAATATGATAAAGCATCCAAGCACTAAGTAACCATAGGAATGTGTTCCGTAAATAGTTGTACGTGCTCGCAATGAGAACTTGCACAACATCTTTGGTCCTACCAGCCCGTTTTCAGCGAGGCCTCAAGGGAACTACTGGTAATTAAGGTGTTCCTTTTAATAGAACACCGAAACAAAGCATTAACACTTCGTGAACACATGTGATCCTCACATCACAGCCATCCCCTCCGGTTGTCCCAATTTCTGTCACTTCGGGGCCTCGGGTTCCGGACAACAATGTGTGTGAACAACTTGCAGGTATGATCAAGAAACAATAATTATCATCGTGATTCAATAACACGTTCAGATCTGGGATCATGGCACTCGGGGCCAAAGTGACAAGCATTAAGCATAACAAGTTGTAACAATGTCAATAGCACTAATAGAGGATACTAGGCACTATGCCCTAACAATCATGACATTATTACATGAACGATCTCATCCAATCCCTACCATCCCCTTCATCCTACAGCGGGGAATTACTCACACATGGATGGGGAAACATGGATGGTCGATGGAGAGGCGTTGGTGATGACGATGGCGATGATCTCCTCCACTTTCCGTCTCGGCAGGGTGCCAGAACAGGAACTTCTGATCCCCGAATCGAGGTTCGGGATGGCGGCGGAGCTACGTACTTCTTTTTGGAAAACTATTGAACCCCCTCGTGTTTTTGGGTTGAAGACTATTTGTAGTCGAAAGGGGAGTCCGAGGGGGGCGCGCCAGGGGGGTGTGGCCACCCTGTGGCTCTCCTCCTGGCCCCCTTCTGTCTCCCGGGGTCTTCCGGAGTTAAAACACCAATGGGGTCTTTTCTGGGCAATTTCCCGAAAGTTGATTTTTCTGCATAAAAACAAGACACCAAAGTAATTTTGTTGAAAACAGCGTTAGTCCGTGTTAGTTGTATTCAAAACACACAAGTTTAGAGGAAAACAATAAGAAAAGTGTTCGGAAAAGGGGATACGTTTTCAACGTATCAGATCACTGGTTCAAAGGAGTGGAAGTACAACCCTGGTGGCACCTGGGTGGATGTCGATCTAGAGGATGTTGCCACCACTCCTTATTATTCATTGGCTCGTGGAGGTACTAATGATGAGGTTGAAGACATCAACACTGATGATGAAGCCAACATAATGAGCCATGCACGTGCCTCTAGCCCAAGCGAGTGATCTCCCAGGGTCGTTAGCATCGCCTCTCCCTCTTTGGTGTCTTGATACCAAAAGGGGAGAGAGTTCTATTAGGCTACGCATGGTTATTTGCATGGGTGTGTGATGTCTACGCACGCTTCTATTCTTGTAGACAGTGTTGGGCCTCCAAGTGCAAAGGTTTGTAGAACATCAACAAGTTTACGTTAAGTGTACCCAAGGTTTATCGAACTTAGGGAGGAAGAGATCAAAGGTATCCCTCTCAAGCAACCCTGAAACTACGATACAAGAAGTCTCTTGTGTCCCCAACACACCTAATACAATTTTCAGTTGTATAGGTGCACTAGTTCGACGAAGAGATAGTGAAATACAACTAATATGGATGATTATAAGTAGTAATTGCAATCTGAAATAAAAATGGCAGCAATCAAACATGTAGTAGAATTGGCTGAAAACGGTGTTTTAATGCTTAGAAACAAGGCCTAGGGATCATACTTTCACTGGTGGACACTCTCAACAATAATAACATAATTGAATGCATAAATATCATCTCTTCACTACGCTACTCTGAACCACTCTCCGGTCGAATAACGAACACCAATCCATGCGTAGGGTTGTAACAACACTCCTCAAGTCTGTATTTCCTCTCTAGGGCACCCCACGCTGTCACTATGAGCGCCCCAAATTAGTACTAAACAAACGCCACAATTTCATAGGGTCATCCAACACAAAATATAAATATCATGCTAAACCACACGATGCACACACTGTCACCTTTACACCATGATCAAAGTGTTTACGGAGATCTCATAACAAAACCACTTGAGTAGCATAACAGATGAAGAGTAACATCTACTTATTCAACTATATTACAAAGCTCATGATCACATAAACATCACACCATGGGAGAGAGAGATGAAACACATAGCTACCAGTAGAGCCCTCAGCCCCGGGGGAGAACTACTCCCTCCTCATCATAGGAGACAACAACGGCGATTAAGATGGCGGTGGAGTTGATGGACATGGCTTCGGGGGCACCTCCCCGTCCCGGCAGGGTGCCGGAACAGAGATTTCTGTCCCCCGAAACTTGTCGGCGGCGACGGAACTTTTCGTGGAAGGGGGCCGATATTTTTAGTGTTTATGGCTTGGGGGGAATAAATAGGAGAAATGGCGATGTCGGTGGGTGTCCAGGGGCCCACACCACCTAGTGGCGTGGCCAGGGGGGCCGCGCCACCCTGTGGCCCCCCTCCAGGTCTCCTCCGGACTCCGTGGACCCTCCAGGAATTCTAAGACTTCTGGGCTTCGAATCGTCCAATTCCGAGAATATTTCTAGAACAACTTTTCTGAAACTAAAAACAACAGAAAACAAGAACTAGCTTTGTGGCATCTTGTCAATAGGTTAGTCCCAGAAAATCCATAAAAATGACATAAAGCGTATAAGAAACATGTAGCATATAGTATGAAAACAACATGGAACATCAGAAATTATGGATACGTTTATGAAGTATGAGTGTGCTAAACTTGGTTGTTTCTTATGGTTGTTTTAAGTTGGAGCTTTGGATCTTTGTTTGTGATTTGAACCTTTATGTCTTATCTTATATGCTGTGGAAAGTTATATTTCTCGTTATATCATCACCTTGCTAGGATTCTAAAATCTAGGGGGAGCTTCATCTTAAATGGAAGGTAATTTTGCCTCACAAGAAAATCCATGAAATAACATCTTCCCGAAGAAATACTCCGCCTATATTTTACTATCTCTCTTAGTTGTGTTGTCATCAATCTCCAAAAAGTGAGAGATTGAAAGTGCATCGATCTCTCTAAATAGTTTTGGAGTTGATAACAACAGAATTAAGGTTCTAACATCACGTCTAAGTGCTTTCAGGAAATATCAAATTGACGCAAAAAAGAAGAGGTATCTGAGTTTAGCCAACGAGTTAAAACTTGCTGCAGCGGTAGTACCGGCCTTCCCAGAGGTAGTACTGCTACCTCCAGGAAGCGTTAGTACCGCGGGCGGTACCGCCAACTAGGAATTCGTCTCTGTTTGCAGCGGTACTGTCCTAGTAGTACCGCTGTTATTTGGTTTTAATTTTGAGCAAACTTCATCCGGCGGTAGTACCTCTTCCATCAGGAAAGCGGTACTAGGGCGGTAGTGGCCTAGTACTACTGCCAGCCACTTCGAGTTAAATATCAAGTGGGTGGCCAGCGGTAGTACCATGGATGCTACCGGTAGTACCGCTGCTGATACTTTGAAGTAATTCTCCGGTTGTACCTCCAGGCAACAGTGTGCAGTAAACCCTGATACCGCTGGGAACAAAAGTAGAGGTGGTACCGCTGGCACCAGCGGTAGTACCGCCAGGCTCAAAATGGCTCAAACACAGATCTGGGAAGGGAGTATAAATATCCTATCCCCTTCTTCCCCAAGAGATAGCTCGTCCAGCATTGAAGGCACCATTAATAGAGCTCACCAAAAGCTTGATTTCTCCCATCTCCTCCCACAGAACTCATTGATTCTTGGAGGAGTGAAGGAGAAGGCCCAGATCTACCTCTTCACCAAGTCGTTCTTCATTTCCCTCTCATTCACTTGAGGGATTCATGTCTAGGGTTTCCTTGTGGAAAACCTAGACTCCTTTGTTACTCACTTGTTTTTTGTAGCTGATTGTTGGTGTTCTTGGGAGCCCCAATTCAATTGTGGTTGTGTGCCTAAAGCTCATTATAAAGGCACCGATTTCCTCCTCGAAGGGAATCAATAGTGGAAGGTGAACTCGGCCTTTGTGGCGAAGTTCATCAGAGAATAGGGTGAGGCCTTTGTGGCTTTGGGCAGGCCTTCGTGCCAAAACTCACACCCCTCCAACGAGGCGTACTCCCCTCAAAAGGAGGAACTCGGGAATACATCCTTATCTCCACGTGATTCCTCTAGCGGTCCTTCTACCCTTTACGTTTACTTTGTGTTTGTATTTTGCTTTGTGTTGGTCTTGTTCTATAGGTAAATTCAGCTTAGTTGCATATATAGAGAATTTACCTTTGTGTCAAGCCTAAATCGAAAAGGAATTAAAATATGGAATTGGAACCCCCTCTAGGTGGCCATACTATCCTTTCATCGCCCAATAGAAAGTGTTTGCATTTTAATATGAATTAGAACCACTGATCAAGCAAAATTAATCGGTATTCCCACTCTATTATGGAGGCTAGGGTCCACACTTAGTTGCCACGTTTAGACCACTAACATACATGGGTTGAGTTTGGAACTCACCTGGTAGCCGGTTTATGACTTCCTAAAGTTAGGCATGGGCCCCATTCTTGGAATTGCTCTAGATATCCTCTTTAGCTACTAGGTCTATTTGATAGTTGAAGATCTCTGTTTATAGCCGGAATAAAAAATTAGTAGATATGTTCCTCGTAGAATGGAAATGTGTAGTCTGCATGACATATCAACGTCATCCTCTAGAGGCTCGCTGCTTCAATGGTGTCTGCTCATCTTATACCGGTATGAATCCATGTGTTTCATACCCTCGTTTTTTCCCTCTCCTGCCTGTGAGCGGAAGGAAGGATCTCAGTTTTGGAGATCTATCCAGACCATCAAACACGACATCTGGCTTGGGGCTTCCTTCTCCACAGTTGACGACAGAGACCCTATTTTGGCTGGATCCGTGGTTGGAGACGCGGCCACTACGGCACGAATTCCTAGAACTATTTGCAATCTGCTTGGATCTGGGGCTCCTTGTGGCGCGCGGGGGGGGGGGGGGCGGGTAGAAAATTGGGTTCCGCCGCACGTTCGACCCAGTGGAAGACATTAAGTGGGAAGTACTGTTAGTTGACCTCCCACACTACCTAGGGGACGTCCTGGATACGATTACGTGGGACATTGTCTCCTTCAGGCTGCTTCTCTGTTGGTTCGGCATATCGGGACCTGTTTAGAGGGTCCGTAGTTACTTGGTCCTCCCACCTGTGGAAGGCGACAATGCCGTTAAAGATTAGAATGTTCACCTCGCAATTGTTCCGGGACTGCCTCCCATCCGGTGTGTAGGTAGTCAAGCGGTTTGGACCTGGCGATGGTACTTGCCCGCTATGTGTAGTCCCAGAAAATATGAACCTTATCCCTTTTTTAGCCCAGCAGCTCGTTCTCTCTAGAGCTTTCTGGCTGAGGCTCTTGGATCTGAGTGGCAGGCCCATGACCTCGCTGAGTTTTTGGAAGTGCATACAAATCGTACTAGTAGGAGGAGGCGGATCTTATGGTTAATATTTGTCGAGATGACCTGGACACTTTAGACTATTCGTAACAAGATGGTTATCGAGCGTGTCTTTTTGAGATTGGCCTATGATTCCGTGTTTAAATTCTTTATTTTTTGCAGCAGTGGCACCCTCTCTGCAGACAGCGGGACAAGGAGCGGCTAGATAGCTTGATGGAAGACCTTATATGAGGGCGGCTCAGCGACTTTCTGCACCGTCCAGCCGCTAAGTTGTGCTCCTTGGGGAGTTGTATCGGTTACTTTCTCCATGTGCGTTTTGGGCTGTTGTGTGCTGTGGCCCCATCAGACTCTTTTATTTCTTTTGGTGTACTTGGTTCCGAACTATATGTATGACTGTGGTTGGTTTATTTATAAAGAGACGCTTAAAGCCTGTTTCGAGGAGGAATCCATGCATTTTTTAAAGTCTCTCGTTTGTAATGACTAGTACATTTAGCCATCAAGATGCAAGCACTTTGCGCCATGCTTTGATAAATTTTAAAACTTATGGTTTTGTATGTCCTGCCGTGACTAGGTTGCTATATTTCATGAATATGTTGAGCATTGCGAGTTGTCAAAATTATCCGGGTTTGGGGGCTTGATTCAGATCCAAAACAAAATTTAGCAAAGTGTGAGGGCCTCTTTGGATTAAAATATTTTCGTATGAATTTTGCAGAATTCCAATCCGCTAGATTTTTTTCATCATGAAACTCAAAATAATGGCAGCTCTAAAATATTTGTGCATTTCATTCCTACACCCCAATCACGTACGAATTTCACCATTCACTCTAATTTCTTTTTTACACTCATTCGCGCAGTGGCACTTTTCCTATGTTCCATCCAAATGACAATTCCTGATGTTTTACTCTATTTTATAATACTTGTTTTGAACCTACAATCCTGTTAAATTCCAGTTTATATCTATTCGTGTGTTTTCTAATTCTGTGATCGAAAGCAGCGCTGAGTTTTTGCCGTTTTCAAGTTGCCTTGGTGAAACGCATCCTAGATCTCTCCAGCCTAGTGACTCTAGCCTCTCTATGTTTTTTTTTTATATTGCTGATGCTGCTGTTGTTGTTGAGAAATGACTAGTTGTTTTATGGCAAAGGAATCTGTGGAAAAACAATCAAGGAGCTAGTACGTTGGATGGGCCATTGAAGCTGCTGGTAGCTAGCTGTTCCCTGTTGGGCTGGTCTCTCAATCACGCCGTTAGCTAGCTCCTGCCGTCATCTTGAGCGTCCATGCATAAACATCCGTCCTTTATTCCTACGTTTTCTCTTTTGTTGATATTTTCCGTCCGACTACTGTGAATCTTCTCATAAGCTTCAACCGTGTTTTTCTTCGCTACGTATGCGCGCGCGACCGCGAGATCGAAGAAAAAGCACGCACACACGTTGATTTCCAGACATTGCACGGCTACACATAGATAAATAACGATGAGCTGATGAAAATATAGAACTAACAGAAGGAATTTAACAATCCATCGACCGAGTGATCATAGGGAAAACTGTATTTGGCACACACACACTATATTCGTTAACAGGGCACATACGGCATATGAAACACACTTACACTAGCTGCATATATGCTAGCTGATGGGATCCTCTTCGTCCCGGAAATATATACAGTACATGCAAATCAAGTTTCGACGTCGAATATGTCTAAGGTGTATGTAATATCTAATACAGTATGTGAATTAATTTGTAGCCTGCTGCTTGATCCACGATCATTCTCCAGTGCAAAGTATAATAATCCTCAGGTAAGTGAGCTGCATCGCCGAGAGGAATCCTGCGACTATGGCCCTTGGTACTGCAAGAAACTACACAAAACATCGACAGTGTCAACACAAAACATGGCCCGTGAGAATGGCTAGCTACATGTCTGTCGTGGATCTTACCATGTACGGCTTTCCTCCCACGAATAATATCGCTCTCGATGCCACTTGGTAGTCGTGCACGCTGGCTCCCGTGATTACCTCCTTAATGGCCAATCTTTGTTACACGCAATAGCAAAACAACGATAAAATTAAGCAAAATCGAACCAACGGGGACACGAGATTTTAACGTGGAAAACGCTTCCAAGGAGGAAGAGAAAAAACCACGGGCGTCAGCCAGCAATACTTCACTATTTCGGGTGAGGTTACAATCGCGCCGGGATTTACAATGTATGGCTTATCCCGTGCGGCGGCTTACAAGAGGTATATAAAGGCGGTCCTGACCTAACTAGGTCGGTAACAGGTAATCCAACTCCGACTCGGTAACAACTCCGACTCGGTAACAATTCGTTGCGCCTCCGGCTCCACTCGTCAGAAGTTCAGCCTTTATCAGTATATACGAATATGAATTTGGATCACCATAAAATAACAATCTTGAGAATAAATAACCGAGAGGCTCTATAGTTAGTACTATGTGGTAGCAGATCATGTGTCACTGGAATGTTACTGATTGATTAATTAACTGAGTGGTGGCCGGTGTTACCCGAGTGTGAGCAGGGTGAGCAGCCAGGCCATGAGCCCGGTGTAGGCTGCCGCCGGCAAGCTCCCCTGGCTCCACGCCCGGACATGGTGGAGCCCCGGAAGCACCGCCGCGGCGCCGAACAGTCCGGCCACCGTCGCGAAGAGGTCGGCGAACCCGCTCGCCACAGTCCACGCCGGAATGATGTAGTATGCAGTATCAGCATCAGCATCAGCATCAGCTGATCCATCAGCTGCACAGCGCATGAAAGCCACGTTAACTGCATTACATACGCTTCACAAATTAATCAATCAAGCCGGAGAGTTAAGCTATTTGTACGTACATATAACGTAGCCGGCGTCGATCGCGTTGCTGATGAGCACGGCCCCGGTCGCCGCCAGGGTGAAGTACCCGGCGAAGTTCATCAGCAGAAGAAGGCGGGCCGCCTTGATCACCTCCGCGTTCGCCATGTGCCCGATCGGTCCCTCCTGCTACTGAGTAAGAATTAGAACGCCTTTGCTAATTTGTTTACTGACGACGCGTGGGCAGATAGACAGACACGGACGTATGTATACGCGAGCATGTGTACGGAGGATTGGTTCCATGCTTCTGTGCAACAGCCAAGAATCTTTGTACGTACATACAGTACGTGTGTTGGGTACGCTATCTCTTTCCCGGCCGGAAGGTTTCATGCATGCTTTGCGTACTGTTGCTTGTCAAACAGACAAACAGTATACCATGCAAAAAGAGATCTCTGTATCTCAGGTTACTTTCTCAAAGGATTGCTTGTGTAGAGTGTTAGATGTAATAGGTCTTTTCCTTTTACGTATACCGTATTAGTGTTGTATACGGATACCGACTCCTATTCTTTTCCTTGTACGGCATTGCCATCAATATATATAACACGCAACCCGTGTGGACTCAAGCACGGTTCCTGTCATTGTTATTGACATGGTATCAGAGCACCTTCTCCTAGACCTAGCTGCCGCCGACGCCGCCGCCTGGTAGCCGCCGTCGCCGCAAGCACAAAGACAACCCGTCGCCGAGATCCTCCTTTCCTCCACGGTGAAGGACAAACACAGCCCAAAAACCCCACACAAACATCGCCGCAGCCAGTTCCTTCCGATCGTTGCTGCTGCATCTACAAACCCTAGACACCGAAAACCCCAAAACCCTAGATCCTAGACACCGAAAACCCAAACCCTATGAACCATTAGCTCGTCGTCCTCAACATCTGCTCTGGCCCCTGCTCTTGGTAGCTCACCGACACAGCTGCTGACACGGAACAACTTCCTCTTATGGTAAGCCTTGATCGTTCCGGCGTTTCGAGGCACCAATGTGATGGGCCTTCTCGATGGCTCCGATCGGGCCCCTGCCATGACGGTTGAAGGCGAGCACTCCGAGAAGAAGAAGACCCAAGTCGAGAATCCCGCATATGTTGACTGGATTGCTCGAGATCAGCAGGTGCTGCGTTTTCTTCTGAATTCACTTTCACCCGAGATCTTGTCGCATGTTCTTGGCATGGACACTACTGCTGCTGCATGGGCTGCTGTCAACGCTATGTTCAAAACAGCGTCCCGTACCAAAGCTCAACGACACCAAGAAATTATCCATGACTGCTGATCAGTACTACACCAAGATGAAGGCTTTCGCTTCTGAACTTTCAACACTTGGAAAACCAGTTGGAGATGATGAACTACTGGGGTATCTCTTGCATGGTCTGGATAAGGTGGAATACAACTCTCTCATCACTTCTTTCAATGGAAATCCAAGCACCAATTTAGATGAATTCTATGAGCAACTTTGTGGTTATGCTATGCGCAATGGCGTGGAGGAAAACGGCATATTTGGGAACGTTTGGTTCCTCGGTAAGGGTAACAATAGCCTAGCTGGGCAAGGTCATGCGTTTGGTATGGAGCAGACAACTAGCTTTGCCAAGAAAATTAGCCAGCGCAAGCTAGAAAATCCTTGCACCGCTGGGCTAGCCAATTCGGCTCTCCTCCGACGGCAAGAAATGAAAAAAAGTTTTGTTTAACAGGTGCATTGGTAATAAATGAAGTAACCGCCTCTAGTTCGTGCACATCTTGGCTGGCAATGCTAGACATAGCAAATAAACTAAACGAGTAACCTTGCTTGGGTAGGCGATAGTCCAAATGAGCTCGTGTAGCCTAGCCTAGCTAAGCTAGGCGAGCTAATGATCCAAACACGCCCTTTGTCTCCTCCGCCAACCTAGCCCGCCGTGGCTATGCTCCTCATGGGCGCACGCCACCCCCACATGGGCGCACTCCACCTCCTCGAGGCTATGTTCCACGCGGTTATTCCCCTCCTCGTGGTCGTAGCCCTGATCACGTTGGCTCCTACCGTGGAGGTGGTGGTGGTGACCGCTACCGTGACAGAGATGATGACCGCTGGCGCCGTGAAGATCACCGAGATGATGATTGATACTGGCGCCGCAATGACCGTCAAGAGGATGATCGACGTGGTGATAGGAGGGATGAGCGTCGTGACAGGCGCAATGATGGTGGTGGACGTCGGCCAGATCGTACCCCCACCAAATATGTTGATATTGACTACCAGATTTGCAAGAAACATGGCCATCCTGCTAGTGAGTGCTGGTGGCGCTATGCTGATGATAAGAAGAAACAAGAGGAGGCAGAGAAGGAGGCACATCTTGCTGCTGCTCCATATGGTGTTGACACAAATTGGTATGCTGATTCTGGTGCCACCGACCATATCACTAGTGAACTGAACAAACTTCTCATCGCCAACAAGTACCATGGGCAAGACAAGGTCCGCACTGCTGAAGGCATAGGTATGAACATTAGTCACATTGGTAATTCAATATTGAGTACCCCTCATGCTTCTTTTGATCTTAAAAATATTCTTCATGTTCCAAACGCATCCAAGAATCTTCTACCCATTCATAAATTCACTCTTGATAATCATGTCTTTATTGAATTTCATCTTTTCTTATTTTTAATTAAGGATCAAGCAACTCGAAGAGTTCTGTTTAGAGGCCCTTGCTATGATGGTCTCTATCCCATGGTGCCCATGTTTCATGAGACCTCCAAGCATGCCTTCTTCACAATAAAGCCATCATCCTCTACATGGCATCGCCGTTTAGGACATCCTTCCTCGTTTGTGGTTCAACAAGTGCTTAGGAAAAATAAAATAGCTTACACCCCAGAGAGTACTCCATATATTTGTGATTCTTGTCAGTTAGCTAAGAGTCACCAGTTGCCATATCATGTATCCTCTAGTGTCTCCACTGCTCCCTTGGAGCAAGTATTCTCCGATGTATGGGGTCCTGCCCCTCTCTCTGTGGGAAAACATGCATATTATGCAAGCTTCATCGATGATTTCAGTAAATTTACTTGGATATATTTGCTTAAGAAACGTTCGGATGTTTATCAAGATTTTCTTAATTATCAACAATATGTTGAACGCAAGTTTGATAGAAAAATTATCACTATGCAAACTGATCGGGGAGGTGAGTATGAGAAATTAAATGGGTTCTTTCAAAAAGTTGGCATAACTCATCACGTCTCATGTCCTCATGCCCATCAACAGAACGGTTCTGTTGAGAGAAAACACCGTCACATAGTTGAAGTGGGATTAGCACTACTTGCTAATGCTTCCATACCACTAAAATATTGGGATGAAGCTTTGGTCACTGCCACTTTTCTCATCAACTTGCTTCCTAGTAAAGTTCTAGACTTTGACACCCCTACAGAACGTCTTCTTCATATCACACTGAATTATGATGCTCTTAGGACTTTTGGTTGTGCCTGTTGGCCAAATTTACGCCCTTATAACAAGCGTAAGCTTGCTTTTCGGTCAACAAGGTGTGTCTTTCTTGGATATAGTCATCTTCATAAGGGTGTCAAGTGTCCTGATGTATCTACTGGAAGAATCTATATATCTCGTGATGTTTTTTTTGATGAAAATGTTTTTCCATTAGCCTCCCTACATCCAAATGCCGGTGCTATTCTTAAACAACAAATCTTGCTTCTTCCATCATCTACACATTCTTCCAATGAGGGGGTACAAAATATTGATAACCATGAGTCTCCTATTGTGCCAATTTCTGATGTTGAACAGGTACAAGAAGCTTCAGAAACAAATTTTGATGAAAACGGAGCACAAAATAACCCAGGAAGTGATTTTTCAGCACAACAGGAAAATGACGAAAGTTGCACGGACTCTGATGCGGATCCTTCTGAATATTATCCTGACGCCCGCGATCCTGAGGGGCAGCACTCCGAGGAGGATTCGCCGACCCCGCGGTCTGGCCAATCGCGTCCCGAGGAGGAGCGTGGCCCTCACGCGCCGTGGTCCCCGCGGACCCCCACACCTGACGCAGCAGTGCGCGGTTCCCCACAGGCGCGTGGCCACCACACGCCTTTGGCCGCTGGGCGCCCGCCATCTGGCACTGGTCGCGCGGTCGACGGGGCGGACCCGCTCGTGTCTCCATCGCTTTCCTTTGGCGCGCGCTCCGTGGAAGATTCGCCCGGATCTTCTGTGGCTGTCGACGCTGCAGGGGGAAATGCTGCAGAAAATCAAAATCAAGAGATTTTAGAGGAAAATGAAAATGATAATGAGGACAATGGAGAAGAGGTTGAACATGAGCAGCATGAGCCTGTTGATCCTATTGTTGCTCATGACATTGGAGTTCGTACACGTCGTCAGAAAGGAATACGACAACCAAAGAAATTCACCGATGGTACTATTCCATATGGTAAAGGTATACGAAAATCAAGCACTAACAATATTATCAGATATAGTGTGTTCTCTTCCACAGGTGAACCGTGTACACTTATGGAAGCTCTTAGTGACCCCAAATGTCATCAAGCAATGCAAGAAGTGTATAATGCACTGATTGAGAATACGACGTGGCATCTTGTTCCTCCAAGCAGCAATAGAAATTTAATTGACTGTAAATGGGTATATCGTGTTAAGAACAAAGCAGATGGCTCCATTGATAGGTATAAAGCAAGGTTGGTTGCAAAAGGGTTCAAACAGCGATATGGTATTGATTATGAGGATACATTCAGTCCCGTGGTAAAAATTGCTACTATCAGAATTGTCCTGGCTCTCTCTGTTTCTCGTGGTTGGAGCTTACGGCAGCTAGATGTCAAGAACGCGTTTCTACATGGTGTTCTGGAGGAGGAAGTATACATGAGACAACCCCCAGGTTTTGAAAATCCACACGCTCCGCATCATATTTGCAAACTTGATAAGGCACTTTATGGATTGAAGCAAGCACCACGAGTATGGTACTCTAGACTCAGTTCAAAATTGAGTGAACTTGGTTTTCTTCCCTCCAAGGATGATACATCATTATTTCTTTATAACAAGGCAGGTATCATTATATATGTGCTTATCTATGTGGATGATATTATAGTAACGAGTTCGTCTAATGATGCTATTGACATTCTGCTTCGAGATATCAATGCTAACTTTTCTATTAAGGATCTAGGTGACTTGCATCTTGGTATTGAGGTTAAGAAGATATCAAATGGATTGATTCTTACACATGAGAAATATGCCATGGATTTGATAGCAAAAGTTGGTATGCGATATTGTAAGGCCACACCCACACCTCTATCTTCTACAGAACAGTTGTCTCGTACTGATGGAACAACAGTAAGTGATGAAGATAGTACTCAATATCGCAGCATTGTTGGAGGATTGCAATATCTCACACTGACATGTCCTGATTTATCTTACTCTGTGAACAAAGTCTGTCAGTTTCTTCATGCTCCCACTACATCACATTGGTCAGCTGTAAAGAGAATCCTCAGATATATACAGGACACATCAAAGGTGGGAACTACATTTGTTAAGTCTTCATCTATGCTTCTTAGTGCCTTCTCTGATGAAGATTGGGTAGGCTCTCTTGATGATAGGAGATCCACTGGTGGATTTGCTATATTTGTTGGGTCAAACCTGGTTTCTTGGAGTGCTAGGAAGCAAGCCACAGTGTCTAGGTCAAGTACTGAAGCTGAATACAAAGTCTTGGCAAATGCTACAGCTGAATTAATTTGGGTAGGAGTTCTCCTTGGTGAACTTGGTGTTAAGATGAAGGATAAGCCATGTCTTTGGTGTGACAACCTAGGTGCTACCTATTTGTCTGCCAATCCAGTACTTCATGCTCGTACCAAACATATTGAGATCGATTTTCATTTTGTTAGAGAACGGGTTGCCAATAATCTTTTGGACATCAAGTTTATCTCAAGTAAAGATCAAGTTGCAGATGGATTTACAAAGGAACTTCCTGTAAAACAGCTACATGAGTTTAAGCGTAATCTAAACCTTTCACAAGGTTCGGATTAAGGGGGAGTGTTAGATGTAATAGGTCTTTTCCTTTTAAATATACCGTATTAGTGTTGTATACGGATACCGACTCCTATTCCTTTTCCTTGTACGGCATTGCCACCAATATATATAACATGTAACCCGTGTGGACTCAAGCACGGTTCTTGTCATTGTTATTGACATAGATTTCACGGATTCTAGATAGTACCCATACACTTTTCAAAAGTAGAGTCACAAATACGAGAGCATTGATTTGACCCTGAGCTCACCTGCTCCTGGCTGTTTTCAAAATTCAAAAAAGTGTGAAACAAATTGGGGCCAAACATTTTTATAGTTTCGTGGCAAAATAACATTCTTAGTGCTCTGTATGAAAAAATAAAAGCAGTGCTCATTTTTGGCAAGAACATATCCCAAAACTGAGCGTTGTTATTATTTTATTTCTACAATCCACAAAAGTCATTTTGTCTCGAAACTTTACACGTATGTAAAACATTAGCATATGTTTGCTCCCTATTTTTTTCAGATTTTTTGGGTGTTTTCATATATTTTTAAAAAATTCAGAAACAAGCAGGAGCGGGTGAGCTCAGGAGTCAAATTGAATTTTCGAACAAGCTAGGCATAGTTTAGGCTCATTGCATGTGTAGAGTTTGGGCGCGAGGGGTGCATGGGTTCTAGATAGTACCCATATACTCTCTTGCAAAAGTAACAAAGAATACCTGACTGTCGTGGTGGTATCACGGCAGATGCCATAGGATGGCTAATTGTTTGGGGTCGATGGACGCTGGAGGTGCTCGGGGAGGGATCACGCAGCGAGTAGCCGCGTGTGGGATGAATCAATCACTGCAAAAAACAAGATCTACCCAGGTTCAGGGCCCTCGTGTGGAGGTAAAACCCCTACTCCTGCCTTTCTCTCTTTATATTTGTGTCTCACCGAGTAGCCACAGTACAGTTTTGGCCTACAGCCGAGTAGCCACCCTTCTCTCTACGTAAGGCGTAAGCTAGGTGTTCTCTCTCTAAAGATAAGACCCTCACACAGGAGGAGGCAGGGCACCTTATATACTGGTGCCCAGCCGGATACAGCCAAGAGGGAAAAGTACAAACAGATGCCGACATAGTGTGCACACTGCACACTTCCAGCTTCTCGCTGACAGCTTTGGCTTCCTAGTTTGTCTTGTGTGGAAAGTCGTTGTGCAAAACCAAGAAGACGATCTGTTATCACTGACACGGCCACAGGGTAGGCCCCCTAACCTGCACCGCCCTGCTGACACCATGACGCGGATAAGCACGCGCTCTGCAGATGAACAGTGCACCAGTACGGACCCAGGATACGCGGGATCCTGTGTCAGAACGGCTCCTTTGACTTCTGGCCCGAGTAGGAACCCGCCACCTCTACTCGGACCACTTCCTCTACTCGGAGGAGAATAACTTCCTTGATTCTTTCTCCTAGCCATCAGCGTGTATGGCCGAATAGCAGTCGACTGGGTAGCGTGTACCAGGTAGCCAGCTACTCAGCCAAACCTCTCCTTTGATCTTGCCTTTAGCACTTGCCTTTACCCTACTGGGGGGTAACCCCCCGACATTAGTCCCCGAAGCTGGTAGAGTCCTGCGAACTTGTTCACTAGGCTCTTCCAGCTTAAAACAAATCTTGCCTTCGAACCGTGAGATGCCGAGTAGCACCTCTGAGTAGCCTACACTTCTTGCTTGAGTCTCTTACTTTCCGAGTAGCAGCATTTCTCTTCTTTCTCGCCGAGTAAAATGACTTTGTGAAATCCTGAACAGAATCTCAGCGTGGCAGAGCAAATCCATCTCTCCGCACTACAACTGGGCACGTGTCGCGCCCTCGTACCCCCGACGCCTCGGTGCCTGGGATATGACAGGCCACGCGCCCATCACTGTGACCTGGGCCCACCGGCCCGTTAGGTCACATCAACTGCAGTTATTAGCCCACGATCTCGACGTGGGATCAATTGCGCCCGTTACGCGCGCAACCTGCGCTGTGTGCGTTTCTAACCGGCTCGCATCCCACGTCGCACGATCTCCACGCACAACGGATCCCACTAGCTCCGTTGGTAACGGCAACCCGAGGGGAGAGAGATAAATACCCCCTCGGTAACTCCTCCTTCTCTTTCCTGCTCGCATTCATCTCTTGCCCCTTCGCCTTTCCGCCGCTGCAGAGCATTCCGCCGCCGCGCACCCTTGCCGTGCCGCTGCTCCATGCGACGCCGTAAGGCTAGCAATTTCTCCACCAAATCTCCGCGAAACTTCCACCAAATCGTCTCTTCCCATGGCTCGCGACGATGACGCTCGCGCCGGATGGGAGGGATCCGACGTCACGACGGAGGATTGCAGCTGGTTGGTCAATACCCGCCGCGTGCCTCCCGGCGTGCAGTGCCGGAAGCCGGACGGCGAAATCGTCCCCGCACCGCAGGAGGGCGAGTTCGTCGTCTTCCTCGCGCACTTCAAGCGGGGATTCGGCCTCCCGGCGTGGGACTTCTTCAGGGAGTTCATCAACCACTTCGGGCTGCAGCCGCACCACCTGCCTCCCAACGCCGTGGTGATGCTCGCATACCACGCCGTGGTCTGCGAGGCGTTCCTGGGTGTGCGCCCAACGGTGCATACCTGGGCGCGCTACTTCTACTTCCGGAAGCAGAGCGTCCCCAAGCCTGGAAGCACCGAGAGCTCCCGCGCCATGACGAAGACAGGGAGCGCGATGATGCTGCAGCGCACCGCCGGCAGCCACCCGCGCATCAAGGGGCTTGACACGGTACGTAAGTGGCAGCGCTCCTTCCTTTACGTCAAGAACGTTCCTGCCGAAGAAGGAGCGCCAATCGTGGACCGGATCAATCTCCCCAAGTGGACGAACACGCCGCCAACCCAGCAGAATTGGGGATACAAGCCGAAAAGCCATGACGAAATCCTTCAGATCGAGAAGCGCCTCGCCGAGCTGACGGAGTTGGGATTCAAACACGATGATCCCATCGCGTGTTGGATCTCACGCCGGGTGCTCCCGCTTCAACGCCGCACCCACAAGATGTGCCACATGGGAGGCAGCAGGGACTGCACGAGGACCACTACGTTCGAGCTGAGTACAGCGGACGTAGCCGTCTGGGCGCGCTCCATCATGAAGACCGGCCTCACCGACACCTGGCAATACGGCTTTGTGCCGTATAGCCGTACTAAGCGCATCGAACAGGTTAGGCCTCTATTTTCTGTCTCTGTACCTTGATACCGAGTAGAACACCTCAAATACCCTGTAGGCCTTAAGTGCTTTGTGTTTGCACGCCATGTTGAGTAGCACACCCCGAGCATCTTAGTTGGCTTTATGTGCTTTGTGTTTGCATGCCCCGTCGAGTAGAGAACCTTAGCCTGATATGCTTTGTGTTTGCATGCTACTCTGAATAGGATTTTCTGGATTCATATGCTTTGTGTTTGCATCTTGTACCGGGTAGAGCCCCTCAACCTTGTACTCAACTGATTTGCACCACTTGCTTGTCTTTCCAGCATATTGATCGCCAAGCTGTTGAAGATGAGGAGCGCTTTGAGGCCAACTGGAGCGGTGACCGAGAAGAGGACGATGAGACTGCCTATGATACGCAGGACACCCTCTGTATCCCTCACGCCGAACAGCCGGGTAAGCATCACGTTGATGCGTCCATTCGGGATTGGTCCGAGGACGAAGAAGAAGGTGACTGAGTTCGCCTCTCTAGTTGCGAGTAGCGCAATCCCCTTTCCTTTCCGCTTCTCAACCCCTTTTTCTCCTCTACTCTGCAGATGACCCCGAGGCGGACGAGGAAGACGAGGATGCCCTCAAAGTCGATCCTATCTCTGTAGCTGCTCCTACTACTCGGAAGAGGACGGGTAGCGGTGCCCAAGAGCCTCCCGCCAAGAAAACCAAGAAGACCGAGAAGAAGAAGAAGGTTGTCGTCGCCGAAAGGCAACTCCCCACCCGCAAGGGGTAAGTAACTTCCTTCTACATTATACTCTGCTGCTGCTTCTCGGTGTTCTCTTCCCCCTCTCTTTTTCTGAACTCTCTTTCTCCTTCAGTGATCCTTTGAATGCCGATGCTGCTGCGGCTCCCGCCACCTCCAAGAAAAGATCAGCCATCGACCTCGAGGCTCTCATTGATCTTTCCGGGGAGGAGGATGAGCCAGCAGCACAGGATGGGACACGTGCGCCCTCTCCCGTGAAGGAAGAAGAAGAAGGCACCAACGCCGAGGACATGGGCGTTGGTGACCAAGACATGGACCAGGAGCAGCAGGCCCGCGCAGAACAGAGCGCGCAGGATGCTGCTCACGATCAAGAAGCTGAGCACCAAGATCATGCCGCCCTTGAGCGCCAGGACGAGAACCTGGAGCAGCCGGACATTGAAGCTGCTGTCCAAGATGACCCCGCGGCCCAGCCGCGGGTAGAAATACCAGAAGATGTACCAGAAGATCCCGCTGCCGAGCAGCGGGTTGAGACGACTGCGGTGGAGCTAGACCTGCAGGGCCAAGCGCAGCCGGATGCTGCGCCGGGTAGCCGGCCCCCTGTGCCGCCTACCCAGCGGGCTACTTCTCCTACTACACCAAGCCCTCCACGAGAAGCGAAGAAGACCAAGACTGCACCAAGCCCTCCGGCCAAACAGAGCACACAGAAGACCGCGTCGAGCCCTCCTCCCAAGCAAGGTGCCAAGAAGACTGCTTCTCAGACAGATGTCCCAGTTCCCAGGAATCCACCGCGCAACGCTGCGCAGGATGCTGCTATGATGCCGCCGCCGAAATCAACCGGGAAGGCTGTTGCGCAGGGCGTGCAGCTTACGATTGGCGCTTATGGCAGTTCCGCTGGCGCAGGCGAGGGATCGAGCGCTCAAGAGCAGCCCTGTTACTTGCCCTACATGGTGCAGATGGCCAAGCAGCACGGCATCAAATTGAACAAGACCGAGCAACAGATCGCCCTTACGAATGGCGCCCAGGCCAAGGCGGTAGATTCGAAGCTGCCGGATAAGAAGAAGGCCCTTTTGATATACTCCCGCGAGGTCCAGGAGACTGAGGTGCATTGTGAGGGGCTCGAGCAGATGATTGACCGAGTAGGCTTCATCGACCAGGTGTGGGATAGCGACGTCCATGGCAACAAGACTTGGGACGACATGACCGTGGGCCCACTGGACCACTGGCGCATTGATTGGAACAAAGCTGACATGGGCTACACTCCCATGGCCATCTCCTCCACTACAAGCACACTGGCGGCGAAGCTATACGTTCACCGCAAAGCCGCCGACGATATCGAGCAAACATATGATGTAAGTTTCATTTGCTTGTTCCAAGTCGTTGCCTGTTCCGAGTTGCAACTTTTCTTCTCTTCTATCCTTCTTAACCACTATCCAGTCCCCGAGATTCGGGCCGAGTAGACGGGTACTCAACCGAGAAGCCGTCTTCTCGGGCCAAATCATCAAAAAACTATCTAACTCCTTTTCTTTCTTTTTCACAGAATAGCCTCATGAAGAGGAAAAATCTGTTCCGACGGCTGCTCTAGAATCATAGCATCGCAAGGAGGCGCATTGAGGCCCTGGAGAAGGAGCGCAAGACTGACGCTGAGACGGAGCAGGCGGCAGTGGATCGTGCCCTTCAGCTCTCTGCACTGAAAGGTAAGCCTTTAGCTATTCGGTTAGTGCGTTTTGTGTTTACGCCCGGATTTGCTCTTTGCTCTAACTCTATTTACTCTGCAGACAAACTCAAAGAGTTGCAGGAGCAGCACCTGCACTGCCACATCTTCACTGCCTCCGCCGAGAGTAAAATCAAGGAGCTGGAAGGTGAGTTGCCGTCTTCTTGCTTGTTTCTCTCCTTTCTCTTGGTTACTCTACTCACCGTGTTGTTTCTTTCCGCAGAAGAGTACAAGAAGTTCCGTGAGGAGCATCTTGACTGCCGGAAGCCCGCAGAGGTGAAGCAGCAGCTAGAGAGCCAAGCAACAGAGCTCAAGGACAAGCACGATACCGAGTTGGAACAACTACAAGTCCAATTGAGGACTGCCTTCCAGGATGCTATAGATCAAGCCGCCGAGAAGGACAACATCAAGGCAGCAGCCAAGGCCAAGGAGAGGGCCCTCGAGTTGGAAAACAAGGTGCTGAAGAAGAGCAACGTGGACCTTATGCTCCAGCTGGCCAACTTTCGTAAAGTTGAAGAGAAGCATGTCGCAGATGAGGAGGCTTGGAGGAGAAAGCTGGAAGCGCTACTCTGCGAACTTAACAGTAAGTTCACGCTTCTCTGCACCTGCCTGTTCCCTTCTCTTTCTGTTTGGCTTGATCTGCATCTCTTTCCTGCCTCCGTTTCTAATCCTTTCTGATAGCATTTTCAGAAATCTTCCCTGATCTCTGCGCGACTTGCACACCTGCCTTGGCTAAGGCGCAAAAGATTCGTGCTGAGAAAGGACTGCCCACGGACACCAAGTCTTCAATTGAGGACAATCTCATGAGCATGCAGTCACAGCTCCAACATCTTAGGGGCTTGGGCACCGACTTGGTGTCCACAGCCTTCAAGCTTCATGCTCTGTTCTGGCCTCAAGACTCTACGCCAACGACCATCCGCGCGCTCGCCGAGAAGCTCAATGGTGTCAAGGCCGAGTTGAAGCAATGGCGTGCGTCCACAGCTCGGGCAGCCGCCGATATGCTACTCCTCTTCATCTACAGCTGGTACAAGAACCTGAATCTCGATACCATCCTTGAGGTGCGCCAGAACTCGAAGTGGCAGAACGATCCCGACTGCGTGGCTCGCCGCAAGGCAGTTGCGCACGAGATCGCCTCCTACGCGGACACTGCTATCTTCGTCGATGGTCCCACCGAGCCTGACACCGAGGTGGAAGGCGAGGATGAAGATGAAGATGAAGACGAGGACGAGGACACCGAGTCAGATGACTTGAGTTGCTTTGCAAACACTGGTGCCAAGGATGGATCCAGGAAGGGGAAGGGCAAAGCCGCTGCGGATAGAGACGAGGAGCCGGAAGCCGGGGGCCAAGACGCCACCATCACTACCGAGATGATGAGCCAGGATGCGGCTCCCAAGCTGGGCTCGTCTTCTGGCGCCACCCTCGACGACGCGGCGCTACTCCGCACGCAGTCCACTGCCTCTACTTCAGCTACCGATCCCATCTCGGTGGCCACTGCCACCTCTGAGCAAGCTGCTGCCAACGCTAAAGCTGATGCTGCCAACGCCAACTTGGAGAACACTGCTACTTCCAACTAGTTACCTCCTGAAAACACTTATGCTCCAAAAAATTTATCAGATCCCCGGGATGCCGGGTGCATATGTATCAAATAATTATCTTTTCCGTTGCTACTCAATTTTTATTCCAGTTTGATGTTTTATACGTAGTATTTGAGCAATTCTGGCTCGATGCCGGGTTGCGTTATCATGCAAGTCCCCGAGTTCCATTTTTCATCCACTCTTCCTTTTTATCTCAGCTCTTACCTGCAACTTGTTGCTTTTTTGGTAGTCGAGTCACAAGAGTTCAAAGTAGGAGTTTCAAATACTTAGCCACGTAGAAACATTCATAGTAACGCTGCCCACCACTTAGCCGGAAAGAAAAAACAGCAAAAAAGCACTCTACTCGGTTGCCACACGCTTCCTTTCCTTTGCAATTTTTCATGTGTTCATTGACTCGTTGGCTTGTTCTCTGGCTTGCCATGAAGCCGGGTTGCGGACAGCAGCAGAGTCGCAGAGTGTCCGGTGAGTTTAAACACACTACTTTGTATGCTTTTGAAATTCTAAGTGTTTCAACCGAATAGACAAAGTAAAGCAGAGTAAACACAGGGAACAGTTTGAACGAGGGCAGTCCCCGAGTTCAATTTCAGATTGCAGAGTAGATGTTTAACTCGGATAAGAGAGCACATACACATTTATGCTCACGAATGAAAGCGACGGAGTAGAACTACATTCCATGGGCGCTTAGATTCCTCTCCAGCTTTATCCGGCCTGTTCTTCTGGGATGGCTGTGCGTCAACAAGGTAATAGGCATCATTGTGTAGAGCCTTGCTCACAATGAATGGCCCTTCCCATGGAGGAGATAGCTTGTGCATCCCGGCTGTGCGCTGCACGAGCCTAAGCACCATGTCTCCTTCTCGGAAAACCCCTGGGTTCACTTTCCGGCTATGATAACGCCTCAAGTTTTGCTGGTAAACAGCTGATCGTGACAGAGTAAGCTCTCTTGCTTCTTCTAGCAGGTCAACGTCATCTTCTCGAGCTTCTCTCGCCTCCGCCTAAGTGTAGAGGGTTACTCGGGGGGAGTCATGCTCTAGGTCAATTGGCAACACGGCCTCAGCCCCATAAACCAAGAAGAATGGTGTGTACCCGGTTGACCGGTTAGGGGTAGTCCTTAGACTCCACAACACCGCTGGCAACTCGTCTAACCAACACCCCGGTGTTTTCAGCAGCGGCTCAATTAGCCTTGGCTTTATGCCTGAAAGCACCATGCCATTTGCTCTTTCCACCTGCCCATTGGAGGCGGGATGCGCGACAAACGCGACATCTAGTCGGATGTGCTTATCTCTGCAGAATCTCACCATGGCACCCTCAGCAAAATTCGTGCCGTTATCCGTGATGATGCTGTGCGGGTACCCGTATCTCAGGATCACATCCTTCAGGAAACTCACAGCAGTGGCTCCATCACATTTCCGAATAGGCTTCACTTCAATCCACTTGGTGAACTTATCAATCATGACCAAGATGTGAGTCATGTTGCCTCTAGCCGGCTTGAAGGGGCCAACCATATCCAGACACCAAACCGCAAATGGCCAAGTAATTGGAATGGTTTTCAACTCGGAAGCAGGCATGTGGATCTTACTTGCGAATCTCTGGCAACCGTTGCACTTCCTCACAATATCTTCAGCTTGCTTCAAAGCAGTGAGCCAGAAGAAGCCATGCCGAAAAGCCTTCTTGACTAGAGCCCGAGAAGAGGCGTGGTGCCCGCATTCTCCTTGATGTATCTCCACCAGAATTTCTTCTCCTTCTTCCGGTTCCACACAGCGTTGCAACACGCCAGTGGGACTTCTTTTATGCAGCACTTCTCTGAAGATGGTGCATCCTTTGGATCTTCTCTGAATTTGCCTTGCGGTAACCTCATCATCTGGCAGGGTACCGTCCTTTAGAAAGGATAATATGGGCATAGCCCAACTCGGTGTTTCCCGTGCGGGGAACACTGGTTCGTCCACTTCCATTGGAACAACCACCACTGTCTCTTTTTCTGAGTTGGGGTTGATTCTCTGTAGCCCCGAACGGTTTGCAAGGACTTCCTCAATGAACGCGACAGTCCCCGAGTTGAGAGGGGCAGTCCCCGAGTAAAGAGGGGCAGTCCCCGGGTTCAGGCGCCAGTCCCCGGGATGGAGACTGCAGTCCCCGGGTTCTCTTTTGTGCCCTATCAGTCAATCTCCATTGGAACTGCTTCTTCACTAGGCAGAGAAGGAACGAAAATGGACTCCGAGTTGGGGGATGGCTTGATGGATGGCTTTCTCAAATGCTCCAAGGCAATCCCAGCCGGGATGTACTGCTGAGAAGACCCCAACTTGGACAGTTCATCCGCTGCTTCATTTTCTGCTCGGTGGATGTGTTGGAACTCGCAGCCTTCGAAGAATCCCGTCATTGTTTGAACCAGGAAGCGGTATGATGCCATGTTGGCATCCAGAGCATCCCAAGTGCCAGAAACTTGCTGCACAACCAGATCCGAGTCGCCATAGCATATGATGCGCTGCACACCAACTTCCTTTGCTACCTTCAAGCCATGCACCACGGCCTCATACTCTGCAACATTGTTGGATGCCTTGAAGTGGATTTGCAACACGTATTTGAGTTGATCTCGCTTGGGTGACGTAAGCACTACGCCAGCGCCAAGGCCTTCCTTCATTTTGGAGCCATCAAAGTGCATCTTCCAGTAGTTGGATACCGGAGTAGGAGGCTCATACTGCACCTCAGCCCAATCCACAAGAAATTCCACCAGAATCTGAGACTTGGTGGCTTCTCTTCTCGCATACGCGGGAGCGTACGTGGCCAGCTCGATTGCCCACTTGGCTACTCTGCCACTTGCTTCCTTGTTGCCCATGATATCCGAGATGGGAGCTGAACTTACCACGGTGATGGGATGATCTTGGAAATAGTGCTTCAGCTTCTTGGCGCCTAGGTACACGCCGTAAGTCATCTTCTGGTAGTGCGGGTAGTTCTGTTTGGAGCTGGACAACACCTCACTGAGATAATACACTGGCCGCTGCACACTTTTGCCTTCCTCTTCTCGCTCCACCACAATCACCACGCTGACTACCCGGTTGGTAGCGGCAATATATAGCAGCATTGGCTCCTTGGGTAGCGGACTAGCCAAGATGGGAGCGCTACCCAGCATTGCCTTCAGCTCTTTGAATACCACATCAGCTTGTGGTGTCCAGACGAACTTGTCGCTTTTCTTCATCAATTGATACAAAGGCAGGGCCTTCTCGCCCATTCTGCCCAAGAAATGACTCAGAGATGCTAAGCAACCAGTGAATTTTTGCACATCCTTCAGGGATCTCGGCAAAGACATGCTCTCAATAGCTTTTATCTTTGAAGGATTGGCCTCAATGCCCCGACTGGATACCAAGAAGCCGAGTAGCTTGCCAGCCGGGACGCCAAAGGTGCATTTACTCGGGTTTAGCTTCATCTTATACTTGCGCAAGTTAGCAAAAGTTTCCTCAAGGTCACTAAGAAGAGTATGTGTTTTATTCGTTTTGATGACAATGTCATCTACGTACACCTGCACATTTTTGCCGAGTTGATCATGCAAGCATTTCTGCATGCATCTCTGATAAGTAGCACCCGCATTCCGCAACCCAAAGCACATGACACGATAGCAATAAGCCCCGTACGGGGTAATGAAAGCAGTCTTTATTTGATCAGCAGGGTTGAGAGCTATCTGATGAAAACCAGAGTAGACATCTATGAAAGACAAGAGCTCACAACCAGCAGTGGAATCGATCACCTGATCGATGCAGGGTAGCGGAAAAGGATCCTTGGGGAAGGCCTTGTTCAAGTCGGTGTAGTCGACGCACATGCGCCATGCGGTAGCGGCCTTGGGGTCCTCCTTCTTCTTCTCAACCATGACCGGGTTGGCTAGCCAATCCGGATGCAACACCTCCATGATGAAATTGCTTATCAGCAGCTTGGTGATGTGATCACCGATGGCCTTCCTTCTCTCATCTCCGAAGCGGCGCATAGCCTGCTTCACTGGTTTGGCGTCAGGACGCACATGTAGCGAGTGCTCAACCAACTCCCTCGGGACACCTGGTAGATCCTCATTGGACCAGCGAACACGTCCTGATTCTCACGGAGGAAGTGGATGAGCTCGCTTTCCTATTTCTCCCCCAACCCTGAGCCAATGATGGCAACACGGTCGGGGAACTCAGGGTCGACCTGGATCTTCTTCGTCTCCTGGGATGCCTGGAACGCCGTCCCGTGCTGGGAACTCGGCATGCCAGGCGCACCACCTTGCGCGGACTGCGCCATAGCCACCACCTCGTACATCTTCTTCTTCTTGGCAGCAATCACCATAGACTCCGCCAACTGAGAACTAGCAGAGGCACACTCCATAGACTTCTTGTAATCACCAGAGATGGTGATCACGCCATTGGGACCAGGGATCTTCATCTTCAAATATGCCACATGAGTAGAGGCCATGAACTTGCTCAGAGCAGGCCTGCCGAGTAGGGCGTGATAGGGGCTCTGGTGATCAACTACCTCGAATTGCAGGCTCTCTGTGCGGCAGTTCTCCCTGGTGCCGAATAGAACGTCTATCCACACTCGGCCAATTGGAGAATAAGAAACTCCCGGCACAATGCCGTGGAAAGTGGTCTTCCTGGGTAGCAGCATGTTTTCGGCCATACCGAGCTTCTCAAGTGTGTCTCTGTACACGATGTTGATGATGCTGCCGTTGTCGATCAGTACCTTGCTGAACCTCACGTTCTTCTTAGGACCCAAGAAGGTGGGATCCACCACCAAGGCGTAGCTACCAGGGTTGGGCATCACCTTAGGATGATCCGCTCTGGACCACGTGATCTCTTGGTTGCACCAGTGCATGTAGTGAGGAACAGCAGGGATCACAGCATTGACTTCCATGGCACGCATGTGCTGAGACTGCTTGTCGACGGGCTCAGAGGTGAAGATCATGTAGCTCTCGTGATGCTCCTGGTACTGGTTGCGGCCTCCATCGCCATTGTTGCCATTGTTGTTGTTACCTCTGTTGTTGTTGCCTCTGTTGTTGTTGCGGTTGCGGTCGTTGTTGTTGTTGTTGCGGTAGCCATCGTTGTTGAAGTAGCGGTTGGATCCTAAAGCCACCTGGTTCACGTTCTCTCTTCTCGGGAAAGCTGGAGGCCGAGCAGCCGGTGCGCGAGCAGGCTGCACAATGGCATTCGCAGCTGGCAGAGGAGGAGGAGGAGGCAGGCCCTCATTCTTGATCTCTTCCCACCAACTGCACTGCCGAGTAGTGTGGTTGGCGGGTCTAGCGGGATGCCGAGTATGGAAGCTGCATGGGCCATCCTTCATGTCCTTGAAGACATAGTTCTGTGTCGGACCCGAGTTGCCGCTACCCTGCTGGGGAGCGTTGTATGGCTTTTTGTTGCCTTGGCCCTGATTCTGGTTCTGCCCGTACTGGGCTCCAGCAGTTTTTGGCCTCTGGCTACTCCCAGCTCCGGTAGCCACAGCATTCACCTCCTCTGGATCGTACCGGGTATCAATCCGGTCACCTCTGCACTTGTTGCGGAACTCATTGCGCTTGTTGTTGTTGTAGCTCCTTCTCGGCTCAGCAGCATCAAGAAGAGGCTGAGTTGGGTCACCGAGTGCATACTGATCCGCAATTCGGATGGTCTCAGCGAGAGTACTCGGCATCTCTCTCTGCAGCCTTTGCCACAACATGCTGCCATGCCTGCAGCCCTGCGCAAACCAAGTGATGGCCTGGGCCTCGTTCACACCTTCACAGGTGTTCCTCAGAGTACTCCACCGAGTAAGATACTCTCGGTTCGTCTCCTCTTCCCGCTGCCTGCAAGCGGATAGCTGCTGCGGCCTATTCGGCCTCCGGTAGGTGCTGGTGAAATTGCTGACAAAGGCCTCCGCGAAATTAAGCCAGCAGTTGATGCTGTGCTTGGGCAGGTTGTTGAGCCAAGTTCTTGCTGGTCCTTCTAGCATCTGCGGGATGTACCGCACGGCCCATCTCCGGTTGCCGCCTGCAATGTGCACGGCTGTGACATAGTCATTAAGCCAGTCTTCCGGCTTGGTGCTGCCGTCATAGCACTTGGTCCCCCTAGCGAGCTGGAACTGCTTCACAGATGGCTCTGTCATGATGCGTGGGCCAAAGCATTCTGGGCCAGGCGGCCCCTTGCTCTCGAGTTGCGCGGATAGGCTAATCCAGTCTAGCTTGTGCCTGGCATCACTAGGCTCCAGCACACGCTCACCCACGCGATCCAGGATATCATAGCCAGCCAACCCCATAGCCGAGTAGCCATCAACATATCTGTCCACCTGCACGACTGCAGGTTGCTCCACCGGGTTGGCGGCTGGCGCGATCGCACGCGGCTGCGGTCTCTGCCGAGTAGGCTGAGCAACCTGATGCTGAGAAGGGCCTGGGCGATCTCCATTTCGCGCCTGGCTATGAGCTTTATGGGCTTGATAGCCTGCTCCTGCAGTGTTGTGTTTTTGACCGGACTGTCGCGGCACAGGGTGCTGTTTCGCGGCGACAGCCGGGTCGTACACCTGCATCTGCCTGTCTCTGCCAGAGTGCCCACTCCGGTCCCTCTCACGGCTGGGATGCGGTGATGAGGCTTGATCGTTAGATCTGGCCGCATGCGAATGCACCACCTGAGAAGCTCCAGCACCCGGATTGGCTTTCCGGAACTCCTCGTTCTGCCTAGCAGCCTCTTGCACTAGCTCATTGAGCCTCTCCTGCTGCCTAACGCGCGCGTCGCCAGCGAGATGCGGCAACTCAGCAGCTACAGCCTCAGCAGCTTTAAGGGTTTTGGCGGGGGTGCTGTATTTGGGTCTGGTGGTGGTGGTGTTTTGGCTAGCAGCTTGGCCAGCAGTTTCACCAACTGTTGCCATCTCAGTGCCTAGGTTGCGGTGCGTAGCCCCTGCCTTGGTAGGCCTCCTCACTACAGGCGTGAAGCCGTGAGCCCTGTTGTACTCGTTCTGGTCCAGGTAAAGCTCGAGCCTAACCTTTTCCAGCTCCAGCTGCTCGGCGAGCAGCGCCTGGTGCTGCTGGTCGAGCTGCGCCCTCATGGTCATGAGCTCGAGCTCGGTGGGAGGCGGCATGCCTACTCGCACGGCGGATGCCGGTATCGTCGATGTCGTGGAAGGAGGGATGTTGCCCGGGATGTTGTGAGGCGCGTCTTAGGGCTTGTGCGTTCTCGGGAGCTCGCTCGTGTCAGCAAGCTCCTCAACGACTGCCGCGAATGCGGCCGCGCCCTTCCCGGCAGCGATAGCCGGGCCGGTCATCAGCACTTCCACGCTGTCCGCAGAACAGCCAGTTGGCTTTCCGCATGCAGCGATGACAGCAGGGGGATCTTCCGCGACGTGCACCTGCTCGGGTTACTCGCGGACGATGGTGGTGGCGACGTAGACGAGGTGCGAGCCGAAGGAGAGCACCGTGCCGCCCTCTGGCATGGCCCTGCCGCCGAAATCGTCGGCGTTGTCGATGACGAAGTCGAAGGAGCCGAATCTGTGGACAAGGCCATAGACCGCGCGCTCCCCAGTAGCAGAAATGGATCACGTCCGAACGTGAACTCCAGCCAGCGCCGCTGGTTGCCCCACGGTGGGCGCCAACTGTCGTGGTGGTATCACGGCAGATGCCATAGGATGGCTAATTGTTTGGGGTCGATGGACGCTGGAGGTGCTCGGGGAGTGATCACGCAGCGAGTAGCCGCGTGTGGGATGAATCAATCACTGCAAAAAACAAGATCTACCCAGGTTCAGGGCCCTCGTGTGGAGGTAAAACCCCTACTCCTGCCTTTCTCTCTTTATATTTGTGTCTCACCGAGTAGCCACATTACAGTTTTGGCCTACAGCCGAGTAGCCACCTTTCTCTCTACGTAAGGCGTAAGCTAGGTGTTCTCTCTCTAAAGATCAGACCCTCACACGGGAGGAGGCAGGGCACCTTATATACTGGTGCCCAGCCGGATACAGCCAAGAGGGAAAAGTACAAACATATGTCGACATAGTGTGCACACTGCACACTTCCAGCTTCTCGCTGACAGCTTTGGCTTCCTAGTTTGTCTTGTGTGGAAAGTCGTTGTGCAAAACCAAGAAGACGATCTGTTATCACTGACACGGCCATAGGGTAGGCCCCCTAACCTGCACCGCCCTGCTGACACCCTGGCGCGGATAAGCACGCGCTCTGCAGATGAACAGTGCACCAGTACGGATCCAGGATACGCGGAATCCTGTGTCAGAACGGCTCCTTTGACTTCTGGCCCGAGTAGGAACCCGCCACCTCTACTCGGACCACTTCCTCTACTCGGAGGAGAATAACTTCCTTGATTCTTTCTCCTGGCCATCAGCGTGTATGGCCGAATAGCAGTCGACTAGGTAGCGTGTACCGGGTAGCCAGCTACTCAGCCAAACCTCTCCTTTGATCTTGCCTTTAGCACTTGCCTTTACCCTACTCGGGGGTAACCCCCCGACACTGACTTACTTTGTAGAAGGGTTGCTTGTGCAGAGCTTTGCGTGAGGGCGATACCTCTACATTCAAGTTACCATACGCTCTATCAAAAATACCGAAATCTAGATAGGCTCGCCAAGTCACAGAAGTTTTTGTTTCAGAAATAGCATAAATGTTTTCTTATGAGAAAAGTCACATCAGCTTAGTTTGACTGTTTGATACTTATGACAAAAACCCTGCTCTTTTTTATTTTGCTGGGATGCAAACTTGTGCTTCTTCGATGCACATATATTGTTTATCATCTCGTTCTTAATTACTGCTTCTTCTGCTTCTCTGTTCTGAATTATACGATATTTTAACCTTTTCTAAATACCACGTATATAGACGTGTTTCAGTTTGTTCATTCACTCGTTTCAATATGTATGTAGCCAACATTGTAATATCCCAAACATCTTATTATTCGGAATGGAGAAAGTCCATTTATCCATCCACAGTGACATTTCTTTGCCATTACTGATCTGCACACAAGTCACTCCTCTATACAAGTCAACAAAGTTATTAATCTACACAAATCACTTTGGAATGATAAAGAGCATCATCACCAAGGTCCCTATTGTACCGGTGAGCGGCTATAACCCACTTTGCACATGGAGTGTCATGTCTGTTGGGAATATGCCCTAGAGGCAATCATGTATGCTGTAATTCCCAATGTATTCATAAAGTTATTAAGTCGTCCTTGTTTTGAACATCTGATACATATCATTGAATATGTGATTCGATTGTGGAACTATGTATTCATGTTGTTCATACTAGATTGTCCTTGGTCATCAAGGTTGTGCTGGACACACACCCTAGACTAATGTGAGTGTTGGCTGATGACATGGTTCCACTTGTCATGGGCATGGAGATGCCATTCCAACGATCACGGACTTGGCTAAAGAGTTTAGCAAGTCGGACTGACCCACATTGAGATGCAACGAGCAAGCCGTCATTTGCATGTCTCAATCAATGTAATCCTTAGACCTGAGGTTGTCGCACAATCCGAGTTGTGGATCACCGACTTAGATTCTGTTAAACGCTGCTCTGTGACAAGGCAGTTATAAAGGCAGAGTTCGGGTCGAATGAGAAACAAGCTGCGTGATGTGGATAATCAAGATGGGATTTTGCCCCTCCGAATGGAGAGATATTCTCTGGGCCCTCTCGAGTGATATGATTCAGGAAGCATGGCCATGCGCGACTCAGTTAAGTGTTAACTGTGTGTGTTGACTAAGAGTTAGTCAGATGAATCATATATCACGGACCGAGAAGAGAGTTGAACTATTAAAGGGATGACGATACATCGCCTATAGTTCGACAAGGTATATCGTGAGGCAAAAGGGACTAAGATGAATATCACATTGAAAGGTATGTCGTCATGACTCAATGGGACTTGGGAGTCGGCACGTTCTGCTAGGAGCCGCTACCGATTGATCGATTAGGAGTTGGACTCCAATCGTGTCCAAGTCGCCATGAGCCTGCAGGGTCGCACAATTAAGAGCGGGAGCAAATGTATTGGTCGGGTTGGACCCGAACCGGAAATGGACTGATTTTGTGAGTCGGACTCGCAGAGGGAATGGGCCACAAGTGTTGTGAAGCCCACTACCATTCGCTATATAAAAAGGGGCGCAGGTTGCCCAGCGGGCACGTTACTCCTCTCCCATGCATTGGGAACCCTAGCCCCACTCAGTCCAGCCGTCGCACCGGATCTAGCAGTCCGCCGTTGGAGCTCCTCCTCGTACGTGTGGATACCGGCAGAGGTGCTGTACGTTCAGCATTTCGACGTTCGTGGATTAGATCGGCTGGATCGGATCGTGGGACTACACTGCCCCGACGCGCTGCATCGATAATCCGCAACCGCGCGTCTAGTGGTAATCATCGTGGCCTTCTACCTCGGCTAGATCTTGGAAGTACCGCGTAGGAAAAAGTTTTGTTTATCTCTACGCGTTCCAACAATGTCTTGTCAAGAACCGATGGAAAAATTTGACTAGCAAACATTCATTCTACTCCCTTCGTTCAAAAATATATGACTTCAATTTGTCTAGATAGGTATGTATGTAAACACTAAAACATATCCTAATACATACATATTTGGACAAATGAAAGTCATATTTTTTTTAACGAAGGGAGTAAATGTGAAGGTTTTGTGATACTGGGCACCCCGTCATCTTTCCTTTCCAATAGAATGCACGTCTTAGCTTGTCTATTTCCGTTAACACCCACTTTGGAAGGGCCAAGCAGGACATGAGATCGGTTAGGAGAGTAGACAAAACCGACTTCGTGAGATCAACCTGCCTTCTGTAGTGATAAATCCTAGAGAGCACATGATATGTCTCTCTATGGCAACAATATATGGGAGAAACAACAAATCCTTCGGGATTTTTGTCTGAGAGAGTTAAACCCAAGTATCTTTGTGGAAAAACTGAGATAGGGAATTCAAGAGTAGCTCCTATGGCATCCCCTTCCAGCTTCGAAAAATTAATGGGAACAAAGCTGGACTTTGCGAAATTAATTTCAAAGTCGCCATGCTTCTAAAATCACAAAGGATATTTTTGAGAAGAGAAAAATGCAGGTAGTACATCAACTTGCTAAGAATGTGCGTTTTGATCACCATGTTGCAAAACAAGAAAAGCAGGTCACCACCATGTTGCAAAACAAGAAAAGCAGGTCACCAAGTTGGCACACTCGAGCGTCTTGGCCACTCTGTGACGGCGGTCGTTATGTTGGAGCTCGGGAGTAAGAAATCTCCACCCGCCTCAAGCACTTTATATATCCACTTCCGAGACCAATTTAACTTTTTTTAGTCTGCTGTCAATAGGGGGAGAGGATCTCCACTTGAATTTTACTCAAAACAGGGATTACACATTACAGAGGGACAGATATGCACGCTACAGGTCGGCTGCCTCTCTAGTTTCTGCAGATTGAAAGCGGTGAGACCAAATAGTCAGGTCTTGGACAATGTTTGTGAGGGTTACATTAGATGTGTAGTCTATTTTCCTAAATACCGTGGCATTACGGGCATCCCAAATTTTCCGCAAAATGACCAGGAGAACGGAGTCCCAAACAGACGGCATTAGGCCGTGCGGAAGAGGCGCGTCCCAAACACCTGTGTAGGAGAGGTAAGCGAGAGAAATACCAATCTTCTCCCAGATAAGAGCCGTGGGGGCAGGCGAAGAAGAGGTGGTGGATGTCTTCGACCGCAGCTGCGCATCTGGGTCATGTGGAGTAGTCGAGGATGTGCTTGTGAAGAAGGTTGGCTCTAGTGTTAAGCATGTCCATGCTCAGAATCCAGGCAAACACTCTAACCTTGGCCGGTACCCTGGACGCCCAAATCCTGCTAGTAACGTGGTTGGGCGTAATATCATGCATCCCGGCGTAGGCCCCCTAGTGGAGAAGGGGTCCCCGTCCAACATCGTGCGTCTGTCAGGGGAGTCCGAAAGAGAAGTTACGTGCAACAATGTTGAGAGAGAGCAGCGAGATGTCTTGTGGCCGCAATGGTTAGCCGATTACGGAGGTCTCTTTCGACCCTATTTTGCAGAACATCCACAACTAAGTCATGTTGTTTAATATGGTGGGTGTAGAGAGCAGGGAAAACATCTTTTAGAGGCTCAGGGAGCTGCCATCTATCCTGCCAAAAGAAGGTAGATTGGCCGTTGCCAATGGTGCATGTAGTGGAGAGAAGGAGCAGAGACATATACTTGTTCAAGAGTCTACCTAAAAAGGAGGTGTTTGGAGGGTGGCTAGCAGACGGTGAAAAAGTAGAGATCCATTGTTTCCAAGGAATGTCGGTGTGTGAAGAAACTTAAAACATATTTTCAGAAGAAGACAAACATTATGTGCATTTTAATTTTGAATTCCGAGACCATCCACGTTCCGTGGAGTACAGTCTTTGTCCCAAGCCACAAGCTATTGTGCTCCCGAACAGTTTTCGTCGGCTGCCCAAAAGAAAGACCCGCGTTTTCTATCTATGGGTGCCAAGAATGTTAGCAATAGATTCAATCTCATCTTGGGCGATGTGGATAGGAACGAAAGTAGTTTTTTTGAAGTTAATTTGGAGGCCAGTTGCGGAGGCAAAGTCATCGAGAACTTTTTGAGGTTGCTGGCCGCCCCACGGGCTGCCATAAGAATAATAAGCGTGTCGTCTGCATATTGAAGGAAGGGACAGGGGAGGTTGTCGCACGGAGGTTGGGCCAAGAGATTTATGGAGCAAGCATTGATAATCATTTGTTGAAGAATGTCCGCTATGGTGATGAAGAGGTAGGATGAAAGGTGGTCGCCTTGGCGGAGCCCTCTCTTACCGTTTATCCAAGGTCCTGGAAAGCCATTAACCAAATTGCAGTCATGCCGGTTTTGAGGAGGATGTTGATCGAGGCGACAAAACGGGGGGGGGGGGGAGCGCCGCTTCCTCATGACTTTAATGAGGGATTCCTAGCTTACGTAGTCAAAAGCCTTTCTAAAGTCAAGGTTCATAACCCTGGTCGGGGTTTCTCGTTTATGGCAGCAGTTAAGGATATCTGCCGCGTACACGAAGTTTTCTGCAATACCCCTTTCGGGGATGAATCCCGTTTTGTTTGTGTTAACGAGGGAGCAAATATTTCTATGAAGGCGGTTGGTGAGCATCCTAGCTATAGCCTTGATGGGGCAATTTTGGAGGGCAATGGGTCTAAAGGCGTCTGCGATTCTGGCGTCGGTTCCCTTAGGGAGCAGGACCATGTAGGACCGATTAATGCTCTAAGGGTCCAGATTATGTGAGTAGAAGCGTTGAAAAAGCGAAAGAATGTTGCTTTTATCCAACGTCCAGAACAATCGGTATAAGGAGGGCCCGAATCCGTCTAGGCCCGTACTAGCGTGTCTACTCATGCCAAACATAGCCTCCGCAATCTCATCGTTGGTAAAAGGGAGGTTGATTTGCGCCAGTTGAGTGGACGCGGGTGGGTAAAGGTCTGCAAGGTCAAAATTCCAAATCGTGTTCTCGGTCCTACCAAGTAGGTCCGAGTAGTAGGCCGTGAGGATCTTGGTTTTGAGGAAGTGGTTGTCAACCATGCTGCTGTTGTGCTCAAGGGAGTCAATTTTGTTATATCTCATTCTGTTAGAGGCGCGAGCATAAAAATATTTGGATTTTTCGTCTCCGTCGAGTGCAAATTTTATTTGGGCCCTGGTTTTCGAGTGGTTAATATGAGTCTGGATGACCCGTCGGAAATTGGAGATGAGGAAACTTCTAAGGGCCTTTTCATGCAGAGAAAGAGGCCTATATCCCTCGATAATATCGAGATAGGACATCATAAACTTGGAGTTAGCTTCCATTAGATGGAGGGGAACGTGGCAGCGCCGCCAAGATTTTAGCACAGTGTGTTTGTTCTTTAGAGAGGAAACTAAGGCCCGTGCAGGATCGTTATATGGGCTTCTAGATGTCCAAGCGCCCGAGACAGTGGCCCTAGCAGTTTCAAAAGTGGGCCAAGAGGGATCGAACCTAAAAACGCAGGGCGGGGAACGACCGTTGAAATAGAGGGGATAAAAGGAACATGATCACAAAGGTAGCGGGTACGTGAGGAGAGGGAGGAGTTGGGGAAAGTAGCGTTCCAAGCCAGGTTAACGAAGGCTCGGTCGATTCTTTGCAAAGTGGGTTCGTCGGGGTTGTTTGTCCAGGTAAAAGAACGATCGAGGAGGGGGATCTCGATGAGGGCCAGATTATGAATATAGCTGTTGAACAAGTCGGCCTCAATTTATCAAAAGCTGTAATTGGTTTTTTGAAGGCATAACGCGTTAAGTTAAACTCTCCCATGATGATACAGGGAGTGTCATCGAGGGGCTGCAGGCCAGCAAGCTCATCCAAGAAGGTTTGTTTGAGAGAGTGGTCAGTTGGTTCGTACACGTTTGTAATTTGGATGGGCTTGAGGGATGTGAACATGGACAAACGTAATGAAAGAGAGAAGGTACCCACGATTTCGGATGTGCAAGTGAAGAGCTTTGGAGAAAAGGAAGAGATCGTGCCCCCTTTCGTACCCGTTGCAGGTAAGAAAGAGAAATGGTTGCATTTTTTGGGGAAGGAAAGAGTTGGCTTTGGCTTGGGTGCAATCGCTGAGCTTAGACTCTTGGATGAGAACCACATCTGGTTTCAAAAAGATAAGTTGAACCAGGACTTCG
This sequence comes from Alopecurus myosuroides, assembly GCA_028641055.1. Classification (NCBI taxonomy): domain Eukaryota; kingdom Viridiplantae; phylum Streptophyta; class Magnoliopsida; order Poales; family Poaceae; genus Alopecurus; species Alopecurus myosuroides. Next base: position 572,934,544 of record CM054057.1, read on the forward strand.
TCGCATTTGCTGCAATCCCCAAGGCCTCTCGGGTTCCACAAAAGGATATCGAAAGGTTCAAGGGGTTTTTCGTCGAGTGGTTGTGGTCCAGTGCACGAGGAGAGGGGGGTTCTCTCGTGTCCCGCGATGGGTTTACGTGGACCGAGTGCATGCAGGTGGGGGAGGACGCATGCGGCATAGTAACTCCGTGGACGGATTGGTTACCGACCTTGGTCGCCGTCGCCTGCGTCAGAGGAGGATCCATGGTGATATCGCACACATTTGTGGCACCTGCTGTAGATGCCAACTTAAGAGGCGGCAAAGGGGTGGGTGGAGATGGCATGGTGGATGAAAGGGGGCATGGCAGGCACAATTGCGTTGTGACTTGCGTTGTCACATCCCGCCGTACGTGCAGGATCTGGATTAGGATTTTTATTTTCCTTTTTTGTGCCCTTAGCTGGCGTGGATGGGGAGCGTCCTAGGATACCTCCACGTCGGCACAGAGGAGCGGACCTTTGATCAATAGGTGGGTCCACCGCAGGCCTGTTGACGTCGTTTGAAAGTTGAAACAGCCGCGTGGAGTTGATGTCAACGAAGAAGAATATCCTCGCTCCAGGCAACGAGAGAGGCGAGCGCAGGGAGAATTCTTTGAGGACAAGCGACAAAGAAACACAAGCATAGAACAGCAAAGCCGAATGGCGATGGACACAAAAGCTGTCGTTCATGGAAAAGAGGAAATCGAAGGAATTTTTAATCAAATGCACAGAAGGTTTTATCTTTTCAGAGAGAAAATAAGTCCAAATTTTTGGGAGAGGTTTAGAGAGGGGGAGATTAAAAATAGGAAGCACAACATTGGAGTAAATGAGCAAACGAAAAGCGAGGTCAGGCCGAGATTGGTGTTGCAGGGGGATTCACTGCGGAATTCCGCGTCCTCGAGCTTGGCGTCGTTGGCTTCCGCAGCGCGCACCCTTGCCATGGGCGGAAGCACGTCTCCCGCCACGAACCCATCGGCCACCATTGCCGAGGTGGACAGGAGCACCGGCAATGGCAGGGGCAGAACCCGCTCGAACACCAGCGAGAACGGCAGGGAGCATGGCATGGGAGCCGCCAGAATATGCTCAATGTCTAGGAAGGAGGGCACAAAGAAGCAGAAGGATGACGACGAGAGTTGCTGCACCCCCGGGCAGGTTGCAGGCGCGTCTAGACAGGCCTAGAGGAGCACTGCCCTAAGGAGTTCGTCGAAACGGAGAGATGAGTTGTGGATGGAGGCCACCATGGGGGAGACAATTGAAGGAAGCTTGAACTTGGGCAGCTAGAAGCTGAGGTCAACGTGACCCTCTGAGAGGATGCCAAGACTCTTTCTCAGCGGCAGTTAGGATGGCGCATCGGCAGCAATGGAGTAGAAAATCTTCACTGGTGGCAGCTGGCCAGTCGTAGCCCGCACAGGCTTGAGGAGCGACTGCCCTGTCACCGGCACAGCAGTGGGTTGAGCGGTGGGCGGCGGGAGCAGGAGCGTGGGTTAAGCCATCATAGTGAAATTCAATAAACATATGGGTTTGAAGTTAGCAGGATCGCAATTGATTTCTTTTTTCCATAGTAAAACGATATAGGTTTTGTTTATTTTCTTTTCGAAATTTTGGTACTACCCAAGCATTCAGCCTTTTTTTATCAATAATAGAAAATGAAATCACTAATGCCTTACAAAGAAATACATCAATTAACCCGAAGCCACCTTCTGGACGACAAAAGTCGCGACACCTACAAACTTGATGAAAGGGGTGGAGCTGATCGGACCCATGTGCCCTGATCACTCACACCTAGGTGGATCATCTAAATCCGGTTGCCTAAACCAAGCCGCCCGACGGCGAGCCAGAAGCACAAACCATTCTAGGAAGCACTCAACATACACTGATGCGCACACTCAAATGTGATGCCGCCATCTTCCGTCAACCCATATTTTGGAGAGATCAACATAATGACCTTGTCGGGCCTACCGTTAAAATCTCCACGCCTGATAGAACAACCAACATGCGTGCGTCCATGACCCCGTGTCCAACGGGGAGACTCCGCAGCACCGCGCCACGCCGCCGAGAGCCTCAGTCGTTGACTCGTTAGATGCAACACCACGCCACCACCCAGCCCTCCCAGCCAGCCCTGCCCAAAACTATGCCCTCGCGAGGGAGAATAGCGTAGAATGCCGACATTGTCCGATCCGGTAGATCCAGATCTAAGGTTTGCCCCGAAGCAGTCCAAGCAAACTCGAAACTGGCTGGATCCCTGCGAAGCCACACCATGAAGGCACATGTAGCCGCGGACCACTGGCAAAGGGCCACCACCGTCACCGGTTAGCCAAAAACCAACTTGCGATGGATCTGCGTGGGATCCCAGACGCACGTACGGCTGCCTCCGCCTACCAATCAGGCTCCTCATGGAGGTGTCTAGGGTACTAACATCATCCGCCGCAAGACCAGGGGCGCCACCCCGGCCCCCGCGATCTGTAATCTCCAATGACACTGCCCCAGCCGGCGAAGGGAGTCGTCTCCACATCCTCCAATACCCAGGACCAATCGACACTGGGGCCGACCATCACCCCGACCCACTCTGGAGGCAGCAGAGACAGGGGAGCCGCAACGGGTATACTATTGGCAGTGTTGGTTCTTCCGCCCCGGTGCCGCCCTGGGGCACGACAAGGGAGTGATGAGTGGACGAGGGAGAGGAGAGGAGAAGCGAGTGGCCGGTGCTGGCGTATGGAGAGGGAACCCTAGGGGCTAATAATAATTGTCGGTTTAGCCCCTGTAGGTTTTGTAGATACTCTCCAAGTTCTAATTTCCATGATAAAATTGATCAAATAAAATGAGCGAACCAAGCTTGACAATGTGCCAAAAAATTAGGCAAGACCCGGCCCCGAACCCATTTGGTCCCGGGGTTTTATCTCAAGGAATCTCTCTAATAGCTGGATATATCTATTTTTCATTGAACATGACCGTCAAACAATCTAGGTTGAGAATGTCACTCTATAGTTGCTTAAGATCAATCTTGTGAGTTGTGACAACTTCTCTTCCTTCGATGTTTTTTTGTAAAAATAAGATATTGTATGATGAAAGCTAGTGGATGTAAGTGCAAGAATAAGATTTTTAGGCTAATTCAGGACGAAGGGATGATTATTGGGGACAATGATATTTTAGATTATGCATGTAACTTTCATAAAAATCGGTTCAGTTTAGTGGATTTACTTCCTATTAAATTGTCTGAAAAATTACCATCTTGTTTGAAGAAATGTGAGAAACAGAAGTTGATAGAACCTTGTATGCCAGAAGAAATTAGATTGGATGTTTTCTGCATGGAGCATAATAAGGCACCTCGGCCTGACAGCTTTCCTGCATAAATTTTTCAAAAGTTTTGGTCTTTAATTTGCACAGATTTACTATAGATTTCCCAAGATTTTTACGATGAGAATTTAAACATCAAAAGGTTTAAATGTGTATTGTAACTTTGATTCCGAAAGGGCAATGGGCGGATAAAATCAGATGTTTAAACCAATTTGTTTGTTAAATGTGATTTTTTAAAATTTCCCCAAAGTTATTAATAATAAGACAACTATGGAGGTTGAGAAAGTAATTTAAGATGCACAATCAGCTTTTGTCTGGGGTTGTTTTATTTTACATAACGTGGTGTTTCTTCATGAAGTAATGAATCATGTTCATAATAAGAAAAGAAAAATCAGGAGTTCAGATTAAAATCGACTTTGAAAAAGCATACGAAAAGATTAATTGGGATTTTATATTTTTAGTTTTAGTTATGAAAGGTTTCCCAGGAAATTTAATTGAGTGGCCAAAACGTGTTGTGCAAGGGGGTAGTGTTTGTGTTATGGTGAATAATAAGCTGGGAAATTATTTCAAAACTAAGAAAGGTTTAAGGCAGGGTGACCCCTTTTTGCTTATTCTGTTTAATATTGTTGATGATGTCTTGTCATTTATGGTACGAAGAGCTCAAGATAATGTTTTATTAAGAGGTTTGGCTAGTGATTTTCTAGAAGAAGTTGTAGCTATTATTCAATATGCAGATGACACGATTTTTATTTTAGAAGATGATTTAGAGTGAGCTAGGAATTTGAAATTTATCTTGCGCCTTTTTAAATAGTTATCTGGGTTGAAAAATCAATTACCATAAGAGTAAAATTAATTGTTTTGGTGAGGCTATTGCCAAGCAAGATGAGTATGCTTATATTTTTTACTTCCAAAACTTGCGACTTTCCTTTTAGGTACCTTGGTGTAACAATGCATTATAAAATATTAGTTACTCCCTCCATCCCAAAATATAAGGCATTATTTAATTTCGCTGATCAACGACGTACAACTTTAACCATGATTTGTACTTATAATATACCCATAAAATTTGTATAAACATATATGAAATAAAAGAATTTTGGGTACCATTTATACGGTCTCAATCAATATAATCTATACTTCTTATAAAGCAAAACCCCACTATTATTTTTCTATCTCAACATGCAAGCTATCCACATCATCCATCCTCTTAACCAAGCAATTGACCATGTCATCTCTTTTAATATTTATTAATTATTACATGCAACCTACATATCATACTTTTTTAACCATATGTTTCTCAATTTAATGATTTATGCAACCTACATATCATACATTCTTTAAACCATCCATTTTTTTAACTAATGGTTTATAATAAGCATCACATGTCTTTAGTATTTCAAGTATGATCAACCAAAATTTTCATATTTCTTTAAACTATATAATGTATGATGCTATTTTTTTCCGAAAAGGAAGTTAAGACCCTTGGCATATGCATAAAAAACACACATAGCATTTACTATACGGATCCCGCAGCAACGCGCGGGGTATCCTTCTAGTTTATAATATATTAGTGGTCAAAGTTAAACATCAAAGACCACCATAAAAATAGCGCGTCTTGTATTTTGAGACGGAGGGAGTACTTTGGATTGGAAAGATTCTGACGTTAATGTTGAGAAGAAAGCAGGTTCCTTGAAAGGAAACTTAGTTTTAGTAGGGAGTAAATTAATTTTGGTAGAAACATGTTTGAGTAATGTTCCAAGTTATATAATGTCCTTTTTTTAGAGTTCCTAAAGTTGTTGTGGCAGGAAAAACAAGGGGTCCGATAATACCATTTAGTGCGCTCGGAGTATGTTTGTAGGCCTAGGGATTTAGATGGTTTGATTGTGACCATAATCCAAACAAAGAATACTAGTTTGATGTGCAAATGGATTTGGAAATTAGAGAACGAAGATGGGAAATGGCACGAGGATGACTCGAGCCAAGTATTTGAAAAAAAAACTCTGACTCAATGTAAAACCATCTCCTACACACTCACACTTTGGCATTATAGCTGTTAATGATAGTTTTTTTATAGTTGTTGTCAAAGAATTTTATAGATGATCATAATTTTAACTTCACAATTTGTCAAACTTTGTAAAGTTGACTTCAACAAAAATAGTAGGCATCCCATTTTAAGGAGGGTGTGTTTTTTCTTTCTTTCAATAAATAGGATATATTATTATCAAGAAGATACGAATTACATCCGCAATACCATAATATCAAAAATTAAACGGGACATCAAGGATGCACATTTACATGATTATCCTTAACTACATAACTGCTGAACCAATGCCCTCTGATCTTTCCCCGTCCGGGTACCAATGGGCGCAATGTCCGAACAGGATTATGTTGTCGATCTTTGCTGGACAGCGACGCAGTACGGAGCGAGTCGTCTGGTGTCGGACGTCCGCCACTCAATCCTGCTAATATGCTGTCGATCGGAAGGACCATGCAGTGCATGCAAGGTGGCCGGTGGCTGGCCGGCCGCCTAGTTGCCAACGAGCGTGATCTGTCCGGCGACGAACGCCCTAAGGTTCCTCTCCGACGAACCGTCCTCGGCGGCGGCTGCCCGCGCCTTCTCCCTCCACAGTGTGGCCTTGGCGCGCACCATCTCCGACCTAGCGAAGCCGATGCACCTCCGCAGCTCGTCGGCCTCCATCACGCCGTCCTTGTCGCTGACAGCGGCTCTGACCCCCGTGCCGAGCTGCCTCTCCACCAGCCACGCGCTGGTGCCCTGGTCCGTCCACTGCGGCACCCCAACCACCGGCACGCCGCACGCCACGCTCTCCAGCGTCGAGTTCCAGCCGCAGTGCGTCACGAAGCACCCCACCGCCGGGTGGCTCAGTACCTTCCCCTGGTTGCACCACTCCACAACCATGCCCCCGCCGGCGCACAGGTCGTCGACGTCGACCTCCCCGCGGTTGTCCTTCCTCAACACCCACAGGAACGGGTGGCCGCCCTCCGCCATGCCCCGTGCTACCTCCGAGATCTGTCGTTTGCTCATCGACGACAGGCTGCCGAATGAGATGTACACCACCGACGCCGCTGCTTGCGCGTCCAGCCATTCCAGGTACCCTATCCCGTCCTGCCTGAACAGGTCGTTGCTGTTGGTTGACACCGGCGCAGAAGCGGGCGCGCTGTCGAGGAACGACAGCACGGGGCCAATAGGGAGGACGTCGAGGCCGTGCTGGCGCAGCGTGGCCACCGCGTCGGGCTCCATGGCGTCGAACGTGTTGGCGAGCACAGTGGCCTTGTCGTCCCGGTCGAGCACGTCGACGAGCTCGCGGAATTCATCCAGGACGACGGCGTAGGGGTGGTCGTCGGAGGTGATGGTGAGGAACGACGGCAGGTCGCGCAAGCGGAGCGGCGCCGGGAAACCCGGGAGGCGCACCTCCGCCCACGGGTCGTCCCCCGACGCGGCGACGACCTGGTCGAAGCCGTCGGTGCCGCGGAAGAAGTGGAAGTACGTGGCGAGCACGGTGGCCGGCTGGATCCAGTAGAGCGCGGCGGGGACGCCGTGCGCGCGCGCGACGCCGGGGACCCAGGAGAGGAGGACCGAGTACACCACCTGCGTGACGGGTCGCCCGGCGTCGCGGAGGCGCGCGAGCAGGCCGCCCAGCGTGCGGGACCCGACGAGCTTGAGCTGAGACATGTAGATGTAGTTCGCGTTGTCGGTGTGCGACCCTTCTACGAAGCCGCCGTCGAAGCCGTCGGAGTAGGGCGCGTACCGGACGCCTGCGCCGTCCACGTGCTCCTCCACCGCCTTGTAAGCCAAAACTTTAATTGCCAGGATCTTGACAACACTTAGATTCAACAAATATGAAACTTCTTGAAGTGCAACGAATATACCTTGTTCAGGATTAGCACTCGACATGATATCTTTCTTCTTCTCTCTTCCTCTTTCTTTTAGTGTTCTTCTGATGATGAAAGAACTGGACTCTTATTAGTGTTTGTGCTATGACGTTCGCTTAACTTTACAGCAGCGCTTCCGCTGCGTGTGCGACAAATCTTCTCACCTTTCTGCAGCGCTTCCGCTGCTATACGACTAGTGTCGCCGTGAGACAATTGAATACTAATCTGGCCAAGCAGCGATCCTTTTATAGGCAGGGATGGCTGGACGCGTCCGTTGCATGCAGCAGTCGCGTCGCTTCGGCTTATATAGACGGTGAGATACATGGAAACTTGGTGCGTTTCCGGCCGGAGCGACGCGTCCGTCCAAAGCATCGGTCCACCAAACGTCACGTCTCTGTGAAGCCCACTAGGCCATGCATGCATCGAATCCATCCTTGGACCATACGTGTTAGTACGTGATGCATGCATGCCTAAGCATAACCAGCCAGCTTTGATCATCCAGATCACACACACGACTATTTATATTTTATTAGAGAGAGAAGAGGGAATTAAAACCCAGATTTTAATCTTTTATTTCTAGCGACCATCATACTAGAACTCTTAATTAAAATCACTCTAATTTATATTGGCCATATAAAAATTTCTTACATTCTCCCACTTGGCCAATGTAAAGGCTTGATGATTCACTTAATACTTTAAGTGCACACTATACTGTGAATTTATCAAGTCATCGATAAGATGCAACTAAGTCGTAGGGATCATGGCGGTCTCAAGTCATTATCGACAAAATTCCTTCCATGTATCACATATAACCGAAATCACATTTCTATTATCAAGGGAAATATTTTCTTTACTATTATTCTCCTAAACAATTATTGTATACATCATAATGAGAATAAAAGAAGCACAATACAAACTTTTATTGAATTCATAGTGTCATAGTTACAAGCAACAATCGTACATATACATGCATATACACATCAAGCTAACAAGGACTTATCAATAATACCCATCCTAATGACATGTCCATTAAATGTCTTGGGAGGTAAACCTTTAGTCAGCGGATCCGCGATCATTAATTCTGTACCAATATGCTCAATAGACACCTTCCTTTTCTGCACTTCCTCTTTGACAGACAAGAACTTCAAATCCATGTGTTTCGCACCCTTTGAATACTTGTCATTCTTTGAAAAGAAAACGGCCGCCGAATTATCACAATAAATTCTTAAGGGCCTTTCTATATTGTCAACAAGGCTGAATCTTGAGACAAAGTTCCGTAACCATAATGCTTGAATTGTGGCTTCAAAACAAGCCACAAATTCAGCTTCCATAGTCGAAGTAGCAATGATGGATTGCTTCGAACTCTTCCATGAGACTGCTCCTCCGGCCAATAAAAATATATAGCCAAAAGTAGACTTCCTAGTGTCAACGCAGCCAGCATAGTCCGAATCACAATATCCCAATACTTCAAGATGATTCGATCTTTTATAGGTAAGCATATATTCTTTGGTGCCTTGTAAGTACCGAAGAACTTTCTTTGCAGCTTTCCAATGATCTATTCCCGGATTACTTTGATATCGACCCAACATTCCTACGGCGAAACTAATATCCGGTCGAGTACATGTTGAAGCATACATTAGGCTCCCGACAACCGATGCATATGGAATTGATTCCATTGCCTTGAGTTCCATATCATTCTTGGGACATTGCATTTTACTAAATTTATCCCCTTTCTGAATTGGAACCGGTCCCGGAGAACATTTATCCATTCCAAATCTCTCTAATACTTTATTTATGTATCCTTTCTGAGACAATCCTAATAGTCCTTCTTTTCTGTCACGGAATATTTCTATCCCAATGACATAGGATGCCTCTCCCAAATCCTTCATTTCAAAACTTTTAGAGAGAAATTTCTTAACATCATGCAACAAAGATTTGTCATTCGCAGCAAGCAATATCATCAAATATAGGATTAATATTATGAAACTTGCTCCCACTGACCTTCATGTATATACACCGATCAACAGTGTTTTCTACGAAACCGTATGATGTAACGGTATCATTAAACTTTATATACCATTGTCGTGAAGCTTGTTTCAATCCATATATTGACTTCTTTAATTTACATACAAGATTTTCCTTTCCTAGAGTTGTAAAACCTTCCGGTTGGTCCATATATACTTCCTCCTCCAAATCCCCATTCAAGAAGGCGGTCTTTACATCCATTTGGTGAAGCTCCAAATCATAGTGCGCTACTATTGCCATAATTCGTAATGAATCCTTCTTAGAAACAGGAGAGAAGGTTTCTTTTAGTCAATGCCGTCTTCTGAGTGTAACCTTTGGCAACTAGTCTAGCCTTATGTCTTTCAATATTGCCTATAGAATCGCGCTTGGTCTTAAAAACCCATTTACAACCAACTTGTTTCTTTTCATTAGGCAATTCGACTAATTCCCAGACTTCATTGTCATCCATTGATTTCAACTCTTCCTTCATTGCATTGAACCATTTTTCAAAATCATTGCATTCCATAGCTTTCTTAAATGAGACAGGATCGTTGTCAATACTCAAGTCACATCCATGTTCGACGGAGTATACAATCATCTGGAATGGCAGACTTTCTCTGCCTTGTAGATCTTCGTAATGTGGTCCTCTTGTTGAACATTTTCATCTGTTGCTTGAATAGTATTAGTCGGTTCTTGAGGTTGGACAATCTTAGGGGAAACATTTGCACTATAATTTTCCTCTCGAGTTTCATTTATGTTTATCTTTCGTGGAACATCACTCCCACTGGTTTGTCCATTCTCAATAAACCGAGCATTCCCAGACTCTACTATCCTCGTATGATTTGGACAATAAAATTATACCCATAAGATCGTTCAGAATAGCCGATGAAATTTCCACTAATGGTCCTTTCATCGAGCTTCTTTCATGTGGATTATATATTCTTACTTCAGCAGGGCAACCCCAAACATGAAGATGCCTTAAACTCCCTTCCGTTCATAAGGTGTCTTAGGAACTGATTTACTAGGAACCCTATTTAGTAAATATATTGCAGTCTTTAATGCATGCATCCACAATGATAATGGTATAGAACTAAAACTCATCATGCTCCTTACCATTTCTATAAGAGTACGATTTCTCCTTTCAGATACACCATTCTGTTGAGGTGTTCCAGGCATAGTGTATTGAGCACTAATGCCCCGATCCTCGAGGAATTTTGCAAATGGACCTGGACATCGTCCATTTTCTGTATATCTACCATAATATTCACCACCTCTATCTGATCTCATGGCTATAACTTTCTTACCATGCTGCCTTTCAACTTCGTTTATAAATATCTCTAATACATTTACTGATTGAGACTTTTCATGCAGTGTGTAGACATAGCCATATCGCGAGAAGTCATCGGTAAAAGTGATAAAATATTTTTCACCACCCCAAGTTGGAACATCAAAAGGACCACATATATCTGTATGTATTAACTGTAAAGGTTCAGTACCTCTTGTGGCGGGAAACTTTGATATATGCGTGGTTTGCTTTCCTTTGATACAATCCACACATATCTCCCAGTCGTCAAAATCCAATTGAGGCAAGATTTCATTTTTCACTAGTCTCATTATTCTTTCCTTGGATATATGACCAAGTCTTTGATGCCATAAGAAAGCAGAACGCTCGTTATGCGCACTACGTTTATTGCCTATAATTTCAACATTAAATAGAGATCCAAAGGAAGTATAAAGATTGAAGCGGTATAAGTTATCAATTAAGGTACCAGATCCATAATAGTACATATCCTTACATAATTTAAACATATTGTCTCCAATCTCAAACTTATATCCTAACTTATCCAACACCCCTACGGAAACTAAATTCCTAGCACACTCGGGAACATAGAGACACTTTTCTAGATCCAGTTGGTAGCCGTTATCCAGAATCAACCGATACGTCCCAATTCCTTTAATTGGTGCCTTCATTCTGTTCCCCATGTATAAGAACGTTTCACTTCCCCTTATGGGTTGGATTGAAAGGAATCCCTGTGTTATATGTGCAACATGAGTAGTGGCGCCAGAATCCAACCACCAGGTATCATTCGGTACTTCAACAAGATTTGATTCGAAACATACTGAAACATAGTACATACCTTTCTTTTCGAACCAAATCTTACGTTTAGGACAATCTTTCTTGAAGTGGCCAGTTTTCTTGCAGAAGTGACACTTCATATCCTTGAAAACTTGGCCTTGGTTAACCTTTAATAGTGCATTGTCCTTTCTTTTCCCTTTATAACCTGGCTTAGGCTTACTGTTGCTCGCTTCGTTATGAGCCATGAAATAAACTGAGTGATCTCTTATTTTCTTCAGTCTCCCTTCCTCTTGAATGAGCATGGCCTTTATCTCTTGAAGGTTCCACTTATCTTTTATGGTGTTTGTAGTTCACTTGGAACTGACCAAACTCGGGAGGAAGAGAATTCATAATAAACTGAACAACAAAACTATCACCCACATCCATTTCTAGGGCCTTTAATTTTGCTGCAATGTTAGTCAAGCTAGTAACATGGTCATGCATTGCACATGACCAGTTAAACTTTTTAGTAGTAAGTTCACTCATAAGAGTTCCCACGATAGACTTATCTGTAATGTCTGATTGAGAAAACTCTTTAAGCTTCAACATGAACTCCTTTGCATTTTCTGTCTTGGGCATTGAAGGCTTCACATTTTCAGCGATCATCATTCGCATGAAGTTCAAGCTAAGCCTATTGGCTCTCTCCCAAAGATCGAATTTTTGCTTGTCTTCAGCAGTACTTTCATTAGTAGGTGTTGCAGGCTTTTCCATAATCATGGCCATGTCCAAGTTCATGACTCCTAGTTTGAAGTCAATTTGGTCGGCCCATTCGGAATAGTTTAAACCGTTAAACTTGACCAAACCATTGATAGTGACTGCAACATTTAAATATGTCCAAACGTTAATAGTATATTACATACGTAATATTTGGACATATATAACTCTAGTTTCATATATAAGAACATCTTTTGATGAAACTCATATATAACATTATCCAGTAGTAGTGCCAATACTATAATGGTAGTGAGCACACTCAAAGAAATTTAAATGTCATCTTTTGATAAACATATTATATTTCTCTAGTATGTCATTAATCCCTTTTATGCCATCTAATTATTCGCAATGGTCCCTTTTGGTGACTCGATAGCACAATAATCAAATATAGCACACATATCTTTAAATATTAGCACTAAACAAATTTGTATGTAAATATTTAATATATTCAATGCTAGGCCACTTTTGTGACAAACAAGCATTCAGTTATATTAACATTTAACTAGCAAAATAGCATACGTGAGAAATACACCAACACAATGGTTTTCCAAGTCTAGAACCATCCAGACAACATTTCATTAAACAAGACTTTGTCGATAATATGATCTTCTTTAAAAAATCTTGTTTGAAGCGAGAGAAGTATGCAGCGGAAAAATTTGCAATATACATAAAATGCAACCATAATTTGAATACAATAATGTGAATCAAAAGTTTGCCATAACAATGGCTCTGATACCAATTGTAAGCCAAAACTTTAATTGCCAGGATCTTGACAACACTTAGATTCAACAAATATGAAACTTCTTGAAGTGCAACGAATATACCTTGTTCAGGATTAGCACTCGACATGATATCTTTCTTCTTCTCTCTTCCTCTTTCTTTTAGTGTTCTTCTGATGGATGAAGAACTGGACTCTTATTAGTGTTTGTGCTATGACGTTCGCTTAACTTTACAGCAGCGCTTCCGCTGCGTGTGCGACAAATCTTCTCACCTTTCTGCAGCGCTTCCGCTGCTATACGACTAGTGTCGCCGTGAGACAATTGAATACTAATCTGGCCAAGCAGCGATCCTTTTATAGGCAGGGATGGCTGGACGCGTCCGTTGCATGCAGCAGTCGCGTCGCTTCGGCTTATATAGACGGTGAGATACATGGAAACTTGGTGCGTTTCCGGCCGGAGCGACGCGTCCGTCCAAAGCATCGGTCCACCAAACGTCACGTCTCTGTGAAGCCCACTAGGCCATGCATGCATCGAATCCATCCTTGGACCATACGTGTTAGTACGTGATGCATGCATGCCTAAGCATAACCAGCCAGCTTTGATCATCCAGATCACACACACGACTATTTATATTTTATTAGAGAGAGAAGAGGGAATTAAAACCCAGATTTTAATCTTTTATTTCTAGCGACCATCATACTAGAACTCTTAATTAAAATCACTCTAATTTATATTGGCCATATAAAAATTTCTTACACGCCTCGCCCGCGTCCGGGAACATCTTGCGGCACGCGGAGACGGCGGTGGAGACGGTGACGCGCGCGCCCGGCGTGGCGCGGAGCAGGCGCAGCGCGAGGTGGCGCGCCGGGTTGATGTGGCCCTGCGCCGGGAACGTCACCACCAGGAAATGCGGCGCCTCCCCCGCCAGCGCGCGCTCCACCATGGCCAGCATTGTAGTGTAGTGAGCGTACGTGAGACTGTTTTCAGTGTCCTTGCTGCCTGGCTCCGGTTGCGGCGGCGAGTGATGAGTGTTTTGGGTGGCTCCTAGCTGTTCCCTCTGCTTGTTATATGCGGCGAGGATGACGAAAGCGCTGACCACATGCACGTAATGTTTCCAGAAACTAATTAAGTTGTCAATTTGCCATGTGGTTCTAGATTTTTCCTACAAAATCTCCTGGTACCCCATATATTAATAACCATTGATCACCTAAATCTAACTACCATTATTAGCCTAATGATGGTAGTAATTTGCAAGTTTGGAGCATTAATTCCGTTGATTTACTCCGTGTAAAAACAATATTTCTTTGATTTACTCATTTCCTCATTAATTCTTTTGATTTGCATGTCATATCCCACCAAATCACTAAAAAAAGAAAACTTTTGAAAAGGTCAGTGATTCTAACACTTGTCACCTTCTCCTTCTTCATGGGTTCCCGTTTCACGAGGTGTCGTCTTCCCCTTGTTGCGGTCCTTACAGGAACGAAAATGGATGAGCATTAGAGAGAAGACATACTGGAGGGGGAGATACGGTTTTTTCCTTTTATTTTCTAAAATAAATTTTCGAAATGAAATATCTTTAGAATCATTTGTCCAAATTACGAACCGTTTTCATTTTTGAACTCTTTACGTGAGATCTTAAAAATTAGATCACGTGTTGATAAGTTTTGACAAACTTTATTTTTGTACTACGAGCTGCAACGTGGATGTACTCCCCGGGTGCAGCCGGATGTACTTCCAGGTGTAAATGAATGTACTTTTAGGTCAAGAGCGGATGTACTCCTCGAGTGAAAGTGGATGTACTTCTAAGTGTAGTGCAGGTATACTCCCCAGGTGCAGATAGATGCACTTCGGATACAGAACATATGTACTTTCAGATACTGGGTAGATGTACTCCGAGATACGGTGTGGATATACTTTCATGCGCGACACAGATATACTCCCAGTTACAGTGCGGATGTACGTACATTTAGTCAGAAAAAAAAATTGTGTAGTATGTAATCTTTTTCAGCTTGGGACATTGTACTTTTGTTTGGTTCAACACCTACCGTAATAAGAGCATCTCCAACGCACCGACTAATTTGGTACAAATGCGTCCCATTAGATCTGTAGGGGGCAAAATCACGACCCAACACGATAGGCCCATTTAGGAATTCCAGACATTTACGTGATTTTCTATCCGTTTTTATCCATTCCTAGACCAAACTTAGGACGGATTTGTGTCAAGGCCGGATGCGCGTGGATGGGTGAGAAGCCCCTACTATGTCCAACCATGGCCCGCCCGCCAGGGACACATACGCGCATTCTTGCTTGCTAACTTGTGCCCTAACCATACCTCCACCCTCCTGTCGTTGCCCTAGCTCCACCCTCCCTCCATCGGGGCCGCCGGTCCTCATCCGCCACGCTCGCTGCCGCCGGTCCTCATATGCCACGCTCGCCGCCGCTGGAAGATCACCGTCCGGCTAGTCTTGTTGTTGGAGCCCTGTACCCGAGCACAATCGACTGCACCCACAAGTTGCGCGGATGTTTGCTAGAGGTACGGTTTCATCGTCCTCCTTTGATTCGTCCCATGGATAGCTCGAATGAGTACTTCTACAACAACATGTTGCATTCATCGCCCTCCTCTAATTCATTCGACGGTGAGAACGAGGTTTTGATTGTACGCTCCTTGTCAATGAGAACATTTAGAGGATGGAGCCAATGTTCAGGAGCTTGCTCCCCGGTCGTGAGTGAGGTCTGACCGGACAGAGAAGGGGGCCATGTCCCGCTCTAAAAAGATTACTTCCACCGCACAAAACCAATATACCATGCTAATTTTTTCCCGCGACACTTCCGGATGGCGATACATGTGTTGAACCGCATTCGGATGGCTGTATTGGCGCACGATGATTACTTCGAATGAAGCCCGAAGCTCTCGGTAAGCTTGGCTTCTCCTCATATAAAAAAATGCACCGCAGTTATTCGAATGCTTACATATAATGGGGTTTCAAGAGATCTTGTTGATGAGTACATGTGCATGAGTGAGTCCACCTGTCATGACTCAGTGTACAAGTTATGAAAAATTATAATTACGGTGTTTCACGAGGAGTATTTAAGGAATCCAAATGTTGAAGACACAGCCTGACTTCTGCCTATTAACGAGCAAATAGGATTCCCCGGGATGCTTGGAAGCATAGATTGTATGCATTAGAAGTGGAAGAACTGCCCATTTTCTTAGTAGGGACAGTACAAGGGACATTCGTTCTTGAAGAAGTGGCATCACAAGATCTCTGGATTTGGCACACGTTTTTCGGCATGACCGGCACCCACAATGGCATCAATGTGCTTCAGCGGTCACCGGTGTTTGGTCGGCTCTCCGAAGGCAATGCATCGGAGGTGAACTATGTGGTCAATGGCCACCCATATGACTAGGGATACAACCTAGCTGATAGTATCTATCCTAGTGGTCTACATTTGTGAAGACCATCCCCAACCCCCAAGGTGATAAGAGTGTTAGGTTTGCCAAAGAATAGGAGCGTGCTAGGAAGGATGTCTAGTTCACTTTTGGTGTGCTCAAATCTCGCTGGGTTATTGTTCAGCATCCTGCTAGGAGATGGAGTCTCAACACTATGGGAGAGATGATGATTGTTTGTGTGATCATGCACACCATGATAGTCGAGAATGAGCGTGATGACGAGATCTATGACCACAATTGGCAGTTTTAGGGTGAGTTGGTTGAGCCTCGGAGTGGGCCGGCAACATTTCAACATTTCATCGAATTTCATCAAGAAATGTGTGACCGGGATGCTCACAGACAACTTCAAGACGATTTGGTTGAACATATGTGCGTTCATATGGAGAATAACTATTAATTGCCCCCGTTGATTTAGTTGAGACAATTCTATTTGATTTGATTATTAAAAACTATGCTACTGTATTTATTTAAGGTCTGCAACATTTGCCCTTCAGTATGTCATGAATCAAAAAAATTGAACGGACGGACCAAATGGATCAGCGCGTTGGGTTTAATGGCCTCAAAAGACCGAACAAGGGACGGTTGGTTGTCCGTATGGTGACTGAAACGGCTGAAATGGAAACACAGCCAGACCCTAAATGGGTCACTCTAGATACACAATGGAGAAATGTTGAGCACAGAAAAAAAAATAAAGTCCTACTACAATTAGCTAGCATCAATCTATCGAGAGACGTACCTGAATCAGCTAGTCATATGGAGAGACAGACGTGAACGAGCTTGCCTCGTCCGCGCGTCCACCAGCCACATGCGTCGTCACCCCAGGAACAATGCGTATCGCTCGCGATTGTTTGATTGGTCTTTTTTTTTGAAATTTAAAAACCACTATATTAAGCTAGCAAGCCGCCTCATTAAAAACCTTCCAGCCCCCTCAGGTACCCTGGAAGGAAAAGAGTGCGTAAAAAACTTGCTGCCAACCCAGATTACAGTATGCTTACATCGGCGAGTAGTTTGTCCAACACAAAGTCTGGAGGATCATCTACCCAAAAGAAATCAGAGTTAAGTCTAAAACTATAAGCAGCTATCTCATGGGCTACCGAATTAGCAGATCTAAGGCAATGAGAGAATTTCACTGAGTTTAACTTCATCTTCTCATCCATACACGAAGCAAAGATGGCCGCAGCAGGGTCCCACCATCTATCATGTCCCAAACAAGCATTGCACACATCAAGGGAATCCGTTTCAGCTTCAATATCGTGTAGCCCCAATGTAATTGCTAACCTCAGCCCCTCCAACATCGCCAGGGCCTCCATTGTCGTGACTTCCCCCGCATTTTGGACAAATTTTGAAGACGCAGCGATAAACCCTCCACGATTATCACGGATCACAGCGCCAATAGCTCCATTACCTGTGTCTCCATGGACGGAAGCGTCCACATTGAGTTTCATTACTCCTCCGAGAGGTCTCATCCACGTTGAGTTGGAGACCGAATTCTTCATTGATATCATCAAGGAATTCCTCGCAATCCCCAGTACCGATGCCGGCCATCTGCTAGGTGGGGGATGCTTCTCACCGTGGCAAATTTGGCGTCGCACCCACCAAAGATACCACAGCCCCACCGCGATGACCTCCTGGATCCCCACAAGAGGTAATATAGGAATCTGTTTCATCTGATTGGTTATTATATTCTGCAAGACACCAGCATCCGAAACCGCATTAGAGGCATTAGTTTGCATAAAATCATAGATACCTAACCTCTCCCACAATCCCTTTGCCATAGTACAGTTAACCACAAAGTGCTTAACATCATCGCTTGCATGAAGGCAAATGGGGCACACTTCGGAATCACCAATGTGCCTTTTGAAAAGTATTGATTTGAGAGGAACCATTCCCCTAATTAATCTCCACACGAATATATGTACTTTGCTTGGTACCTTCATTTTCCAGAGCTGAGCCCAAACTGATTGATCAACCGTATCATCAATTGTAGCAAGATTTTGAGTAAACCGGCCAAAACGATTAGACCATTCCGAGTAGTACGCGGACCGTACCGAGAAGATACCCCTCCTCGTCAGATTCCAAGCGATGAAGTCATCAAAGGAGTCAAGATGCAGCGGAATTTGTAGGATCCGTTGTGCATCTGTATGATTAAATATCTCTCTAATCAACTCCTCATCCCAACACCCACGTCCCTCATCGATCAAGTCACGGACCAAAGTGATGACATTAGTACCCCTTTGCTGGGATACCCTGCGTGTAGGGCTCGCAGGGATCCACGGATCCGTCCATATATTCACCAGATCACCTCTTCCAATTCTCCAAATATAGCCTCTCTTAAACGTTGCAATACCAGCAACAATACTCTGCCAAGTCAGGGAAGCCCCTTTCTTCGATGACGCCCGAAGAATATCACCTTGTGGATAATATTTAGCGCGAAGAATTTGCGCACACAAGGAATCAGGATTTGAGATCAATCTCCAAACCTGTTTGGAGAGCATAGCTAAGTTGAAACTTTGTAAATCTCTAAAACCCATACCTCCATCACTCTTTGGGAAACAAAGCTTCCACCAAGCCTGCCAGTGCATTTTCCTAGAATCATCAGTGTCCCCCCACCAGAATTTAGCTATAGAATCTGTGATATCCTTGCACACTCCTTTAGGGAGCAGAAAAACAGACATAGCAAACACCGGTATCGCTTGAGCCACTGCCTTCAATAAAATCTCCTTCCCTCCCATTGATAAGAATTTCTCTTTCCACCCAACAAGGGCCCTTCTAATTCTTTCATGTAAGTGTTTAAAGCAATCACTTCTATCAATACCCACCAGTGCCGGTAACCCCAAGTATTTATCAGACAGTGCTTCTTTATCAATATGCAGAATTTCACACATCTCTGCTCTTGTAACCACACGGGTATTAGGACTGAAAAAAATACTAGATTTAGCCACACTAACCAACTGCCCCGAGTTTGCACAATAGGAGTCCAATACTTGCTGTAAGGAAGCTGCATTTATAACATCTGCTCTCATAAGGATTAAAGAATCGTCAGCGAATAATAGGTGTGATACTGACGGTGCACTCCTGCACACTCTTATTCCTTCAATGCCACCAGCTTCTTCTTCAAACTGCAAAATACTAGACAATCCCTCTGCACACAACAGAAAGAGATACGGGGAGAGGGGGTCTCCCTGTCTGATCCCTCTCGAGGGGGTAAAAGAATTTGTTTCTTGAGAATTATACCTTATATTGTATTGCACCGAACTGACACAAGCCATAATCATTTGGACCCATTGATCATTGAACCCCAACTGTAACATGATCTTCTCCAGAAAAATCCACTCCACACGGTCATATGCTTTATGCATATCAAGCTTAACTGCACACAATCCTTTATTTCCACTCCTTTGATTTTTTATTTTGTGCACACACTCATAGGCCACCAGTATATTATCTGTGATAAGTCTTCCCGGCACAAACGCACTCTGTTGTGGTGAGATAACCTCCGGGAGGATACTTTTCAGCCTCAAGGAGAGCATCTTAGAGACTATTTTATACAGTACGTTACACAAACTAATCGGTCTGAATTGTGTTACCTCTTCAGGTGAATCAGTTTTGGGGATCATAACAATTGTGGTGTCATTCCAAGACTTAGGGATAGTCTTGGAATTTATAGCAGACAGGACCTCTTTCGAAATTTCTTCTCCAATAATGTTCCAATATTTCTTGAAAAAGATCGCATGTAACCCATCTGGCCCTGGGGCTTTGAGATCTCCTATACTGAAAACTGCCTTTCGGACATCTTCCCTTGTAAAATCCCTCATAAGCATCGTGTTCATGTCCTCTGATACTTTACAGGGAACTTTATTTATAAACTCCTCACTAACCTGTGATACCTCTGAAGAAAACAGGTTAGAGAAATAATTGACAATATGAGGATTTAGGTTACCTTCACCCTCAATCCACTCATCATTAGAAATCTTGAGTCTCTTAATAAAATTCCTTTTTCTTCTTGCGGAAGCATATTTATGAAAATAAGACGTATTACGATCGCCATTTTTAAGCCAATTCGCCCTAGATCTTTGCATCCATTGTACCTCTTCCAATTCAAGCAAATGTTCAACCAAAGTGGCTAATTCTTTTCTCTTCTCCTCGTTTGTATCATTCATCGGTCCCACCATAACCTCCTCTAGTTCCCTCTGTGCCTTACGAAGTCTGCGTTTCGGTTTTTTGAGAACTCGTTGATCCCAATCATGAAATTGGGTATGCATGCGATTTAGCTTCTTATGGATGTCCTCCTCGGGTCCCTGTCTGGTAGCATCTTCCCACGCCTTCCGCACTGTCTCATCAAAATTCTTTTCGAGCAGCCAACTAGCTTCGAATTTCCGAGGTTGATTTGGCTTCTGTCTGTTACCTACCGTGTAGAACTCAGTGTCCACGAGCAGGGGCCTATGATCAGATTTACAGAAGTTTAGGTGGGTAAGAGCTGCTTTCGGAAAAACCCGAGCCCAATCACTATTTATTAAACCGCGATCCAACCTCTCCCGTATCCTCCCTCTCCTCCAAGTGTAAGGATCGCCAATGTATCCCAGGTCACGTAAACAGCATTGATCAATAGTTTCTTGGAACGCATTCATATACCTGATAGGTCGCGGGTTCCCTCCATCCTTTTCATGTAAAAATAAAATCTCGTTGAGGTCACCAATCAGCAGCCAAGGAAGATCACTTTTGCCATTGAGATCTTTGATTCTCTCCCACGTCTTATACTTTAGTTCCCATTTGAATTCCCCATACATACCAGTACATCTCCATATTCTGCCATCATCTTGAGAAATCTTGACATCAATAAACATAGGGTCTAATTCAAGAATTTGGACTTTAATTTCCTTCCTCCAATATAACAGTAGCCCACCCTTCCTACCATCACTTGGGCAGATAATCATTCCATCCATCTTCAGCCTCCTTCTTAATTGATCAGCCGGGTAGTTATCCAGATGAGTTTCCGATAAAAATAAAATGTCAGGATTATGCTTTCGCTGGACATCCAGCACTGAACGAACTGCCGGGTCTTTTCCCAACCCCTGGCAGTTCAGAGATAATAGTTTCATTGCTCCCGGACGGACTCCTCGTGAGAGCCCGCCGATCCGAGTGATGAGGAGTTAGCTCCAGTCATCTTTGTCCGCTTGGGACGAGTTATCACACCATCATTCACCATGTTTCCTTGTTTACCATCATCGTCACCAGTTGGTGCCGCGGGAAGCTCAACCCCTCCTTTACCTCTACTGTCCGAAGTAGTCGTTCCTCTCTCCTCCGGAAATAGTCTCCTCTTAGCTCCAGCTTCTATTAACTCATTCTCCACCATCTCCGTATCAGCAGGCTTTAAAGGACTAGATGCAGTATCCATTAAACCTTCCTCATCCTTGTCTCTAGCGTCTGGTACGGGCACTAGTGCATTATGCCGCCAGCTAACATTATTTTCACTATAAGGGTTCCCAAACTCCCCTCTACCTCTTGCTTGATTACGACCCCCTCGGGATCTACCCGAGAAGCCCCCTCTGTTTGTATTGTTCCTCTTTCCATGCCAAGTATCCCAATCAGCCAAAAGCCAGTCTCCCCATTGTAATTTGTCCACATCGTGTTCCCCCGATCCACATTCCAAATGAGAATGTCCCAATACTCCACAAGCGCCGCAGAATCTTGGTATCTTTTCATATTTCAGTAGGTAAGTCTCACGCTGTCCTCCCCTTGATATAGTTAGCACACGGGTTAGCGGTTTTCTCACATCAATTCTCACTCTAGCTCGGACGAAATTCCCCAAACCTTGCACATCAATCTCCACCTCCGAGACCTTGCCCATCCTTTTTTCCACCAGATTTGTGATCAACGTCTTCTTCCGATAACCCACTGGAAGTTTGTGTATCTGAGCCCAAACTGTAATAAAATTCAGGTCTACCGACTCCGTAGGCGATAATCCATCGTATGCCTCAATGCTAACCGCGTTTTGCCGAAAGTGCCATGGACCTCCTCCTTCGATCTTCAACCAATCTCCCAGACAATAGCATTGGATCGTGAATAAATTCCCACCCAACGGTATGATAGTTACTTCTCTAGCAGGGCTCCAGGCTATCATCATGTGTTGCTCAAAGGTCTGTTGACTATAGGGATTCTTCGTGTGTACTCGTGCCAACGCCATCCACTTAATCCCCTCCAAAGGAGCATCTGGTTCATCTTCAAAAATCAAATCATCAGCTTCATCTGCTTCGTCAATCCCTAGCCTCTCAAGTAGATCACCGATCGGTTCCTCCTTATGTCGTCCGGATCCCCCCACGAAGCTAGACGTGCTAGATTGCGACGAAGCCATCTTCTTTCCGCCTATCCCGTGCTTCCACCGCTGATCTATATCAGAGACCTGCACCTCCTGCGAGAGAAGAAACAGGTGCCAATCTGGAACCCAAACCCCACGCCTTGCCTCCTCCGATCGATGCTGCTTAAAAAGACGCAAACAGGGCCTCTCGATGACGGATCGAGTTCGGCTCCGCACCCGCCTAGGAATCCAGAGAAACCAGCGAAACCCAATCTCCGAATTCGACTCGAGCTCGGCTCTGACTGTACCCGCGAACTCCCCAGGGGACCAGCGACAGGAAGCGCTGGGAAGTGAAGAACTCTCCGCCGGCGCACCGGCGGCAGAGGCGTGAGAACCCTAGTCGCCCGAGAGCGCTAGGTCTAAACGAAATCAAACAGATTAATTGAATTGGGCTGACCCCATGGTCGGCTGGCAGCTTCCGGGCGAACAAGCAGGGCGAGGGAGAAGAGGCCCACGTATTCGAGTAGTCACTTTTTTTTGGGTGCATTGTCAAACTTACATAGATGCCCTTAGAAAGATCATAAATTAATAATAAATCCCACACTTTTACAAAGAAACCCTGAGACGGTCCGGAGGAATTCCATCGGGTCCTTGACCACTGCCGTCAAAACTGAGCTCGACGCGGTGTAGTTGGTTGATGTATAAGTGCATAGTTTTTTATGAGATCAATACCCAAAAGCTCGTATGACTCTCTAGATGTAGTAACAACTTAGTTCATCTTAACTGTAACATCCAAGTATGAAAACCCTTAGTTGTTTTACTTATTTGTTTAATTTATGCAATGCATCATGGCATCATTCTCATTTTTATTTCTGTTTGCATTGTTTTCATAATAAAATTCAAACTTAATCAAACATTGTTTTCACACTTGTCTGTTACAATCTCTCAAATAAAGATTTGCAATTCTAAAAACATCAATTGCTCCCAATTAGTTTCATATTGGATCAACTCTTAAATTGTTGCTTAATTTAATCACACCATTAATCAATCAACCATTTCAATCATTATTTTCTAAGTCATTTCAAATTCAAACCAACCCTTAAAATTCAGTACCTTTTGAAACCATAAAAGTCACCACCCCTTTTTCCCTCTTTAAACCCTTCCAAAACCCTAGGGGAAACCCTAGTGGGAATGGCATTATTTTCTAATATTAAGTATTATTGCAATTTTCAATTAAATTGGTTAATTTTTTAAAACAGCAAGCAAACAATAAAGTTTTTGAAAACAACAACTACCAAAAGGTTGCATTTTCCACTAATAAATTTACCCTATTTTTATTCCAAAATTTCTGTAAACAAAATCTTGCTTTGTTTCCAATTTGCTCAACTACAAAAAAAAAACAGTACAAAATAAAATAAAATAGAAAGATAAGAAGGGAGGAGAGCAGCAGCAGCTAAGGGTCCAGCCTAGCCCAGTTACCCTTTGGCCCGATAGCTGTCGCTATCGTCCTCCTCCCCCCTGCTGACGTCATGTCGTACGACTCCCTCCCCATCGTCGATCGCCTCCACCCCCACTCCGATGGCCGCCGTACAACCTCCACCGATTCCATAAAAACCACCACGGCCTCCTCCTCCTGCCGCAACCCTAGATCTCACCCCCTCTGCGCCGCCAACTTCTCTCCCTCTTCCCCAAGCCCCCTGCCTTTCCCTCTGAACTCCACGCTCTGAACCCCGCCGCCACTCTCTGAAACTCTCCGCCGCTCGCCGTCGCCGATGGCTAGCAGCGCGAGCTAGCCACGGGAACGGGAAGCCCACGGTGCCCACTACGTCAACAACACCGCCACCGAGCCGTAGCTGCCCCAGATCGCCGCCGCCGTCCGTTTTCCGCCACCGGCGACCACCCCCGTCAGCCACCATCCTCGCCTCCTGCTACGGCGACGAGCACACGAGGTGAGCGCCCACGCATCCCTGATGTCCCCTCTCCTGTCTATCTCCGCGACCACACGCAGCACACTCATCGCACGTACCGCGCCGGAGTGCAGTACAGAGACCGCCGGCGTTCGCTGTTGACTGCCCCTCGTCACCTGCAACCAAAAATTTCAGCAAAGTTCAGTTAGCGTGTTAACTGAATGTTAACTCGCCACACGTTCCCTACCTGACAAGCAACGCTCGCTAGCCGAGTTGGCACGTTCCTTGCGCGCGGGCCAAGAGATCTCGGGGTCGAACCCCCCCGCGGAGGCGAAAGCCACCTTCTTTTTTCCATCTTTTCCCGTACTGACAGCCCGGGCCCGCTGGTCAGTCCCCCTAGCGCCAGGCGGTCACAGCACACCACGGGTCCCCACCTGTCAGCGTGTGGGTATAAAACCTGCACGGTAGCAAACAATTAAAACAAATCAGTTAAATTCTAATTTCTTTTAAAAATAGCAGAATAAGCAACAAACTTTGAAATTCAATAACTTCAAATCTATAAATCCAATAACTAAAACTTGTATATGTTTTCTGTTCAGAATTTAACAAGCTTTCCAAATATCCAATTTGTGTTCTGTTTAGAATTTTCAAAATACTTTTAAATTTCAAATTTGAATAATTCAAATGCAAATTGAAATAATTCATAACTAATTCATACTGTTTTCAAATAATTCAAATAAAATATGTTTTTCACACCTCTTTGAATACTCTATTCAAATATAAAATTTGTTTTCTGGTTTGAATAATTTAAATTGCCTAAACAATTTAAATCTTGTTTAATTCAATTAAAACTTGTTTAATATTGTTTAATTCATAACTAAATAATTCAAAGTCCAATTTCAAAATGTGAAACATGTAATCCAACTAAAATTTGATAACCTTTTCAAATATAAAATTTGTAAATTGTTTTGCACACCCTAACTTGATGAAAACAATAATTGTTTGTGTACCATGTTTAAGTAACAAAATTCCAAACTTAATAAATGCTTTTCTAAATTGTTAACTATCATTCCAATTGCATTTAAATTGTTATGTTATTGTTATTCATCATGCATGCATCATGATAACAACTAACACCTAATAAATAGTTGTAAATCATTTGTTCCAATTGTTTCAATGGATCCTTTTCCATATGCAACCTTGCATATGGGTCCATTTAATTTGTGCTATCATGTTAGTCAGTTTATCTAGATGCACCTATTAAATTGTCATGCATCATATTGACTGTGCACAATGCCATGAACATGACTGTTTACATTCATGTCTTGTTTGTTTGCTTCTTCTCGGTTAGACGACGACTACGTTGAGACCGACGATCCTTACGACACCACTACTCAGGACCTAGCCCAGTACCCGGCTACTGAGCTGCCAGGCAAGTTATCACTCACATGAATCATCGAGTTCCTTTCCACACTTGTTGTCGATACTATCCTTTTGTCTACTATTGCTAGCCCTATGTATCGTTGCTTGTTCTCCGAACCCATCACATGATACCCTGAACCAATGATACTGCCTCACCTCCATACCTACAGCCTTTGTTTGTGCCTTAGTATTATCTAGCATGCTTAGGGTTGCTTTTACTCGAGTCTGTTGTCAGTTACTACTTTTACTATCTTATTATTTGTACCGGGGGCTCGATGTTAATCAATCAATCCTGTTAATTGCTAATGGTAATAATAATTTGATGATAAGGCACCGACAGGAGGCCCATGAGAGGTTTTGGAGCCTGCTAGTGTCGACCCTAATAGGAAAAGGGTCTTGTCTACTGATCCATGATGAGCGCACTACCCGCATGTGGGAAGCGAGTATGGGCGCCCCCCTCAACTTGACCTGATTCGCATCTCGTCCAAATCGCCTCATTTAGTTCGTGTTTTCCATTTGCCGCATGCATGTTTTTGCGAGCCCAGCGCAGGGTGGAACTTTCGTAGTCGGCATATAGGGGGACACGGTCTTAGAGTGCTATGATGGTCCATTTTCTTCTGGGCTTGATTAGCCGTGCGCCCAAGGTTCTTTGGGCTTGATGCGAAGAATGGTTGGTTGTGTAGAGTACCCCGCTTGGTGGGAGGCATCCCATCTGGCGGGCTATTCTTGCGTGTACGGCCAAATTGGTGCAACCCTGCAGGGATAATCTTCTCGAGAAGCCGTGTTTTCCGCGGTTATGGATTACTTGGTGAAAGTACTGGCTAACAAGTACTCAGGACAACTTCAACATAATGATCAATCATGTTCACCCAATGATTAATAACTTGACTAGTAATAGGTTATTCACACAATAACTTGATTCACCTATTCACAACTGTGTGAGTTATCCTCGGATTGCTTCTTTGGATAAGGGGCGAGATCCAGGATGGGTTTGATTGAAGTTATCTTTCAGTTGGTTACAATCCTCGATCTTATCTTTTCTGTTAGCCGGAACTTGTAGTTATCTTCTGTAGTTGGTTAGAGCAGCCCGCAGCAACTTTTCATATCACCCCTTTCTTCCGTTGATCCCAAGCATCTACGCTTATGTTGACGGGTAACTCTTTGATGAACTGTGAGTCTTGCTTGCCAGTACTTGGATGTACTGACCCCGTTGGGGCTGTGGTTTACGCAGAGTACGACTACGACTACGATGCTTCCCAGGATGGCTACTTTGTGGAGTTCGACGAGACTGCAGACGAGTAGTTAGCTGGACCAGGGCTGGATCCAGGACCTACGTGGATGGGCTTCGTCTTATTTATTTTCTCCGGCTTCTTAAGCCTGTTGGATTTGTCTGTACTCAGACCCTTTGATTGCTTCCGCTGTTGTAATGGATGATATGTTGGGACATGTGTCCTCTGGATGATTGTATTCGCTATTTCTGCCTTAGTGAAGGCCAGTTGCAACTTTATTTCTATCTTTTGTGTCGTAGAGATGAGTTGTGATAATCATTCGTTCAAAGCTGTTGACGTACAGTGCGTGCTTGTTATGAAGTACGTCGACAGTAGTGCCTGTGACTCCTAATGGATAGTTTACATCGACGGTGGAATAGTAGGGCTTGTGTTGTCGCGCATAAGCGCAGGCCTACCAGGAAGCTGGGACGTGGGAGCATTTATGCCCCATAATCCAAGCA
Source organism: Alopecurus myosuroides (assembly GCA_028641055.1). Classification (NCBI taxonomy): domain Eukaryota; kingdom Viridiplantae; phylum Streptophyta; class Magnoliopsida; order Poales; family Poaceae; genus Alopecurus; species Alopecurus myosuroides. The sequence continues at coordinate 572,962,100 of CM054057.1, forward strand.
CCTATTATCCAGTTCGTACGATGAGTATCCCTTAGAAGCCAGGGTGCGACAAATGGTATCAGAGCCTGTCTGCCTGTAGGATCCCTTTTTACTGGTTGCAGTTGAGTCTAGAAACTATTTTGTAGCTCTATAGGAAAAATGAAACGTGAGAGTAGGAATTCTGCCATTTTTCTTCTTTTACACTTTTTCTTTTTGTTTTTTTTTTTTGTTCTCACCTAAACTTTCAAGTTAGGATTTCACGTGTTTTGGGTTCTTGTAGTACCTCAGGACTTTTGGTCTCGTTTTCCCGATGTTGCTTCGATATCATGTTCTTTTCAACATCATTATCGTCCGTTGAACCTTGTTGTTGTTTTCCACATCCTTTTTCATCTACCGGAGTCTAATCAAAACCTTCCAAATCATCTACAGATGGGTCTCAGCTACTACCCGCAGGTGGTTCGCATGACTCGCTGTGAGAGCACCGCCGGTTTTCCGGAGATGCTGAGAGACATGGTTACCTATCTGGGGTTCCGTTGGGCGCCGGAGTACCAGGTCTACGAGCACCAGCGAGAGTTTGACCAGACTTGGTACCGGGCTATCGTCTACATTCTGTCGGATGATGGCAGGAGCATTGTCCACCAGTACGAGGCAGTAGGGTCCACAGTGGATATGGCAGTGCAGCAGGCAGCGTGTGAGTCTCCGTCCTCCGTGCTGACTACTGGGGGTTTGATAAGTCCAGTTTTCGTCACATCCCCCGTGGTTACATCACGGCAGCGGGAGTTCACTTCACTGTCCACCGCGACCTGGATACCTACGAGACTGATAGCTCCAGGCTGCAGACCACTGCCCAGTTCGTGTGGCACAGTGACGCCGTTGCTTCCGCACTTTCTCAGGAGTTAGCCTCAGTCAGGGAGCAGCTCCACCTTGCTCTCACTCGTCTGGCGACGTACACCACAGACTTCGTTGGAGACGATCGCTTTGCACGTTTCCAGCAGACACTGGGTTTTCCTCTGCCAGATGCTGGAGGTTACGAGCCGATCAGAGGCCCACTTCTCGACCTCGGAGCTGGTTACACAGGGATTCCCCGCTATGGAGCACAGGGAGAGGACGCTTTCTACTTCACCACCGAGAGTTGCTCTCAGAGCAGTTCCTATCTACATGGATCGTCGTGATACCTACTTCCGTGGGGTTCCTCCTCACCGTATCTCTCGTCGTACTACTCACCGCCGTCCTGCGTGATGAGCATGGGAGTACCGTTGTATCCATTACTAGCTGTGTCTAGTTTATCCTTTTGTTTTCGAACCATGTATTGGTCTGTTGGATATTCTGATGTATTTGAACATGTGATGATGTACCTGTTGGTTATCTATTCATGCGTCGGAATAATCTATCTTTCGGTTACCAAGTCTATCCTTTTCTGTTGTTGTGCTAAAATGAATTTCTGTTCAGGATGCCTCCAACCAGGAACAACCCACCTCCGCCACCAGCAATGGGGGAACTGTTGGCTCAGATGACCCAAGTGGTGACACAGATGGCCCAGATCCAGGCTAACCAGCAACACAACCAGAATGCTCCAAGGGTCACCATCAAGGACTTCCTCAGCTTGGGCCCAAAAGCTTTCGTGGCAACACGTGAGCCCCTGGATGCTGATGACTGGATCCGTGACGTAGCAAGAGCTCTGGAGATTGCTCATGTTGCAGAAGAGGATAAGGTCAAGTACGCCACCTACCTACTGAAGGGTCAGGCAGCTACTTGGTGGGAGAACTACCAGACCATGAGAGCTGGCTATCCTATCACCTGGGGATGTTTCAGGGATGCCTTCCTGAAGCACCACATCCCGGATGGTCTCATGGAAAGGATGCGTGAGGAATTCTGCTCTCTCAGACAGGGCAAGCTGGACGTTCTCGGCTACCAGAACGAGTTCAATCGTCTCGCTCGGTACGCTGGTGACGAAGTGTCCACCGAAGCCAAGAAGATGGCAAGGTTCCGCCGAGGTTTTAACCCGGAACTGAAGTACGCTCTCACCAACATCAAGTGCAAGGACTTCGTGGAGCTCGTGAACACCGCGCTCAATGAGGAGAATGGGCGCAAGGCGTTCGAAGAGTCGCGCAAGCACTCGCGTGAGGGTGGTTCCTCCTCCAACATGACCACCCCTCCGCAGAAGCGCCGCATCTGGGTGCCAAATGGTGCTGTCACTCGGGCTCCAAATGCCCAAGCTTCTCCAGGCTTTGGTCCCCGCCCACCCAACCCATCTCAGATGCAGGGTTAGAGGTTCCCTATGGGGCAGCCAAGGCCAGGTCCTTCTCGTGTCGTCACTTGCTACAAGTGCAAGGATACTGGACACTATGCTGATAAGTGCACTCAGAAGCAGTTACCCCTACCTCCTCGCCCCAACACCAACCAGGCTATGGTTCGTGCTCCCCCGGCTAAAGCCTTCAACTCCAACAACAGGCCTGTCGGGAGGAACGCGAGGGTGAACCATATCAAGGCCGACAAAGCCGAGGAAGCTGCTGACGTCGTTCTCGGTATATTACCCGTAAACTCTATTCCAGCTAAAGTGTTGTTTTGATACTGGAGCATCGCATTCGTTTGTGTCAAAGATCTTTGCTACAACGTACAATTTAGCTCTGGTTCCACTAAGCAATCAAATCTATGTGCACTCTCCGGGAACTAAAATGATTACTTCCAAGATAAGCATGGACAATCAGATCCTAATTGGAGGTCGTGTATTCCTTGCTTCACTAATGTTGCTGGGAAATTCTGACATTGATGTCATTCTGGGTATGGATTGGTTGAAGACCCACAAAGCTAAAATTGACTGTGCTCAAAAGTCAATAACTCTCTCCCACACTTCAGGCCAGATAGTCTATTCTCCATATGGATCAAGTTCTGTTCAGCTGTTCAGCCTCGATGCCAACCCCTTCCTGCAATTGAAAATGTTCCGGTGGTTTGTGAATTCCCTGACGTCTTTCCAGAAGAGTTGCCAGGGATGCCCCCGGACAGAGCAGTTGAGTTCGTGATCGAGCTTGAGCCAGGTACTGCTCCAATCTCTAAGCATCCATATAAGATAGCTCCTCCTGAACTGAAATTGTTGAAGGAGCAAATCGATATGTACATGGACAAAGGATTCATTCAGCCTAGTTCCTCCGCTTGGGGTTGCCCAACTCTGTTTGTTGCCAAGAAGGATCAAACTAAAAGACTCGTGGTTGACTATCGTCCTCTCAACGAGAAACCATCAAGAACGTATCCACTTCCTCGTATCGATGATCTTTTTGATCAACTTGCTGGAGCCTCAATATTCTCAAAGTTGGATTTGAGGATGGGGTACCATCAGATAAAGATCAGAAGGAAGATATTCCTAAGACAGCTTTCACCACTCGGTACGGTCTATATGAATACACCGTCATGTCCTTTGGTCTCACCAATGCACCGGCAACGTTCTCAAGACTCATGAATTCTGTCTTCCATGAATACCTCGACAAGTTCGTTGTGGTATATCTTGACGACATTCTAGTCTACTCCAAATCCGAGGAAGAGCATGGAGAACACCTTCGTCTCACTCTCATGAAACTTCGCGAGCATCGTCTGTATGCCAAGTTTTCCAAATGTGAGTTCTGGATTCCAGAAGTTGCATATCTTGGTCATATCATCTGCCAAAGGCATTGCCATTGATCCTGAAAAGGTTAAGGCAATTGTTGACTGGAAACCCCCTAAGACGGTGAAACAAGTTAGAAGCTTTCTTGGCTTGGCTAGCTATTGCCGTCGTTTCGTCCAAAACTTTTCCAAGATTGCTAAACCTCTCACTGATCTCACAAAGAAGGACAAAAAGTTCGTTTGGACTCCACAATGTGATGAGAGTTTCAACCTCCTGAAGACTAAACTCACTTCCACACCTGTTCTGGTCCCGACACTACCAAACCTTTCCAGATATTCTGTGATGCATCTCTCCAAGGCCTAGGAGCAGTTCTTATGCAAGAACGTCAAGTTGTCGCTTATGCTTCACGTCAGTTGAACCCACATGAGCAAAACTATCCCACTCATGATCTTGAACTTGCAGCAGTTGTGTTTGCCCTCAAGAAATGGAGACAATACTTGTTGGGTAACAAAACTGAAATCTTTTCCGATCATAAGAGTCTGAAATACATCTTCACTCAGCCAGATCTGAACCTCAGGCAAAGGAGATGGATTGAGAAGATTAAAGACTTTGATCTCACCATTTCTTACACTCCAGGCAAGGCTAATGTTATGGCCGATGCTCTCAGTCGCAAATCCTATTGCAATAATCTCATGATCATGGAAAGCCAACCTCCACTTCATGAAGAATTCCAGAAGCTGAACCTTGGTCTTGTCCCTGAAGGATACCTTGCTAGCTTGACAGCCAGCCCAACTCTCGAGGACAAGATTCGTTCTGAACAACTTCGTGATAATGAAATCAAGAAGATGGTAGAGCAAATCAAGGAAGGCAATGATAAGTTCAAGTCCTTCTCAATTGATGACAAGGGAACTGTGTTCTTCGAAGGACGCATTGCAGTCCCTAGATTCAAAGTCTCAAGGATATCATTCTCAAGGAGGCTCATGAAACTCCTCTATCAATTCACCCTGGAAGTACAAAGATGTACCAGGATCTCAAGACTCTGTATTGGTGGTCTGGCATGAAACGTGAAATTGCTCAATACGTTTCTGAATGCGACGTTTGTCAACGTGTTAAGGCAGTCCATCAGAAGACAGCAGGTCTACTCCAACCTCTGAAAATTCCTGAGTGGAAGTGGGACATGATTGAAATGGACTTCGTTACTGGGTTTCCAAAGTCCAAAAAGGGCAACGATGCAATCTTCGTTGTTATTGATCGTCTCACTAAGGTTGCTCACTTCTATGCTGTAAAGGAAACTATCTCAGCTAGCCAGTTAGCAGAGCTCTACACAGCAAAGGTTGTTCCCCTTCATGGTGTTCCATTGGAAATAAGCTCAGACCGTGGAAGTATTTTCACTTCTCATTTCTGGAAAAGCTTTCAAGAAGCATTGGGCACCAAACTTCTGTTCAGCACAGCTTATCACCCTCAGTCTCAAGGGCAAGTCGAAAGAGTCAATCAGATTCTCGAGGATATGCTCAGAGCATGTGGTCTCTCCTTTGGCATGAAATGGGAGGATTGCCTTCCATATGCTGAATTCTCCTACAACAACAGCTACCAGGCAAGCCTAGGGCATGGCACCATTTGAGGCACTGTATGGTCGCAGATGCAGGAGTCCAATCAATTGGTCTGGAGCTGGTGAACGTTCACTTTTAGGCCCTGACATTGTTAAGGAAGCCGAGGAGAAAGTTCGTATCATTCGTGACAATCTAAGGATTGCTCAGTCTCGTCAGAAGAGTTACTATGATAGCAAGCACAGGGATATGGTCTATGCACCTGGTGATAAGGCATATCTCCGTGTAACTCCCCTCAGAGGCACTCATCGTTTTGGTGTGAAAGGAAAGCTTGCACCAAGATACATTGGTCCTTTCAACATCCTCTCAAGACGTGCAGAAAATGCCTATCGGCTTGAACTTCCAGAGAAACTATCCAAAGTGCACGATGTGTTCCACGTGTCACAACTCAAGAAGTGTTTCAAAGATCCACATCGTGCAGTTGATCATGATTCCATTGAACTGCAAGATGATCTATCTTATGAGGAGCACCCTATTCGTATTCTCGATGAGACCGAGCGTAAGACTCGCAACAAGAGCACCAAGTTCTTGAAAGTGCAATGGTCACATCATTCTGATAAAGAGGCAACATGGGAGACCGAAGAGGATCTTCGCAAGAAGTATCCGGACCTGTTCATTTCTCAGTAGGGAATCTCGGGCGCGATTCCTTCAAGGGGGGGCGTTTTGTAACATCCAATGAAAACCCTTAGTTGTTTACTTATTTGTTTAATTTATGCAATGCATCATGGCATCATTCTCATTTTATTTCTGTTTGCATTGTTTTCATAATAAAATTCAAACTTAATCAAACATTGTTTTCACACTTGTCTGTTACAATCTCTCAAATAAAGATTTGCAATTCCAAAAACATCAATTGCTCCCAATTAGTTTCATTGGATCAACTCTTAAATTGTTGCTTAATTTAATCACACCATTAATCAATCAACCATTTCAATCATTATTTTCTAAGTCATTTCAAATTCAAACCAACCCTTAAAATTCAGTACCTTTTGAAACCATAAAAGTCACCACCCCTTTTTCCCTCTTTAAACCCTTCCAAAACCCTAGGGGAAACCCTAGTGGGAATGGCATTATTTTCTAATATTAAGTATTATTGCAATTTTCAATTAAATTGGTTAATTTTTTAAAACAGCAAGCAAACAATAAAGTTTTTGAAAACAACAACTACCAAAAGGTTGCATTTTCCACTAATAAATTTACCCTATTTTTATTCCAAAATTTCTGTAAACAAAATCTTGCTTTGTTTCCAATTTGCTCAACTACAAAAAAAAAAACAGTACAAAAAAAATAAAATAGAAAGATAAGAAGGGAGGAGAGCAGCAGCAGCTAAGGGTCCAGCCTAGCCCAGTTACCCTTTGGCCCGATAGCTGTCGCTATCGTCCTCCTCCCCCCTGCTGACGTCATGTCGTACGACTCCCTCCCCATCGTCGATCGCCTCCACCCCCACTCCGATGGCCGCCGTACAACCTCCACCGATTCCATAAAAACTACCACGGCCTCCTCCTCCTGCCGCAACCCTAGATCTCACCCCCTCTGCGCCGCCAACTTCTCTCCCTCTTCCCCAAGCCCCCTGCCTTTCCCTCTGAACTCCACGCTCTGAACCCCGCCGCCACTCTCTGAAACTCTCCGCCGCTCGCCGTCGCCGATGGCTAGCAGCGCGAGCTAGCCACGGGAACGGGAAGCCCACGGTGCCACTACGTCAACAACACCGCCACCGAGCCGTAGCTGCCCCAGATCGCCGCCGCCGTCCGTTTTCCACCACCGGCGACCACCCCCGTCAGCCACCATCCTCGCCTCCTGCTACGGCGACGAGCACACGAGGTGAGCGCCCACGCATCCCGATGTCCCCTCTCCTGTCTATCTCCGCGACCACACGCAGCACACTCATCGCACGTACCGCGCCGGAGTGCAGTACAGAGACCGCCGGCGTTCGCTGTTGACTGCCCCTCGTCACCTGCAACCAAAAATTTCAGCAAAGTTCAGTTTAGCGTGTTAACTGAATGTTAACTCGCCACACGTTCCCTACCTGACAAGCAACGCTCGCTAGCCGAGTTGGCACGTTCCTTGCGCGCGGGCCAAGAGATCTCGGGGTCGAACCCCCCGCGGAGGCGAAAGCCACCTTCTTTTTTCCATCTTTTCCCGTACTGACAGCCCGGGCCCGCTGGTCAGTCCCCCTAGCGCCAGGCGGTCACAGCACACCACGGGTCCCCACCTGTCAGCGTGTGGGTATAAAACCTGCACGGTAGCAAACAATTAAAACAAATCAGTTAAATTCTAATTTCTTTTAAAAATAGCAGAATAAGCAACAAACTTTGAAATTCAATAACTTCAAATCTATAAATCCAATAACTAAAACTTGTATATGTTTTCTGTTCAGAATTTAACAAGCTTTCCAAATATCCAATTTGTGTTCTGTTTAGAATTTTCAAAATACTTTTAAATTTCAAATTTGAATAATTCAAATGCAAATTGAAATAATTCATAACTAATTCATACTGTTTTCAAATAATTCAAATAAAATATGTTTTTCACACCTCTTTGAATACTCTATTCAAATATAAAATTTGTTTTCTGGTTTGAATAATTTAAATTGCCTAAACAATTTAAATCTTGTTTAATTCAATTAAAACTTGTTTAATATTGTTTAATTCATAACTAAATAATTCAAAGTCCAATTTCAAAATGTGAAACATGTAATCCAACTAAAATTTGATAACCTTTTCAAATATAATTTGTAAATTGTTTTGCACACCCTAACTTGATGAAAACAATAATTGTTTGTGTACCATGTTTAAGTAACAAAATTCCAAACTTAATAAATGCTTTTCTAAATTGTTAACTATCATTCCAATTGCATTTAAATTGTTATGTTATTGTTATTCATCATGCATGCATCATGATAACAACTAACACCTAATAAATAGTTGTAAATCATTTGTTCCAATTGTTTCAATGGATCCTTTTCCATATGCAACCTTGCATATGGGTCCATTTAATTGTGCTATCATGTTAGTCAGTTTATCTAGATGCACCTATTAAATTGTCATGCATCATATTGACTGTGCACAATGCCATGAACATGACTGTTTACATTCCTGTCTTGTTTGTTGCTTCTTCTCGGTTAGACGACGACTACGTTGAGACCGACGATCCTTACGACACCACTACTCAGGACCTAGCCCAGTACCGGCTACTGAGCTGCCAGGCAAGTTATCACTCACATGAATCATCGAGTTCCTTTCCACACTTGTTGTCGATACTATCCTTTTGTCTACTATTGCTAGCCCTATGTCGTTGCTTGTTCTCCGAACCCATCACATGATACCCTGAACCAATGATACTGCCTCACCTCCATACCTACAGCCTTTGTTTGTGCCTTAGTATTATCTAGCATGCTTAGGGTTGCTTTTACTCGAGTCTGTTGTCAGTTACTACTTTTACTATCTTATTATTTGTACCGGGGGCTCGATGTTAATCAATCAATCCTGTTAATTGCTAATGGTAATAATAATTTGATGATAAGGCACCGGCAGGAGGCCCATGAGAGGTTTTGGAGCCTGCTAGTGTCGACCCTAATAGGAAAAGGGTCTTGTCTACTGATCCATGATGAGCGCACTACCCGCATGTGGGAAGCGAGTATGGGCGCCCCCCTCAACTTGACCTGATTCGCATCTCGTCCAAATCGCCTCATTTAGTTCGTGTTTTCCATTTGCCGCATGCATGTTTTTGCGAGCCCAGCGCAGGGTGGAACTTTCGTAGTCGGCATATAGGGGGACACGGTCTTAGAGTGCTATGATGGTCCATTTTCTTCTGGGCTTGATTAGCCGTGCGCCCAAGGTTTTTGGGCTTGATGCGAAGAATGGTTGGTTGTGTAGAGTACCCGCTTGGTGGGAGGCATCCCATCTGGCGGGCTATTCTTGCGTGTACGGCCAAATTGGTGCAACCCTGCAGGGATAATCTTCTCGAGAGAAGCCGTGTTTTCGCGGTTATGGATTACTTGGTGAAAGTACTGGCTAACAAGTACTCAGGACAACTTCAACATAATGATCAATCATGTTCACCCAATGATTAATAACTTGACTAGTAATAGGTTATTCACACAATAACTTGATTCACCTATTCACAACTGTGTGAGTTATCCTCGGATTGCTTCTTTGGATAAGGGGCGAGATCCAGGATGGGTTTGATTGAAGTTATCTTTCAGTTGGTTACAATCCTCGATCTTATCTTTTCTGTTAGCCGGAACTTGTAGTTATCTTCTGTAGTTGGTTAGAGCAGCCCGCAGCAACTTTTCATATCACCCCTTTCTTCCGTTGATCCCAAGCATCTACGCTTATGTTGACGGGTAACTCTTTGATGAACTGTGAGTCTTGCTTGCCAGTACTTGGATGTACTGACCCCGTTGGGGCTGTGGTTTACGCAGAGTACGACTACGACTACGATGCTTCCCAGGATGGCTACTTTGTGGAGTTCGACGAGACTGCAGACGAGTAGTCAGCTGGACCAGGGCTGGATCCAGGACCTACGTGGATGGGCTTCGTCTTATTTATTTTCTCCGGCTTCTTAAGCCTGTTGGATTTGTCTGTACTCAGACCCTTTGATTGCTTCCGCTGTTGTAATGGATGATATGTTGGGACATGTGTCCTCTGGATGATTGTATTCGCTATTTCTGCCTTAGTGAAGGCCAGTTGCAACTTTATTTCTATCTTTTGTGTCGTAGAGATGAGTTGTGATAATCATTCGTTCAAAGCTGTTGACGTACAGTGCGTGCTTGTTATGAAGTACGTCGACAGTAGTGCCTGTGACTCCTAATGGATAGTTTACATCGACGGTGGAATAGTAGGGCTTGTGTTGTCGCGCATAAGCGCAGGCCTACCAGGAAGCTGGGACGTGGGAGCATTTATGCCCCATAATCCAAGCACCTATTATCCAGTTCGTACGATGAGTATCCCTTAGAAGCCAGGGTGCGACATTAACAAACCATAGGAGATTTGTCTATTTTTGCTTTATCTTACATTGTTTGTATTACTACGGTTGGTTTGATCTAACCACTTTTACCTTCCCTTGGACGGGTTTCTTAGACCGAGAACTGAGATTTTTTCCTCTATGATGCAAATTTCCTCTGTCTTCCTTGTGGCCATTCACCAAACATTGCCGATGTCGTGTATGTTGGGTGATTATATAATCATTATGTGATTACTTTTCATTTGACCAAAACTATTTATGCAGTTTATACTTATTTGTTTGCGTCCATGAATTATTTTACCTTGATTTGTTCCATATTTGTATGTTGTTGTCAAGGCACACTGTTTTGTTAGTAAACATCGTGGTGAAGTGTCTATGTGCAACTTGATAAAATAATGTTTTGCATTTAATTCAGTTCTATAAAAGTTAATTAGGATCACCACTGCTTATGGTTTTATAATCCAGTTGTATAACGGAGAATTAAGATCCCATATACTAGCGTCCCATCGCCCATCGTCCACTTGTGCATATTTTCCCTTTAGCTCCTCGCGAAGCAGGTTATCAACACGCACACCCCCTCTATTTGCTCGCTCTCTCTCACTCACTCACTCCACAACTCACGACACAGACGTATACTAGGGAGAGGAATGGAACCGTCCATCGTCCATCGACCAATCCACCCTCACACATCATGCACCGCCGCCGGCTCGATGAAACCATCCTCTCTCGTCTCTCTCTTCCTTGCCTTACATAGTCCCTGAGAAAAAGCCCTAGCGATCTCCTTCCTTGGTCAGCCACCACTGCCGAGGGGAAGTCGTGATCTCCAACGTGCCATCAAAACCTCCACCGTTTGCTACCAGGACAACTCCGCGCCACCATCCCCTCGCCTCCCACCATGCCACGGCTACCCCTAGGAACAATGAAGAGGTCGGGCCACCCGTCGTTGTATCGTTTGATCGTGAGATTCTTCGTCCTCGATCTCGAGATTCTTCATCCACGTACGAGCTTCTCTCGCAACATATCTGGGTCGATGACGATGATGGTGGCACTGAAGAAGAGTAGAAGGACGCTGATGTGTGAAAACTGATAGTTAATCCTCCTGCTTGTTTTTCTGTAAAAATTTTTGTATCCTTCATAAGATGATCGTCGAATTGGCAACATCGTACGATTACTATGGTTTCATACTAAAATAAGTTCATCATTCCTACAGAAATGATAATTTGAACGTACAACAAGCATTTTCTTGATCTTATTTTCTGGTTTTTGGATCATTACTCAGTCGATGTTAGGCTAAGAATATGTGGTTGTGATACGTCTCAAACGTATCTATAATTTTCGATGCTCCATGCTTGCTTTCTATCCAATACATTTATGTTTTCCTTCATTTTCCGGACGTTTTCTGGGATGAACCTATTGACAAGATGTCACAGAGCTAGTTCATGTTTTCTGTTGTTTTTAGTTTCAGAAAAATTGTTCTGGAAATATTCTCGGAATTGGACGGTTCGAAGCCCAGAAGTATTAGAATTCCCGGAGGATCAACGGAGTCCAAAAGAGACACGGAGAGGGGCAGAGGGTTGCCCACACCATGGGTGGGCGCGGATACCCCTGCCGCGCCCAGGGGTGGTTGAAAGATCATCATCTGTTTTGGTAATTATATGACAACATATATATTTGATCTAATGTTTGTTCGATATATGAAAATGCCCAGGTTAATCAAGTTCACTAACTATTTGGGGCGAGTGTTTGGTTTAAATGAAAAGAGCAAGGAGAAAGAAACCAAGGAAGCTATTTTGCACAGGAGAGGAGGCTCCGGTAAATCCACCGGAGGCTCCGTCGAGGCTCCGGTGCGGGCTCCGCCCAAATCCCCCTCTAGAGCGCACGAGCGGAGGCACGGGCGGAACATCCGGTGGAGCTCCGGTGGGGCGGAACCTCCGCCACTTCCACCGGAGCCTCCGCCATTTCCAAAGTTGTGCCTATGCACATGTGGCATCCGGTGTGCCTCCGGTGGAGGCTCCACCAAAATCGTGTTCTGTTGGGCAAGGGCGAAGGCTCCGGTACAAAATAAAGAGGTTGAGAGTTAGAGACTCCCCTTTCCATAAGATTTCTTCCTCCCCGACAACGGCGCCAGAAATTCTTGATGCTCTTTGATGGTGCCTTGACGAGGAGGCTTCTTGATGTTGATTAAGTCCCCGGCAACGGCGCCAGAAATTCTTTGACTGCTATGGATGGCGTGTTGGAAACCCCAAGAGGAGGGTGTGATGAGTAAGCGGCAAGAATTTCCCCTCAGTTAAGAACAAAGGTTATCAATCCAGTAGGAGGAAGAGGATCTCAGGAAGGTTGATGCAACTGACGGTGGTGCTGGCGCTTCACCGGTGTCAGCAACAATGTGGAACCTGCACACAACACAACCAAAATACTTTGTCCCAACGGTATAGTGAGGTTATCAATCTCACCGGTCTTGCTGAAAACAAGGATTAGACATATAGTGTGGAAAATGATGTATGCTTGCAGTAAGTAAAGAAAGGAGTAAATAGTTGTGGTTTGTTTAACACTGTGGAAAATGGTCGATGAAAATGCCCCCGGTAGTTCTAGTGCGGAAATCTCCAAAATGGCCGACACTATATCTAACCTACAAGATACGGTGGGAATTCTCCAAACCGAATTATCTAAGGTTAGCTCTAGTGTTGGTTCGGAGGTTTCTAGCATAAAGAAAATGATGGAGGCACTGATGGGGAAAACCAAGGAGTCCACGGAACCACCCCCACCACCAACGATGTTAGCTCAGATGAAGAATCCATTCCGGATATCGACGAGATGGAAGCTAACATCGCTTTAGCTAAGGTGAAAGCCAAAGAGAAAGCTGATAAAAAGGCTAAGAGTGGTGGGAGCTCCGAGGGCTCCAAGTCTAAATCGGCTAACGGTTCGGGGTCTCACTCTAAAGTTCCACCACCTCCCAATTATGATTCTATCCACCCTATTTCCACTATGCCACACATGGTTAATGTTGGAGTTCCTCCCATGCTTAACACTAACGAGTTCTCTTCTTGGAAGTTCGATATGGAGTCTCACATTTCAGGATCTTGCACCGCTTTGTGGAGAAGCATTCTCCATGGATTCCATCCTCACGATCCGAACAACTTGACTCCAAGAGAGGATGTGTAATTTCAACTCAACAAGACCGCTCTTGTGACTATCCAAAAGGCTCTCCCAAGAGAACATCTTGAACACATCCGCGGTATCAAGACCGCCAAGGAAGCTTGGGATAAACTTGACTCCTTGTTCCAAGGCAATGCAAGCATTCAATCATCCAAATATGATGTTGCTCTTGACAAGTCCGAGAACTTTGTCATGCTTGAAGATGAAAGTCCCGAGGAGCTATATAGAAGAGTGGTCACCCTTGGTAATCAACTAAGGGACTTTGGAAAAGAGGAAATCTCCGATGAGTGGATTAAGAGGAAATTTGTCAAGGCCATAACTCCTTTTGAGAAGAATCTCTCCACTAGCATTCGAACAAGATCCGACTACAACTCCCTCAACTCCATTGGTGTCCTTAGCGAGTTCATAGCCATATCCTTATCTCACAAGAGCGCGGATGATGCTCTTGATCGCTCAAGAGGACATGGAAAGTCTCCTAACCTCGCCTTGAAGTCTAAGGCAATGGCCAATATAGAAGAAGTGGATGATGATGATGATGATGATGACGATGAGGACTATGAAGACACATACAAGGGTGCTCATAAGTGTATCGCTCTTTCCATGCAAGGGTATTGGAAGAGATGGGAGGCTCACAAGGCCGGTGCTCCTAGACCCCCAAGGAACAAGATCTTTAGGAAGAAAGGGGAGCGGCCAAGGACATGCTACAATTGTGGAAGTGCAAGTCACTTCGTCAAAGAGTTTCCCTTTGAGCCAAGAGAAGAGAATGAAGGTAAGCTTGTTCGCAAGGACAAGAACAAAGCTCCACACAACAAGAACCTCGCTAGAAGAGTCCCAAGGGCTCTATATGTTCAAGAAGGCCCCACATTGGAAACATACTACTCCGGAGATGAAGGAGAAGATGAAGTCCTAGGTGTTGCCCATGTCGCCATAGCTACGACTTCCTCTTCATCGGTCTCTCTATTTGAATCCCCCAATGAGAAGGCATCGATCCGACCTACATGTCTCATGGCAAATGCCACCGCGGTAATATCTTCCACCTCCAAGTCTATTATCACTAGCTCTCCCTCGTTATTGGATTGTGTTGAAAACATTGTTGATGATGAGGAGGCTAAGAATCTAGGCTCTTGGTTATGTAGTCTTGAAGGTGAAACTAAAGAAAAGGTAAAGGCTCTCTTAAGGCAACTTGATGATGCTAACTCTCTCATAGACGAGAAGGAGGAGATCATCATGACCTTGGAGAGCCATGGTGGTAGCCACGAGAACCATGACGGTGAACTAATTAAAGCTCTCGAAAAAGAAAGATCTATGAGAGCATCTCTCGAAGAGAGACTATCTAGTCTACAACTACAAGATACCTATGCTATTAGTGTATCCAAGCTTAGGAAAGATAATGAAAAATCTCTTGCCAAGCTTAGGAAAGATAACGAAAAATCTCTTGCTTTACTTAAAGTCTTTGAAGAAGAGGAGTTGAAGCTAGGAGTAGCTCATGAAGTACTTGTTGAGAATCATGAAAAACTAAAAAAGGAGTTCATGTCTCTTAAAGAAATTCATGACAAACTCACCAAGTCTCGGAACAACCTCCTAGCTCAAAAATCTAATAAACAAGTGATATCTTCCTCTAATAGCATTGCTATCATGCCTACCTCTTGCACTACGAATAACATTGTAGGGAAAGAGAAAATTCTCAATGATGACATAAGCTCTCAAGGAGCCAAGAAAGGAAAAGAAGGACTTGGTTTCGTTTCCAAGTCAAAGAAGAAATCCAAGAGGGTCACATCTCCCTCTCAAAATGTTGTCTTTGTGAAAGAGGGAGAAGTGACCAAAGAGAAGGAGACCAACTCCATTGTGGGTGGTGATACCTCTAGGGGGAGCATGTCGCACCCAAGGTTTCTAGAGGATACTCATCGCACGAACTGGAAGTCAGGTGCTTGGATTATGGGGCATAACTGCTCCCACGTCCCAGCTTCCTGGTAGGCCTGCGCTTATGCGCGACAACACAAGCCCTGCTTCCACCGTCGAAGTAAACTATCCGCTAGGAACCTAAGGCACTACTGTCGACGTACTTCATATTCAAACACGCACTGTACGTCAACAGCTTTGAACGAAATGATAACACAAACTGTCTCTAAGACACAAAAGAATGAAATAAGTGCAACTGGCCTTCACTAAGGCAGAAATATCGAATACAGTCATCCAGAGGACACATGTCCCAACATATCATCCATTACAACAACGGAAGCAATCAAAGGGGTCTGAGTACAGACAAATCCATGGCTTAAGAAGCCGGAGAAAATAAAGAAAAGCGAAGCCCATCCACGTAGGTCTGGATCCTGCCCTGGTCCAGCTAACTACTCGTCTGCAGACTCGTCGAACTCCACAAAGTAGCCATCCTGGGAAGCATCGTAGTCGTAGTCGTACTCTGCGTAAACCACAGCCCCAACGGGGTCAGTACATCCAAGTACTGGCAAGCAAGACTCACAGTTCATCAAAGAGTTACCCGTCAACACAAGCATTGATGCTTGGGATCAACGGAAGAAAGGGGTGATATGAAAGTTGCTGCTGGCTGCTCTAAACAACTACAGAAGATAACTACAAGTTCCGGCTAACAGAAAAGATAAGATCGAGGATTGTAACCAACTGAAAGATAACTTCAACCAAACCCATCCTGGATCTCGCCCCTTATCCAAAGAAGCAATCCGAGGATAACTCACACAGTTGTGATAAGGTGAATCAAGTTATTGTGTGAATAAACTATTACTAGTCAGGTTAATCATTGGGTGGAACATGATTGATCATTATGTTGAAGTTGTCCTGAGTACTTGTTAGCCAGTACTTTCAAGTAATCCATAACCGCGGAAAACACGGCTTCTCGAGAAGATTATCCCTGCAGGGTTGCACCAATTTGGCCGTACACTCATGAATATCCCGCCAGATGGGATGCCTCCCACCAAGCGGGGCACTCAACACAACCAACCATTCCTCGCATCAAGCCCAAAGCACCTTGGGCGCACGGCTAATCGAGCCCAGAAGAAAATGGACCCTCATAGCACTCTAAGAACGTGTCCCCCTATATGCCGACTACAAAAGTTCCACCCTGCGCTGGGCTCGCAAAAACATGCATGCGGCAAATGGAAAACACGAACTAAATGAGGCGATTTGGACGAGATGCGAATCAGGTCAAGTTGAGGGGGCGCCCATACTCGCTTCCCAAATGCGGGTAGTGCTCATCATGGATCAGTAGACAAGACCCTTTTCCTACTAGGGTCGACACTAGCAGGCTCCAAAACCTCTCATGGGCCTCCTGCCGGTGCCTTATCATCAAATTATTATTACCATTAGCAAGTAACAGGATTGATTGATTAATAACGAGCCCCGGTACCAGATAATAAGATAGTAACAGTAGTAACCGGCAACAGACTCGAGTAAAAGCAACCTAAGCATGCTAGATAATACTAAGGCACAAACAAAGGCTGTAGGTATGGAGGTGAGGCAATATCATTGGTTCAGGGAATCATGTGATAGGTTCGGAGAACAAGCAACGATACATAGGGCTAGCAATAGTAGACAAAAGGATAGTATCGACAACAAGTGTGGAAAGGAACTCGATGATTCATGTGAGTGATAACTTGCCTGGCAGCTCAGCCTCGTACTGGGCTAGGTCCTGAGTAGTGGTGTCGTAAGGCTCGTCGGTACCAACGTCGTCGTCTAATCGAGAAGAAGCAAAAAACAACGAAGGAAGACGGCAATCAATACATGGCATAGGTGCACAAACATTGGATGATGCATGTCACGTTTAATAGATGCACCAACTGAAGTAGTTGAGATGAGACACAAGTTTAAATGGATTCCATATGCAAAGGTTGCATATGGAAGCCCATGCTTTAGAGTTGAATTAATTGTTCTATCACTAAGCATCATGTGTAAGTGACTTAGTATGATGCATGCATGATGAGGAACAATAAGATAACAAAATTAAATGCAATTGGAATGATAGTTAATAAGTTAAGAAAACAATTATTAAGTTTTGGAAATTATTGGTTACTTAATGAGGTTAAACAAGTAGTTGTTGTTTTCATCAATTTAAAGGGTGCAAAACAAATAACAAAATTGATATTTGAAAAGGTTATCAATTTTTAGTTGAGTTACATGTTTCACATTTGAAATTGGACTTAGGATCAATTAATTAAGAATTAAACAATTTTAAACAAGTTTTAATTGAATTTAAAAACAAGCTTAATTATTAATTGAATTTTATTTGTTCAAACCATAAATTCAAATCCACATTTGAAAAGTTCACACTTTGGTGGTTGAAAACATAATTTGCATGTTCAAAAATATTTTATATTAATCAAGTTATAATTTTATCAAATTTTATTGAATTAAACAAGGTTTAAATTGTTTTAGGCAATTTAAATTATCCAAACCAGAAAACAAAATTTATATTTGAATAGAGTATTCAAAAAGGTGTGAAAAACATATTTTACTTGAATTATTTGAAAACAGTATGAATTAGTTATGAATTATTTCAATTTGCATTTGAATTATTCAAATTTGAAATTTAAAGTATTTTGAAAATTCAAAACAGAACACAAGTGGAATATTTGGAAAGTTTATAAAATTTGGATCAGAATAGACATCAAGTTTGTGTTTATTGGATTTATAAAATAAAAGATATGGAATTTCAAAGTTTCTATTCAATTCTGTTATTTAAAGAAAATAGAAATTTAAAACAGATTCCTTTTTATCTCTTTTGGTACGCACTGGAAACGTACCCACACGCTGCCAGTGGGCCTGTGTCTTTGCGTGCATGCGTGGCAGTGGGTGGCTGACTGGTGGGCCTTGCGCTGCGGGAGAAAAATTCCACACAAAAAGGGTGGGGGCTTGCGGCTCGAACCCGCGCCCTGCGCAACGCACACGAGGTTCAGAACCACTGCGGTGCGATTCAGTCTTTGACAGTATAGCGCGCGTAGTGAGGTTAACATGTTCTTCGTAGCGTTAACTGAAACTGACTGACGAACGAAAGCGTGCTCGACTGACAGAGAAGGTACGCCGGCGGGGAAACGCGGCCAGTGCTCGCCGTGGTGGGGTTTTGGATGCAGACGTGCACGGTGCAGTGATGCGTGCGCATCCACAGAGAGAGAGAGGAAGGGGGCGTGGCGAGCTCACCGGCGTTTGTCGATGTTGCAGAGGCTCGCTGACGTTGGCTGACGGCGGCGTGGCGGAGGCAGTTGAGGACGGCGGCGGGCTCCTGGTGCTCCTCTGCGGGTGCTACGGTGTCCAACACGTCGAGGGGACGTTGGTGAAACGATTCCAGGGAGCAGTGGGTGCAGCGGTGGCCTGCAACGCGACGAGATGGTCGGGTTAGAAAAACGCGGCACGGTGGCCGGAAGGAAAGAAGAGGATCGCGTCCTCGATTGGCAACTCACCGTGGCGCTTTCAGGTGTCCAATGGAAGGAGGAAGGTGAGGCGTTTCGATTTCAGGTGGTGGCTAGCTAGGTGGGAGTGAGACACGGTGGCGCCATGGATTTCTTCAGAAGCTCGCCGGCGGGATAGTTGCAGAGAGGGGGGGGGAACCGTCGATGGTGGAGGCGATGGCGGCGCTGCGAGGAACCCTAGAGCGATAGGGTAGGTACGGGGCCCTAGGGCACGCTTTATAGGCGCGGCTGGCGCCTGGTGGCCGCCGTGGTCGCCGCGGGGTCGCCGTGGAGCTCTCCGATGGCGCGCCGTACGGTTTGACGAAGACGGAGAGCGCAGGCACGAATCTTGGCGCAGCGTCGAACGTAGTGGAGGATAGGGGCTGGGCTGCTGCGCGCGCGTAGCTAGGTGGGCTTGGGCTTGATTAGCTGCTGCGCGCGCGCTAGGTTAGCTTCTTTTTATTCTTTCTGTTTTATTTTTTTTGCAGTTTGCTTTTGGAAGAAAAAGGTAGGGTTTTGCTTATAGAAAATTTGAAAAAATTTGGGGAAGCCTTCTAGGTAATTAGAAACCACCCTGCAAGCTTGGATTTCAAAATTGAAATTTAAAATTATAGTTTGTGTTTGAATCCAAAATAGAGGGATTTGAATTTAATAAAATCTCAATAAAACAAGTATAGGAATAGGGTTACCCCTAGGGTTTTAGAATGATTAGAGGGGGAAGAATGTTTGGTGAGTTTTATGGTTTCCAGAAGGTACTGATTTGAGAATTTGGAAATGATTTGAATTTAATTGGTGGAATTAAGGGATGATTTGAGGCAACAATTTAATAGTTGAACATCAATGAATTATTGGAAACATGAAAGGTTTTGTTTTGCAAATTTGTTTGAAAGATTGTAACAAACAAGTGTGAAAACAAGGTTTGATTAAGTTTGAATTTTATTATGAAAACAATGCAAACAGAAATAAATATGAGGATGATGATATGGTGCATTGCTTGAAAGTAAACAAGAAATTGAACCACTAAGGGATGTTTTCATACTTGGATGTTACAAAACGCCCCCCCTTGAAGGAATCGCGCCCCGAGATTCCCTACTGAGAAATGAACAGGTCCGGATACTTCTTGCGAAGATCCTCCTCGGTCTCCCACGTTGCCTCTTTATCAGAATGATGCGACCATTGGACTTTCAAGAACTTGGTGCTCTTGTTGCGAGTCTTACGCTCGGTCTCATCGAGAATACGAATAGGGTGCTCCTCATAAGATAGATCATCTTGCAGCTCAATGGAATCATGATCAACTGCACGATCTGGATCTTTGAAACACTTCTTGAGTTGTGACACGTGGAACACAACGTGCACTTTGGATAGTTTTTCTGGAAGTTCAAGACGATAAGCATTCTCTGCACGTCTTGAGAGGATGTTGAAAGGGCCAATGTATCTTGGTGCAAGCTTTCCTTTCACACCAAAACGATGAGTGCCTCTGAGGGGAGTTACACGGAGATATGCCTTATCACCAGGTGCATAGACCATATCCCTGTGCTTGCTATCATAATAGCTCTTCTGACGAGACTGAGCAATCCTGAGATTGTCACGAATGATACGAACTTTCTCCTCGGCTTCCTTAACAATGTCAGGGCCTAAAAGTGAACGTTCACCAGCTCCAGACCAATTGATTGGACTCCTGCATGCGACCATACAGTGCCTCAAATGGTGCCATTCCTAGGCTTGCCTGGTAGCTGTTGTTGTAGGAGAATTCAGCATATGGAAGGCAATCCTCCCATTTCATGCCAAAGGAGAGACCACATGCTCAGAGCATATCGAGAATCTGATTGACTCTTTCGACTTGCCCCTGAGACTGAGGGTGATAAGCTGTGCTGAACTGAAGTTTAGTGCCCAATGCTTCTTGAAAGCTTTTCCAGAAATGAGAAGTGAAAATACTTCCACGGTCTGAGCTTATTTCCAATGGAACACCATGAAGGGGAACAACCTTTGCTGTGTAGAGCTCTGCTAAACTGGCTAGCTGAGATAGTTTTCCTTTACAGCATAGAAGTGAGCAACCTTAGTGAGACGATCAATAACAACGAAGATTGCATCGTTGCCCTTTTTGGACTTTGGAAACCCAGTAACGAAGTCCATTTCAATCATGTCCCACTTCCACCAGGAATTTTCAGAGGTTGGAGTAGACCGCTGTCTTCTGATGGACTGCCTTAACACGTTGACAAACGTCGCATTCAGAAACGTATTGAGCAATTTCACGTTTCATGCCAGGCCACCAATACAGAGTCTTGAGATCCTGGTACATCTTTGTACTTCCAGGGTGAATGGATAGAGGAGTTTCATGAGCCTCCTTGAGAATGATATCCTTGAGACTTTGAATCTGAGGGACTGCAATGCGTCCTTCGAAGAACACAGTTCCCTTGTCATCAATTGAGAAGGACTTGAACTTATCACTGCCCTCCTTGATGTGATCCACAATCTTCTTGATTTCATTATCACGAAGTTGTTCAGAACGAATCTTGTCCTCGAGAGTTGGACTGGCTGTCAAGCTAGCAAGGTATCCTTCAGGAACAAGACCAAGGTTCAGCTTCTGGAATTCTTCATGAAGTGGAGGTTGGCTTTCCAAGATCATGAGATTATTGCAATAGGATTTGCGACTGAGAGCATCGGCCATAACATTAGCCTTGCCTGGAGTGTAAGAAATGGTGAGATCAAAGTCTTTAATCTTCTCAATCCATCTCCTTGCCTGAGGTTCAGATCTGGCTGAGTGAAGATGTATTTCAGACTCTTATGATCGGAAAAGATTTCAGTTTTGTTACCCAACAAGTATTGTCTCCATTTCTTGAGGGCAAACACAACTGCTGCAAGTTCAAGATCATGAGTGGGATAGTTTTGCTCATGTGGGTTCAACTGACGTGAACCATAAGCGACAACTTGACGTTCTTGCATAAGAACTGCTCCTAGTCCTTGGAGAGATGCATCACAGAATATCTGGAAAGGTTTGGTGGTGTCAGGGCCAACTAGAACAGGTGTGGAAGTGAGTTTAGTCTTGAGGAGGTTGAAACTCTCATCACATTGTGCAGTCCAAACGAACTTTTTGTCCTTCTTTGTGAGATCAGTGAGAGGTTTAGCAATCTTGGAAAAGTTTTGGACGAAACGACGACAATAGCTAGCCAAGCCAAGAAAGCTTCTAACTTGTTTCACCGTCTTAGGGGGTTTCCAGTCAACAATTGCCTTAACCTTTTCAGGATCAATGGCAATGCCCTTGGCAGAGATGATATGACCAAGATATGCAACTTCTGGAATCCAGAACTCACATTTGGAAAACTTGGCATACAGACGATGCTCGCGAAGTTTCATGAGAGTGAGACGAAGGTGTTCTCCATGCTCTTCCTCGGATTTTGAGTAGACTAGAATGTCATCAAGATATACCACAACGAACTTGTCGAGGTATTCATGGAAGACAGAATTCATGAGTCTTGAGAATGTTGCCGGTGCATTGGTGAGACCAAAGGACATGACGGTGTATTCATATAGACCGTACCGAGTGGTGAAAGCTGTCTTAGGAATATCTTCCTTTCTGATCTTTATCTGATGGTACCCCATCCTCAAATCCAACTTTGAGAATATTGAGGCTCCAGCAAGTTGATCAAAAAGATCATCGATACGAGGAAGTGGATACTTGTTCTTGATTGTTTTCTCGTTGAGAGGACGATAGTCAACCACGAGTCTTTTTGTTTGATCCTTCTTGGCAACAAACAGAGTTGGGCAACCCCAAGCGGAGGAACTAGGCTGAATGAAACCTTTGTCCATATACATATCGATTTGCTCCTTCAACAATTTCAGTTCAGGAGGAGCTATCTTATATGGATGCTTAGAGATTGGAGCAGTACCTGGCTCAAGCTCGATCACGAACTCAACTGCTCTGTCCGGAGGCATCCCTGGCAACTCTTCTGGAAAGACGTCAGGGAATTCACAAACCACCGGAACATTTTCAATTGCAGGAAGGGGTTTGGCATCGAGGCTGAACAGCTGAACAGAACTTGATCCATATGGAGAATAGACTATCTGGCCTGAAGTGTGGGAGAGAGTTATTGACTTTTGAGCACAGTCAATTTTAGCTTTGTGGGTCTTCAACCAATCCATACCCAGAATGACATCAATGTCAGAATTTCCCAGCAACATGAGTGAAGCAAGGAATACACGACCTCCAATTAGGATCTCATTGTCCATGCTTATCTTGGAAGTCAACATTTGCGGTCCCGGAGAGTGAACAGTCATTTGATTGCTTAGCGGAACCAGAACTAGGTTGTATGCTTTTGCAAAAATCTTTGACACAAATGAATGCGATGCTCCAGTATCAAACAACACTTTAGCTGGAATAGAGTTTACGGGTAATATACCGAGAACGACGTCAGCAGCTTCCTCGGCTTTGTCGGCCTTGATATGGTTCACCCTCGCGTTCCTCCCGACAGGCCTATTGTTGGAGTTGAAGGCTTTAGCCGGAGGAGCACGAACCATAGCCTGGTTGGTGTTGGGGCGAGGAGGTAGGGGTAGCTGCTTCTGAGTGCACTTGTCAGCATAGTGTCCAGTATCCTTGCACTTGTAGCAAGTGACGACACGAGAAGGACCTGGCCTTGGCTGCCCCATAGGGAACCTCTGACCCTGCATCTGAAATGGGTTGGGTGGGCGGGGACCAAAGCCTGGAGAAGCTTGTGCATTTGGAGCCCGAGTGACAGCACCATTTGGCACCCAGATGCGGCGCTTCTGCGGAGGGGTGGTCATGTTGGAGGAGGAACCACCCTCACGCGAGTGTTTGCGGGACTCTTCAAACGCCTTGCGCCCATTCTCCTCATTGAGCGCGGTGTTCACAAGCTCCACGAAGTCCTTGCACTTTATGTTGGTGAGAGCGTACTTCAGTTCCGGGTTAAAACCTCGGCGGAACCTTGCCATCTTCTTGGCTTCGGTGGACACTTCGTCACCAGCGTACCGAGCGAGACGATTGAACTCGTTCTGGTAGCCGAGAACGTCCAGCTTGCCCTGTCTGAGAGAGCAGAATTCCTCACGCATCTTTTCCATGAGACCATCCGGGATGTGGTGCTTCAGGAAGGCATCCTTGAAACATCCCCAGTTGATAGGAAAGCCAGCCCTCATGGCCTGGTAGTTCTCCCACCAATTAGCTGCCTGACCCTTCAGTAGGTAGGTGGTGTACTTGACCTTATCCTCTTCTGCAACATGAGCAATCTCCAGAGCTCTTGCTACGTCACGGATCCAGTCATCAGCATCCAGGGGCTCACGTGTTGCCACGAAAGCTTTTGGGCCCAAGCTGAGGAAGTCCTTGATGGTGACCCTTGGAGCATTCTGGTTGTGTTGCTGGTTAGCCTGGATCTGGGCCATCTGTGTCACCACTTGGGTCATCTGAGCCAACAGTTCCCCCATTGGTGGTGGCGGAGGCGGGTTGTTCCTGGTTGGAGGCATCCTGAACAGAAATTCATTTTAGCACAACAACAGAAAAGGATAGACTTGGTAACCGAAAGATAGATTATTCCGACGCATGAATAGATAACCAACAGGTACATCATCACATGTTCAAATACATCAGAATATCCAACAAACCAAATACATGGTTCGAAAACGAAAGGATAAACTAGACACAGCTAGTAATGGATACAACGGTACTCCCATGCTCATCACGCAGGACGGCGGTGAGTAGTACCACGAGAGATACGGTGAGGAGGAATCCCACGGAAGTAGGTATCACGACGATCCATGTAGATAGGAACTGCTCTGAGAGCAACTCTCGGTGTGGTGAAGTAGAAAGCATCCTCTCCCTATGCTCCATAGCGGGGAATCCCTGTGTAACCAGCTCCGAGGTCGAGAAGTGGGCCTCTGATCGGCTCGTAACCTCCAGCATCTGGCAACGGAAGACCAGCTGGCTGAACGACACGTGCGAAGCGCTCGTCTCCAACAAAGTCTGTGGTGTACGTCGCCAGACGAGTGAGAGCAAGGTGGAGCTGCTCCCTGACTGAGGCTAACTCCTGAGAAAGTGCGGAAGCAACGGCATCACTGTGACTAGCGAACTGGGCAGTGATCTGGAGCCTGGAGCTATCAGTCTCGTAGGTATCCATGTCGCGGTGGACAGTGAAGTGAACTCCCGCTGCCGTGATGTAACCACGGGGGATGTGACGAAAACAGGACTTATCAAACCCCCAGTAGTCAGCACGGAGAACGGTGAGACTCACATACGCTGCCTGCTGCACGGCCATATCCACTGTGGACCCTACTGCCTCATACTGGTGTGCAATGCTCCTGCCATCATCTGACAGAATGTAGACGATAGCCCGGTAGCAAGTCTGGTCACACTCTCGCTGGTGCTCGTAGACCTGGTACTCTGGTGCCCAACGGAACCCCAGATAGGTAACCATGTCTCTCAGCAACTCCGGAAAACCGGCGGTGCTCTCACAGCGAGTCATGCGAACCACCTACGGGTAGTAGCTGAGTCCCATCTGCAGATTATTGGAAGGTTTTGATTAGACTCCGGTAGAAGGAAAAGGATGTGGAAAACAACAACAAGGTTCAATGGACGAAAAGGATGTTGACAAGAACATGATATTGAAGCAACATCGGGAAAACGAGACCAAAATCCTGAGGTACTATGGAGAACCCAAAACACGTGAAATCCTAACTTGAAAGTTTAGGTGAGAACAGAAAACAACGTTGCACTTCCTTACCAGAAAAGGGTGGGTGGGTGGGGAAAGAAGAAAAATGGCAGAATTCCTACTCTCACGTTTCCTTTTTCCTATATAGCTACAAAATAGTTTCTAGACTCAACTGCGACCAGTAAAAAGGGATCCTACAGGCAGACAGGCTCTGATACCATTTGTCGCACCCAAGGTTTCTAGAGGATACTCATCGCACGAACTGGAAGTCAGGTGCTTGGATTATGGGGCATAACTGCTCCCACGTCCCAACTTCCTGGTAGGCCTGCGCTTATGCGCGACAACACAAGCCCTGCTTCCACCGTCGAAGTAAACTATCCGCTAGGAACCTAAGGCACTACTGTCGACGTACTTCATATTCAAACACGCACTGTACGTCAACAGCTTTGAACGAAATGATAACACAAACTGTCTCTAAGACACAAAAGAATGAAATAAATGCAACTGGCCTTCACTAAGGCAGAAATATCGAATACAGTCATCCAGAGGACACATGTCCCAACATATCATCCATTACAACAGCGGAAGCAATCAAAGGGGTCTGAGTACAGACAAATCCATGGCTTAAGAAGCCGGAGAAAATAAAGAAAAGCGAAGCCCATCCACGTAGGTCTGGATCCTGCCCTGGTCCAGCTAACTACTCGTCTGCAGACTCGTCGAACTCCACAAAGTAGCCATCCTGGGAAGCATCGTAGTCGTAGTCGTACTCTGCGTAAACCACAGCCCCAACGGGTCAGTACATCCAAGTACTGGCAAGCAAGACTCACAGTTCATCAAAGAGTTACCCGTCAACACAAGCATTGATGCTTGGGATCAACGGAAGAAAGGGGTGATATGAAAGTTGCTGCTGGCTGCTCTAAACAACTACAGAAGATAACTACAAGTTCCGGCTAACAGAAAAGATAAGATCGAGGATTGTAACCAACTGAAAGATAACTTCAACCAAACCCATCCTGGATCTCGCCCCTTATCCAAAGAAGCAATCCGAGGATAACTCACACAGTTGTGATAAGGTGAATCAAGTTATTGTGTGAATAAACTATTACTAGTCAGGTTATTAATCATTGGGTGGAACATGATTGATCATTATGTTGAAGTTGTCCTGAGTACTTGTTAGCCAGTACTTTCACCAAGTAATCCATAACCGCGGAAAACACGGCTTCTCGAGAAGATTATCCCTGCAGGGTTGCACCAATTTTGCCGTACACTCATGAATATCCCGCCAGATGGGATGCCTCCCACCAAGCGGGGCACTCAACACAACCAACCATTCCTCGCATCAAGCCCAAAGCACCTTGGGCGCACGGCTAATCGAGCCCAGAAGAAAATGGACCCTCATAGCACTCTAAGAACGTGTCCCCCTATATGCCGACTACAAAAGTTCCACCCTGCGCTGGGCTCGCAAAAACATGCATGCGGCAAATGGAAAACACGAACTAAATGAGGCGATTTGGACGAGATGCGAATCAGGTCAAGTTGAGGGGGGCGCCCATACTCGCTTCCCAAATGCGGGTAGTGCGCTCATCATGGATCAGTAGACAAGACCCTTTTCCTATTAGGGTCGACACTAGCAGGCTCCAAAACCTCTCATGGGCCTCCTGCCGGTGCCTTATCATCAAATTATTATTACCATTAGCAAGTAACAGGATTGATTGATTAATAACGAGCCCCGGTACCAGATAATAAGATAGTAACAGTAGTAACCGGCAACAGACTCGAGTAAAAGCAACCCTAAGCATGCTAGATAATACTAAGGCACAAACAAAGGCTGTAGGTATGGAGGTGAGGCAATATCATTGGTTCAGGGAATCATGTGATAGGTTCGGAGAACAAGCAACGATACATAGGGCTAGCAATAGTAGACAAAAGGATAGTATCGACAACAAGTGTGGAAAGGAACTCGATGATTCATGTGAGTGATAACTTGCCTGGCAGCTCAGCCTCGTACTGGGCTAGGTCCTGAGTAGTGGTGTCGTAAGGCTCGTCGGTACCAACGTCGTCGTCTAATCGAGAAGAAGCAAAAACAACAACGAAGGAAGACGGCAATCAATACATGGCATAGGTGCACAAACATTGGATGATGCATGTCACGTTTAATAGATGCACCAACTGAAGTAGTTGAGATGAGACACAAGTTTAAATGGATTCCATATGCAAAGGTTGCATATGGAAGCCCATGCTTTAGAGTTGAATTAATTGTTCTATCACTAAGCATCATGTGTAAGTGACTTAGTATGATGCATGCATGATGAGGAACAATAAGATAACAAAATTAAATGCAATTGGAATGATAGTTAATAAGTTAAGAAAACAATTATTAAGTTTTGGAAATTATTGGTTACTTAATGAGGTTAAACAATAGTTGTTGTTTTCATCAATTTAAAGGGTGCAAAACAAATAACAAAATTGATATTTGAAAAGGTTATCAATTTTAGTTGAGTTACATGTTTCACATTTGAAATTGGACTTAGGATCAATTAATTAAGAATTAAACAATTTTAAACAAGTTTTAATTGAATTTAAAACAAGCTTAATTATTAATTGAATTTTATTTGTTCAAACCATAAATTCAAATCCACATTTGAAAATTTCACACTTTGGTGGTTTGAAAACATAATTTGCATGTTCAAAAATATTTTATATTAATCAAGTTATAATTTTATCAAATTTTATTGAATTAAACAAGGTTTAAATTGTTTAGGCAATTTAAATTATCCAAACCAGAAAACAAAATTTATATTTGAATAGAGTATTCAAAAAGGTGTGAAAACATATTTTACTTGAATTATTTGAAAACAGTATGAATTAGTTATGAATTATTTCAATTTGCATTTGAATTATTCAAATTTGAAATTTAAAGTATTTTGAAAATTCAAAACAGAACACAAGTGGAATATTTGGAAAGTTTATAAAATTTGGATCAGAATAGACATCAAGTTTGTGTTTATTGGATTTATAAAATAAAAGATATGGAATTTCAAAGTTTCTATTCAATTCTGTTATTTAAAGAAAATAGAAATTTAAAACAGATTCCTTTTTATCTCTTTTGGTACGCACTGGAAACGTACCCACACGCTGCCAGTGGGCCCTGTGGCTTTGCGTGCATGCGTAGCAGTGGGGTGGCTGACTGGTGGGCCTTGCGCTGCGGGAGAAAAATTCCACACAAAAAGGTGGGGGCTTGCGGCTCGAACCCGCGCCCTGCGCAACGCACACGAGGTTCAGAACCACTGCGGTGCGATTCAGTCTTTGACAGTATAGCGCGCGCAGTGAGGTTAACATGTTCTTCGTAGCGTTAACTGAAACTGACTGACGAACGAAAGCGTGCTCGACTGACAGAGAAGGTACGCCGGCGGGGAACGGCCAGTGCTCGCCGTGGTGGGGTTTTGGATGCAGACGTGCACGGTGCAGTGATGCGTGCGCATCCACAGAGAGAGAGGAAGGGGCGTGGCGAGCTCACCGGCGTTTGTCGATGTTGCAGAGGCTCGCTGACGTTGGCTGACGGCGGCGTGGCGGAGGCAGTTGAGGACGGCGGCGGGCTCCTGGTGCTCCTCTGCGGCTGCTACGGTGTCCAACACGTCGAGGGGACGTTGGTGAAACGATTCCAGGGAGCAGTGGGTGCAGCGGTGGCCTGCAACGGCGACGAGATGGTCGGGTTCAGAAAAACGCGGCACGGTGGCCGGAAGGAAAGAAGAGGATCGCGTCCTCGACTGGCAACTCACCGTGGCGCTTTCAGGTGTCCAATGGAAGGAGGAAGGTGAGGCGTTTCGATTTCAGGTGGTGGCTAGCTAGGTGGGAGTGAGACACGGTGGCGCCATGGATTTCTTCAGAAGCTCGCCGGCGGGATAGTTGCAGAGAGGGGGGGGGAACCGTCGATGGTGGAGGCGATTGGCGGCGCTGCGAGGAACCCTAGAGCGATAGGGTAGGTACGGGGCCCTAGGGCACGCTTTATAGGCGCGGCTGGCGCCTGGTGGCCGCCGTGGGCGGGGGTCGCCGTGGAGCTCTCCGATGGCGCGCCGTACGGTTTGACGAAGACGGAGAGCGCAGGCACGAATCTTGGCGCAGCGTCGAACCGGTAAGTGGAGGATAGCGGGCTGGGCTGCTGCGCGCGCGTAGCTAGGTGGGCTTGGGCTTGATTAGCTGCTGCGCGCGCGCTAGGTTAGCTGCTTTTTATTCTTTCTGTTTTATTTTTTTTGCAGTTTGCTTTTGGAAGAAAAAGGTAGGGTTTTGCTTATAGAAAAATTTGAAAAAAATTTGGGTAAGCCTTCTAGGTAATTAGAAACCACCCTGCAAGCTTGGATTTCAAAAATTGAAATTTAAAATTATAGTTTGTGTTTGAATCCAAAATAGAGGGATTTGAATTTAATAAAATCTTAATAAAAACAAGTATAGGAATAGGGTTACCCCTAGGGTTTTAGAATGATTTAGAGGGGGAAGAAATGTTTGGTGAGTTTTATGGTTTCCAGAAGGTACTGATTTGAGAATTTGGAAATGATTTGAATTTAATTGGTGGAATTAAAGGGATGATTTGAGGCAACAATTTAATAGTAGAACATCAATGAATTATTTGGAAAACAATGAAAGGTTTTGTTTTGCAATCCTTTGTTTGAAAGATTGTAACAAACAAGTGTGAAAACAAGGTTTGATTAAGTTTGAATTTTATTATGAAAACAATGCAAACAGAAATAAATATGAGGATGATGATATGGTGCATTGCTTGAAAGTAAACAAGAAATTGAACCACTAAGGGATGTTTTCATACTTGGATGTTACAGAGCATCACCCACAATGACTTTGCCGGAAAATATAACCCATCTTATGTTCTTATGAAATCTAGAGATGGACATGTTTATGCTAAATATGTTGGTACTTCTTATGGTGATGATTATCATTGGACTATTTGGGTTCCCAAGACCCTTGTTACTAACAAAAGAGGTCCCATTGAAGGATGGGTACCTAAATCAAGAAATTGATCTCTTGTAGGGAAATGCTTCCGGGTCAAATAGATGGACAGTGGATAGTGGTGCATCCCAACACATGACCGGAAGCCATGACGCAATAAGTAATATTGAACCTCCTTTACCTCATATCAATTGCGTTACTATTGGTGACAAGTCCGAGCTTAAGGTATTGGGACGAGGCAAGGTAGCTATCTCAAATCATTTATCAATTGAGAATGTTCTCCTTGTTGAGTCCATTGGCTATAACTTAATGTCCGTTCTTCAACTTGCGAATTGTGGCTTTACCTCGTTCTTTAATAAAGAGAGTGTGATTGTCACTTGGGAGACTTCTGTTAAAGTAGATTTTGTTGGGTTTGTCGAGAACGGCATGTATGTAGTGGACTTCTCTAAAGAAGACACGTGTGCCGCGACATGCCTAATGGCTAAAGTTGATGTGGGGTGGCTTTGGCATCGCCGACTAGCCCACACCAATATGAGAATGTTACATGACCTCCAAAGTGGCAATCATGTTCTAGGACTAACCAAAGCTAGGTTTTCTAAAGATCGTGTGTGTGGGTCTTTTACCTTTGGGAAGCAACATGGAGAACAACACCCAACCAAGACAACTATCTCCACCACAAGAATTCTCGAGCTCATTCACTTAGATCTCTTTGGTCCACTATATTATGATAGTCTCGGAGGAAAGAAGTATTGCTTGGTGATTGTGGATGATTATTCAAGATATTGTTGGGTGTATTTCTTCAAGAGGAAACGTGAAACTCAAAAGAGAGTCATCGAATTCATCACTCTAGTGGAGCGCCAACACAATGCTACCATATTGGCCATTCAGAGTGATAATGGCTCGGAGTTCAAGAACTACACCGTTGAGGGTTTTCTTAGTGAAGAAGGCATTGCTCATCAATATTCCACTCCCTATACCCCTCAACAAAATGGTGTTGCGGAGAGAAAGAACCGGACTTTGATGGATGCGGCTAGAACTATGATTGCGGAGTTCTCTTCTCCCTATAACTTTTGGGCCGAAGCCGTCTCCACCGCATGTCATGCTACCAACCGGCTATATCTTCGCAAGATTTTGAACAAGACTCCCTATGAGATTCTCACGGGCAAGAAACCGGATGTATCTTATTTCAAGGTCTTCGGTTGCAAGTGCTTCATTCGCAAGAAAGGTAAACGGTTGTCAAAATTTGAGACCAAATCTTATGAGGGTATCTTTGTTGGCTATGCCACAAACGCTCACGCCTATAGAGTCTACAACAAGTCCACTGGACAAGTTGAAGAAGCTATAGACGTGGTGTTTAATGAGGATAACGGCTCCCAAGGGGGCGTATAGATCATGGTGTTGTAGGAGATGCAATTCCTCCCATTGTCATAAGAAGAATGGGGATTTGTGAAATAATCCCCATTGAGGGTTACCGGATGACAGAGGGAGAAGGACTATTCCCCACTTAAGTGGAGCCATTGACTACACCCATTGATGATCAAGCTACCCAACAAGATGCACCAAGCCCTCAAGCTAACAATCAAGGCCAAGCTAATGAACAAGGCCAAGCAACTCATCTAAATCATGATCAAGATTCCATCATTGTTGAGAGTGCTCAACCTAGTGGTGATCCATCACCCATTATTGATCAAGAACAAAATGAAGACGGTCATATCTCCGATGAAGAAGGTGATTCTCAATCCGTATCCAAGGAATCTTTGGAGGAGATGCTAGCACGAAGAGCAAAGAGAAGGCTAGAAAACCTTGAACGAGCGGGTCACACGGAGGACAAGATTCTTGGGCAAGTTCGTGGGAGAGTGGTTACTAGGAGGCAATTAGCGGATTTTAGCAAGGCTCATGCCTTTGTGTCTTTCATTGAGCCCAAGAAGGTCTATGAAGCTCTCGAAGATCAAGATTGGCTTGAAGCCATGCATGATGAACTCAATAACTTCGAGCGCAACAAAGTGTGGAAACTAGTACC
Organism: Alopecurus myosuroides; assembly: GCA_028641055.1. Classification (NCBI taxonomy): domain Eukaryota; kingdom Viridiplantae; phylum Streptophyta; class Magnoliopsida; order Poales; family Poaceae; genus Alopecurus; species Alopecurus myosuroides. Next base: position 572,994,448 of record CM054057.1, read on the forward strand.
AAGACCCAAGGATTGCAAAAATGTCATTGGCACCAAATGGGTCTTCAAGAACAAACAAGACAAAGATGGTATTGTCATTCGCAACAAAGAAAGATTGGTGGCCCAAGGTTTTTCTCAAGTCTAAGGTATCGATTTCGGTGAAACCTTTGCCCCCGTAGCTCGTCTTGAATCTATTCGCATCTTACTAGCTTATGCATCTCATCATAATTTCAAGTTGCAACAAATGGATGTTAAGAGTGTGTTCCTCAATGGTCCCATTAATGAGTTAGTATATGTCAAGCAACCTCTGGGTTTCGAGGATCCCAACCACCCCGATCATGTCTATAAACTTGATAAGGCGCTCTATGGACTTAAACAAGCTCCACGTGCGTGGTACGAGCACCTTAAAGAGTTTCTAGTGGATCACGGGTTTAACGTTGGTTTAATCGATCCCACTCTCTTTACCAAGATGGTTGGAGGTGACTTGTTCGTATGCCAACTCTATGTGGATGACATCATTTTTGGGTCTACTAACACTTTGTTCAATGAGGAGTTTTGCAAGCTTATGACCGATAGGTTTGAAATGTCTATGATGGGAGAGTTGGAATTCTTCCTTGGCTTTGAAGTGAATCAATATCATGAAGGAACTTTCATCAAACAAGCCAAATACACTCAAGACATGCTCAAGAGATTTAATATGAATGATGCCAAACCTATGAAGACTCCTATGTCCACGACCACCGACTTGAAACCCGACCCCAACGGTAAAGAGGTAGATCAAAAGGTATACCGCTCCATGATTGGCTCTTTGCTCTACCTTTGTGCATCTAGACCGGATATCATGTATAGCGTAGGTAAATGTGCAAGGTTTCAAGCCTCTCTGAGGCAAAGTCATTTGGAAGCTGTGAAACGAATCTTTCGATATTTAGTTCATAACCCAAACTTCGGTCTTTGGTACCCCAAGGGTTCAAGTTTCCAGCTCATTGGATATTCGGATGCGGATTATGCGGGGGAGAAGACGGATAGGTAGTCCACGTCCGGGGGTTGCCAATTCCTTGGCGGCTCCTTGGTATGGTTGTCCTCAAAGAAGCAGAATTGCATTACTCTCTCCACCACCGAGGCCGGGTATATCTCCGCGGCAAGTTGTTGTGCCCAATTGCTATGGATGAGGCAAACCTTGAAGGATTATGGTATTCAATTTGACAAGGTGCCTCTCCTTTGTGATAATGAGAGTGCTATCAAGATCGCCTACAACCCGGTCCTTCACTCCAAGACGAAGCACATTGAGATCTGGTATCATTTCATTCGGGATCATGTTGATAAAGGTGATATTGATCTCTCATATGTTCCCACCAAGGATCAACTTGCCGATATCTTCACGAAGGCCCTTGATGAACCAAGATTTCGAGCTTTGAGGAATGAACTAAATGTCATCGATTATTCCAACTTCACTTGAAACCTTGCATATCTACCCTCATTATGCATGCTATTAGGTTTAGATGTAGGCATGGACATAGGGGGAGCGCTACTCAATTCATGAGTATGCACTCCACTTATTATGCGAAAATCAATTCATCATTGCATATCTAGTCAATTGTGACTTATTGTGCTTAATTGTGAGTAGTAATTTTGGACCTAGGATATATCTTCGCGGTGCCAAGTTACACACTCAAACATGGTGTCTTCGTCCACCGACCTTTGGTATGTTTTGGATCTTTCACGCGTATCATATCTCCTTCTTGACAAACTCGTACGGGTTCGGTTTTCTACCTTTTATGATTCTTGCGAACCCCTCCGAGTAATGTCTCTCGTATATCAGTGAAGATTTCCCAACCCAAGCCCCCTTTGCCCAAAACAATATTTCCATCGTAATGCTCTTGTTTTTTCAATCCTGGTGTGCGAAAACTTGGCTGGGCGGAGGCTCCGGTGAACCCACCGGAGGCTCCGCCACCCCTGTCCACCGGAACGCCACCGGAGGCTCCGCTAGCACACATTTGCTAAGCGGGCCAAAATGTGGCATGTTTTTGTGGACAAGGGGCGGAGGCTCCGGTGAACCCACCGGAGGCTTCGCTGGAGGGGAGCGGAGCCTCCGGTGAAACCACCGGAGGCTCCGTCCGTGGCAGTTTTTTTTCGAGATAAGATCTGGGCGAGCGGGGCAAGTGAGATCTAATCTCATTTTCTCCCCCCACTCGCCCTCTTTCTTCCTCCTCTCAACCTCCGCCGCCCCCAAGCCATACGCTGCCGGATTTGGGTGCTCCACCGCCGGGAGACCTCCTCCTTGCCTTGGGCCACCCCAGGATCTTCCTTCTCCTTCCTTTTCTCCATGAATGATGCGGGTATGTGCTCTCTCTCTCCCTCATCTAGTTGGTGGATGGGATGCATAGGAGTTCATGTTCTTTCTCTCTAGATATGTGTATTTGGAGTTTAAGGAGTTGAAGTTCTCAAGTACAAACCCTAGCAACCTAGATAATGTGTGTTAGGCTTGAATCGTTACGGTTGTAGGGAAGATTCGTTTGCCCTAACCCTAGTTATTCAACCCTAACACCATGTGTATCTTGGTTTCTTGGATTTGTGCGTATTTTATCAACTTGAGCATTACCTTTTCTTCATGCTCTCCTCGCTATTTCTTTCTTAGATGCTTCCGGTTCCAGAGGAAAGGGGGTTCGGTACAAGACTACGGGTCGCCGCAAGACCCCTCAAGTTGATGAGATTGAAGAGGAACTTGACAGCTCTCAACCCAAGCGCAAGCGGTTCCCGCCTACCGAGAAAAAACTGTCCAAGAAGAACACCGCAAAGACAACCTCCAAGATGTCGGATGCGGTATTTCTGAAGGAACGGTGTGAAAACCCCTATGTGATTGCACGTGAGCGCTTGATGCCACAATTCCGGGGTAAGGATCACCGCTTTCACACTGTTTTCCAAGGGCAAATATATCATGAGATCTTGATGAGGAAGCCAAAGGACAATGTCGCCCCTCAACATGCCATCAATTTTGGGCACATGGAAAGGAACCACCATTACTTTGGGGAGGCTCTTGAGCTCATTGAGAGGTTTGGGCTTGGTCCCATTATCAGTCTCCAACAAGACTACAATGAAGATCTTGTCTGTCAGTTCTTGGCCACCGTCCATATCTCCAATGAGACCGAGCGCAATCTCACATGGATGACACAGGGTAGAGTGCTTGACATCAAGTGGTCTGGTGTTGGCCCTATTCTTGGAGGGTACCCGGATTTTGGACCTTTTGCTGAAGGTGAGGAGTTTGCCAATGGATGGTTCCGGGTTCATGTTATCAACACTTCATCCCTTTCCAAGGATCAACTCACCCCACTCTATCATTGGAAAAAATTCGCCGTTGGGTTTGTCAAGGGTCTCTACCCCACCTATGATATCATGATGCGCATCTATCGAGAGACTATCAACCCAAAGGCGGGGAATGTGGATGAAATCCAGGGATTCTTGAAGAACCTTATGCTTCTCACTCATCAACAGCGGATGGCCGACACTCCTCGCAAGCTTGATGTGCTTGATTACATTTGGAATGAGCTGTGGCATGCCGTGATCAACCGCGAGAATGCTTGCTTTGGGCCGTTCATTATGAAGATCATCTTACACGTGTGGAATGAAAGGTATCCGGATGAACCATTTGAGGATGATAATTGGATCCCTCACATGGAACGGAAACTCCTCATCAAGGACCACACGGAGCCCCTTGAGCATCCCACTCCCGCTGTTCGCAAGCACAAGGCCAAGCCTCGCATCATTGTTGATGAGGAAGAAGAAGAGGCCGGTACATCTCACCCTCCTCCTTATAGAAATGCTTTCAAATGGATGGCAAGGGCCCTCAAGAAGGTGTTCCGTCTGAACAAGAAGATCGAGCAACATCAATGGGAAGCTCATTATGATAAGGAGCTCAAGAACCGCAACAAAGCTCAGGCTGCTCGTCAGCGTCTTCGTGATGATGGTGACTCAGTGGACTCCCCGGTTCTTCCTAGCATCACGGATTGGGACAAGTGGCAAGCAAAGGACTCCAAGGGCAAGTTTATTGAGTGGTCCGAGGGAGAAGGAGAAGAAGCTACTAGCTCTCACCGCCGCGCCCCCACTCCGTACATGGAAGTCTCCTCCGAGTGATCTTCGGGCGTTAGCATCATGTTCTCCCTCTTTTGGTATCTTGATGCCAAAGGGGGAGAGATATATATTAGGAGCGGGTATTTGCATGGGTCTCCCTCAAGCTTCTTCGATTTGCATCCTTTATTTGCTTGAGGGAGTTTGGCTTTTCATTTGGTCATTTGGAACTTCGGTTTTTGTTTACATTATTCCTACATGTCGTGAACCTCGTTTTATTATGCTTGTGTGAACCTCGTATCATATTATTATTATGTTATTATGCTTGCGTGAACCTCGTTTCATATTGTTATGTATTGTGTGCTCTATCATTGTCATATTTCTCTTATATATCATGCCTAGATGCTCTCAATATGAAAGGAGCATACCTTTAGGGGGAGCTCCGTTCATATTGTGTTTTCTATCATGCAAATAGGGATGTTGTCATCAATTACCAAAAAGGGGGAGAATGAAAGATCATCGTCCGTTTTGGTAATTATATGACAACATATCTATTTGATCTAATGTTTGTTCGATATATGAAAATGCCCAGGTTAATCAAGTTCACTAACTATTTGGGGCGAGTGTTTGGTTTAAATGAAAAGAGCAAGGAGAAAGAAACCAAGGAAGCTATTTTGCACAGGAGCGGAGGCTCCGGTGAATCCACCGGAGGCTCCGTCCAGGCTCCGGTGCGGATCCGGTGCGGATCCGGTGCGGGCTCCGCCCAAATCCCCCTCTGGAGCGCACGAGCGGAGGCATGGGCGGAACATCCGGTGGAGCTCCAGTGGGGCGGAACCTCCGCCACTTCCACCGGAGCCTCCGCCATTTCCAAAGCTGGGCCTATGCGCAGGTGGCATCCGGTGTGCCTCCGGTGGAGGCTCCGCCAAAATCATGTTCTGTTGGGCAAGGGCGGAGGCTCCACCGGAGCCTCCGGTGAAGGTCCGGTGGCCCCAACTGGCCCATGTACAAATAGCATCCGGTGGGCATCCGGTGGGGGCTCCGCCAAAAACTGGTTCTGTTGCGTATGAGCGGAGGCTCACCGGAGCCTCCGGTGGAGCTCCGTTGGGCGGAGCCTCCGCTATATCCACCGGAGCCTCCGCCCCGTGGCCATCCAAAAGAGAGCCGGTGCGCTGAGCTGCTGCACAAACGATAGAAGCCCACCGGAGCCTCCGGTGAAACCACCGGAGCATCCGGTGCTCCTCGACTGCAAACGGCCACTTAATGAAGGGGTATAAATACCCCTTCCCCTTCCTCATAAATGCTAAGCTTTTCCCCACTCTCTCTCCTAGCCATTAATGAAAGCTTCATCCTCCTAGATCTCCTACTCCGTCCACCCAAACACTCTCATACTTGGTGGTGAGCTAGAGGAGTCCTAGATCCACACTTTCACCAAAGGAATTTCAAATCCATCCACCACAACCTAGTAGATCTAGAATCCTACTTGAGGCCTAGAAACCTTAGTAGATCTTGTGCTTGTAGCTTACACATCAAGAAGCTACGGATTGCTTGAGAGGCTCCATCCATCTTGTGGAGTGACCTCGAGCCCTTGTAAAGGTTTTGTCAACTCCTTCAAGTCGACCTCATAGTGGAAACGAGAAACTCCCTCACCGGAGAAGCCCAAGGAGAACAAGGTGTGCACAACCGTGATATTGAGGAGTGCCTAGGTGGCTCCCCACCTCTCCAACATAGACGTACTTATCTTTGAGAAGGAACTACGGGAATCATATCCTTGTCTCCTTGTTTACACTTGTTGTTTATCTTGTTACCTTACGCTTTACTTCCGTTGCGCATATTATCTTGTACACATAGGTTGCTCACCTAGATGCACATCTAGATAACCTTATCTTATCTTGTCTAGCCCAACTAAAAGGAGAAGAAAAGAAAACTTGGTAGTCAACCTATTCACCCCCCCTCTAGTTGACCATAGTGCACTTTCAGTGGTGTGACCCTCCTAGCCACCCACCATCATCGCCCGTTTGCCTATTTATTCCTCCCGATGCATAAACCCTACATATATCGACCCCTTCCATGAAAAGTTCCGTAGCTCCGCCGCCGCTGCCGACAAGTTTTGGGGAACAAAAATCTCTATTCCGGCACCCTGTCGGGATGGGGAAGTCCCCCCGGAGCCATCTCCATCGACTCCACCGCCATCTTCATCGTCGTTGTTGTCTCCTGTGATGAGGAGTGAGTAGTTCTCCCCCCGGAGCTGACGGCTCTACCGGTAGCTATGTGTTTCATCTCTCCCCCCCATGGTGTGATGTTTATGTGATCATGAGCTTTTTAATATAGTTGAATAAGTAGATGTTACTCTTCGTTCCGTTATGCTACTCAAGTGGTTTTGTTATGAGATCTCCGTAGACACTTTGATCACGGTGTAAAGGTGACAGTGTGTGCACCGTGTAGTTTAGCATGATATTTATATTTTGTGTTGGATGACCCTATGAAATTGTGGTGTTTGTTTGGAACCATCTAGGTCTCATGGTGATAGCATGGGGATTGCCTAGATGGGGAAATGCAAACTCTAAGGAGTGCTTTTATAGCCATACGCAATGATTGGTGTTTGTTATCCGACCGGAGAGTGGTTCGGAGTAGAATAGTGAAGAGATGATATTTATGCATTCAATTATGTTATTATTGTCGAAAGTGTTCACTAGTGAAAGTATGATCCCTAGGCCTTGTTTCTAAGCATTAAAACACCGTTTAAAACCAGTTCTGCTACATGTTTGCTTGCTGATACATCTCCAACGTATCTATAATTTATGATGCTCCATGATCATATTATGTCAATTGCTACTTGTTTTCTCCCTTATTTATAGCATTTTTATACATTTTCTGGGACTAACCTATTAACAAGATGCCAAGTGCGAGTTCCCTGTTTTCTGCTGTTTTTGGTTTCAGAAAAGTTTTTTTGGAAACATTCTTGGAATTGGACCCCACAAAGCCCGAAGTGCCTATTTTCCCCGGAAGCATCCAGAACACCGAAGAGGAGTCGAAGACGGGAACCAGGGGGGCCACACCATAAGGTGGCGCGGGTCCCCCTGGCCGTGCCAGCTATGGCTGTGGGGGCCCTAGAGCTCCACCGCCTTTGCCCTTTCGCCTATTTAATCCCCCGTATGGAAAACCCTAAACACCTGATAAAAAATCCCCGAAAAGTTCCGGAGCCACCGTCCCCGTCAACCCTAGATCAGGGGGGTTCTGAAGTTGTTTCCGGCACCCTGCCGGAGAGGAGATCATCACCGGAGGCTTCTACATCACCATGCCTTCCTCCGGAGTGATGCGTGAGTAGTTCATCCTTGGACTACGGGTTCGTAGCTGTAGCTAGATGGTTTTGTTCTCCTCATATGCCTCCATGTTTAGATCTCGTGAGCTGCCTATCATGATCGAGATTGATCTTATGTAATTCTATATAATGTGTTTGCTGGGATCCGATGAATATTGAACTTATGCCAAGTTGATTATAGTATTTATTTGCATATGCTATTTGTGATCTTGCATGCTTTCCGTTGCTAGTGGTTGCTCTAGCCAAGTAGTTGCTAGTGACTCTAAGAGGGAGTATTTATGCTTGATAGTGGGTTCATGCCTCCTCACCACCTTGCTCGAGTGACAGAAACGTGAAGGGGGAGGATGTGTTGTTGCCATTAGGGAGAAAACAGCGGTGAGAGTGCCCGCGTGCATAATCATTGCTTACATTACACACTTTGTTTAATGCAATTATCTGTTTCTTGCAACTTAATACCTAAGGGGGGTCGGATGATAACCTGTGGGTGGATTATTAGTCATAGATGCAGATGGATTTCGGTCTATGTATATTGTTGTAATGCCCGCACTAAATACCATAGTAATCATCATGTCATATTGTGCATAACGGTGCAACCTCTATTTGTCAATTGCCCAACTGTAATTTGTTCACCCAACATGCTATATTTTATGGAGAGACACCACTAGTGAACCTATGAACCCCGGTCCATTTTCCACGGTGTTAAACAAACCACAACTATTTACTCCTTTCTTTACTTACTGCAAGCATACATCATTTTCCACACTATATGTCTAATCTTTGTTTTCAGCAAGACCGGTGAGATTGACAACCTCACTATACCGTTGGGACAAAGTATTTTGGTTGTGTTGTGTGCAGGTTCCACATTGTTGCTGACACCGGTGAAGCGCCAGCACCACCGTCAGTGGCATCAACCTTCCTGAGATCATCTTCCTCCTACTGGATTGATAACCTTTGTTCTTAACTGAGGGGAAATTCTTACCGCTTACTCATCACACCCTCCTCTTGGAGTTCCCAACACGCCATCCATAGTAGTCAAAGAATTTCTGGCGCCGTTGCCGGGGACTTAATCAACATCAAGAATCCTCCTCGTCAAGGCACCATCAAAGAGCATCAAGAATTTATGGCGCCGTTGTCGGGGAGGAAGAAATCTTCTGGAAAGGGGAGTCTCTAACTCTCAACCTCTTTATTTTGTTTATTGCCTTGTTTTATTTTTTATTTTGTTTTGCTTCTTTATATAAAGAACACACAAAAAATAGTTCTTAATCTAGTTGTTATTTTTTTTGCTTTATCATGCTTGCTATCAATGTTTGATGTCTTTGAAACTAGATCTTTTTAGGAAAGGTGGGTTCACGGATGAACAACAAAAACATTATAAGGAACACCGCTTGTCACAAAAAGGGATACACTTATGGGAGAAAAATAATAAATTGCATGACTATGCTAAAAACTTGTGCTCTACTTATAATGTTACTTATTGCTTTGATAAATCTTGTTGCTGTAGGAGGTATAAACACCTCCCTTTTCAATGTGAGTATAATTATAACATTACCATATCTTCTTATGTTACAGGAAATTATGAATTATATGATGTGGAACAAATTTAAGAATTTATTGCTTGGAAGGGTGCATTCGAAATTGCCTATTTGCTTGAAAGTATTAATGATGCACCTTATAAATATGAGATTTATGCTATACTTGAATATTGCTTTGATAATTACAAGGATTTTAATTACTACATAATGGAATATATTAATAAATTCTCTCAACCTAAGGAGGTAACTGATGCCTTGCAGGAGCCTATGGAAGAAGAAATTGCTGAATCTGGAAGCTCATTGGATGAAAAAGAGGAGGAGAGTGATGATCAAGAGGAGGAGGAATGGAACACATGTCAACCTCCCAATGATAGTAACTCTTTAACTCATACATTATTTGATAAAACTGATACTTGCTATAATTGTGACCTTGATACTACTATGAATGAAACTTGTGAGAATGATATTGCTACTGTTATTTATTATAATCCAGGCTACTTGGATAAATCCTATGATAATGCTCTTGATGATGGTCCTATGTTACTTGATGTTATAAATCATAATGCTACTGAAAATAGGATTGCTATAATGTGTCATATACCTTTTAAGAGTGGTCGGTTATCTTGTTTTGCTATTGCTAAAAGTGGGGGGAAAGAAGAGCTGATTTTAAATTTTGATCCCAATGTTTTTGAGCTTGATATGAATTGTATGCTTTTAGACCATGAAAAACATGCTTTATGTAACATCCCAGTGTTTGGGAGGTTATAAGGATCTAAATTTAATATGTGCATTAGCAAAGCATGCATCTAAAAGTACGGGAAATTTTGGCGCGAAAGTTTAAACGAAGCAAAGTGACCAATGTTTCACTTGACATGATGAAATAGGTTTAGATCATCTGGTCAGGAGTACATTTGGAGTGATCTTTATAACATAGCATCTCTACAAAACCCAAATCATCTGGTTACACAAACCATAAGGGGTTGTAACCAACACAAACTCTCAACAACCTTAACCACAAGTCTTTAAGTGACTTGGGATAATTCATTAGGTATGTACAACTCAAAGAGGGGTGAGTATCCAAATCACATAAGTGATAATCATACTTCCACCAATGAGTAATGCATAATTGAACCATCTCATCTCTAGAGATGTGATCTTCTATAAAACAACAAACTCCCTAAGTTATCAGTTCATTTCCACAACATCTCTATAATCATCTCATAACTATCAGGTGAACCATCACAAGTACATAACAAAGAATCAATAGAACACTACTGATACAAACAAGTGTTAACTCAAAACCCACAAGTAGAAAATGACATAATAATTGTATTAACATATTTATCGAATATGTACATATCTCATCAATCATAAAAGAAGTATCTACAAGAAGAAATAAATCTTCTTCAACTACTGATAAACCTTGATCATTACATATGATATTCCCAAATCTCTATATCTGCATTATGAATGACAAAGTTAATAAAGTGATGAATATAAAGTAGATCATGACACATGGGAGAACAAATAACAACTATGACATAAGTCATTAAACCTCAATAACTTTCACATGCTCATTATTTCAATCATCTTATACAAGTGTGTATCTAAAATTTCAACACATGAATGAATAAATTGATCAAATTAGTATTAAGTCAACATTCCATAAGCATTCCACACTTTTATTCAAATCTACCTTCAAAAAATAAAGTATCTTTGGATACAAGTATTGAGTAACAACAAGTTAGGAATTCGATTGAAAGCTAAATAAAACCAATCATGTATGAGACAAGTATCTACCTTATGGGAAGCAAAACAAGAAATGTATGGAAGGATAATAAAAGCATGAATTAACCCTTAATCTAGATCTTGTTATTTTAGCTAGACCATTATATCTTGTTTTCCAATCTTCTCTGAATCATTCTGCAAGAGAAGCAACCCACAAGACAGAAGGAACTACCACAGGAAGATATCCAAGAAGATTATTTAGAGTATTCTAGAAGTGCTACTCTAATCTGCTATGAGAGTATTTGGAAGCTCTTATATCCTCATATGATCTTATTAACACTCTTGAAACAGTGTGATACTCCAATGTTAGTGTTATATAGAAATAGTTTGGTAACAAGTTTCTAGACCTTGTTAGCAGATCGCTTTTGTATACTCAAACAATTAAGTGTCATACACATACAAACAGAAGGTGAAATAACTTGGTACATCTCAGCCTATTGTATATGAGTAGTAATTTGGAGGCAAGACTAGCTACCTTGTGAAAAAATTCTTCTTGTATGCATATGGCCACTGGATGTTATAAAATAAACTCACATTCTTTCATAATCATCTAAGTAAAATCTTTGTTTGGAGAAATTGGATGTTTTCACCACAATGGTGAGACAATTGAGGTTGCAAACCAAGAGAGGAACTTACCTGCGATGGACAAAGGTGATAACAGAAGACTAGTGGCAACTAGAGAGAAGAACATCAACCAACAGAAGACCACAAGGAGCAACACTGTCTCAGGAAGAACTTATTCAGTAAAGCATTAGTTAATGTTAGAGAATCCATAACCTATATGCCTTGTCAAGCTCAACAGAGATGAGGAACAAATAGTAAATCTCTTAAATGGAAACAAGTACTCAGTAAGAAATAACAACAAGGTAGTGCATCCACATGTCTTGATATGTGGAGGTAGATGAAAACAAGCTTAGTACCTTGTTTTCCAAATCCTTTTCATAGATAAGACTAACAGATGATAACAAAAATTCATCTACACATAAACGTACAAATGATCACTTGTTTCTAAAACAAGCATGCGATAATATTCATACTTGGAACCTGGTGAAAAACAAACAAATAAGATTTCAAAGCCGCTCAAGTTTTCCATTTAATCCAGTACTAAAAACATCAACCTTTCTTACACACTCCTAAGTAAGATGTCAACCAAAAATGGATAAGAGTTACAGCTATGTAAGTAACAAAGCCTCAGAAGAGAAAACAAGTTCATTACCTAATAAAAAGAATTTGGTATGTCATGGAATACAATTCTCTATTAAGTGATTTTCATAACAGTATATAGAACACTACTAAGTAGTTTTACCAGATGATTTTCCAACAGACTATTAACTAAAACTATTCACCCTTATTGATATAACATGATTGTCATGTCATAGTCATATGATACCATGGAGGAAAGAAGATTAAAATTCAATTGAAGTTGAAATGGAGTGTAAATAACAAAAACCACTTAATCTAGCACTCTAAGTATAAAATATAAATATTGCTCAAACCTGAAAAAGGAAAACATGGTGAGATTGTAAATTTGATAAAGTTTCCAAATATGAATTTTAATAATTTTTTATGTTCGCAAATAGGCCCTGAAAACAGGGGTTTCTTTTCAGTTTTCATTAACAGAAGGACTTTGCTGTGAATAACCAAAACTTGAGGGGGTTATCGAAATTATCCTTTTATTTCCTCTTTCTTCTTCCTCTGCCAGAAGGCAGAGGAGAAGATCACGACGTCGTTGCCGTCACGACCACCTCCTGCTCACCGCCTTTGTGCGAGGATAAGTAGAAGGAGGCGTCTGCATCTGCTCCTCTCTCTCACTCTCCTTCCTCTCGGCCGCTCTCTCTCTATCTGAACGCGGAACCAAACCCTAACCCTAACCTTCGGCCACCACTCGCCGTCGACGATTCCGGTCACCTCGAGAAGAACTGAGTGCACCACTGGATGCGCCTGGACCTCCTCTATCCCTCCACCAACCCTCGCTTGCCGGGATGCTCTGTAGCCGACGAATCGGCCGTCGTTCCAAACTCCGGCCGCCGAGGAATTCATCACGCCGCCGTCAATTGGGACCCATCCGCACGCCCTCGACCACATCTTCGTGCTCCTGGTGAGCTACTGCACCTCTGGGTGCTTTTGGTTACGCAATTGGTTCAGGTAATCGTAGAGTCGCCATGTGACCGTCACCGCCGCCGCGCGAGCTCGTCGCCGGTGACGTTCCGGTGTCCATTCGGTCAAGTTTCCACCACCCCTAGACTCGTTGTGTCACCCTCTAGCTAGCAGCAGTACTCAATCGCATCAATTCGAACCAAATCGGCCAATTTCAACATCACAGTAGAAATCCCCCCGTGCTCACAACACCATGACGTCAGCATGACGTCATGGGAAATTTTCTTTTCTTTTATTGTTATTTTTTATTTAAAAATGAAATAATGACAGATGGGACCCACCTGTCAATTAAAAAAGTCAGAATAATTCATAAATTCAATAATTCAATAACTTATAATCTAATAATCAGAAAAAACAAATAAAATATAGAAATGTTTAGAAAAATAGAATCTAAATGTTCATCAACTTTTCAAAAATGTTTAATAAAATTTAAAATTTAATATTTTCTTTAATTAAATTAAATCATTTAAAATTGAGAAAAATAAGAAATAATTCATAAAATTAGAAAAATACAAGTTATATACCAAAATGCTCCAAATGACATATAGAACTAATCTATGATGTTTTCAAATTCATTTGATCAAGTTTTTATGTGTGCAATTTTTGCCTAATCATTTAATTCATTTAAAATTAATAAAAAATAACTTATTCAAATATTTTTAGAAAACATAAAATGTTATACCTAATTAAAGAGAAAAGCATTTCCAATTCAAATATGTCAAACATAAAAAAATTTGTTTAACCTATAAAATTGTTTCTAAATGTATAATGGAATTCTATAATATTTCATTATGACAAAAAATAACTACCACATCATTATCGTCCTTACTTATAACCCTTAAATGTTTTCACACATATTAAACCTATAATCACCAATCATTAGCAAGTTAGGTGATGATAGATTAATTGTAATCGTTCATCGTTTCCAATTAAACCCCTTGCCACTAGCTCTACACTTTTGGAACATAAAATCAAACATGTGTGTTACCTTTACAATAACTGTTTTACATGTGCTATTGTCTTGTTACTTCACCAAGTAATCAACACTTCTACTTAAACATGATAACATTTGTTTGCTAAGTAAAAGTGAAATACATATAAGTCTAAAACAAGTAATAACCACATCACCCCAAGTAATGAAACATTTCACCTAAAAATCTTTATGAGTAGATTATCGTATCAAACGTGGCTTACACTTGTAAGCTGGGGTAATTTCCAGGGTATTTCATGATGCATCTCATTACTATGCATGTATCATCCTTGCCAATGTTTTCTGTAGTCCTTATCGGGACTACTTTGCTATCTTTCAGATGCCAGGATTTTCTACGAGACCCTTGAACCCAAAGACCTGGATTATTATTGTTATTACAATCTCAGGCAAGTTCATCACTTGCTCATATCCTTTGCAGTACTTCATAACAAAATAATTGCAAAAACTCTATCGTATTACCACCTAGTCTCAAAATAATGCATGATCCTATTTTTATACTAATATGACTACTTGAATGACTACCCGAGTGGTAGTGTTCTGTTTGGTGGGCGGATGGGAACATGGTAAGATGAATAGGTCAAAGGAAGGTTCCATCTGCATGGGAAAGTATTACCTAGGATTAATCACAACTGCCGTCAGGATTCTTGCGCCGTAAATTCGTGTTAACCATGGGTCTTCTATGGGGGAGTAAGTCAGCTGTGATCTTTTCTCGTTCGCATGTCAACGGGCTGCCAGAGACGTACGCTGTAGGTTCTGCGGGACTACATGCACATGGGTGGGAGCCCTTACGTCCCACGGACTCTAGGGTCTATGAGTGTCTGCCAGGGGCGCGTAGATCTCCATCGTGAGGGGTGGAATCAGGCGTTCAACCTGCTGGCGGAAATGGGTGGGCATGCGTTGTGCGGAGAGGCATGGTTTGGCTTGGACCAACAACCGGGCCCCACACCTGAGTGGGAGTGGACAGGAATGTACACCTGGTTGTGCAACATGGTCTTGGTCGTCCATGGGTAAAGAAACGCACCTCTGCAGAGTGTAAAAGGATGTGGCGTGTTACCCCCTGTTCCGGGAAGGAGCTGCGAACACCGCAGGAAAGGCAACTCCATGAAGTTCTAGTCCTGTGAAGATCTGGCGGGCATAGTTTTCAGAATTAAAAGCAACCTCTTGAAGAAAGTTTTACAAAACCTTGCATTAGCTTGTGACTCTTGAGTCTAAAGCTATAGATAGTGCATCAAACTACCCTATGTATATCATGAACTTGCTGAGTAACGCTCGTTACTCATTCGTTCCCGTTTGACCCCCTGCTTAGAGTTGAAGTCTATGGAAGTCATCATCGTGAAGCCATCATTACCTCATGAAGCTAGGTGGAGTCTTATACTACTTAGCCAGTACAGCATCGTCATCAACAATGCTGATGGAGGAGAAGCTATCAAGGTGTAGGTGGATTCCATTCTTGGAGTTAGCTGCTATAAGCCATAGATTAGGGCTGACATCAGCCGTAGTAGATTAGTTCTGAGCTTGAGTTCTTCTCCAGCTTGGATCTTCGAATTGCTTCTTCTGATATTTCATTTGTATGAGATCTTCTTTGATTCTTCAAAGAGATTATCGAAATTTTGTAATGAAGTTTGTATCCTATAGTTTTGCCTGGACCTGCTATGTTTCTGTTGTACTACTCCCAGGGATGTAATATTCACAGATAAGTCCTTCTGTGAGTATTATGTCATCGACTTGCGCACTACACATGCAGTGGTGTGTTGGGTCACCACAGATGGTATCAGAGCGAATCGACCTTAGGTTTAAAACCTTTTAGGAGATCTGTAGGTTGGTAAAGATTATAGGAAGCCATGTTATCTAAACCATATTTCCTACAACTATGATGATCATTCACTTCAGAATGATAAAATCATACTTGTATAAAATTATTCTTAGTCAACCTGAGTAAATCTACTTATCTATTATCTTTATACCTAGGTATGAATAGTTAGAAGTCTATCATGTATCAGTTTCAATGAGAAAAAGAGTTGTGACATAGTCAGAGATGATTAAGTCAAAGTGAGGATTACCCCATTCTATGAATGAATAGGACGGAGTAGAACATGGTATTGAGTTAGTATAGGAGTCATCAATACTGGATGTTAGAGAATCATTAAGAGTTATTAAGCCATGGTAACTATGGGATATATACCATATCCTTTGTTATGAAGTCTAGAGGTGAATCAGTATAGTATAGTATAATGTAGAATTAGGAGAAGGCATAAGCATTGATGGAAGCTAAATTACTACTCCTACGATGTGATCAACAACATGAAGGATCAACAGATGCCATGAGAAGCTTATTATAATCAAGATGTAGTAATCCAATTACATAATACTTATTCCTATATGGAACCAAGTTAGGCAACAACTACTGTAGGATCAATTTGTCTTGGTTTATTCCATTGCAGTAAGACATGCAATTGGAGTGATTACCTGGGCAAAGAGTGGTTGTGTAGAATAGGATTACAAGGTAATATATACCTACTTGTAGTGTATAGCATTTAAGATCCTTTGGTACTTGAGATGTCTTACTCTAAGTACTTTTATTTCACAGGCTTTTGATGCATGAGTGATAACTGCATTTGGGATTTATTGGATTTTATTTGGATCTTTGATTGACTAGATCTATACATGAAGATTGAACTTGATGTGCAAATGCATGTGCAAACACTGAGTTCTATCTTGATGTTACTGGTCTAGATGGTATAGGATTAGTATGAGAGCGGTCTGAGCTATCAGCAGATGGAAGCATCCACCAAAGCTCGGGAAGACCAAAAAGTCAAGAAGGCAGAAGTCAGTGAAGCCACTGATGGGAATGGACCACATTCCACATCTTGCTTGGATTTGGAATCATAATACAACAACATATGGAGATATACCACAAGTGATGCCAAGGAGATCACATGGGTAGCTATATCCGAGAAGGAAATAGGTAGAAGCTAAAAAATCTGATCATAGAGTCACCCTGTAGAAGTTGAAACCCAATGATATAGAAGGACCATAGGAAGTAACCAGTGGGATAGGTTATAGTCACCTATAGGAAAGAGTTAGAACTCGAGGAAACTCAAAGATATTTTCACTAAATAGATGAGTCTAAATCAATGTACCCTATGTAGTACAAGTTTCTTTGAACAGTGCTTCTCTTGAGACCACTAGATTCAACCAAATGGATATCTAACCATAGACAATATCCAGTGTACCGGAAGAATCTTATTGCTTATTCATCACCTGGTGGATGTACCAAATGTTCTCCAGAAAGTTCTGAGAGATAGGAAACCATACCTATTCATCGGAGAACAAAACCTGGTATCCACTATGTGGTGGAAATACCACGTGTTCTTCGTAAGACCATTAGGAAGGTATAGTAACACAACAGAGTTGTCATAATAAAAGGCATAGTATTTGATCAACATCCAAGACAGTGGAACGTGAACAATCAAGACAAGACGGTACACATGCCAAGGTCAACACAAGAAACAGATGTGAAGATTCAACAGTCTACAGAAGTTCTCTCTACCTATCTTTACGTGAGAGAGGTTGAACTTCGGGACGAAGTTCTTCTTAAGGGGGAGATACTGTAACATCCCAGTGTTTGGGAGGTTATAAGGATCTAAATTTAATATGTGCATTTGCAAAGCATGCATCTAAAAGTACGGGAAATTTTGGCGCGAAAGTTTAAACGAAACAAAGTGACCAATGTTTCACTTGACATGATGAAATAGTTTTAGATCATCTGGTCAGGAGGACATTTGGAGTGATCTTTATAACATAGCATCTCTACAAAACCCAAATCATCTGGTTAGACAAACCATAAGGGGTTGTGACCAACACAAACTCTCAACAACCTTAACCACAAGTCTTTATGTGACTTGGGATAATTCATTAGGTATCTACAACTCAAAGAGGGGTGAGTATCCAAATCACATAAGTGATAATCATACTTCCACCAATGAGTAATGCATAATTGAACCATCTCATCTCTAGAGATGTGATCTTCTATAAAACAACAAACTCCCTAAGTTATAATTCATTTCCACAACATCTCTATAATCATCTCATAACTATCAGGTGAACCATCACAAGTACATGACAAATAATCAATAGAACACTACTGATACAAACAAGTGTTAACTCAAAACCCACAAGTAGAAAATGACATAATACTTGTATTAACATATTTATCGAATATGTACATATCTCATCAATCATAAAGAAGTATCTACAAGAAGAAATAAATCTTCTTCAACTACTGATAAACCTTGATCATTACATATGATATTCCCAAATCTCTATATCTGCATTATGAATGACAAAGTTAATAAAGTGATGAATATAAAGTAGATCATGACACATGGGAGAACAAATAACAACTATGACATAAGCCATTAAACCTCAATAACTTTCACATGCTCATTGTTTCAATCATCTTATACAAGTGTGTATCTGAAATTTCAACTCATCAATGAATCATTTGATCAACTTAGTATTAAGTCAACATTCCATAAGCATTCCAGACTTTTATTCAAATCTACCTTAAACAAATAAAGAATCTTTGGATACAAGTACTGAGTAACAACAAGTTATAACCTCTATTAGAGGAATTGGATTGAAAGCTAAATAAAACCAATCATGTATGAGACAAGTATCTACCTTATGGGAAGCAAAAAAAGAAATGTATGGAAGGATAATAAACGCATGAATTAACCCTTAATCTAGATCTTGTTATTTTGGCTATACCATTATATCTTATTTCCAATCTTCTCTGAATCATTCTGCAAGAGAAGCAACCCACAAGACAGAAGGAACTACCACAGGAAGATATCCAAGAAGATTATTTAGAGTATTCTAGAAGTGCTACTCTAATCTGCTATGAGAGTATTTGGAAGCTCTTATATCCTCATATGATCTTATTAACACTCTTTAAACAGTGTGATACTCCAATGTTAGTGTTATATAGAAATAGTTTGGTAACAAGTTTCTAGACCTTGTTAACAGATCGCTTTTGTATACTCAAACAATTAAGTGTCATACACAAACAAACAGAAGGTGAAATAACTTGGTACATCTCAGCCTATTGTATATGAGTAGTAATTTGGAGGCAAGACTAGCTACCTTGTGAACAAATTCTTCTTGTATGCATATGGCCACTGGATGTTATAAAATAAACTCACATTCTTTTATAATCCTCTAAGTAAAATCTTTGTTTGGAGAAATTGGAAGTTTTCACAACAATGGTGAGACAATTGAGGTTGGAAACCAAGAGAGGAACTTACCTGCGATGGACAAAGGTGATAACAGAAGACTAGTGGCAACTAGAGAGAAGAACATCAAGCAACAGAAGACCACAAGGAGGAACACTGTCTCAGGAAGAATTTATTCAGTAAAGCATTAGTTAATGTTAGAGAATCCATAACCTCTATGCCTTGGCAATGTCAATAGAGATGAGGAACAAATAGTAAATCTCTTAAATGGAAACAAGTACTCAGTAAAAAATAACAACAAGATAGTGCATCCACATGTCTTGATATGTGGAGGTAGATGAAAACAAGCTTAATACCTTGTTTTCCAAATCCTTTTCATAGATAAGACTAACAGATGATAACAAAAATTCATCTCCACATAAACATACAAATGATCACTTGTTTCTAAAACAATCATAGGATAATATTCATACTTGGAACCTGGTGAAAAACAAACAAACAAGATTTCAAAGCCACTCAAGTTTTCCATTTAATCCGGTACTAAAAACATCAACCTTTCTTACTCACTCCTAAGTAAGATGTCAACCAAAAATGGATAAGAGTTACAACTATGAAAATAGCAAAGCCTCAGAAGAGAAAACAAGTTCATTACCTAATAAAAAGAATTTGGTATGTCATGGAATACAATTCTCTATTAAGTGATTTTCATAACAGTACATAGAACACTACTAATAACTAAAATTAGTCACCATTATTGATATAACATGATTGTCATGTCATAGTCATATGATACCATGTAGGAAAGAAGATTAAAATTCAATTGAAGTTGAAATGGAGTGTAAATAACAAAAACCACTTAATCTAGCACTCTAAGTATAAAATATAAATATTGCTCAAAATTGAAAAAGGAAAACATGGTGAGATTGTAAATTTGGTAAAGTTTCCAAATATGATTTTTAATAATTTTTATGTTTGCAAATAGGCCCTGAAAACAGGGGTTTCTTTTCAGTTTTTATTAACAGAAGGACTTTGCTATGAATAACCAAAACTTGAGGGGTTTATCAAAATTATCCTGTTATTTCCTCTTTCTTCTTCCTCTGCCAGAAGGCAGAGGAGAAGACCACGACGTCGCTGCCGTCACGGCCACCTCCTGCTCACCGCCTTTGTGCGAGGATAAGTAGAAGGAGGCGTCTGCATCTGCTCCTCTCTCTCACTATCCTTCCTCTCGCCTGCTCTCTCTCTCTCTAAACCCGGAACCAAACCCTAACCCTAACCTTCGGCCACCACTCGCCGCCGATGATTCCGGTCACCTCGAGAAGAACCGAGTGCACCACTGGATGCGCCTGGACCTCCTCTATCCCTCCACCAACCCTCGCTTGCCGGGATGCTCTGTAGCTGACGAATCGGCCGTCGTTCCAAACTCCGGCCGCCGAGGAATTCATCACGCCGCCGTCGATTGGGACCCATCCGCACACCCTCGACCACATCTTCGTGCTCCTGGTGAGCTACTGCACCTCTGGGTGATTTTGGTTACGCAATTTTTTCAGGCAATCGTAGAGTCGCCGTGTGACCGTCACCGCCGGCGGCGAGCTCGCCGCCGACGACGTTCCTGTGTCCATTCGGTCAAGTTTCCACCACCCCTAGACTCGTTGTGTCACCCTCTAGCTAGCAGCAGTACTCAATCGCATCAACTCGAACCAAATCGGCCAATTTCAACATCACAGTAGAAATCCCCTCCGTGCTGAAATCACCATTACGTCAACATGACGTCTTGGCAAATTTTATTTTCTTTTATTTTAGTTTTTATTTAAAAACGAAATAATGACAGGTGGGACCCACCTGTCAATTTTAAAAAGTCAGAATAATTCATAAATTCAATATTTCAATAACTTATAATCTAATAATCAGAAAAATACAAATAAAATATAGAAATGTTTAGAAAAATAGAATCTAAATGTTTATCAACTTTTAGAAAATGTTTAATAAAATTTAATGTTTTCTTTAAATAAATTAAATCATTTAAAATTGAGAAAAATAAGAAATAATTCATAAAATCAGAAAAATACAAGTTATATACCAAAATGCTCCAAATGACATATACAACTCATCTATGATGTTTTCAAAGTCATTCGATCAAGTTTTTATGTGTGCAATTTTTGCCTAATCATTTAATTCATTTAAAATTAATAAAATAATAACTTATTCAAATATTTTCAGAAAACATAAAATGTTATACCAAATTAAAGAGAAAAGCATTTCCAATTCAAATATGTCAAACATAAACCATTTTTTTTAACTTATAAACTTGTTTCTAAAGGTATAATGGAATTCTATAATATTCCATTATAACCAAAAATAACTACCACATCATTATCTTCCTTACTAATAACCCTTAAATGTTTTCACACATATTAACCCTATCATCACCAATCGTTACCAAGTTAGGTGATGATAGATTAATTGTAATCATTCATCGTTTCCAATTAAACCCCTTGTCACTAGCTCTACACTTTTGGAACATAAAATCAAACATGTGTGTTACCTTTACAATAACTGTTTTCCATGTGCTATTGTCTTGTTACTTCACCAAGTAATCAACACTTCTACTTAAACATGATAACATTTGTTTGCTAAGTAAATGTGAAACACATATAAGTCTAAAACAAGTAATAACCACATCACCCCAAGTAATGAAACATTTCACCTAAAAATCTGTGTGAGTAGATTATCGTATCAAACGTGGCTTACACTTGTAAGCTGGGGTAATTTCCGTGGTATTTCGCGGTGCATCTCATTACTATGCATGTATCATCCTTGACAATGTTTTCTGTAGTCCTTAAGGGGACTACTTTGCTATCTTTCAGATGCCGAGATTTTCTACGAGACCCTTGAACCCGAAGACCTGGATTATGATTGTTATTACAATCTCAGGCAAGTTCATCACTTGCTCATATCCTTTGCAGTACTTCATAACAAACTAATTGCAAAAACTCTATCGTATTACCACCTAGTCTCAAAAGAATGTATGATCCTATTTTTATAATAATATGACTACTTGAATGACTACCCGAGTGGTAGTGTTCTGTTTGGAAGGCGGATGGGACCATGGTAAGATGAATAGGTCAAAGGAAGGTTGCATCCGCATGGGAAAGTGTTACCTAGGATTAATCACAACTGTCGTCAGGATTCTTGCGCCGTAAATTCGCGTTAACCATGGGTCTTCTATGGGGGGAGTAAGTCAGATGTGATCTTTTCTCGTTCGCATGTCAACGGGCTGCCAGAGACGTACGCTGAAGGTTCTGCGGGACTACATGCACATGGGTGGGAGCGCTTACATCCCACAGACTCTGGGGTCTATGAGTGTCTTCCAGGGGCGCGTAGATCTCCATCGTGAGGGGTGGAATCAGACGTTCAACCTGCTGGCGGAAATGGGTGGGCATGCGTTGTGCGGAGAAGCACGGTTTGGCTTGGACCAACAACCGGGCCCCACACCTGAGTGGGAGTGGACATGAATGTACACATGTTTGTGCAACATGGTCTTGGTCGTCCATGGGTAAAGTAATGCACCTCTGTAGAGTGTAAAAGGATGTGGCATGTTACCCCTTGTTCCGGGAAGGAGCTGCGAACGCCGCAGGAAAGGCAACTCCATGAAGTTCTAGTCCTGTGAAGATTTGGCGGGCATAGTTTTCAGAATTAAAAGCAACCTCTTGAAGAAAGTTTTACAAAACCTTGCATTAGCTTGTGACTCTTATGAGTCTAAAGCTGTAGATAGTGCATCAAACTACCCTCTGTATATCATGAACTTGCTGAGTAACGCTCGTTACTCATTCGTTCCCGTTTGACCCCCTGCTTAGAGTTGAATCATATGGAAGTCGTCGTCGTGAAGCCATCATTACCTCATGAAGCTAGGTGGAGTCTTATACTACTTAGCCAGTACAGCATTGTCATGAACAACGCTGATGGAGGAGAAGCTATCAAGGTGTAGGTGGAGTCCATTCTTGGAGTTAGCTGTTATAAGCCATAGATTAGGGCTGACATCAGCCGTAGTAGATTAGTTCTGAGCTTGAGTTCTTCTGCAGCTTGGATCTTCGAATTGCTTCTTCTGATATTTCATTTGTATGAGATCTTCTTTGATTCTTCAAAGAGATTCTCGAAATTTTGTAATGAAGTTTGTATCCTATAGTTTTGCCTGGACCTGCTATGTTTCTGTTGTACTACTCTCGGGGATGTGATATTCACGCATAAGTCCTTCTGTGAGTATTATGTCATCGACTTGCGCACTACACATGAAGTGGTGTACTGGGTCACCACACTTTATGTGATAATTATGTTTTTGAGTTTGTTCATGATACTACTGAATATTATTATGAGAGAGAAAAATATGGTTGTAGGAATTTTTCACGTTACTAATACACCTCTCTTTTTGTTGAAAGTTTTAAAGTTGCTCTTGTTCTACCTTCCCATGATTTCTAGTTTGAGATTCTTTAATTTATTTATTTACAAGATTCTTATGCATAGGAAGTGGGTTAGACTTAAATTTGTTTGCTTCTTGATGCTTCTTCACTTGAAAATACTTGAGTTCCTATCTATGCCTAGCTGAAAGGCGTTAAAGAAAAACTCTACCGGGAGACAACCCGTTTTATTTCGTTGTTTTCAACCCATTTTTCTTCGTTTTCTTTGGTATGCTTTGCACATGGGTGTTGTCTATTTTCTTAGAAAACCCTCTTTATATTTTATTTTGTGTTTTTTTGAGCCAAGTAAAGCCTCTAGTGGAAATTTGAGGCTATATTTCGGATTTCTGCGTAGGAAACATATTTCTGCTGTCCACTGTTAATTCCGTAAAAAATCACAGAATATTGAAAATTACCTGAGTTTTTTGTGCTTAATATTGAGTTATATACGCAACTTTTCTTAGTTGTACACTTTTTGATTTGAGAAACAGAAGATTTTTGAAAAAATCGATCTTTACCTGATGTTCTGTTTTGACAGATTTCTGCCATTTATTGCATTTGCATCTTAATCTCTTTCTTTTGGTATTATTTTGAGAAAAAGAGTTTTGAAAGAAGTTGTGACATTAGCTAATGTGTTTTTGAGTGTTAGACTTGTGTTGAAACTGAACCATGTGAATTTATTATTTCAATTGCACTAATGTTGCTAATGAAGATTGTAAGAAGTTTGTTGTGAAGGTAGTTTTCAAGGGTCAAGAGAAGAGGATGATATGATGTGATCAAGAAGAGTGAAAAGCCTAAGCTTGGGGATGCCCGGTGGTACATCCCAGAAAAATTCAAGAAGACTCAAGCGACTAAGCTTGGGGATGCCCAAGTCACCCCCTTCTTCATCAACAAATTATCAGGTCACTTCTAGTGAAACTATATTTTTATTCGGTCGCATCTTATGTGCTTTACTTGGAGCATCTTTTATTTTTGTTTTCAGTTTGTTTTTGTTTTTACTTTCAGTTTTTTTTTTTACTTTTCAATAAGCTTGGTTGGACCCCATAATTATTTTATTGGAGAGTGACAAACTCCGCTTTTTTCATGAGAATACGTTGTATTCTTAATCTCTGTCTAGCTGCTGCATTTGTTTAGCTCCTGTTTTGCATGCATCTCTTGTAAGAGTTGCTAGTTTTAGTAGTATTATGTGAGTACTATCATGTTTTCTTGCTGTATCATAAAGAGTATTTTTGTTAAATCATGTTTTTATGGTGCTTGTTGGAAGAAAGAAAACTACTGCTTGAAGTAGAATTTATAACAATACTAGTAGAAGCTTGTATAGACTGTGGCTAGAACTTTTTCATGCCATGCTAAATGTTATTTTAGTTTTAAAGCCTTGTGGTTATTGAGTAGAATGATTAGCCTCAAATAGCTGAGAGTGTTTAATATGTCTTGAAAGATTCATGATTTGTTCTTGTCATAGTAAAGTATCAATATATGGTATTCTCTTTCGAATGTTTTATTTGGTTGACTTGGCGCATGCTACACCATGTTTATGACTACAAACCAGTCACGAATAGCATCCATGACCACTTAGTTTTTGAACTTGTGATACTAGTTATGTTTTAATTAATGATGCTTATGTCGATATGCATGATTATGGCTCTTATGCTCTCTTGATTTGTCGCTCCCGGTCTTTTGCTAGCCTCCACCTGTACTGAGTATGAGCTCTACTCGTGCATCCAAACTCCTTTAAACCAAAGTTTTTCCCATTGTGTCCACCATACCTACCTACATGTGGTATTTAACTGCAGCTCCAAGTAAATTGCTCATGTCTTACCTTTAAAACCTTCAAAATTACTCATGCTTTATGTTCCTGTTTTTGCTCATGAGGACGTCTATAGAGAATATTTATCCCACTTGTTGATTCGATTTCACACCCTGGAATAGTGGATTCATCCACTTAACCAAATGATAGAAGAGCTGGCAACGGGGTGCCCAGCCCCAAATTAATACAGGAAAATTCTCTTCACTATTTTTGCCCATGATTTATCAGTCAAACCATAATTGTGTAAACAAAAGAGAAAGAGGGATGAACTTCTACACCAGTTGCGTCCTTCACCATGGGAGCCTCTCTTGTGAATCCAGTTGGCTTGTGACGTACTGTATTTTCTGTTTACCATTTGTTGACATTAGCATACATCTCCCAAAATATAGACACTCCTCCACGGGATGTGATTGTTGGCAGACACCTGAGGATTCGGTTATGTCGCACCCGGACTTCTATAGGATACTCACCGTACGAACTGAACAGTATTCTGATGGGATTACGGGGCTTTCCGGCACCCGCGTCCTCTTACGAGTAGGCCAACACTTATGTGTGACAACCCATCGCTACTGTTCACCGTCGATGTAAACTATCCTGTAGAAATCTGGACACTACCATTGACGTACTTCATACCATACACACATGGTACGTCAACGGCTTTGAACAAAAGGATAACACAACATGCCTCTACGACACAAAAGATTGAAATAAGGTAGCAAATGGCCTTCACTAAGGCAGAAATAGCAAATACAATCATCCAGAGGACACATGTCCCAACATGGCATTCATTACATCAATGGAAGCATTCAAAGGGGTCTGAGTACAGACAAAATCCAAATAGGCTTAAGAAGCCGGAAACTGAAATAAAGACGGAGCCCATCCACGATGTCTCGGATCCTGCCCGGGTCCGCTAACTACTCGTCAGCAGCCTCGTCAAACTCCACGTAGTAGCCGTCACCTGGATCCTCGTAATCGTAGTCTGCGGAAACCACAGCCCCAAAGGGGTCAGTACATAGACGTACTGGCAAGCAAGACTCACAGTTCACCAAAGTATAGCCCGTCAACACAAGCACAGATGACTTGGGTTCAACGGAGGGAAAAGGGTATAAAAGATGCTGCAACTGGCTGCGCTAACCAACTACAGAGATTCTATCACTTCCAACTATCAGAAAGGGGATAAGATCGAGTGTCGTAACCAACTGAAAGATAACATCAAACAAACCCATCATGGATCTCGCCCCTTATCCAAAGAAGCAATCCGAGGATAACTCACATAGTTGGATTAAGATGAAACAAGTTATTGTGACAATAATCCTATTACTAGTCAAATTGTTAATCATGGGGTGTGAGATTATGAATCATTAGGTTTAAGTTGTCCTGAGTACTTTTTAGCCAGTACTTTCACCAAGTTAACCATAACCGCGGGAAACACGGCTTCTCGAGAAGATTATCCCTGCAGGGTTGCACCAATTTGGCCGTACACGTATGAATAACCCGCCAGATGGGATGCCTCCCACCAAGCGGGGCACTCAACACAACTCAACTCTTCTCCGCATCAAGCCCAAAGCACCTTGGGCGCACGGCTAATCGAGCCCAGAAGAAAATGGACCCTCATAGCACTCTAAGAACGTGTCCCCCTATATGCCGACTACAAAAGTTCCACCCTGCGCTGGGCTTGCAAAAAGATGCTTGCGGCAAATAGAAAGCACGAACTAAATGAGATGATTTGGACGAGATGCGAATCGAATCAAATTGAGGGGGGCGCCCATACTCGCTTCCCACATGCGGGTAGTGCGCTCATCTGGATCAGTAGACAAGACCCTTTTCCTATTAGGGTCGACACTAGCAGGCCTCAAACCACACAGGGCCTCCTGCCGGTGCCTTAACACCAAATTATTATTAAGTGATAACATTAGCATGATTGATTGATTGATTAAACATCGAGCCCCCAGAACATAATGAAATATAGTAACTGAAAGTAACGGGTAACAGACTCAAGCAAAACAACCTAAGCATACTAGTAAGACACTGGCTCAATCAATAGGGTTGTAGGAGGGGTGGTGAGGCAATATCAGGGTTAAAGGATTCATGTGATAGGTTCGTAACAGAAACAACTACCACTAAGGCTAGCAGAAATAGACAACGGAAAGTATCGGTAACCAGGGTTGAGAGGAACACAATGGTTCATGTGAGTGATAACTTGCCTGCGAACTCAGCAGACGGGTACTGAGCTAGATCCTCAGAAGGGGTGCTGTAAGGATCGTCTGTCTCAACGTTGTCGTCTATTCGAGAAGAAGCAAACAAACAAAACAGGAATGTAAACAATCATTTTCATGGCATTGTGCACAATCAAGATGATGCATGACAAGTTAATGGTGGCATCAAAATAAACTAGCTAACATGATAACACAATTTAAATGGACCCATATGCAATTGGATTGCATATGGAAAAGATCCATTGAATTAAGTGGAAACAAATGATTTACAATTAATTATTATGTGAAAGTTGTTAGCATGACGCATGCATGATGGTAACCACAAAATAACAACAAAGTAGCAATAATAGATGCAAAGGAAAAGGAATAAAACAAGTTTGGAAATTATTTATTAAGTTTGGAAAATTTGGTTACTTAAACATGTCACACAAACAATTATAGTTTTCATCAATTTAAAGTGTGCAAAACAGTTAACAAAATTTATATTTGAAAAGAACATCAAATTTTAGTTGGATTACATGTTTCAAATATTGAAATTTGAATTAGGATGAATTTATTATGAATTAAACAATATTAAACAAGTTTTAATTGAATTTAGAACAAGTTTGAATATTATTTGAATTTATTGTTCAAATCATAAATTCAAATTCACATTTGAAAAGTTCACACTTTGATGGTTTGAAAACATATTTTGCATGTTCAAAAATATTTTATTTTGAGCAAGTTATGATTTTTATCAAATTTAAATGAATTAAACAAGTATTAAATTATTTAGGCAATTTAAATTATTCAAACAATGAAAAAAAATTATATTTAAATAGGATATTCAAATTGGTATGAAAAACATATTTTATTTGACTTATTTGGAATTAGTATGAATTATTTATGAATTATTGCAAATTACATTTGAATTATTCAAATTTGAATTTTTAAATGTATTTGGAAAATTCAAAACAGTACACATTTGGAATAATTGGATAGATAATAAAATTTGGAGCAATAAACATATAAAACTTTTATTAATTGGGCTTATAGTTTTAAAGTTATTAATGTTTAAAGTTTGGGTTTTTATTCTGCCATTTAAAAAGGAAAAGGAATTAAAAACAGCACGGGGTTAAACTTTTGTTACAGGGCGGCAGTTACACGCAGTCACTGCCGCGCGGGCCAGGGTCCAACGTGGCGCAAGCGAATGCTTGCGTGGCCACCAGTGCCACTGACTGGTGGGCCACTGCGCGGGGAGAAAAACTCCAAAAGAAGTGCGCGTCGGGGACTCGAACCCACGACCGTGCGCTAGCGTGCTCGCTGTCTGAACCAATTGCGCTGTTACGCGTTTCTCGACAGGTAACAGGGCGCAGGGAGGATATGGATTCAGTCGCGGATCTGAAACTCTGACGACCCAATGTTTCCGTGACTGCACACGACGGTGATCAACGACGGCGATCTAGCACGCGGTGCTGCTGCGGTGAGGGATGGAGGCGTGCGTGGTTGCGGTGCAGAACCGTGAGCAAGCAGAGGGAGAGAGGAGGGGTTGGTGGACGCTCACCACGGTGCAGATGTGGCAGAGGCCCGGTGGTGACGCGCTGATGACGACGGCGGTGACAAGGTGGTCGATGACGAATCCGTGCTCCTCCGTGCTCCCGCAGGTGTCCAAGACGTAGAAGGGATAGTGGCGGTGCGGTTCCCGTGGGCAAGTGGCTAGGAGGGGTGAGGAGGTGGCGGCGCCATGGCGATGTTCAGAGGTGGAAGCCGCCGAGGAGAAACCAGAGAGGGGGGAAGCGGCGACAGAGAGAGAGGATGGCGGCGCGGCGCGGGGAGCGAGGGGGTCTAGGGCTAGGGCGTCTGCCAGGGGGCTAGGGGGATAAATAGGGGCCACGGCGCTCTCCTGGCCGTCGGCGCGGCCGTACTCCGACGTGGAGTGCCCGGATGCACTACCGTACACGGGGGAGACGATGACGCCATCTATTCGAACCGGTAAGTTGCGTTAGCGGGCTGGGCTTGCGCGCGCGTAGGCTTAGGTTGGGTTGGGCTAGTTAGCTGCTGCTGCGCGCGGCTGTTTTCTCCTTTTATTTTTTTTCCTGTTTTACTTTTTTTTTTGCAGAAAACAGTTTTGGGAGAATTTGGTAGGGTTTTGGACTTTAAAATTTTTGAGAAAATTCATGGGACCATGTTAGCTCAAAGGCTAACAGTTAGCAAATAGGTTTTTTGAAAATTCAACTTTTACTTGTTGTTTTTAAAATAAGCCAATTTATATGATTTTGAATATTCAAATTGATTAAAGGAATCAACCTTTTAATAAGGTGACCCAAAGGGATTAATTGGAAACAAGGAATTAGAGAAAGTTTTAGTTATTATTTTTATAGTTTCAAATTGGCTCTGTTTGAAATGTTTGATTTGAATTGGAATATTTTGTTAATTAATAGTAACAACCATTTAATAGGGTGAACCCTATTATTAGTTGGACTAGAAACATTGGAATGGTTTGATATTTGATAATTTCCAAATGAGGTGTTGATGATGATTTGCTTTGAATTTGTAAACCAATTTGGAAAAACTTAGTGGAATTTATAACACCATTTTATTAATGGATCCATTGAAAATTTATGACAACAAATAGATGGTTTTTATTTGTGATTTTATTCCAAATGTTGTAACAGAGCAAGTATGAAAATAACCATTTGAAATTGTTTGAGTTTGATTATGAAAACAAGATAAATAGGTGGAAAACAAATAGTAACAATGCAAACAAAAATAAAACAAATGCCATGAGATGATGACATGATGCATTGCTTGAATTTAAAACAATAAATCAAACATTCTAAGGGATGTTTTCATACTTGGGATGTTACAAAACTCCCCCCCTTGAAGGAATCGCGCCCCGAGATTCCTTACTGAGAAGTGAAAAGGTCCGGATACTTCTTGCGAAGATCCTCTTTGGTCTCGCACGTTGCCTCTTTATCGGAATGATGCGACCATTGCACTTTCAAGAACTTGGTGCTCTTGTTGCGAGTCTTACGCTCGGTCTCATCGAGAATACGAATAGGGTGCTCCTCATCAGATAGATCATCTTGCAGTTCAATGGAATCATGATCAACTACACGATCTGGATCTTTGAAACACTTCTTGAGCTGGGACACGTGGAACACATCGTGCACCTTGGATAGCTTTTCTGGAAGTTCAAGACGATAAGCATTTTCTGCACGCCTTGAGAGAATGTTGAAAGGACCAATGTATCTTGGTGCAAGCTTTCCTTTTACACCAAAACGATGAGTGCCTCTGAGGGGAGTTACACGGAGATATGCCTTATCACCAGGTGCATAGATCATATCCCTGTGCTTGCTATCATAATAGCTCTTCTGACGAGACTGAGCAATCCTGAGATTGTCACGAATGATACGAACTTTCTCCTCGGCTTCCTTAACAATGTCAGGGCCTAAGAGTGAACGTTCACCAGCTCCAGACCAATTGATTGGACTCCTACATCTGCGACCATACAGTGCCTCAAATGGTGCCATGCCTAGGCTTGCCTGGTAGCTGTTGTTGTAGGAGAATTCAGCGTATGGAAGGCAATCCTCCCATTTCATGCCAAAGGAGACCACATGCTCTGAGCATATCCTCGAGAATCTGATTGACTCTTTCGACTTGCCCCTAAGACTGAGGGTGATAAGCTGTGCTGAACAGAAGTTTGGTGCCCAATGCTTCTTGAAAGCTTTTCCAGAAATGAGAAGTGAATACTTCCACGGTCTGAGCTTATTTCCAATGGAACACCATGAAGAGGAACAACCTTTGCTGTGTAGAGCTCTGCTAACTGGCTAGCTGAGATAGTTTCCTTGACAGCAAAGAAGTGAGCAACCTTAGTGAGACGATCAATAACAACGAAGATTGCATCGTTGCCCTTCTTGGACTTTGGAAACCCAGTAACGAAGTCCATTTCAATCATGTCCCACTTCCACTCAGGAATTTTCAGAGGTTGGAGTAGACCGGCTGTTTTCTGATGGACTGCCTTAACACGTTGACAAACGTCGCATTCAGAGACGTATTGAGCAATTTCACGTTTCATGCCAGGCCACCAATACAGAGTCTTGAGATCCTGGTACATCTTTGTACTTCCAGGGTGGATGGATAGAGGAGTTTCATGAGCCTCCTTGAGAATGATATCCTTGAGACTTTGAATCTGAGGAACTGCAATGCGTCCTTCGAAGAACACAGTTCCCTTGTCATCAATTGAGAAGGACTTGAATTTATCATTGCCTTCCTTGATGTGCTCTACAATCTTCTTGATTTCAGTATCACGAAGTTGTTCAGAACGAATCTTGTCCTCGAGAGTTGGACTGGCTGTCAAGCTAGCAAGGTATCCTTCAGGGACAAGACCAAGGTTCAGCTTCTGGAATTCTTCATGAAGTGGAGGCTGGCTTTCCATGATCATGAGATTATTGCAATAAGATTTGCGACTAAGAGCATCGGCCATAACATTAGCCTTGCCTGGAGTGTAAGAAATGGTGAGATCAAAGTCTTTAATCTTCTCAATCCATCTCCTTTGCCTGAGGTTTAGATCTGGCTGAGTGAAGATGTATTTCAGACTCTTATGATCGGAAAAGATTTCAGTTTTGTTACCCAACAAGTATTGTCTCCATTTCTTGAGGGCAAACACAACTGCTGCAAGTTCAAGATCATGAGTGGGATAGTTTTGCTCATGTGGGTTCAACTGACGTGAAGCATAAGCC
Organism: Alopecurus myosuroides; assembly: GCA_028641055.1. NCBI lineage: Eukaryota > Viridiplantae > Streptophyta > Magnoliopsida > Poales > Poaceae > Alopecurus > Alopecurus myosuroides. The sequence goes on from CM054057.1 coordinate 573,026,705, forward strand.
ACAACTTGACGATCTTGCATAAGAACTGCTCCTAGGCCTTGGAGAGATGCATCACAGAATATCTGGAAAGGTTTGGTAGTATCTGGGCCAACCAGAACAGGTGTGGAAGTTAGTTTAGTCTCCAGGAGATTGAAACTTTCATCACATTGTGGAGTCCAAACGAACTTTTTGTCCTTCTTTGTGAGATCAGTGAGAGGTTTAGCAATCTTGGAAAAGTTTTGGACGAAACGACGGCAATAGCTAGCCAAGCCAAGAAAACTTCTGACTTGCTTCACCGTCTTAGGGGGTTTCCAATCAACAATTGCCTTAACCTTTTCCGGGTCAATGGCTATGCCTTTGGCAGATGATATGACCAAGATATGCAACTTCTGGAATCCAGAACTCACATTTGGAAAACTTGGCATACAGACGATGCTCGCGAAGTTTCATGAGAGTGAGACGAAGGTGTTCTCCATGCTCTTCCTCGGATTTTGAGTAGACTAGAATGTCATCGAGATATACCACAACGAACTTGTCGAGGTATTCATGGAATACAGAATTCATGAGTCTTGAGAACGTTGCCGGTGCATTGGTGAGACCAAAGGACATGACGGTGTATTCATATAGACCGTAACGAGTGGTGAAAGCTGTTTTAGGAATATCTTCCTTTCTGATCTTTATTTGATGGTACCCCATCCTCAAGTCCAACTTTGAGAATATTGAGGCTCCCGCAAGTTGATCAAAAAGATCATCGATACGAGGAATTGGATACTTGTTCTTGATGGTTTTCTCGTTGAGAGGACGATAGTCAACCACGAGTCTTTTTGTTTGATCCTTCTTGCAACAAACAGAGTTGGGCAACCCCAAGCGGAGGAACTAGGCTGAATGTAACCTTTCTCCATGTACATATCGATTTGCTCCTTCAACAATTTCAGTTCAGGAGGAGCTATCTTGTATGGATGCTTAGAGATTGGAGCAGTACCTGGCTCAAGCTCGATCACGAACTCAACTGCTCTGTCCGGGGGCATCCCTGGCAACTCTTCTGGAAAGACGTCAGGGAATTCACAAACCACCGGAACATTTTCAATTGCAGGAAGAGGTTTTGCATCAAGGTTGAACAGCTGAACAGAACTTGATCCATACGGAGAATAGACTATCTGGCCTGAAGTGTGAGAGAGAGTTATTGACTTTTGAGCACAGTCAATTTTAGCTTTGTGGGTCTTCAACCAATCCATACCCAGAATGACATCAATGTCAGAATTTCCCAGCAACATGAGTGAAGCAAGGAATATGCGACCTCCAATTAGGATCTCATTGTCCATGCTTATCTTGGATGTCAACATTTGTGGTCCCGGAGAGTGAACAGTCATTTGATTGCTTAGCGGAACCAGAACTAGGTTGTATGCTTTTGCAAAAATCTTTGACACAAAAGAATGCGATGCTCCGGTATCAAACAACACTTTAGCTGGAATAGAGTTTACGGGTAATATACCGAGAACGACGTCAGCAGCTTCCTCAGCTTTGTCGGCCTTGATATGGTTCACCCTCGCGGTCCTCCCGACAGGCCTGTTGTTGGAGTTGAAGGCTTTAGCCGGGGGAGCACGAACCATTGCCTGGTTGGTGTTGGGGCGAGGAGGTGGAGGTAGCTGCCTCTGAGTGCACTTATCAGCGTAGTGCCCAGTCTCCTTGCACTTGAAGCAAGTGACAACACGAGGAGGAGCTGGCCTTGGCTGCCCCATTGGAAACCTCTGACCCTGCATCTGAGATGGGTTGGGTGGGCGGGGACCAAAGCCTGGAGAAGGTTGGGCATTTGGAGCCCGAGTGACAGCAGCATTTGGCACCCAGATGCGGCGCTTCTGCGGAGGGGTGGTCATGTTGGAGGAGGAACCACCCTCGCGCGAGTGCTTACGGGACTCCTCAAACGCCTTGCGCCCATTCTCCTCATTGAGCGCAGTGTTCAGGAGCTCCACGAAGTCCTTGCACTTGATGTTGGTGAGAGCGTACTTCAGTTCCGGGTTAAAACCTCGGCGGAACCTTGCCATCTTCTTGGCTTCAGTGGACACCTCGTCACCAGCGTATCGAGCTAGACGATTGAACTCGTTCTGGTAGCCGAGGACGTCCAGCTTGCCCTGTCTGAGAGAGCAGAATTCCTCACGCATCCTTTCCATGAGACCATCTGGGATGTGGTGCTTCAGGAAGGCATCCTTGAAACATCCCCAGGTGATAGGATAGCCAGCTCTCATGGTCTGGTAGTTCTCCCACCAGGTAGCTGCCTGACCCTTCAGTAGGTAGGTAGCATACTTGACCTTATCTTCCTCAGCAACATGAGCTATCTCCAGAGCCCTGTTCATCTCCCTGATCCAGTCATCAGCATCCAGAGGCTCACGTGTTGCCACGAAAGCTCTCGGCTCCATGCTCAGAAACTCCTTGATGCTGACTCGCGGAGCATTCTGGTTGTTGTGCTGGTTAGCCTGGATCTGGGCCATCTGAGCCACGACCTGAGTCATCTGAGTTAACAGCTCCGTGAGCGGAGGTGGCTCCGGCGGGTTGCTCCTTGTTGGCGGCATCCTGAATAGACACGCATTTTAGCACAACAATAGAAAAGGATAGACTTGGTAACCGAAAGATAGATTACTCCGACGCATGAATAGATAACCAACAGGTACATCATCACATGTTCAAATACATCAGAATATCCAACAGACCAATACATGGTTCGAAAGACAAAGGATAACTAAACATAGCTAGGAATGGATACATCGGTACTCCCATGCTCATCACGCAGGACGGCGGTGAGTAATACGACGAGAGATACGGTGCGGAGGAATCCCCCGGAAGTAGGTATGACGACGATCCACGTAGAGCGGGACTGCTCTGAGAGCAACTCTCGGTGTGGTGAAGTAGAAAGCGTCGTCTCCCTGTGCTCCAAAGCGGGGAATCCCAGTGTAACCAGGACCAAGGTCGAGAAGTGGACCTCTGATCGGCTCGTAACCTCCAGCATCTGGCAGCGGAAACCCAGCTGGCTGAGTGAAACGCGCAAAGCGCTCGTCTCCAACAAAGTCTGTGGTGTACGTAGCCAGACGAGTCAAAGCAAGATAGAGCTGCTCCCTGACTGAGGCTAACTCCTGAGAAAGTGTGGAAGCAACTGCGTCACTGTGCCTCACGAACTAAGCAGTGGTGTGCAGCCTGGAGCTATCAGACTCGTAGGTATCCAGGTTGCTGTGGAGAGTGAAGTGAACTCCCGCTGACGTGATGTAACCACGGGGGATGTGACGATAGATGGAATCATCAAACCCCCAGTAGTCAGCACGGAGGACGGTGAGACTCACGTAAGCTGCCTGCTGCACGGCCATATCCACTGTGGAACCTACTGCCTCGTAGCGGTGGACAACGCTCCTGCCATCATCCGACATGAATGTAGACGATAGCCCGGTAGTAGGTCTCGTCAAACTCTCGCTGCTGCTCGTAGACCTGGTACTCTGGTGCCCAATGGAACCCCAGATAGGTAACCATGTCTCTCAGCATCTCCGATAACCGGCGGTGCTCTCACAGCGAGTCATCCGAACCACCTGCGGGTAGAACCTGAGATCCATCTGCAGATGATCGGGGAAGTTTTGATTAGACTCCGGTAGAGAACTGATGTGGAAAGTAACAACAAGGTTCAACGGTCGAAAAGGATGTTGAAAAGAACAGGATATTGAAGCAACATCGGGAAACTCTTGACCAAAAACTCCTGAGGTACTACGGAGAACCCAAAACACGTGAAATCCTAACTTGAAAGTTTAGGTGAGAACAGAAAACAACGTTGCACTTCCTTACCAGAAAAGGGTGGGTGGGTGGGGGAAAGAAGAAAAATGGCAGAATTCCTACTCTCACGTTTCATTTTTCCTATATAGCTACAAAATAGTTTCTAGACTCAACTGCGACCAGTAAAAAAAGGATCCTACAGGCAGACAGGCTCTGATACCATTTGTCGCACCCGGACTTCTATAGGATACTCACCGTACGAACTGAACAGTATTCTGATGGGATTACGGGGCTTTCCGGCACCCGCGTCCTCTTACGAGTAGGCCAACACTTATGTGTGACAACCCATCGCTACTGTTCACCGTCGATGTAAACTATCCTGTAGAAATCTGGACACTACCATTGACGTACTTCATACCATACACACATGGTACGCCAACGGCTTTGAACAAAAGGATAACACAACATGCCTCTACGACACAAAAGATTGAAATAAGGTAGCAAATGGCCTTCACTAAGGCAGAAATAGCAAATACAATCATCCAGAGGACACATGTCCCAACATGGCATTCATTACATCAGCGGAAGCATTCAAAGGGGTCTGAGTACAGACAAAATCCAAATAGGCTTAAGAAGCCGGAAACTGAAATAAAGACGGAGCCCATCCACGATGTCTCGGATCCTGCCCGGGTCCGCTAACTACTCGTCAGCAGCCTCGTCAAACTCCACGTAGTAGCCGTCACCTGGATCCTCGTAATCGTAGTCTGCGGAAACCACAGCCCCAAAGGGGTCAGTACATAGACGTACTGGCAAGCAAGACTCACAGTTCACCAAAGTATAGCCCGTCAACACAAGCACAGATGACTTGGGTTCAACGGAGGGAAAAGGGTATAAAAGATGCTGCAACTGGCTGCGCTAACCAACTACAGAGATTCTATCACTTCCAACTATCAGAAAGGGGATAAGATCGAGTGTCGTAACCAACTGAAAGATAACATCAAACAAACCCATCCTGGATCTTGCCCCTTATCCAAAGAAGCAATCCGAGGATAACTCACATAGTTGGATTAAGATGAAACAAGTTATTGTGACAATAATCCTATTACTAGTCAAATTGTTAATCATGGGGTGTGAGATTATGAATCATTAGGTTTAAGTTGTCCTGAGTACTTGTTAGCCAGTACTTTCACCAAGTTAACCATAACCACGGGAAACACGGCTTCTCGAGAAGATTATCCCTGCAGGGTTGCACCAATTTGGCCGTACACGTATGAATAACCCGCCAGATGGGATGCCTCCCACCAAGCGGGGCACTCAACACAACTCAACTCTTCTCCGCATCAAGCCCAAAGCACGTTGGGCGCACGGCTAATCGAGCCCAGAAGAAAATGGACCCTCATAGCACTCTAAGAACGTGTCCCCCTATATGCCGACTACAAAAGTTCCACCCTGCGCTGGGCTCGCAAAAACATGCATGCGGCAAATAGAAAACACGAACTAAATGAGATGATTTGGACGAGATGCGAATCGAATCAAATTGAGGGGGGCGCCCATACTCGCTTCCCACATGCGGGTAGTGCGCTCATCATGGATCAGTAGACAAGACCCTTTTCCTATTAGGGTCGACACTAGCAGGCCTCAAAACCACACAGGGCCTCCTGCCGGTGCCTTAACACCAAATTATTATTAAGTGATAACATTAGCATGATTGATTGATTGATTAAACATCGAGCCCCCAGAACATAATGAAATATAGTAACTGAAAGTAACGGGTAACAGACTCGAGCAAAACAACCTAAGCATACTAGTAAGACACTGGCTCAATCAATAGGGTTGTAGGAGGGGTGGTGAGGCAATATCAGGGTTAAAGGATTCATGTGATAGGTTCGTAACAGAAACAACTACCATAAGGCTAGCAGAAATAGACAACGGAAAGTATCGGTAACCAGGGTTGAGAGGAACACAATGGTTCATGTTAGTGATAACTTGCCTGCGAACTCAGCAGCCGGGTACTGAGCTAGATCCTCAGAAGGGGTGCTGTAAGGATCGTCTGTCTCAACGTCGTCGTCTATTCGAGAAGAAGCAAACAAACAAAACAGGAATGTAAACAATCATTTTCATGGCATTGTGCACAATCAAGATGATGCATGACAAGTTAATGGTGGCATCAAAATAAACTAGCTAACATGATAACACAATTTAAATGGACCCATATGCAATTGGATTGCATATGGAAAAGATCCATTGAATTAAGTGGAAACAAATGATTTACAATTAATTATTATGTGAAAGTTGTTAGCATGATGCATGCATGATGGTAACCACAAAATAACAACAAAGTAGCAATAATAGATGCAAAGGAAAAGGATTAAAACAAGTTTGGAAATTATTTATTAAGTTTGGAAAATTTGGTTATTTAAACATGTCACACAAACAATTATAGTTTTCATCAATTTAAAGTGTGCAAAACAATTAACAAAATTTATATTTGAAAAGAACATCAAATTTTAGTTGGATTACATGTTTCAAATATTGAAATTTGAATTAGGATAAATTTATTATGAATTAAACAATATTAAACAAGTTTTAATTGAATTTAGAACAAGTTTGAATATTATTTGAATTTTATTTGTTCAAATCATAAATTCAAATTCATATTTGAAAAGTTCACACTTTGATGGTTTGAAAACATATTTTGCATGTTCAAAAATATTTTATTTTGAGCAAGTTATGATTTTTATCAAATTTAAATGAATTAAACAAGTATTAAATTATTTAGGCAATTTAAATTATTCAAACAATGAAACAAATTTTATATTTAAATAGGATATTCAAAATGGTATGAAAAACATATTTTATTTGACTTATTTGGAATTAGTATGAATTATTTATGAATTATTGCAAATTACATTTGAATTATTCAAATTTGAATTTTTAAATGTATTTGGAAAATTCAAAACAGTACACATTTGGAATAATTGGATAGACAATAAAATTTGGAGCAATAAACATATAAAACTTTTATTAATTGGGCTTATAGTTTTAAAGTTATTAATGTTTAAAGTTTGGGTTTTTATTCTGCCATTTAAAAAGGAAAAGGAATTAAAAACAGCACGGGGTTAAAACTTTTGTACAGGGCGGCAGTTACACGCAGTCACTGCCGCGCGGGCCAGGGGCCAACGTGGCGCAAGCGAATGCTTGCGTGGCCACCAGTGCCACTGACTGGTGGGCCACTGCGCGGGGAGAAAAACTCCAAAAGAAGTGCGCGTCGGGGACTCGAACCCACGACCGTGCGCTAGCGTGCTCGCTGTCTGAACCAATTGCGCTGTTGCGCGTTTCTCGACAGGTAACAGGGCGCAGGGAGGATATGGATTCAGTCGCGGATCTGAAACTCTGACGACCCAATGTTTCCGTGACTGCACACGACGGTGATCAACGACGGCGATCTAGCACGCGGTGCTGCTGCGGTGAGGGATGGAGGCGTGCGTGGTTGCGGTGCAGAACCGTGAGCAAACAGAGGGAGAGAGGAGGAGTTGGTGGACGCTCACCACGGTGCAGATGTGGCAGAGGCCCGGTGGTGACGCGCTGATGACGACGGCGGTGACGATGTGGTCGATGACGAATCCGTGCTCCTCCGTGCTCCCGCAGGTGTCCAAGACGTAGAAGGGATAGTGGCGGTGCGGTTCCCGTGGGCAAGTGGCTAGGAGGGGTGAGGAGGTGGCGGCGCCATGGCGATGTTCAGAGGTGGAAGCCGCCGGGGAGAAACCAGAGAGGGGGAAAGCGGCGACAGAGAGAGAGGATGGCGGCGCGGCGCGGGGAGCGAGGGGGTCTAGGGCTAGGGCGTCTGCCAGGGGGCTAGGGGGGATAAATAGGGGCCACGGCGCTCTCCTGGCCGTCGGCGCGGCCGTACTCCGACGTGGAGTGCCCGGATGCACTGCCGTACACGGGGGAGACGATGACGCCATCTATTCGAACCGGTAAGTTGCGTTAGCGGGCTGGGCTTGCGCGCGCGTAGGCTTAGGTTGGGTTGGGCTAGTTAGTTGCTGCTGCGCGCGGCTGTTTTCTCCTTTTATTTTTTTTTCCTGTTTTACTTTTTTTTTGCAGAAAACAGTTTTGGGAGAATTTGGTAGGGTTTTGGACTTTAAAATTTTTGAGAAAATTCATGGGACCATGTTAGCTCAAAGGCTAACAGTTAGCAAATAGGTTTTTTGAAAATTCAACTTTTACTTGCTGTTTTTAAAATAAGCCAATTTATATGATTTTGAATATTCAAATTGATTAAAGGAATCAACCTTTTAATAAGGTGACCCAAAGGGATTAATTGGAAACAAGGAATTAGAGAAAGTTTTAGTTATTATTTTTATAGTTTCAAATTGGCTCTGTTTGAAATGTTTGATTTGAATTGGAATATTTTGTTAATTAATAGTAACAACCATTTAATAGGGTGAACCCTATTATTAGTTGGACTAGAAACATTGGAATGGTTTGATATTTGATAATTTCCAAATGAGGTGTTGATGATGATTTGCTTTGAATTTGTAAACCAATTTGGAAAAACTTAGTGGAATTTATAACACCATTTTATTAATGGATCCATATTGAAAATTATGACAACAAATAGATGGTTTTTATTTGTGATTTTATTCCAAATGTTGTAACAGAGCAAGTATGAAAATAACCATTTGAAATTGTTTGAGTTTGATTATGAAAACAAGATAAATAGGTGGAAAACAAATAGTAACAATGCAAACAAAAATAAAACAAATGACATGAGATGATGACATGATGCATTGCTTGAATTTAAAACAATAAATCAAACATTCTAAGGGATGTTTTCATACTTGGGATGTTACAGGTTAGCCATGGTTTGTGAAAGATGGATGGGAGGAGTGTCAAACTTGTAATACCTGTGTTTAATAAAATAAAAGCTCTAGCACGTGAGTTAATCCATGCTTCCCTCCGCGAAGGGCCTTTCTTTTACTTTTATGTTGAGTCTCCATCTTCTAACTTTATGCACAGATGAGAGAGCGTAGTTTCCATTCTTAATGTGCATAAATCCCAAAGATTATTATTAATTGATTCATGATGTGTTATTACTTGCTCTCAAATTATTTGTTCTAGTCATCCACTTAAACTTTGAAGGTGTCCTGACATTTATGTTTTGCCCCCCTCTTAAGGACAAGCAAAATATCACTTTGCTATGTTTTCTTTAGGCTCCAAACAAGCGTATAACTTTCAAGTGCATTATCATTCATGATCTTTTATTTGTGTTACTTTTCATGATGCAAGGTGATTGCTAAGTTTCATTGTTAGAATTACATCTATCATGTCTGTGTTTAAAGTACTATGATCTCAGTGTACATATGATTTTACTTTATGATGATCAAGTTTATAGCATGTCACCTCAAAAATTATTTTGTTATCACTTACCTACTCGAGGACGAGCAGGAGTTAAGCTTGGGGATGCTTGATAAGTATCAAACATATCTATAATTTTCGATGCTCCATGCTTGTTTTCTATCCAATACCTTTATGTTTTCCTTCGTTTTTTCGACGTTTTCTGGGACTAACCTATTGACAAGATGCCAGAGAGCCAGTTCATGTTTTCTGCTGTTTTTAGTTTCAGAAAAGTTGTTCTAGAAATATTCTCGGAATTGGAAGATTCGAAGCCTGGAATTCTTCGAATTCCCGAAGGATCAACGGATTCCAAAAGACACGCGGAGAGGGGCAGAGGGGTGCCCACACCATGGGTGGGTGCGGGTCCCCCTGGTCGTGCCCAGGGGTGGTGTGGCCCCCCTGGCCACCCACCGCCATCGCCCTTTCTCCTATTTATTTCCCCGATTCATAAACCCTAAATATAACGACCCCCTTCCACGAAAAGTTTCGTAGCTCCGCCGCCGCCGCCGACAAGTTTTGGGGGACAGAAATCTCTGTTCCGGCACCCTGCCGGGACGGGGAAGTGCCCCCGGAGCCATCTCCATCGACTCCACCGACATCTTCATCGTCGTTGTTGTCTCCTATGATGAGGAGGGAGTAGTTCTCCCCCGGGGCTGAGGACCCTACCGGTAGCTATGTGTTTCATCTCTCTCCCATGGTGTGATCATGAGCTTTGTAATCTAGTTGAATAAGTAGATGTTACTCTTCATATGTTATGCTACTCAAGTGTTTTTTATGAGATCTCCGTAGACACTTTGATCACGGTGTAAAGGTGACAGTGTGTGCACTGTGTGGTTTAGAATGATATTTATATTTTGTGTTGGATGACCCTATGAAATTGTGGTGTTTGTTTGGAACCATCTAGGTCTCATGGTGATAGTGCGGGGATTACCTAGATGGGTAAATGCGAACTCTAAGGACTGCTTTTCTAGCCCTACGCAATGATTGGTGCTTGTTATCCGACCGGAGAGTGGTTTGGATTAGCGTAGTGAAGAGATGATATTTATGCATTCAATTATGTTATTATTGTTGAGAGTGTTCACTAGTGAAAGTATGATTCCTGTGCCTTGTTTTTAAGCATTGAAACACCATTTACAACCAATTCTGCTACATGTTTGCTTACTGCCATTTTTAATTCATATTGCTATTATCACTTCGAATCATCCATACTACTTGTATTTCACTATCTCTTCGCCGAACTAGTGCATCTATACAAATGAAAATTATATTAGGTGTGTTGGGGACATAAGAGACTTCTTGTATCTTAATTGCAGAGTTGTTTGAGAGAGATATCTTTGACCTCTACCTCCATGAGTTCGATAAACCTTGGGTGATCCACTTAAGGGAAACTTGTTGTTGTTCGACAAACATCTGCACTTGGAGACCCAACACTGTCTACAAGAATAAAAGCGTGCGAGACATCAGGCTGGCACTAAAGAATATCAAATTTCCTTGAAGAGATCCCTGAAAATTTTTATGGTTATGGTATGTCAATAATTATTGTTAGATTCAAGGACAATAGTCCGAAAGGATCTGCAACAAACCCTTTGTAATTTTTTTGCTTGTCCTAAATCCCTAACATCTTCTACTAATTGGAATTTTTTTTTGTTTCTTGCGGACATTGTGCTTGAGTTCATGAGTTCCTAACATCATGAAGAGATGTACTAGTGTACTATTTTCCGATTCAGATTCTTTTGTTCGGTGGTCGCCCTCTCCCCCGTCGGCCCCAACACCAGCGGCCATGGTGATCAGGGTTTGCGGGAGGGATGTCTGATCTGGAGTTTCTACGGCTCATTCTTTTCCCTCTGGTAATGTCCACGGATGTCAGGTTGGAGGCCACGACCTATCATCTGAGGTGTGTTCTTACGATTTGGTTCTTTCCCCATGGAATATAGTAGCTACATGGTGATGTGTGTGATGGGTATGATGGGATGCACACGTGCATGATGCGGCCTTGCAATCTGCTCGGGCCTGACATTTTAAAACCATGGGGTTTCATTGCTATATTTGTAAGGTCTCCCTAGACAAGGCATTCAATGTTGTCGTTTCTCTTTCCTTTTTTCTTCTAATGATATTAAATACTTCACAATTTATTTCATATTGATATGATTTGCAAGTGTATTTACCGGTGCATATATGGAATATGGGTTATGCAGTATGCATAGTTTGATGTGGCTATACTAATTTTGACATGTAGAATGTCATTGACACTTATGTGGTAACATACAATTTTACACAGAACATAGGCATGATTTGTGTTGTGCTATTTTATCTTTCATTTGCTGGTTCGTACTTCCAAACCTCTAAATCATACTCGCCATTTGAAATAATTTAGCTGCAATCTAATTTGTTTTATAGCTTACAGTCCACAGTGAATCCGAACTAATCACATCTACTATTATAATAGTTCAACATTGGAAAGCTCGTCATGTGTTTGGAAAAAGAAGTATATTGTCGGAATGTACACAAAATGTTTTGTTTCTAAACTCGATGATACCAATTATGGTAAATGGAGTTCATTAAATTATTTTGTAACCAGTAAATGGTTTTATTTTAACTACTGAATTGTGTTGTTTTTATTTTCTTCTCATGTAGATTCTACATATTGTACTTGGAGAAAATTGCCAACTTATATCCTGCACAAACTCTGAGAGCTGCTTGATTTAGGCCTAGCTTGATTCTTTATAGAAAGGCTACATACTCTAATTCAGGCTGCACTATATCTATGGGCACAATTTTGATGGCACCTTCTCCCCTCTCTATGGCGAGTACTTTCATACTTCCATTGAATGTGGTGATGGATCCTACGTGCTAGATTTACTTTTCTTAGGGATGTTAATAGCACAAATTGGTTGTAGTCGTAGGTTCCTACTTTGTCTGGGGTTTTTTTTCGGGAAGTGATCGACCAATGTCCTGAGACCTAAGAATAGTCGTTGTAAAGGATTTTTGTTAAGATCTACTGCGTTATGTGTTTTTACAAAGTACTACGAATGCATAATGAAGCAATGGAGTTGTATTGGGAGGTGTTATGGTTTTATAGGTAGTAATGCAAGTTGCAGGCTGCAACTAATCTATTGGCCATCGGGTTTATTAGTACGTGGAGGTATCTTTTTACTCTCTTGATCAATCACATGATATTTGCGTGTTGGAGTTGTCCGTGTATGCTTGTTAAAGATTTTCCGTTGTTGTTCTATGCAAATATTGAAATATCTGTTGGATTCATTTATCCAAATTGTAAGCTATGGTGTACTTATGTTGTTGAATATACATACTCCATTTCTTCTCTTTTTATTCAGTTTGATCTACACATATTGTCAAGAAAAAATATTGATATCCATGGGGTATCTCTGGTATCCAAACAGTGTTGTTAATTTTATCATTTACTAAAAATAATGCTTCTAATATCATAACACACGTAGCGGTAGTGTGAACTTTTAACAATTTTGTGTCTCTTTCTGACAATTTGAGTTCCTCCTTACCTACAGAATGAGGAGGGAGATGGTTGCCAGGGGTACTAGGAGTATAGGACAGTTCAGAATATGAGAAGCATGATCTGCCTAGGGTTGATGAAGATCTGATGAACTCCAGTGTCAACTTATCAGTTATAGAAATACACAAATCTGACTAGCCAGTGATAATAAGAGGGAAACCACATGGAAAGACCGAGTAGCCTTATGTATCCAAGTTTTCTATTTAGCTCAATTGCACAAGTTGTTGTGAGGTTTTAGATTTAGATATATATGTCTTGGTGACTTTTCCACCAATTCCATTAGAATAGTTAGCTAACTACAATATTTTATTTTCTTCATTATTAGCAATATCATTTCCCCTCTAATTTTACAATGTTGATTCAACTTTTTTTGTTGTTGCAAAGAGTAGTCGATCATGGCTTGTGTCTCGGTCTTCTATAAACGGTAGTGAAATTATCAACCTGTAGCAACGATGGGAATATTTTTGTAACTCCTTTCCAAATCTCTATTTTTGTTTATTGCAAAAGGTAGGTGAAATTTTGTAATCGTGTTATATTTATCAATCAGAAAATCATTGAAACTAGAACAAGCTCGTGAAAGAGGGTGCCATCCTCATCAAAATCAGAACAAGCCGATGAAACAGGATGACGTGGAACACACAACGAGGGCGGTGATATTTTATGATGTAGCCAAAAATCTGTGAGCATACCTTAGTAAAAAATCACATAATGGAATAGTATTATAACTTTGCTCAAACTTGACAAGGATTCATTGATTGCACACGAATTTTAAAATTACATGCTCAACACAATTAATTTGGAAGAACTAGAATATTTATATACATTTGTTGCGTCAATTAACTAGTACTCTCCCCGTTCCAAAAATATTTGACTTTCAAGTGAGTATGGGCGTGTTTGGTTCATGTAGCCACCCATGCATCTTTTTTGCATCTCAGGCATAGGCCCCCCAGAGCCTAGCCTACGTAATTTAAAACCAAACATCGGGTAAAAGTGAGAGCTCGTAGAAAAGTAGGTAGGGGCTGATAGATTTGCATTCATGGCGTTTGGTTTGGCTGCATTGTTGTGGTGTGAGATAGGTGATAACCCATAAGTGTAGGGGATAAGTTGTACCCTTTTTATAAGTAAGAGTGTCGAACCCAACGAGGAGCTAAAGGTAGGATTAGTATTCTCTCAAGTTCTATCAACCATTGATACAACTATACGCACACCGAACATTTGCTCTATCTAGAAAATAAAACTATGGGAACAAAACATGTACGAAAGGATAGCTTTGCAAGACAATAAAGAAAAAGAAAATAAATGTTGGTTGCTGCAGCAATAAAGAACACTAAAGTAACAGAAGTATGAGTGTGGAAAAGTAGTGAAACGTGTGATGAAATTGTCCATGGTCAAATAGTCAAATACAAGGTTGATATTTCTCTTTTATGTGGGAGAGGCAAAGCTAACAAGCACTCACTATCCAATAATTCCAAATACTTTTGATTGGAACTCTAGCAAACATCCGTAAGTATTAGAAGATACATTAAGGTAAAATACCCAACCATAGCATTAATATCAAATGGTCCTCCTTATCCTATATGCTTCGATCACTAGAATGGGAATCATGTTTCTGTCACTCCAGCATCTCTCCCTCTAGCTTTGTACACATACTATAAACCCTATGATGTGATCCATGTGCGCATACACATAAGATGGGCACCATAGGACTGTAACAAATTTAATATATAGCTCAAATCAACCATAGAGATTCAACAATCAATCATATGACAAAAGCGAACTACAAAAACATGACATAGATGCAATAGATCATTTGCAAATAATTTAAAACATTAAATATCATGTTTACATAGGGGATTACAAAGGTTTACAGGAGAGTGGACCATTGTAACTATGGAGGATATGATGATGGAGGTGTTGGTGAAGACGACATCATAGCGGAGAGGTCGGGGAAGGGGTAGCACATGAGGTGCATGGCGACGTCGGCGGTCTAGGGGGCTCCTCCTGCGCCGGCCGGCCATCATGGGTGAGCTCCGCCCTTTATCCCCCTTTCTCCATGGCTTCCTGGCGCTGTAGATGTTCCCCCTTGGAGATAAGGCCATAGGGGTGGCAAAATTCGTGGCTTTTGGTGGCTGCCAAAAAATTAGGGTTTTCCTCTCCTTATATGTGTCTCTGTGATGATCGTGGCCCTCTGATGGGTGTCCCTTTGATCGAAGGGCTCTTGGGCACCTCTAGATCCTTCCTAGGGACCTCTCTCATCCCCATGAGGCCCCAAAGTCCTCGCTTGGCCGAATCCATCAAATATGGTAGGAGTTGGACTCAATCACGTCACCGATTCTTGTAATCCCGTAATCAGATATTTGTCCTTCGGTAAAATGGGTCCACATGTCACATACAAACTCGTATTGGGCTGTTCTTGGGATTTAAAAAGGTATTTAAATGGCCAATAACTTTGTAGGAAATTTCATCTTCACTTGACAATATCTTCGGGGTCAAACTGACGATCTCTAAAAACTGTTGGTGGACAGGTTTCAGGAAGGTCAGAGTCCTTCTCCAACAAGGCTCCTTTTGTGTTTGCTTGCCATTATCCAATTAATTCCTACACATCAAATTATAAAATAAGAAATTTTGCAACCATTAATAGGTTAGTCCAATAAATAATAGAAAACAAAGGAAAACATAGGGAAAACATGTAGAAAACAAGCATGAAGCATCAAAAATTATAGATACATTTTGAACGTATCAGCATCCCCAAGCTTAACTCCTGCTCGTCCTCGAGTAGGTAAGTGATAACAAAATAATTTTTGAAGTGACATGCAGCCATCACAATCTTGATCAAATAATAATGTAAAGCTTGTAAACTAGGATCAATGAATAAAATTTGTGGTCTACAGTTGATACCAAACGAGTAATGTATAAACCATTAGGAAGAACAACGTAAAAACTTTCAAGGAATCAGTACTGAAAGACAATCAACCGTGCAAAGTATATTAAAGATGATTTCAGCTTTGAGAACAACAATATAGTCATCAATGCATCAAACACTCACAACAATTTATGTTAGGATCAAGTCAAGTGATAACAATGTGCACATAGAAAATCAACTCACTATTTGTGCACTAAAAACAAGTAAGTGTTTCGTTTTGGTTCCTGGCACCAGGATGTTATGGCTAAGAGAACATTACGGGGATCTTAGATGGTAAATAGAAGAAAATCTTACATAGTTGAAAGTGATCATTAGACAAGATGAAGTCTTATAATTGAAGCTATGAAAGGAGTAGTGATTGCCACACAACAGAAGCACATAGATCTATAAGTGTATGAAAGCTCTCCAATGGAACTAGTGGGGGTGCATCCAACTTGCTTGCTCATGAAGACCTAGAGAACTTTTTAGAAGGCTCATGATTAGAATATGAAAGCCCCACATAGTTATACAGGTAACATAATATGAAAACTCTCTCCAAACTGAAGTATTGGTGCTAAACATAAGCACAAGTGTGGAATATAGGATAGAAGTGATGTCCCCTCTCTCTTTTAAATTTTTTATTTTTATTATTTTGTATGGCCTTCGTGGCTCTTTTATTTCTCTCATGTGTCCTCTTTTGGGATCTTTAATTCCACACCAGTAGAGGCAACATTCTATATTATAATGAATCATCACACTTTTAGTACCCATAATAAAATATCTATGATGTATCAAACTGAATGCTCCTGCCAGTGTAGCAGTATGCAATATAACAATATAGCACATCATCAAGTCACGTAATGTAGATGGATGTTATATGGCAATATATCTCGCAGCGGCTATGGAAATATCGTGGTAGGTAGGTATGGTGGCTGTTTTGAGGAAGATATTTGGGATTCTGTGTAGGAGAACATGATGAAGTCCTCCCACGAGGTTTGGATGTACCGGCAAAGTTTGCACCTACTCCCAATGTGAGAATGGGAAATTGCACAATACTGTAAAGGCTAGCAAATATGGTTAGTGGAAGTGCCATAAAACCGCAACTTAGAACTCGCAAGTTTAAAGATTCCAACTAGCAATATGATCTTACAAGACATAATCAAAATCACTCCAAGAGGGTTTTTGGCAATGCCAAGTCACTGTTGGCTACCCCGACTATAGCGCGTAACAAAAATCATCATGGTTGCTATCTACATTAGAAGTTACTTTCAATTGATTATTCGAGTGTGGCACAATTTCAAGCTTTTAGACCAACCATTAATTGTTTTTTCTTTACTAAACCCGCAAGTTTACCCATTGATCATGTTAATATCTCAAAACCACAACAAAGATTAAAGTGAAACAATTTAATGATCTACAAGATTATGCAGTTTTTTTCTAGTACAACTACCACAAGCACAACAATTTCCCGTTCCAACTAACACCAATCAACTTACTTGAAACAAATCTCATAGAAAATATTCAACAAAGACCAGAGATCTAATCATATATAACTGAAGTAAACCAACAAGGTTTTGACAAAATAAGAATGCAAAACAAGAGCTAAACGCAGTAGTAACAAAAAATAAATACTCACAAAACAATAAGAGTGAAAACTAGAGTGTTCTAAACAATAAAAATGGAGCGTGTCTCTCTCCAAATAAGAATGCTAGGATCCAATCATTTATTCTAGGAAGAAAACAAAACAAAACTGAATATGTAGTGTCTTGAAAGATGACCTGATATTTTTGTTGATGAAGAAGGGGGTGCCTTGGGCATCCCCAAGCTTTGACTATTGTACTTCTCAGATATGTATTAGGGTGATATGAGCATCCCCAAGCTTGATCTTTTGTTCATCCTTCATCTTCTCGCATCATTCTTCTCTCACTACACTTGAAAACTTCCTCCACCTAAAACTTCTCACAATCTTCATTAGCAACGTTAGTGCATCAAAATAATAAAACCACTTGGTTTAGTTTCAACACAAGTCAAACACCCATTTAAAACATTAGCTACTGTCATAACTTCTTTTAAGGTTCTTTCCTGCCGAAAGATCAACAAAAGAAACAGATTAAGACGCAAATGCAAACATTGGAAGAAATCTGTCAAAACAGAACAACTGGTAAAGAATTTTTTTTCGAAAATCTTCTTTAGCTCAAATCAAAAAGTGGTCAACTAATAAAAGTTAGATAACAACCTGGGGCATGTTTCTATTTTCTTTCAAAGCAATCTTCCATTTTGGCTAAGAGAAATAATTATTTTGGTGGCAGCACAAAAATCAGTTTCAGGATAACAACTTCCCCAAATCGCATTACCTCTTTATTATAGGTTACTATTGGCACAAAAATGAAAAAAAAGGATAAGGAGAGGTTTCTACAGAGGTAACAACTTCCAAGACTCCAAGAAAACAAAAGAAACTGAAAGAAAGCAAGGCGAAAACATAAGGAAAACAAACTGGGTTGCCTCCCACGAGCGCTTTTCTTTAACGCCTTTTAGCTAGGCATTTTATTTATGAAAAAAAAACACAAGAAGGTAAACAAGTACAAAAATTTCTATAAGAAGATGTGAAAACTTCAAAGAAAAACAAAACGTAAAAAACCAAATAGAGTTCAAACGAAGAACCAAATAAATAAGCAAAAGAAAAGATAATATTTTTGTTTTTTGTAAAAGAAAGCAAAAAAGAAAAAAACAAAATAAAACGAAAGGAGAGCCGAAAGAAAAGGAAAAGGGAACAAAATAAGAATATACTTGAAACTAGTAATAAGCAAATAAAAGCATAAGACAACCCAATACTAACACAAAATATGTGCAGGAATATTAAAGAACCAAATGAGTCAAACTAATAGTTGTTAAGGAAAAAGGAGGGATGCATTGGGCATACCCAAGCTTAGATGATTGAATCTTCTTGAATATGTCACTAGGGTGCACTTGGGAGACCCCCAAGCTTAAGATTTTGTGTTATCGTTCATCTCGTATCACCATATGCATTGGATCTTAAATACTACATTCACGTAAAAATTGACAAAAACTCATTAGAAGGGTTAGTATTCATTAAATAAAATCTACCCTTGTACAAGTATTGGCACATTGAAAGAACTCAATTCTATATTAGCCACTGTATGCCAACAAATTTATAACTTCAATTGATCAAGATAAAAATTATAAACATCGAGTATAAGCACAATACTAAATAAAGACAACAATCTATCAAAATTGGACAACTTGTAAAGATAAATACCAAAAAAATACTTTCGTAACTCAAAACAGAAAACACAAAATAAAACAATTATAGTAACAAGTAGGAATTTATGCTCAAGAAAAATCAGATCAAGATCACATTTCAGCGATTTTTTAAAATTTTCTACGATGGAGCATAGAAATCTGTTTCTAGGCAGCAAAGCAACAATCTTGCATCATAAAAAAATTAGAAGTTATCTATACACTTTATTTTTATGGTACAGTTGTATATACATAATACTAGCTGAGAAGTTTCCATGAAAAGATTTGCATTGTTTTCATAGGCATGAACACAAGTGTTCAAGGTCGATCCCTACTCCATCGATGCTCACCTTTTAATCACTTCTCTTTTTGAAAAAGTTTAAGATAGCAAGTAGAACTATGTCCTTTTGGTAATTCATGTTCCCTATTCATAACTAAAAATATAAAACAACTTGGAACTGAAAGAAAAAACTACTTACAGACAAAATAAACAAGTGCACACAAAAACATTCACCCCACCCTATTGCTCCCCGGCAATGGCGCCATAAAAGGTCTTGATAACCCACAAGTGTAGGGGATCAGTTGTAGCCGGTTCGATAAGTAAGAGTGTCAAACCCAACGAGTAGCTAAAGGTAGGACTAGTATTTTCTCAAGTTGTATCAACCATCGATACAACTCTACGCACACAGAACGTTTGCTCTATCTAGAAAATAAAATTATGGGAACAAAATAGGTATGAAAGGATAGCTTTCCAAGACAATAAACAAAAATAAAATAAATGTTAGTTGCTGCAACAACAAATAACTCTAAAGTAACAGAAGTATGAGTGTGAAGAAGTGGTGAAATGTGTGATGAAATTGTCCATGATCAAATATTCAAATACAATGTTGATATTCCTCTTTTATGTGGGAGAGGAAAAGCTAACAAGCTCTCACTATACAATGATTGCAAGTACTTATGATTGGAACTCTAGCAAAAATCCGTAACTACTAGTCCCAACCATAGCATTTAAATCAAATGGTTCTCTTTATCCCGTATGCTTCGATCACTAAAATGGGGATCATGTTTTTGTCACTCAAGCCTCCATCCCTCTAGCTTTCTCAACATACTACAAACCCTATGATGTGATCCATGTACGCATATATATATGATGGGAACCATAGGACTGTAACAAATTCATTATATAGCTCAAATCAACCATAGAGATTCAACAATCAATCATATGACAAAAGAGAACTACACAAACATGACATAGATGCAATAGATCATTTGCAAATAATTTATATCATAAAACACCATGTTTACATAGGGGATTACAGAGGTTTGCGGGAGAGTGGACCGTTGTAGCTATGGAGGATATGATGATGGAGGTGTTGGTAAAGGCGGCATCATGGAGGAGAGGACGAAGAAGGGGTTGCACGTGAGGTGCATGCCGGCGCCGACAGCCGTCAACGACGCAGGGGGCTCCTTCTACGCCTGCCGACCATCATGCGTGAGCGCCGCCCCTTAACCACTTCCTCCATGGCTTCTTGGTGTTGTAGATGAGCCCTATCCCATAGAGATGAGGCCATGGGGGAGGAAAAATTCGTGGCTCTTGGTGGCTGCCCAAGAATTAGGGTTTTCCTCTCCTTATATGTGTCCCCGTGATGATCGTGGCCCTCCAATGGGTGGCCCTTTGATCCAAGGGCTCTTGGGCACTTGTAGATCCTTACTAGGGACCTCTCTCGGCACCATGAGGCCCCAAAATCGTGGCTTGGCCAAATCCATCAAATATGGTAGGATTTGGACTCAATCACGTCACTGATTCTCTTAATCCTGTAACGGGTCCACAGTTCGCACACAAACTATGATTGGGCTGTTATTGGGCTTAAAAAAAGGTATTGAAATGCCCAACAACTTTGTAGGCAATTTCATCTTAAATTGACATTGTCTTCGGGGGTCAAACTGGCGATCTCTAAAAACTAGTGGTGCACAGATTTCGCGAAAGTCACTCCTTCTCCAGTAAGGCTTCTTTTGTGTTTCTTGCCATTATCCAATTAATTCCTACACATCAAAGTACAAAACAATAACTTCTACACTTTGCAACATAGGTCAGTCAAATAAATAATAGAAAACAAAGAAAAACATAGGTAAAATATGTAGAAAATAAGTATGGAGCATCAAAAATTATAGATACATTTAGAACGTATCAATAGGCGTGCAAGATTCCCTGACACCCTGCATGTCTCGTGTTCTGTGCCGGCTGCAGGAGACACTGCATGAGTGGGAACGGTCGATTCGGCTGTTTCTTCCGGGCCAGGGCCTATGCTACTTAAATTCTTGGGTCTAGCTTGCGTTGAGCGAGCAATTGCTCGTACTCGGTCGCGCCTTCTTTGGATCAAAGAGGTTGATTCCAATACGAGCTTCTTTCACATCCATGCCGCGACTAGGAGGTAACGGAATCACATTCATCGTATCCATGTGGAGTGCATCACCTCAACTGTCCAGGAAGACCTTGAACGCTTTGCGTTTGACTTCTTTTCAGACAAGTTGGGTGTGCCGGTGGATAGGCTGAGATCTATTGACCTGGGAGGGCTTGGCCTTTCTCGCCTTGACCTCTCCGAGCTTGAGGGCCCCTGGTCGGCGGAGGAGATTTGGGAGGTGATTAAGAGCATGCCCGTGGATAAGGCGTCGGGGCCCGATGAATTCTCCATGAACTTCTATCACAAATGCTAGTTCATTCTTAAGAAGGATGTTGTCGAGGTGATCAACAGCCTGTACTGT
This sequence comes from Alopecurus myosuroides, assembly GCA_028641055.1. NCBI lineage: Eukaryota > Viridiplantae > Streptophyta > Magnoliopsida > Poales > Poaceae > Alopecurus > Alopecurus myosuroides. Next base: position 573,048,280 of record CM054057.1, read on the forward strand.
AGGAATGAACGTGGACTCAAAAGCCTTAACCAGGCTCTGGTGGTGCTCATCCCAAAGAAACCTTATGCAGTCGAGATGGGAGACTTTCGTCCCATTAGCCTCATCCATAGCTTTGGGAAAATTTTGGCAAAACTATTAGCGGTGTGGTTGGGTAATCGAATGTCGGAGCTTGTAGATATGAACCAGAGTGCTTTCATCCGTGGGTGGTCCATTATAGACAATTTCATGCTTGTCCAGGGGCAATTCGTGCCATCCATAGTAGAAAGGTGTCTGCCATCTTTCTAAAGCTGGACCAAAATGTCCATATATTTGTTGACGGCCTTAGATCTCCCTGTGGGGCTTATTGAGGCGTCTGAGAAAGTTTGTAGAGGTTTTTTGTGGTGTGGCAAGGACTCGGCTAAAGGGGGCTCCTATCAATAGCTTGGAAAAATCTATGTCTTCCTCCCCGGCTTGGTGCTCTTGGCACTCAGAACCTCCACATCTTTAATGACGCCTTGCAGATGTGTTGGCTATGGCTGTGGAGAAAGGACCAGGACCGGCCTTGGGCTGAGATCACCATCTCGGCCTCTGACAGATGCAGGTCCATGTTTGATGCCTCGGTCAAAATTGTGCTTGGAAACAGTGCTAGCTGCTTGTTCTGGAGCGACAAGTGGATTGGATGTATGTCGGTGCGCATGGTGGCGCCGACCATTCTCAACTTTTTGGATCCGAAATCTCGTGCCTCCCGGACGGTCGCCCAGGGTGTTGTTGAGAATGCTTGGGTTCAAGACATCTCTGGTGGGCTCTCGGTGGGTGCATTGGGACGGTTCCTCACGTTGTGGAATTTGCTCCAAACCGTTACCCTGCAGTACTCAGTGGATAGTTTCGAGTGGAGTTGGACGGCCAATAAAAAATTCTCGGCTCGCGTCGCCTACATGGCCTTCTTTGAGGGAAGGACCCTGTGGCCCCTTTATTCCACCATTTGGAAATTCAAAGCCCCTCTAAGTACAAGTTCTTTGCATGAAAAGTTGTGTGGGATTGTTGCTTGACGGGTGAGAGGGGTCTGAAGCATTGTCTTGCTGACGACAACACTTTTCCCATGTGCCTACAGGATTCAGAGTCCATCCAGCACCTCCTCATCAACTTCCCCTACGCTCAGGTCATTTGGTTTGAGACCTTCTCGGAAATTGGGAGACCGGACCTTGCTCCTTCAGCTGGCTAGGTCCTCGATGGATGGTGGATGAATGTCGCATCACACTAGACCGCAAAGGATGCGCCAAAGATCAGGTCTCTAGTGCTCCTGGTCTTGCGCTTCATTTGGGTGGAAAGGAACAACCAAGCCTTCAATAGGGCGTCCAGGACGGAGGGGGATCTTCTTGACGCGATTATGGCGGAGGCCTCTAGGTGGAATGCCTTAGGTTTTTTGTGAGTAGTGCAGTCTAGTGTCGTTGTTGTTGTTGTTGTCGTCTTTGCTATTGTGGAGCTTTGTAAATTCTTCTTCTTGGGGCTTTTGCCCCGTTCTGTATATAAAAAGGCGTGCTCTCTCACGCGTCCCTAAAAAAAGGTTTGTGACATACCAGATATGGAGTCATGTAGATAACCAAACACCGTGTAGAGAAATAGATTCCATTTTGCATCGGTCTACCAACTTCCATACGAACTCACCTACTTTGCTACCGGGATAAGGTGTTTTTTCTAGAAACACTTATTTAATTATGTAGAACGAAGGGGAGTACAAACAAACAAAAGTATAAAGTACGAGAGGCAGCCTCCGCTGGCAACAAGGGCATGGGATGATCTAGCGAGATGAGGAAAGAAGTGACAAATACAAGGCTCCGTTTGAAGACAAAGTATTTTTAAAACCGTGGTATGGCAAAACTAGAGTATTTCAATGCGAGGCAGGGAAATACTTTATTTACTTGAAACCATGTCTTTTTCTCAGTTTTAGCAAAATGATGGGGCGTTTGGCAAGTATTTACTTTGCGGTAGTTTAGGTGCGTATATTCAATTGTTGCCGTGATATTCTGCACGGTTTATGTCGTGAAGTTCTCATTATTTCTACTGACGTGGCGTGATGTTCACACCTGCTTGCATGTCAAATTCATATAGTTGTGGCCAAGCATAGTAGATTATGGTAAACTGTTGTTTTCTTCTAGCTAGCTTAAATGCTTGTAGAGAACGACAAAGCAAAACCGGAACTTCTTGATAGGTAAGCGTCTAGGCAACGGCCATCCAGGGCTCACAGAGCTCTACGGGTTTCAAGCGCACGCAGTGCAGGAGAGTAGGGAGACGAGTGTTTCTCCGTTTTAGAAAAAATAGGTCTGGACCTCTTTTTCGAATACTAAAAAAACTGTAGTATTCCTAGTATTCAAACACCTCAATTTGAAACTTCGGTTTTTCCAAACACTGCGGTATTTAAAGAATTCTTTGAAAATACTATGTCCCCAAACGGGCCCTAAGACCAGCCACACCATTGCAAAAAAGCGGTTCCACTGCAGAACTGTTGGGAAACTTGGGCCGGTGGTGGCAGCCCACTCGGTGGGCTTTGCCCAGTCCAACCAGGCCTTAGGGTTTCCCCCACTTTGTACGTACGTTTGGGTCTCATCCCCTCTCCATCCCCCTGTTATATATTGAGGCACTGTACGTAGTCTAGGAACAGAACAGAGAAAGCAATAAAGATTTTGTTGTGCCCACACCCTGTGTCCCTTTTCTTCCTTGTTCGTGTGTTGTTCGTCTACGCCGCCGCCGTCACACACCCTCGGGACCGGCCAGCCGGCAGAGATTGTGTAACACGTTATCAGCACGCGCCTCTTCACCGAGTCTGCACCGAGCCTGCACCGAGCAGGCTTTCTACAAAAATCGCGAAGGTATAACTCCGATCTGATCGCAAAAATGGAACCGTGACGAAATTTCTTTTCCATTTTTCCGCTTTGCGTAATTTTTCAATCAGATCTGCGGTGCGGATTTCTCTCCCGGGGATCGAGCCGACACGCTGTCGCCGGCCAATGTCGATATACCCGGATCACGAGAGATTTGTTGACTGCACCGTAGAGAGACGGTACGCCACGTGATCCCGCTGATCACAGTACCGCCGCGACGCATCCGCTGTGCGTTCGTGCCGCCAATATTCCAGATGAAACGTGGCGATGATTTTCCAATTATTTTTTGTTTTTGCCCTTGCATCACACATCCATGGGAGAGGCCACAAAGGACGTCGCCGTCGCGAGCTGGCCGCCGCGCGCTGCCGCGTGCTGGCCGCCGCGAGCCGCCGCGTGCTGGCCGCCGCGGCCCCGGCCCTGCTGGCCACCGCGCGCCGCCGTTGGCCCGCCCCGACGCCTGCCTGCAGCCTTGAGGTGGCCGGCCGCCGGCGCCGTGACCTCCAGCTCGCGCTCGGTCACGCGCGCGCGCGCCGCCGCCTCGGCTCGGCTGGCCGCGGACGGAAACGCCCCGCCGCCGCGTTGGCCCGGCCGGCCGCCCCGCCCCACCCCGCCTCCTCGCCCCGTGGCCTCGGTGGCCGGTGCGCCGCCAGCGCCCGCCGCCGCCGCCTCCTGGTTCCTGGCGAGGAACCCTTCCTGGCGAGGACGACGCAGAGCTGGGCCGGCCTGCTGCGGGCCGCCCCTGATGGGCCGCGCTCAGCCTCCCCGTTTTTTTTTTCCGTCTGTCCGCCCAAAAAAAATGCTGCGCGGACAGAGGAGGCCTGCGGTGGGCTCTTGGCCTGGTTTTTGGCCCGTTTTTGGCCTGCTGCCGATACGGGCCAGACCGAAAGCGTGTACGGGCTGGAAATTTACATTTTAGCACCTAGATTTTTCCAAAATTTTGTATAATTTTATTCCTGCTGAATAAATTGTATATAAGTCCCTGGAATTGTCAGTTTTTGCTGAAACTGTATAATTGGACACTAAATAAATTCAGAAAGTCATTTTTAGGGCTAATTTTCACGTTTAGAACGCGCTTGACACAATATCTCTTCATACATGCTTTTATATCATGTTTTACTATCGTAATTAATTGTTTAATTCATAGTAGAACACTGTTAGCATGTCATTTAAAATTTTGGAACGCCGTCATATTGAATTTTTGTATCAACATCGCTTTATGCAATCGATTACCTGCTGTAATCTGATACATGTTTGCATAAATCGCAGATGGCCGGAATCATGAACCGCGAATTTGAGGAGTTGTCCCAGACTGGGCTGAACTACCTTGCTTGGGCCTCGGACGTGGAGATCGTCCTCGAGGGCCGAAAGATCAAAGGAGCGCTGGATGCGGGGACCAAGGAGGCCCCCAGCACCACGACTGCTACAGAAAATGCGCAGGCACTGCATTTCCTCCGCCACCACATGAGTGCTACGTTGAAAAACGAGTACATGGCTGAACGGAGTGCTTCGGCCCTGTGGGCCGCTCTTAAAGAGAGGTTCACTAGGTTGAAGTACCACGTCAAGCCAAAGGCGGAGGCGGATTGGTTACGTCTGAGGTTTGCGGACCACAAATCGGTACAGTCGTTCAATTCCGTGTTACACGTGATTTGTGCGAATCTCGAGATGTGTGGTACGAAAATCACAGACGAGGACAAGATAGAGAAACCTCTCTCCACCTTCCATCCAAGTAACCTCCAGAATGCGCGGAACTACCGCCAGGAGAACTTCATGCAGTACTCGGCGCTCATTGACGCCCTCCAGGTGGCTGAGGCGCAGGATGAGGTTCTGAAAAAGAACTTCAACTCGCAGCCTTTCGGAGGGGGCCCAAGCCAGGAAGCTTATGCCGGCGCCTACAAAGTGCGCCAGCCAAAGTTCAAGCAGCGCGGCAGGAAAGGCAAAGGCAAGAAAGGACCTAACCACCCCCACCCATCCAAGGAGCAAAAGGAGGGTAAGGGGGAGGTGAGGCCCCAAGACTGCTTCCGCTGCGGATCGAAGCTTCACTTCTCCAGGCAGTGTCGTGCTCCCAAGCACGTCGTGGACGCCTTCAAGGCCAAGAGAGCGCATGAGGCGCACCTTGTCCAGATGGAGGCACCACCGGTGCCCGCTGCGGCGCCCGTGATGATCCCCACGCCCCCCGCTGCGCCCGTCGTGGCGCACACTGGGGCACCTGTGGAGGCACATGTGGCGGTTCCCACGAACGCCACCGTGTCCATGGAGGTTGAGCACACCGTGTCCCCTCCAACGCCACAGCTGGACATCGATGCTGCCGCCACCATGATAGCCACGGAGGAGAAGCTTAGCGAGATGGAGATCTCGGCTGAGCTGGATGGTTACCTTGTGGACTCCATCTGAACTCCGCTCATTTATTCATGATCTTATAGCAATAATTTGATACAATTTATTCGATTTGGTTGTAAGCTTGTCGCACCCGGACTTCTAAAGGATACTCGCCGTTCCGTTGAACAGTAGTAGATTGGATTACGGGGCTTACCGGCACCCGCGTCCTCTTACGAGTAGGCCAACACACGTATGTGTGACAACCAACCCCTATCTGTTCAGCGTCGACGTAAACTATCCCATAGAAATCAGGATACTACCATTGACGTACTTCATACCATACACACATGGTACGTCAACGGGTTGTAACAAAATGATAGCACAACATATCTCTAAGACACAAAAGATTGAAATAAGTTGCAAATAGCTCTCACTAGAGCAGAGATAGCAAATACAATCATCCAGAGGACACATGTCCCAACATAACATCATTACATCTCAGCGGAAGCATTCAAAGGGTCTGAGTACAGACAAATCCAATTAGGCTTAAGAAGCCGGAAACTGAAATAAAGACGGAGCCCATCCACGTAGTCTCGGATCCTGCCCGGGTCCGCTACCTACTCGTCAGCAGCCTCGTCAAACTCCACGTAGTAGCCGTCACTGGGATCCTCGTAAGCGTAGTCTGCGGAAACCACAGCCCCAAAGGGGTCAGTACATAGACGTACTGGCAAGCAAGACTCACAGTTCACCAAAGTGTAGCCCGTCAACACCAAGCACAGATGCCTTGGGTTCAACGGAAGAAAGGGGATATAAAAGATGCTGCAACTGGCTGCACTAACCAACTACAGAGATTCTACCACTTCCGGCTAACAGAAAGAAGATAAGATCGAGTATTGTAACCAACTGAAAGGTAACTTCAAACAAACCCATCATGGATCTCGCCCCTTATCCAAAGAAGCATTCCGAGGATAACTCACACAGTTGGATTAAAGATGAATCAAGTTATTGTGTCAATAGTCCTATTACTAGTCAAGTTGTTAACCATTGGGTGTGAGATTGTGAATCATTAGGTTTAAGTTGTCTTGGGTACTTGTTAGCCAGTACTTTCACCAAGTTAACCATAACCGCGGAAAACACGGCTTCTCGAGAAGATTATCCCTGCAGGGTTGCACCAATTTGGCCGTACACGTAAGAATACCCCGCCAGATGGGATGCCTCCCACCAAGCGTGGCACTCAACACAACTCAACTCTTCTTCGCATCAAGCCCAAAGCACCTTGGGCGCACGGCTAATCGAGCCCAGAAGAAAATGGACCCTCATAGCACTCTAAGACCGTGTCCCCCTATATGCCGACTACAAAAGTTCCACCCGGGTACCAAGGGCTCGCAAGATCATGCATGCAGCAAATGGAAAACCCGAACTAAATGAGGCGATTTGGACGAGATGCGAATCGAATCAAATTGAGGGGGGGCGCCCATACTCGCTTCCCACATGCGGGTAGTGCGCTCATCATGGATCAGTAGACAAGACCCTTTTCCTATTAGGGTCGACACTAGCAGGCCTCAAAACCACAAAGGGCCTCATGCCGGTGCCTTATCATCAATTATTATTTACCAATAATATTAGCATGATTGATTGATTAAACATCGAACCCCCAGAACATAATGAAATAGTAACAGAAAGTAACGGGTAACAGACTCGAGCAAAACAACCTAAGCATGCTAGTAAGACACTAGCTCAAACAATAGGGTTGTAGGAGTGGAGGTGAGGGAATATCAGGGTTAAGGGATTCATGTGATAGGTTCGTAACAGAAACAACTACTACTAAGGCTAGCAGAAATAGACAACGGAAAGTATCGGTAACCAATGTTGAAAGGAACACGGTGGTTCATGTGAGTGATAACTTGCCTGCAAACTCAGCAGCCCGGTACTGAGCTAGATCCTCAGAAGGGGTGTCGTAAAGATCGTCTGTCTCAACGTCGTCGTCTATCCGAGAAGAAGCAAACAAACAAGGCAGAAATATAAACAATCAATATCATGGCATAGTGCAAAATCATGGGATGATGCATGTCAAGTTAATGGTTGCATCAAAATAAACTAGTTGACAAAGTGACACAATTTAAATGGACCCCTATGCTATTGGATTGCATATGGAAAAGGTCCATGCATTAGGGTGGAAACAATTGGACTACAATTAATTATCATGTGAAAGTTGTTTAGCATGAGGCATGCATGATGAAAACAACAAAATAACAACAATAGATGCAAGTGGTAAAGGAATTTAACAAGTTTGGAAATTATTTATTAAGTTTGGAAATTTTGGGTTACTTAAACATGTCACACAAGTATTTGTTGTTTTCATCAACTTAAAATGCTCAAAACAAATAACAAAATTCATATTTGAAAAGAATACCAAATTTTAGTTGAATGACATGTTTCAAATATTGAAAAAAGGAATTAGGATGAATTTATTATGATTTAAACAATATTAAACAAGTTTTAAATGAATTTAAAACAAGTTTGAATTTTATTTGAATTTTATTTGTTCAAAACATAAATTCAAATTCATATTTGAAAAGTTTATACTTTTCTAGTTTGAAAACATATTTTGCATGTTTAAAAATAATTTAATTTGAGCAAGTTATGATTTTATCAAATTTAAATGATTTTAACAAGGTTTAAATTATTTAGGCAATTAAAATTATTCAAACCATGGAACAAAATTTATATTTGAAAAGGTTATTTGAAATAGCATGGAAAACATATTTTATTTGCATTTATTGGATTAAGAATGAATTAGTTAGGGATTTTAGCAAATTGCAATTGAATTTTTTGAATTCAAATTTGAATTGCATTTTTAAAATTCAAAACAGGAAACAAATGCTACCATTAGATAGAGGATTAAATTTAGACCAGCACACATATTTTATTTTCATTATTTGGAGTTATAAAATAAAAGTTATAAGGTTTTTAAAACTAGGGACCATTCTGCAATTTTTAAGGGCTTGGATTTGAAAACAGAAAATGTTAAAAACATTTGTTACCGCACTGGAACCTACACTAGACACTGCCAGGGGGGCCCAGGGTCTCGCTGTGCTTGCGTGGCTACAAGGGTGGCTGACAGGGGGCCCTCCCTGTCAGCGCTGCGGGCAAAAAGTGGGATTTTATCCCGGGGGAGAGCCAGGGATCGAACCCAGGCCCCCTCGCTCGCGTGCGCAGTGCTGTAGCCAGTGGGGTGTGTCGCGTTTGTTGTCAGTTAACCACGCGCGGACAGGATATGGTGTTGTTTCGTGTACTGAATTTAACTGACGAACAAAACATTGTCTGAACTTTGACAGTTGCCCGGGGCTCAACGGCGGCGATCACCGTGTGCTCGAGCTCGAGGTCCGCGTGTGCTGCTGTGATGAAGGGTGCGCTCGCGTGCGCGTGCTTGCGGGCAGGTAACAGAGAGGAGGAGGAGGTCTCGGTGGCCTCACCGGCGTTGGCGCGGAAGCAGAGGGCCGTGGAAGCTCCCGCGGCGGCGGACGCCGTGGTCGTGGACGGCGTCGCCGATCCAGAGGTGCCCCGAGCTTCTGGAGGTGTCCAAACGGAAGAGGAGCAAACGGTGGGTTGGTTTCCGATGCTAGGTGGGGTGGAGGAGTGCCATGGAGGCGGCGGTGGACGGAGATTCAGACGGAGATTGCTCCGGTGAGTAGCAGAGAGAGGGGATAGCGGCGAGATGAGAGGGAATTGGCGGCGGTGTCGAGGGGAGAGGGGACGGTTAGGTCTAGGGTGGCGCCAGGGGGGTCTAGGGGGTCTTTATAGGGTGCTAGGCGAGCTCCTGGCCGTCGGCGCGCGCCACTGCCGTCGTGGCATGCGCGGATGCGCGGCCGTACTTGAAACAGACGACGGGGGCGGCGCTGCGAAGCGTTTTCGGGCCGATGCGGTGCGGTAAGTTGCGGGCTGGGCCGGTTAGTTAGCTGCCGCGCGCTTTTTTTTTTTTTGAATTTTATTTCTCCTGTTTTTTTTTTTTTGCAGCAAAGAAAATGGAATCAAATGATAGGTTTTGGAGTTGATAAAAAATTGGAAAAATTCATGTGAGTGTGTTAGGTCAACATCTACCAATGCCAACCTTGGTTTTTGAAAAATTCAAATTTATGTTTGCTGTTTGCAAGTTGGTTTGAATTTGAAGAATTTGTAATTATTTGATTAATACTTGAAAACAACAACTTTAATAGGGTGAACCCTATTACTAATTGGATTAAAATATTAGAATGGTTTGGTAGTTTTCATGACTTGGAATTTGGTGCTGTTTGAATGTTTTTGGTTTGAATTTGAATAAGTTGATAGTTAATTGATTAATATTGGAAACAATGTTTTTATTAGGGTGACCCCTATTGATTAAATAGAACAAATGTGATTAGAATTTGTTTGGTATTTTTATAATTTTCAAATGAGGTGCTGTTTGAAGATGCTTTGAATTTGAAAGCAATTTGGAATTACTTAATTGAAATAAAAGCACCATTTTATTAGTTGATCAAATATGGAATAATTGGAAACAAAAGTTTGTTTGAGTTGAACTTTTATTTGAAAAAATGTTGTAACATGACAAGTATGAAACACATCATTTGAATTTGTTTGAAATTCAATTATGAAAACAGAATAAAACAGATGCAAAACAAATAGTAAACAAATGCAAACAAGGAAATAAATATGATGACATGATGCAAGACTTTAATTAAACATGAAATCAAACATTCTAAGGGAATTTTCATACTTGGGATGTTACAAAACGCCCCCCCTTGAAGGAATCGCGCCCCGAGATTCCTTACTGAGAAACGAAAAGGTCCGGATACTTCTTTCGAAGATCCTCTTCGGTCTCTTACGTTGCCTCTTTATCGGAATGATGCGACCACTGCACTTTCAAGAACTTGGTGCTCTTGTTGCGAGTCTTACGCTCGGTCTCATCGAGAATACGAACAGGGTGCTCCTCATAAGATAGATCATCTTGCAGTTCAATGGAATCATGATCAACTGCACGATCTGGATCTTTGAAACACTTCTTGAGCTGTGACACGTGGAACACATCGTGCACCTTGGATAGTTTTTCTGGAAGTTCAAGACGATAGGCATTTTCTGCCCGCCTTGAGAGAATGTTGAAAGGACCAATGTATCTTGGTGCAAGCTTTCCTTTCACACCAAAACGATGAGTGCCTCTGAGGGGAGTTACACGGAGATATGCCTTATCACCAGGTGCATAGATCATATCCCTGTGCTTGCTGTCATAGTAACTCTTCTGACGAGACTGAGCAATCTTGAGATTGTCACGAATGATACGAACTTTCTCCTCGGCTTCCTTAACAATGTCAGGGCCTAAGAGTGAACGTTCACCAGCTCCAGACCAATTGATTGGACTCCTGCATCTGCGGCCATACAGTGCCTCAAATGGTGCCATGCCTAGGCTTGCCTAGAAGCTGTTGTTGTAGGAGAATTCAGAATATGGAAGGCAATCCTCCCATTTCATGCCAAAGGAGAGACCACATGCTCTGAGCATATCCTCGAGAATCTGATTGACTCTTTCGACTTGCCCCTGAGACTGAGGGTGATAAGCTGTGCTGAACAGAAGTTTAGTGCCCAATGCTTCTTGAAAACTCTTCCAGAAATGAGAAGTGAAGATACTTCCACGGTCTGAGCTTATTTCCAATGGAACACCATGAAGAGGAACAATCTTTGCTGTGTAGAGCTCTGCTAACTGGCTAGCTGAGATAGTTACCTTGACAGCAAAGAAGTGAGCTACTTTAGTGAGACGATCAATAACAACGAAGATTGCATCGTTGCCCTTCTTGGACTTTGGAAAACCAGTGACGAAGTCCATTTCAATCATGTCCCACTTCCACTCAGGAATTTTCAGAGGTTGGAGTAGACCTGCTGTTTTCTGATGGACTTCCTTAACACGTTGACAAACATCGCATTCAGAAACGTATTGAGCAATTTCACGTTTCATGCCAGGCCACCAATACAGTGTCTTGAGATCCTGGTACATTTTTGTACTTCCAGGGTGGATGGAGAGAGGAGTTTCATGAGCCTCCTTGAGAATGATATCTTTGAGACTTTGAATCTGAGGAACTGCAATGCGTCCTTCGAAGAACACAGTTCCCTTGTCATCAATTGAGAAGGACTTGAATTTATCATTGCCTTCTTTGATGTGCTCTACAATCTTCTTGATTTCAGTATCACGAAGTTGTTCAGAACGAATCTTGTCCTCGAGAGTTGGACTGGCTGTCAAGCTAGCAAGGTAACCTTGAGGGACAAGACCAAGGTTCAGCTTCTGGAATTCTTCATGAAGTGGAGGTTGGCTTTCCATGATCATGAGATTATTGCAATAGGACTTGCGACTGAGAGCATCGGCCATAACATTAGCCTTGCCTGGAGTGTAAGAAATGGTGAGATCAAAGTCTTTAATCTTTTCAATCCATCTCCTTTGCCTGAGGTTTAGATCTGGTTGAGTGAAGATGTATTTCAGACTCTTATGATCGGAAAAGATTTCAGTGCGGTTACCCAACAAGTATTGTCTCCATTTCTTGAGGGCAAACACAACTGCTGCAAGTTCAAGATCATGTGTGGGATAGTTTTGCTCATGTGCATTCAAATGACGTGAAGCATAAGCCACAACTTGACGTTCTTGCATAAGAACTGCACCTAGACCTTGGAGAGATGCATCGCAGAATATCTGGAAAGGTTTGGTAGTATCTGGGCCAACCAGAACTAGAGTAGAAGTGAGTTTAGTCTTCAGAAGATTGAAACTCTCATCACATTGTGGAGACCAAACGAACTTCTTGTCTTTCTTTGTGAGATCAGTGAGAGGTTTGGCAATCTTGGAAAAGTTTTGGACGAAACGACGGCAATAGCTAGCCAAGCCAAGAAAACTTCTGACTTGCTTCACCGTCTTAGGAGGTCTCCAATCAACAATTGCCTTAACCTTTTCCGGGTCAATGGCTATGCCTTTGGCAGAGATGATATGACCAAGGTAAGCAACTTCTGGAATCCAGAACTCACATTTGGAGAACTTGGCATATAGACGATGCTCGCGAAGTTTCATGAGAGTGAGACGAAGATGTTCTCCATGCTCTTCCTCGGATTTGGAGTAGACTAGAATGTCATCAAGATATACCACAACGAACTTGTCGAGGTATTCATGGAAGACAGAATTCATGAGTCTTGAGAACGTCGCCGGTGCATTGGTGAGACCAAAGGACATGACGGTGTATTCATATAGACCGTACCGAGTGGTGAAAGATGTCTTTGGAATATCTTCCTTTCTGATCTTTATCTGATGGTAACCCATCCTCAAGTCCAACTTTGAGAATATTGAGGCTCCAGCAAGTTGATAAAAAAGATCATCGATACGAGGAATTGGATACTTGTTTTTGATGGTTTTCTCATTGAGAGGACGATAGTCAACCACGAGTCTTTTTGTTTGATCCTTCTTGGCAACAAACAGAGTTGGGCAACCCCAAGCGGAGGAACTAGGTTGAATGTAACCTTTCTCCATGTACATATCGATTAGCTCCTTCAACAATTTCAGTTCAGGAGGAGCTATCTTGTATGGATGCTTAGATATTGGAGCAGTACCTGGTTCAAGCTCGATCACGAACTCAACTGCTCTGTCCGGAGGCATCCCTGGCAACTCTTCTGGAAAGACGTCAGGGAAATCACAAACCACCGGAACATTCTCAATTTCAGGAAGAGGTTTAGCATCGAGGTTGAACAGCTGAACAGAACTTGATCCATATGGAGAATAGACTATCTGGCCAGAAGGGTGAGAGAGAGTTATTGACTTTTGAGCACAGTCAATTTTAGCTTTGTGGGTCTTCAACCAATCCATGCCCAGAATGACATCAATGTCAGAATTTCCCAGCAACATGAGTGAAGCAAGGAATATGCGACCTCCAATTAGGATTTGATTGTCCATACTTATCTTGGAAGTCAACATTTTAGATCCCGGAGAGTGAACAGAGATTTGATTGCTTAGTGGAACCAGAACTAGGTTGTAAGTTGTTGCAAAGATCTTTGACACAAAAGAATGCGATGCTCCGGTATCAAACAACACTTTAGCTGGAATAGAGTTTACGGGTAATATACCCTCAGCTTTGTCGGCCTTGATATGATTCACCCTCGCGGTCCTCCCGACAGGCCTGTTGTTGGAGTTGAAGGCTTTAGGCGGGGGAGCACGAACCATTGCCTGGTTGGTGTTGGGGTGAGGAGGTGGAGGTAGCTGCCTCTGAGTGCACTTATCAGCGTAGTGTCCAGTCTCCTTGCATTTGTAGCAAGTGACGACACGAGGAGGACCTGGCCTTGGCTGCCCCATTGGAACCCTCTGACTCTGCATCTGAGCTGGGTTGGGTGGGCGGGGAGCAAAGCCTGGAGAAGCTTGGGCATATGGAGCCCGAGTGACAGCAGCATTTGGCACCCAGATGCGGCGTTTCTGCGGAGGGGTGGTCATGTTGGAGGAGGAACCACCCTCACGTGAGTGCTTGCGGGACTCCTCGAACGCCTTGCGCCCATTTTCCTCATTGAGCGCGGTGTTCACGAGCTCCTCGAAGTCCTTGCACTTGATGTTGGTGAGAGCGTACTTCAGTTCCGGGTTAAAACCTCGGCGGAACCTTGCCATCTTCTTAGCTTCAGTGGACACCTCCTCACCAGTGTATCGAGCGAGACGATTGAACTCGTTCTGATATCCAATGACGTCCAGCTTGCCCTGCTTGAGAGAGCAAAACTCCTCACGCATCCTTTCCATGAGACCATCTGGGATGTGGTGCTTCAGGAAGGCATCCTTGAAACAACCCCAGGTGATTGGGTATCCAGCTCTCATGGTCTGGTAGTTCTCCCACCAGGTAGCTGCCTGACCCTTCAGTAGGTAGGTGGCATACTTGACTTTGTCTTCCTCCGCAACGTGAGCAATGTCCAGAGCCCTGGCCATCTCCCGGATCCAGTCATCAGCATCCAGAGGCTCACGTGTTGCCACGAAAGCTCTCGGACCCATACTGAGGAAATCCTTGATGCTGACCCGTGGAGCATTCTGGTTGTTGTGCTGGTTAGCCTGGAACTGGGCCATCTGAGCCACGACCTGAGTCATCTGAGTCAACAGCTCCGTGATCGGAGGTGGTTCAGGCGGGTTGCTCCTTGTTGGCGGCATCCTGAATAGACATGCATTTTAGCACAACAACAGAAAGGATAGACATGGTAACCGAAAGAGAGATTATTCCGACGCATGAATAGATAACCAAAAGGTACATCATCACATGTTCAAATACATCAGAATATCCAACACACCAATACATGGTTCGAAAGTCAAAGGATAACTACACATAGCTAGGAATGGATACATCGGTACTCCCATGCTCATCACGCAGGACGGCGGTGAGTACGACGAGAGATACGGTGAGGAGGAATCCCACGAAAGTAGGTAGAACGACGATCCACGTAGATCGGGACTGCTCTGAGAGCGACTCTCGGTGTGGTGAAGTAGAAAGTGTCGTCTCCCTGTGCTCCAAAGCGTGGAATCCCAGTGTAACCAGCTCCGAGGTTGAGGAGTGGACCTCTGATCGGCTCGTAACCTCCAGCATCTGGCAGACGACGACCAACTGATCGAAAACGTCAAAGCGCTCATCTCCAACAAAGTCTGTGGTGTACGTCGCCAGACGAGTCAAAGCAAGGTAGAGCTGCTCCCTGACTGAGACCAACTCCTGAGAAAGTGTGGTGGCAACAGCGTCACTGTGCCTCACAAACTGAGCGGTGGTGTGCAGCCTGGTGTTATCATGCTCGTAGACATCCAGGTTGTCGTAGAGAGTGAAGTGAGCTCCCTCCGAAGTGATGTAACCACGGGGGATGTGGCGATAGATAGAATCGTCAAATTCCCAGTAGTCAGCACGAAGGACGGTGAGACTCACATAAGCTGCCTGCTGCACGGCCATATCCACTGTGGAACCTACTGCCTCGTAGCGGTGGACAACGCTCATGCCATCATCTGACAGGATGTAGACGATAGCCTGGTAGTAGGTCTGGTCAAACTCTCGCTGCTGCTCGTAGACCTGGTATTCTGGTGCCCAGCGGAACCCCAGATAAGTGACCATGTCTCTCAGCATCTCCGGATAACCGGCGGTGCTCTCACAACGAGTCATCCGAACCACCTGCGGGTAGAACCTGAGATCCATCTGCAGATGATTTGGGAGGTTTTGATTAGACGCCGGTAGAGAACTGAAGTGGAAAGCAACAACAAGGTTTCAACGGACGATAAGAATGTTGAAAAGAACGGGATATTGAAGCAACATCGGGAAACACGAGACCAAAAACTCCTGAGGTACTACGGAGAACCCAAAACACGTGAAACCCTAACTTGAAAGTTTAGGTGAGAAGAGAAAACAACGTTGCACTTCCTTACCAGAAAAGGGTGGGTGGGTGGGGAAAGAAGAAAAATGGCAGAATTCCTACTCTCACGTTTCATTTTTCCTATATAGCTACAAAATAGTTTCTAGACAGGCTCTGATACCATTTGTCGCACCCGGACTTCTAAAGGATACTCGCCGTTCCGTTGAACAGTAGTAGATTGGATTACGGGGCTTACCGGCACCCGCGTCCTCTTACGAGTAGGCCAACACACGTATGTGTGACAACCAACCCCTATCTGTTCAGCGTCGATGTAAACTATCCCATAGAAATCAGGATACTACCATTGACGTACTTCATACCATACACACATGGTACGTCAACGGGTTGTAACAAAATGATAGCACAACATATCTCTAAGACACAAAAGATTGAAATAAGTTGCAAATAGCTCTCACTAGAGCAGAGATAGCAAATACAATCATCCAGAGTACACATGTCCCAACATAACATCATTACATCTCAGCGGAAGCATTCAAAGGGTCTGAGTACAGACAAATCCAATTAGGCTTAAGAACCCGGAAACTGAAATAAAGACGGAGCCCATCCACGTAGTCTCGGATCCTGCCCGGGTCCGCTACCTACTCGTCAGCAGCCTCGTCAAACTCCACGTAGTAGCCGTCACTGGGATCCTTGTAAGCGTAGTCTGCGGAAACCACAGCCCCAAAGGGGTCAGTACATAGACGTACTGGCAAGCAAGACTCACAGTTCACCAAAGTGTAGCCCGTCAACACCAAGCACAGATGCCTTGGGTTCAACGGAAGAAAGGGGATATAAAAGATGCTGCAACTGGCTGCACTAACCAACTACAGAGATTCTACCACTTCCGGCTAACAGAAAGAAGATAAGATCGAGTATTGTAACCAACTGAAAGGTAACTTCAAACAAACCCATCCTGGATCTCGCCCCTTATCCAAAGAAGCATTCCGAGGATAACTCACACAGTTGGATTAAAGATGAATCAAGTTATTGTGTCAATAGTCCTATTACTAGTCAAGTTGTTAACCATTGGGTGTGAGATTGTGAATCATTAGGTTTAAGTTGTCCTGAGTACTTGTTAGCCAGTACTTTCACCAAGTTAACCATAACCGCGGAAAACACGGCTTCTCGAGAAGATTATCCCTGCAGGGTTGCACCAATTTGGCCGTACACGTAAGAATACCCCGCCAGATGGGATGCCTCCCACCAAGCGTGGCACTCAACACAACTCAACTCTTCTTCGCATCAAGCCCAAAGCACCTTGGGCGCACGGCTAATCGAGCCCAGAAGAAAATGGACCCTCATAGCACTCTAAGACCGTGTCCCCCTATATGCCGACTACAAAAGTTCCACCCGGGTACCAAGGGCTCGCAAGATCATGCATGCAAATGCCCGAACTAAATGAGGCGATTTGGACGAGATGCGAATCGAATCAAATTGAGGGGGGCGCCCATACTCGCTTCCCACATGCGGGTAGTGCGCTCATCATGGATCAGTAGACAAGACCCTTTTCCTATTAGGGTCGACACTAGCAGGCCTCAAAACCACAAAGGGCCTCCTGCCGGTGCCTTATCATCAATTATTATTTACCAATAACATTAGCATGATTGATTGATTAAACATCGAACCCCTAGAACATAATGAAATAGTAACAGAAAGTAACGGGTAACAGACTCGAGCAAAACAACCTAAGCATGCTAGTAAGACACTGGCTCAAACAATAGGGTTGTAGGAGTGGAGGTGAGGCAATATCAGGGTTAAGGGATTCATGTGATAGGTTCGTAACAGAAACAACTACTACTAAGGCTAGCAGAAATAGACAACGGAAAGTATCGGTAACCAATGTTGAAAGGAACACGGTGGTTCATGTGAGTGATAACTTGCCTGCAAACTCAGCAGCCCGGTACTGAGCTAGATCCTCAGAAGGGGTCGTAAAGATCGTCTGTCTCAACGTCGTCGTCTATCCGAGAAGAAGCAAACAAACAAGGCAGAAATATAAACAATCAATATCATGGCATAGTGCACAATCATGGGATGATGCATGTCAAGTTAATGGTTGCATCAAAATAAACTAGTTGACAAAGTGACACAATTTAAATGGACCCCTATGCTATTGGATTGCATATGGAAAAGGTCCATGCATTAGGGTGGAAACAATTGGACTACAATTAATTATCATGTGAAAGTTGTTTAGCATGAGGCATGCATGATGAAAACAACAAAATAACAACAATAGATGCAAGTGGTAAAGGAATTTAACAAGTTTGGAAATTATTTATCAAGTTTGGAAATTTTGGGTTACTTAAACATGTCACACAAGTATTTGTTGTTTTCATCAACTTAAAATGCTCAAAACAAATAACAAAATTCATATTTGAAAAGAATACCAAATTTTAGTTGAATGACATGTTTCAAATATTGAAAAAAGGAATTAGGATGAATTTATTATGATTTAAACAATATTAAACAAGTTTTAAATGAATTTAAAACAAGTTTGAATTTTATTTGAATTTTATTTGTTCAAAACATAAATTCAAATTCATATTTGAAAAGTTTATACTTTTCTAGTTTGAAAACATATTTTGCATGTTTAAAAATAATTTAATTTGAGCAAGTTATGATTTTATCAAATTTAAATGATTTTAACAAGGTTTAAATTATTTAGGCAATTAAAATTATTCAAACCATGGAACAAAATTTATATTTGAAAAGGTTATTTGAAATAGCATGGAAAACATATTTTTTTTGCATTTATTGGATTAAGAATGAATTAGTTAGGGATTTTAGCAAATTGCAATTGAATTTTTTGAATTCAAATTTGAATTACATTTTGAAAATTCAAAACAGGAAACAAATGCTACCATTAGATAGAGAATTAAATTTAGACCAGCACACATATTTTATTTTCATTATTTGGAGTTATAAAATAAAAGTTATAAGGGTTTTAAAACTAGGGACCATTCTGCAATTTTTAAGGGCTTGGATTTGAAAACAGAAAATGTTAAAAACATTTGTTACCGCACTGGAACCTACACTAGACACTGCCAGGGGGGCCCAGGGTCTCGCTGTGCTTGCGTGGCTACAAGGGTGGCTGACAGGGGGCCCTCCCTGTCAGCGCTGCGGGCAAAAAGTGGGATTTTATCCCGGGGGAGAGCCAGGGATCGAACCCAGGCCCCCTCGCTCGCGTGCGCAGTGCTGTAGCCAGTGGGGTGTGTCGCGTTTGTTGTCAGTTAACCACGCGCGGACAGGATATGGTGTTGTTTCGTGTACTGAATTTAACTGACGAACAAAACATTGTCTGAACATTGACAGTTGCCCGGGGCTCAACGGCGGCGATCACCGTGTGCTCGAGCTCGAGGTGCGCGTGTGCTGCTGTGATGAAGGGTGCGCTCGCGTGCGCGTGCTTGCGGGCAGGTAACAGAGAGGAGGAGTAGGTCTCGGTGGCCTCACCGGCGTTGGCGCGGAAGCAGAGGCCCGTGGAAGCTCCCGCGGCGGCGGACGGCGTGGTCGTGGACGGCGTCGCCGATCCAGAGGTGCCCCGAGCTCCTGGAGGTGTCCAAACGGAAGAGGAGCAAACGGTGGGTTGGTTTCCGATGCTAGGTGGGGTTGAGGAGTGCCATGGCGGCGGCGGTGGACGGAGATTCAGACGGAGATTGCTCCGGTGAGTAGCAGAGAGAGGGGATAGCGGCGAGATGAGAGGGAATTGGCGGCGGTGTCGAGGGGAGAGGGAATTGGCGGCGGTGTCGAGGGGAGAGGGGACGGTTAGGTCTAGGGTGGCGCCAGGGGGGTCTAGGGGGTCTTTATAGGGTGCTAGGCGAGCTCCTGGCCGTCGGCGCGCGCCACCTCCGCCGTGGCATGCGCGGATGCGCGGCCGTACTTGAAACAGACGACGGGGGCGGCGCTGCGAAGCGTTTTCGGGCCGATGCGGTGTGGTAAGTTGCGGGCTGGGCCGGTTAGTTAGCTGCCGCGCGCTTTTATTTATTTTATTTTTATTTTTATTTTTTTTCTCCTGTTTTTTTTTGCAGCAAAGAAAATGGAATCAAATGATAGGTTTTGGAGTTGATAAAAAATTGGAAAAATTCATGTGAGTGTGTTAGGTCAACATCTACCAATGCCAACCTTGGTTTTTGAAAATTTCAAATTTATGTTTGCTGTTTGCAAGTTGGTTTGAATTTGAAGAATTTGGTAATTATTTGATTAATACTTGAAAACAACAACTTTAATAGGGTGAACCCTATTACTAATTGGATTAAAATATTAGAATGGTTTGGTAGTTTTCATGACTTGGAATTTGGTGCTGTTTGAATGTTTTTGGTTTGAATTTGAATAAGTTGATAGTTAATTGATTAATATTGGAAACAATGTTTTTATTAGGGTGACCCCTATTGATTAAATAGAACAAATGTGATTAGAATTTGTTTGGTATTTTTATAATTTTCAAATGAGGTGCTGTTTGAAGATGCTTTGAATTTGAAAGCAATTTGGAATTACTTAATTGAAATAAAAGCACCATTTTATTAGTTGATCAAATATGGAATAATTGGAAACAAAAGTTTGTTTGAGTTGAACTTTTATTTGAAAAAATGTTGTAACATGACAAGTATGAAACACATCATTTGAATTTGTTTGAAATTCAATTATGAAAACAGAATAAAACAGATGCAAAACAAATAGTAAACAAATGCAAACAAGGAAATAAATATGATGACATGATGCAATACTTTAATTAAACATGAAATCAAACATTCTAAGGGTATTTTCATACTTGGGATGTTACAAAGCTCTATGAGAGCAACATTATTTGTTTCATTAAACATCTATCGGCGCTTGGATGACTTTGTCATCATCCATTTATTCCATTCTTTTAAATAGAGATACTTATGTTATGTTCTGAAATATTTGCATGTTTAATTATTATTACGTTAGCATCTTCCTCGCTCTCGTTTAATAATTAGACACTATATTTTAGAACACGTGTGGCGCCCGAATGGAGGAAACGTGCCTTGCCGATAGCGGTACCACCAATACCATCTTGAGAGATACAAAGTACTTTGAGTCCATCAAGAAAATTCCAGGGAGTATTACGACGATCGCCGGCTGCGGTCCTCATATAGTTGGCTCCGGACGAGCCACTATAACACTCCCCATGGGAACAACTTTGATCATTAATGATGCATTGTTGTACCCGAAAGCGACTCGTACTCTCTTGAGTTTTAAAGACATTCGTGTTAATGGGTTCCACATCGAAACCCATGATGATGACACCGGTAAGGAGTACCTACTCATCACAAAACGCGATGAAAATGGTAAACATGTTGTCGAAAGGCTTCCTTCGTTCGCTACAGGGTTGTACTACACTAAGATAGAAGCACTACCCATGTACACTACCCTTAAAACTGTTTTTAGAAGCTCTGAACTATTCTGCCTTTGGCACGATAGATTAGGCCATCCCGGTCTTACGATGATGAGAAATATAATTAACAACTCTAATGGTCATAATGTTAATGTGAAAATTTTCCCGAATCCTGATGATTTCGTGTGCTCCGCATGCGCTAAGGGGAAATTAATCATTAGACCATCACCCCTAAAGGTGAAGGATGAAATCCCCGCGTTCTTGGAACGTATCCAAGGGGACATATGCGGTCCTATTCAGCCCTGTCGGGTCCGTTTAGGTACTTCATGGTGCTCATTGATGCTTCCTCTAAATGGTCCAATGTTAGCCTGCTGTCAACAAGGAATCATGCTTTTGCAAAGTTGATCTCTCAGATCATACAAATGAGGAATAAATTCCCTGATCATCGTATTAAGTCTATTCGAATGGACAACGCCGATGAATTTACTTCAAAGGCGTTCGATGATTATTGTATGGCAACAGGAATCAAACTTGAGCACTCTGTACCGCACGTCCACACACAAAATGGACTTGCGGAGGCATTGATTAAAAGAATTAAATTCATTGCCAGACCGCTCCTTCAGGGTTGTAATTTACCAACAACATGTTGGGGTCACGCGGTGTTACACGCTGCCAATCTCATCAATTTTCGACCATCGGCCTACAACATCCATTCTCCTATGCAGCTTGTGCAAGGGTCGGCACCGAAAATTTCCCACCTTCGTAGGTTCGGTTGCCAGGTATATGTACCAATACCACCCCCTCAGCGATCAGCAATGGGACCGCTCCGTAAGTCGGGGATATACGTTGGTTATGAGACTGTGTCCATAATCAGGTTTTTGGACCCCGCGACAGGTGACTGTCATACGGCCCGTTTCGCTGATTGCATTTTTGACGAGGATCTTTTCCCGACTTTAGAGGGAGATAATCAACCCCTTGATGATAAAAGTCGAGAACTTACGTGGCAAGCCACGGGGATCCACGCTCATGACCCGCGCACTGCTGAGTCTAATAGAGAAGTTCAAAAGATAATAGATTTGCACTCGTTGGCGAATCAACTGCCTGATCACTTTAGTGACTTAAAGACTGTGACAAAGTCGCATGTGCCTGCACGCAATGCACCGGAAAGGGTTGAAATACCAAAGAGAAATCAAGGTATACCCGCTCCCGTTCTTAGGACTAAGAGGACGAGGAATCCGGTTTCTCAAATCCCAAGTCCCCGGGGACGCCCGAAGAAAAAGGATAAGAGAGATTTATCGCAGCCTACCCCTGTAAAGGGGAGCCAGTTGAGACCTGGCACAAGTACGGATGTTTCAGTGCACGAAATTCCGGACTTGAATTTTCCTACTACGGAAATACCCAGCGAAGATGTGTGCGCACACATTGGAGCGGGAAAACTAAAAGACCTTGCTCCCGGAATGGGAAATCCGGTGGAGGAAGGGAATGTGCCTGATGCACTCCATGACTAAATGGCCATTAATTATATTAATTCGGGCGAGTCAATTAATCGAGCTATGGCAAATGTCGACATTTATTTTTCCAAGAAAATTGCCTCAATCATAGATCTTGACCCAGAGCCTAACACTCTCGCTGATTGTAAGCAAAGGTCGGATTGGAAAGATTGGAAGAAGGCAATAACTGCTGAGTTATTTTCTCTCAACAAAAGAGAGGTGTTTGGACCTGTTTGTCTAACTCCTCCCCATGTGCGCCCCGTTGGCCACAAATGGGTATTTGTTCGAAAGAGGAACGAAAATAACGAGGTAGTAAGGTACAAAGCAAGGCTCGTTGCTCAAGGTTTCTCCCAGCGACCAGGTGTCGACTTCGAGGAAACTTACTCCCTAGTCATGGATGGAATTACCTTTAGATACTTGATCTCAATGGCAGTAAACTTGGACTTGACAATGAAACTTATGGATGTTGTCACCGCTTACCTTTATGGTAATTTGGATTCGGACATATACATGAAGGTACCCGAAGGTATCCCTGTCCCGAACCAAGATAGAGCTAACAGAGGTTTATACAGTGTTCAGCTTAAGAAGTCATTGTATGGACTTAAACAGTCAGGTAGGATGTGGTATAATCGTTTAAGCGATTTCCTTCATCAGAAGGGCCACGAGCAATGAAGATTCCCCATGTGTTTTTATACGGAGATCACAAGATGGTTTCTGTATTATCTCGGTGTACATGGACGATTTGAATATAATCGGTACCCTGAGGATATTGAGGAAGCGAGTTCCTACCTGATGTCGGAATTCGAAATGAAAGACTTAGGCAAAACTAAGTTCTGCCTAGGTTTGCAAGTTGAACATTCCCCTGCTGGGATCTTAGTGCACCAGTCTGCCTACACCCAGAAGGTGTTGGAAAGATTTGGATTTGACAAGGCATATCCTTCTAAGACCCCGATGATTGGGAGATCTTTACAGCAGGATAAGGACCCGTTCAGGCCCAAGGAAGAGGGGGAGGAAATTCTGGGACCAGAATTCCCCTACTTGAGTGCAGTTGGCGCACTCATGTACCTCGCGAATTGCACACGGCCGGACATTGCGTTCGCTGTCAATTTACTTGCTAGGTACAGTTCTGAGCCTACCAAGAGGCATTAGAAAGGCGTTAAGGACATCTTCCGATACCTGCAAGGGACCAAAGATCTTGGCTTGTTTTACCGGAGGAATCAAGACCTCACGGTTGTAGGCTATGCTGATGCTGGGTACCTTTCGGACCCGCACACATCCAAGTCTCAAACTGGATATGTTTTCCTTTGTGGAGGAACTGCTATTTCCTGGAAATCGTCTAAGCAAAGCCTAGTGTCAACTTCGACGAACCACTCGGAAATCATAGCACTATATGAAGTATCACGTGAGTGTGTATGGCTTCGACGGGTGATCGGCCACATCCAGCTGTCATGTGGGCTGAACACCGTCCAAACCCCCACTATTATCTATGAAGATAATGCCGCTTGTGTTGCACAAGTCCAGACGGGTTATGTG
Organism: Alopecurus myosuroides; assembly: GCA_028641055.1. NCBI lineage: Eukaryota > Viridiplantae > Streptophyta > Magnoliopsida > Poales > Poaceae > Alopecurus > Alopecurus myosuroides. The sequence goes on from CM054057.1 coordinate 573,072,234, forward strand.
AAGAGCAATCTCCCGAAGCATATCAACCCCAAATTCTTCTACGCACATGAGTTGCAGAAGTTGAATGAAGTAAAAAATCTTACATACTAAGTCGTGTGAAAATCTTGCTGATTTGTTCACTAAATCATTACCTGCATCTTTTTTCGAGAGATGTGTTCGTGGAATTGGTATGATGAGACTTAGGAAGATGTAAGGTTCAGGGGGAGAATCTTCACAAACTCATCGCTAAAATCTCGATCTCGATGATTGAGTACTTAACTTAATGGTTAAGTGAGTTGTACTCTTTTTCCCTTAAGTGAGTTTTTATGAAGTTTCTCACACGAGGTTTTTAATGAGGCAATTCGTGCAACACGGCAATAGTATACCATGTGCTTTTTCTCCATATTTTTCCCACTGGGTTTTTCGGAGTTTTAAGGCATGGCTATACGGATGATACCCAAGGGGGAGTGTTGGGAAACTTGAGCCGGTGGTGGCAGCCCACTCGGTGGGCTTTGCCCAGTCCAACCAGGCCTTAGGGTTCCCCCCACTTTGTATGTACGTTTGGGTCTCATCCCCTCTCCATTCCCCTGTTATACATTGAGGCACTGTACGTAGTCTAGGAACAGAACAGAGAAAGCAATAAAGATTTTGTTGTGCCCACACGCTGTGTCCCTTTTCTTCCTTATTCGTGTGTTGTTCGTCTACGTCGCCGCCGTCACACACCCTCGGGACCGGCCAGCCGGCAGAGGTTGTGTAACAAGAACCTCGTTTTGTTTGGTCAGAGAAGCGATTCACAAACATGGTTCGATTCATAGCCATTAAAATACAGTTTTTCTACTCAGCTAGCACAAGCTCAACCGTGTGAACACAAATGAAAAGAGAAAACGCTGGGGCCCATCTTGCTGTTTGCTCCGGTTCAATACACTGCAGCTATTTGCCGTGTCCCTCCTTTTTCTGCCCCCACATTTTAACATTCCTCAAAATCCTACTGTAGAAAGCAAATCGACAGCGGGGATGGAAGGGAAGAGGGCGCCGGCGGCGGCCGCAGCGGCCATCTCGGCCGTGCTCGACGACGACGACCTTCTCTACGAGATCCTCCTCCGCGTCGCCTTCCCCACCAGTCTCGTCCGTGCCGCCCTCGTCTGCTGGCGCTGGCTCCGCCTCGCCTCCGCTCCCGCCTTCCTCCGCCGCTTCCGCGACCTCCACCCACCCAGCCTCCTCGACTTCTACGTCGTCGCTGCAGGCACTGACCCCCCAAGGTTCGTCCCGTTGCCCCAGCCGCCCGAGCTCGCCGCCGTTGTCTCCCGCGCTAGCTTCGATTTGGACGATTTGGGCAGCGACAGGTTCGATGTGGATTGCTGCAACGGCCTCCTCCTGCTCACCACCATCGATTTGGACGATTTGGGCAGCGACAGGTACACGGCCACCCTCCCACCAGTTCCCAACTCCAGCATCGTCCATCACGACGTTTCCAAATACGAAGACCGTGAGATACTCCCCAGAGGCGGCGGCGACGGCGACGGCATGTCCTACTTCTGTTTGGCAATAGGGTCTAATGAGCAGCAGACAGTTATGGATGTGTATGTGCTAGATGACGATCTCTGGGCCATCCACTCTTTTGCTGCAACTGAAATTCCAAAAATTGAACCGCTGTTGGCTTGTACATTGCTTGCAGACACTAAGATCTATAATGTGGCCTTCGTGAACAACATTCGTAAGTTAATCATGCTAGATCTTGTGTCGTCATCTTTGTCAGTAGTGGACTTCCCAGAAGAGATGAAGCCCTCGAGCTACGAGCTGTCGCTCACGGATGGTTACGGTCTTCATCTGATCCATGTCAAGGGATCCCAGCTTCGCATCTGGCTCCACAAGATGGATGACAATGGAATATCCAACTGGTTCCTTGAGGGTACCATTTGTTTGCGTGAGATATGGGCTAACTGTATGATGCCAACTTGCATGTTCAAGGATGTGAGTGATTCATATGTTAAGGTGCATGCGGTTGGGGTCAATTCTGAGTTTGTTTTCCTGGAGATTGATGCTGTCCTCTACCTGTTTGACAGTAAACGCAAGGTGGCAAAAGAAGGTTTATGAGGTGACGCCAGAGGATAAATCTTTGGCTGATGTCATTCCTTTTATGATGGTTTGGCCTCCTAAATTCCCTGGGACGACAGAAATACGTGACCCAGAAGAATGAGCCGCAAGGTTTGCCTCTTGTCCTGTTTAGTACTGTGGTGTAATTTCTAGTGTGCATTATTCTAATACCTCGTCTCGTTTCTGATGTTTATCATGTGCAAATGCTTATGTCTGATGCAAAAGTTTAGTTCAAAGCAACACACAAAGACAATCTGTTAGTGGTGGAGTGCACATGCTGTTTTGTGCTAACACTGGTAGCATGATTAACTAAGATACTAGGATAATTATTTGTCATCCCATATTTTGATATTTTCTTTTTATTAGCTTCAATGTTGCAGATTTATATTTTAACAAATTTATTTCTCTTACTTCTATCACCTCTAAATAAAGTCTGTTTGCCACCTCATAACTTGAGTTTTAAATTCTTGATTCTTCAGGTCTGGTAGTGTCCGTGAAGCACAAGGTGGCTTATCCTCTTTGAGTTTCAGGATGGTTAATTTTATTTTGTGCATCAGGAATGCCAAACATTGTCTTTGATTTGAATACCTCTATATAATCCAGAAAGGAGATACAGTACATAGCACATCCTAAATTTTCTTTTCTTTTTTACACTTGATGGGAATAGAAATTGACTGTTTGAATAGGGGAAACACTAAACTGTTAAATAAAGAAAAACCAGTTGGGGAAATTTTCTTTCTTGTAGGCTTCTAAAAAATTCTGGCAATTCTAAGCTCTGCAGAAATATCGCTGACAGTTTTTTGATGTCGCAAAACACTGCTTGCCTTCTTTAAGCTACGCCATGGTAAGCTAATCTTCCATATATATTTATCAGGTCACTGAAAAAATGGTGTCATGTGCCATAACCATTCGAGGCAGCAGAGAATTCAGATGTGGGTCTGTCAAAGTACCAGATCCACAATGTCCATTACTACCATTTTGACACATTGTTGTAAGGTGTTACCAACTCACCATGCCTGACTTAAGCAGCTGTTAGCCTTTACATGCTTGCTTTTGTATGTACTGATGCTGCTGCAAGACCAATGCAGCTCTTATATGTATGCCGATTTCCGCTGCGTACTAGATGTGCGTATGTGACCAGTGCTCCCAGGCTCTAGCGTATCATGGAAGCATATCTTTGTTCTGCTGGAAGCAATTCGATGTTATACTGAAACTACTATAACGTATCATGATAGACCTGTGTATGTGACCAGTGCTCCCAAGCTCTAGAGTGCTAGTTTTAGGTGATGTGCTAACTACATTTTTAGCTCTACTGCTAGTCTAAATTTTAAGTTCCAGATTTGATTGTTTATGTGGTTTCTGGGTTGTGTGCAAATTTTTGATTGCTCCCTGGTGCCTGGTACGCTCAGATGCCAATTTTTGCCCATGGAGGTGCAAACTATATCAAGTAGTGTGGGGTTTAGTATTTCCCTTCAAGGTGGTACTACAGTATCTCGGAATCTATGTGTGCCCTGCATAATGAGGTAGGGGTAGCCATGTATTCTCTTCTTTTGTTTCTGTAAGGTGGAAAACTGAAGTTACTGAATGATGTTTTGGTCTGCACCTCGTGCTTTGTAATGTCGAGTGACAGGCTTACCAGTGTGTGCATTGTTCCTGGTACATTTGAACATGGGATCTGATGGGCTGTTTGGCCATTACTGTGTGCTTTTGTCTCACCATTGGCCTGATGTGTTGTAGGCGTGTGCAGATCTAGAAGCGATGGTGCTTGTTATTCTTCTTTTTCAGCTGGTATTTTGGCAGATGACAATGCAATGGTCTGTGTTCTAATCCAAGACAACCTCAGTGGGAATGCTTTTATGCTTGTTTCTCATTCATGTCTGATGGTATGCACTAGTTTTTTTAATAGTTGGAAAAACATGTATTTTTTTTTTATTCTGAACAATTACTAAAAATTTAAATTTGGTCCCCCAAGTTGTGTTTCCTATTGAAAGCAGAGATGGTGCTTGTTATTACACACGTACGGTGTAACCGATCTCTCTCGGAGCTCCGATCTAGCAAAGCAGCGAAGTTAGAGAGATGGACCGGTGAAAACACTACACGTCGATGGGTGTAGAGAGAGGGAACCACGGGATGAGAGAAGAGAGAGAGAAAATAGTGTGCCAAAAAGAGAGGGGGTTTCTCTCTTTATATTGGAGATGGAGGAGGGGGTTCCCCTTGGCTTAGCCATGTGGGACTAATGCCCACATGGTGCGCCGGCCAAGGGAGGAATCCGCACCCCCATGAGCCACAAAGGGCCCATCTGGCTGGGGCTCCCCTCTCTTCCCCTTTTCTACTTTTCCCCTAATGGGACTCTTTTGCCTGTTAAGGCCCATTCATAGACAAATGACTTTATTAATTAAAAAATGTTTTAAGTATTAATTACACGAATTAATAATCAATACACATCATTTAATTTATTCGAACATCGAAACACCTTTCGGTGCCCTCCGATCTCCATCGGATAAATCCTGAAACTATTCCAGCTATGTTCTCCCTTATTTTTCTCCTGCTATCAATCACTCTATCATCGGTTACCCTTAAGCGTGACACCCTAACGGTTCGAGATCACTACACACATGGTCGAGATCCCTCTTCGACCGATGGCCAAAGTGAGACCTGGAATCCCTCACTTTGGTCCATGTGCAATCTACGATTATCTTAGTAGTTGAACCTTAAACGAAAGCTCCCCTACCTTCTATCATCGATACTTGGTTTGTCTGAGACTCGTTCTCCGGTATCTCTATAACTAGTATGATCTCGATACCGATAAACCTATCTACTCATTACCATGATGTTTTATCCCCGTGACCTAGTCACATGCTTGCAAGCACTACTTGATCATGAAAACACCACTGAGTGGGCCCAGAGTATATTTCCATTATCTCGATTGACAAATTCCGCTCTTGATGATACGCCTCAACATCTCCCTCTGTTTATTCAATATACACCTTTATAACCACCCTGTTAAGTTGATGACGTAGTGTGTAAATTCATAACCTCGGGGATAGAAACTAAATATAATCTCACCGTCAGAGGTTTGGGTACTACGTTTTCTGGATATTTATTAAGTCGAGTATGTGTCCACCACATCATTCAACTAATGACGTGACTCCATTTTCAATGACGTAATTGCCTATGATTAGGAAACCTTGATCATCGGTTGCCAAATGGACTAGTTAAATTTCCGTTTAATACAGTTATAGCATGATATAAAACATATATGAACAATTTGAGATATGATAAGTAAATCATTTATTAATTGCCTCTACGGCATATCTCCTTCAGAGTCTGCGATGACCAAGTTATGCAGAAAAGGCCCCCAACATGAAGATTTAGTGGAGGGGTATAAATAGATTTCTCCATGCTTGAGAAAGATAACACAAATATTCTCTCTCCACCATTTGCCAAGAGTTCCAAGCCTTCGATCTCCCTCTCCACCCACTCAATCAAGCTCATACTTGGAGAATCGAAGGAGAAGGCCAAGATCTACAACCCTACCAAAGAGATTTACATTTCCCCCTCATTCACTTGAGAGATTCGTGCATAGAATTTAATTGTTGAAAATCTAGAACTCTTATTGCTTACTTGTTGTCTCTTGTGACAAATTCGTGGTGACTTGGGAGCCCTCAATTAATTTGTGGGTGTGTGCCCCAAACTCACTGTAAAGAGTCTGGATTCCGCCTTGAAATATTACGATAGTGGAAGATGAACCAAGCCTTTTATGGCGAAGTTCATCAGAGAATAGGGTGATTCCTTGTGGCATTGAGTAAGCCTGTTGTGGCGAAACTCACACCCCTCCAATGAGACGTACTCCCTTCAAAAGGAGAAACTCGGGAATACATCCTTATCTCTGCGTGCTTCCATTTTGGTTACTTGTATCCTCTAGTTTTTACTTGTATCTTGTATCTTGTTTAGTGTTAAACTTGTCATATGGGTAAATTCACCGTAGTTGAATATATAGAGAATTTACCTTTGTGTCAGGCCTAAATCGAAAAGGTATCAAAAATTGGATTAGCACCTATTCACCCCCTAGGTGCCCATACAATCCTTTCGGGGGAGGGGAGGTGTGGTGAGACAGGAGGGAAAAAGTAATATGGGCTGATCGAAATATATAAGGGTCACTTCGTGAAATTTCACTAGGCTAGACCCCTAGCCTTAATGTAGCGCCACCGCAATATACATTCCTACATGTAAGAGAGCCTGCATATTTGTGTTAAACGAAACCTACACCATCATTGTACCAAAAACCTAAACCAAAACTGTACCTCCATTATGACCAATGAACTTGTCACAAGAGACAGTAGTTCCTCGACTGCGGTTGCCAACAGTTCCTCGACAGCAGCCTATCATCACCGCGACGTCACCATCACAACCTAGAGAGAAAAATCAATATATAGAGAGAGAGCATATCATCTCCCTTATAGTGTAGCATCCTATGTGACATAGCAAACTCTTCGAACTTGTGCCACGTCAGCTTAACCAACAATCGAACCGAGGAGGGAGGGAGGGAGTAGTAATGCAGATTATAAAGGCCCGGGGTTTAATTATACCAAATCGGGAGATTGTCCCAAAGTCTTGTAGGTTTTTTGGGCCCAAAGCCTTGTAGTTTGGAGGTAATTTATATATATATATCTCTTTTCCATGGTTTTTGTTGATTTTGTTTAGGAAAATGCTTTTGATATGAGATCCATGCCTATTGGCTGGGCCTCGCAGCTACTGGCCCGTCCGATGGTCTTATGTATTTGTGGGCCTTAATGGGCTAGTGTTACGTCGTCCTGGTAGGCCGGTACATGTTTGGATATTTTTTTAGTTCCAGTATACTACTAACAAGGGTACCCTACCGTGCACGACCTAGGTTTATCTCTTAGGGCAGGAGATTCTGACGGCGATGGATCTCGCCGGAAATTTCCACCGTCCGCTCTTTGCTCCAACCCTTCCGCCTCTCTGTCGTCTCGGGCTGACCAAGGGGTGGGCTTGTCCCGCTACCCGGCCTTGGAGGATTGGTTTGTGGTTAGGTTTTTGGCCGCGAGAGAGAATTGAGATCACCCTGGCTGAAAGTTCCAAGCCAACGGAGAAAAGGAAAATGAAGGATTTTGCGATGGATGAACAAATGCAAGGCTTGAAACTATAGGGCGAGGATTTGCATGATGTAGTCCTCGAGAAGGAGGAGGTGAGGCAATGAATGGAAGTCAAGTGGCTGGAGGCGGCCAAAGTTTTGACAAACAAGGGTTTCAACAAGAGCTCTTGAAAAAGACAATGTTAGCTGTGTGGAATCCGGCGCGTGAAGTCACTTTTCAAGCAATCGAGGAAAACATGTTTGTCCTACAGGCAATTCTTGGGTGATTGGAAGAAGGCCCATGGTAGTTCCGCAACTGCGCTCTGATGGTGGAGCCTTTCGATGGAGCGACCACGGCTCCGAAGAGGCACCAAATGGAGTTGAGGTGTGGATCTAGATACATAAAATCCCCCCTCTGTTCAGGAAGAAAGATGTCCTTGAGCAACTAGCGAGCAGGGTGGGAGAGATGATCTCTGTCGATCTGACGACATTACATACTAGGACTGGAGATTTTCACCGGGCTCGAGTGAAACTAGACTCGACCAAACCATTGACGCATTTTGTTCCCCTCACACTGGAAGGCCAGGATCGGATCTTTCTACAAATAAAATACGAAAAAGTACCCAAGTTCTCTGACCATTGTGGTCTGATGGGCCATAACTTCATGGAGTGTGGTACGGGGGAGTTTGAGGACTTAGAACTCCAATTTGGTGCATGGATGATGTCCTAGGAAGCTTACTGCTGAAGGGGTACACCCGGGACGCGTACAAGATTTTTTGGTAGGGGTGCCGATGACTGTGGGCAGCGCTCTGGTGGACAGGGGGAGCTATGGCCGTGGCAGTAATGCACGTCGTGGCACGGCAGCTGGGAGATCCTTCTGTAAGTGGGTTCCTGATACGTCATAAACGTATTCATAATATCTGATGTTCCATGTTGTTTTCATGCCATATGCTACAAGTTTCCTATACACTTTATGCCATTTTTATCAATTTTCTCGGACTAACCTATTAACAAGATGCCACCGAGCCAGTTCCTGTTTTTTTGCTATTTTTAGTTTTAGAAAAGTTGTTTTAGAAATATTCTCGGAATTGGACGATTCGAATCCCAGAAGTCTTAGAATTCCCGGAGGACCCACAGAGTCCAAAAGAGACCCGGAGAGGGGCAGAGGGTGCCCACACCATGGGTGGGTGCGGGTCCCCCTGGTCACGCCCAGGGGTGGTGTGGCCCCCCTGGTTGCCCACCGCCATCATCTTTTCTCCTATAAACTCTCCCTGATGCATAAATCCTAGAAACCACAGCCTTTTTCCACGAAAAGTTCCATAGCTCCGCCGCCGCCACCGACAGGTTTCGGGGGACAGAAATCTCTGTTCCGGCACCCTGCCGTGACAGGGAAGTTCCCCCGAAACGATCTCCATCGACTCCACCACCATCTTCATCGTCGTTGCTATCTCCTATGATGAGGAGGGAGTAGTTCTTCCTCGGGGATGAGGGTTCTACCGGTAGCTATGTGTTTCATTTCTCTCTCCCATGGTGTGACCTTTATGTGATCATGAGCTTTGTAATCTAGTTGAATCAGTAGATGTTATTCTTCATCTGTTATGCTACTCAAGTGATTTTGTTATGAGATCTCCATAGACACTTTGATAACGGTGTAAAGGTGACAGTGTGTGCACCGTGTGGTTTAGCATGATATTTATATCTTATGTTGGATGACCATATGAAATTGTAGTGTTTGTCTAGTACCTTCTAGGGCGCTCATAGTGACAGCGTGGGGTTAACTAGACATGAGAATGCGACTTTAAGGAGTGTTGTTACAGCCCTACGCAATGAATTGGTGTTTGTTATTCGACCGGAGAGT